>OX411549.1:61334833-61956971 GCA_948146395.1 Fragum whitleyi | reverse complement strand
TCCAGCCGCCGCGATATAACTGAAAAAATGTTGAAAGCGGCTCAAAGCTCCATTTAATCAATCAATCAATCAGACTGTGCAGATGCACAGGCTAGCCAGGGTCTTTACTTGGTGCATATATTAAATTGTTGGAAATGTCACGCAGAGGCTCATTTGTTTGTTTTGCTTTTTTCTGTCATTAAGAACTTTAGCGATATGTTTTATTTCGCGATTTAAATCTTTCGCGAATATTAGCGAAAGTAAAAATGTAACATGTTGATAAAACCTTATTGAATCATTTTTTTTTTTCTCATCACAGATACTATTCCAATGACGCCACTCCACTCACCAAAACTAGACGAGAAGTGTATGTGTGGGTGTAAACTTGATAATCCAGAGGGACAAATCATCGCCAGTGGTCGCTGTGATAAATTGTCCAGGTGGCTTATAGTCGCGCCAGACAGCCATTACGTTAAACTGACTTTCACCTTCTTTAGTTTGTATAAAAACAAACAATGGGTCAAGGTCAGAAATGGAGGTCGGCAGAACTCGGACCTTATCGCTTACAGTGATGGAAGAAACGACATTGTTCACGTGACTTCATCATCCAATCAGGTGTTGGTGGAATTCTATTCGGAATCCTCGGACAATGTCGGTGTTGTCTCGAATACAAGAAATAGCTCTGCCAGGGAACTAAAGATTTATACCATTAAACCGACCAAACCTATACATGTACATGGATTCATCGTCATCTACAACACAAACGGTAATTTTCTTCATTAACGTATGAGTTTTCGTAGCTTGATGTTTGATTCTTAGCGCAAAGTAGGCCTATATACGTCATGTCTTTGTGATTCCTAACGAAAGTCATAATAATTATATCTTTCATTCTCTAGATCATATAACTAAGTTTGAAATAAGGAAATTGTAATTCAAATACAGCATTTTCAATACTAGATTTGCGAATTGGTATATGTGAAGAATTACTTTTCTCCTTCAATTTAGCTTAAACATATTTTATTGCTATCATAACTACATTCATTTACATGATACACTGTTTTACAAATAGATTTCGAGCAAAAGGATCTATTTGTGCAAATGAATGTAGTTATGATAGCAATAAACTATGTTTAAACTCCTTCAATAGTGATGAGAATAAGAAAGTCGAAAAAAGTAACCCTGCAAGAACGTACAAAAGGAATCAAATGGGCGATTTCTCTAATGATACCTGAACATTTCAGCTAAAAATTTAAAAGTAGGAGTAGGGGAACAAGAATAGGGAGAGGGGAATCTTCATCAATTATAAATATAAAAATACATAAAAGATATTTTCTGAACAAAAAAATGCCAATCGAACAAATAGTCTTCCGATCTTGACCAATGTTCATCTTTGGCACCCCAATTTATAATTGCTTTTTGCTGGACTGTCTGATGGGACAATCTTTTTATCAAGTAGTTGTTGAATCGTTTAACAACGTTTAGACTGCACTATGTGAAATGATATAATTTTTAATCAGTTTTACCGGTAAAGTTTTAGTTCCATAATTTATGAGTATTCTTCATAGCACATATATTTAACCCTTGTCATGCTGAACCCCATATATTCCTGTTTTGGCTGGCGCTATAGACAAAGATCAGCCTGCACATATGAGCAATCAGATCTTAGTCTTTACCACCTGTTTTTCATTTTTCAATCTAGTAATGTCTGAAAACTTATAAAGGCATCCAGTGTTTCATCACTGGTTTTATCGGAATTATGCCATGTTTTTATTCACCATGACAAGAATCAATATGACAATTATCTTACATTCTATTTCAGAGACTGAAGGCGGAGTATTTCCTGTAGCAGCCATACCCATCAAGGAAGCAACGAAGCCGTCAATCTGGGAGTCCATGGTGACCATTGTCGGAATATCTCTGTGTGGAGTCGTCGTTGTCATCGCCATATCCTTCGTCATTTATCATCGTACCTGCCACCGACGACAACACAAATACGCAATGGCCGCCCACGAGGACAGTCCAAAGCGCATGTGCAAGAGTACGAGCATGCCCAGTAGCCCGAGTCACGAGAGTCATCATGGGATTGAAATCGAACACGACATGGAGGTGCCTTTGACGGGGACGTCTTACTCAGGTGATAAAAAGAAACCTTACACTCCAGGATCAACGAAATCCAGGACTTCTTTCGGCAGCACGTCATCTCACACGAAGAAGAAATACAAAACTAATGCTGATATCGAGCATCGGCCTTCTAGTCGCGGCAGTCCTATAACTCCAAATAGAGATTATATATTACTACACTCACAATCTAGTCCCAGGAAACTTTCTAAATCACGTGACATAACTCAAGATAGTGAACCCAATAGTTTATTTAGAACTAGTCCTCTATTGAAAGCGAAAGTTCCTAGATCTCCTAAAGTTCATCCATCTACCAAAATAAGGAAAGCTAAGACCCCAAACGAAGATGTAAAGCATGATACAAAACATGATATGCTAGCGAAACGATTAAAGGGAGATAAATCTCGTGATAATGAACGTGTTGTAATGGGGTCGGACTTTACACCCACCAATAGTATAAAATCCCCACCCTCGGTGTCAGACTCTGTGAAAACCGACAGTGAAACTCCGACAAATATTAATTTAAGTAAAGATTTATTGAATAGAAAAAGTAGTAAAACGCCGGAGGTGGGTTTGACTAATGGTCATAGTGTTAACAATGTGTGTCAAAAACCGAGTGATATTCAATTAAAAGATATAGACAAGCATGAAGACGATGACGATAGAAAACCGGCGTCAGGGACGTCAGACGAGTCAACGTCAGCGGACAAAGACGTCGCTCCTCTTATGACGACGTCTTTTATTGAAAACGGCCATAATACAAACGGTTCAAAACCGAGACGCCCGACGTCATTGACTGAAAGTTATAGCAAAATGAGTCTGGCTTCTTCTATAGGAAAAGCTAGTGATGACCGTTCAAAAACCAATAGTGTAGAAAATACCAGAGACAAAAAGATGTCGTCATATTCAATACACTCAACCGACGACAGACAAAAAGCTTTACCAAAACCAGACGGACAAAGTCCGAAAAGCCCGCGAGTTGAAGTCATAAAAAACGCATCGGATTCGTCAAAGAACTCGTCACCTGCAAAACACTCAAAGAATTCCACACCGCGTAGCACTAGGAGTGTGAAAAGTGACAAAACGGACACGGGTAGTAATAAGACAAAGTCTCCGGCTCGCAGCACGCCGTCAGACGTTGTAGAATTAGAATATGATGATTTTATAGATATGGACGATACCTATTCATACTTTGATCCTTTGGAAACGGAGAAGTTGACTTGGCATGGTGTTGAAAGGGTAGCTAGTAAAACTCCGAAAGACGAACAAAAACAATTGAAAAAGAGTTAAATTACTTTTGCCATATAAAATCTCAAAATACTTTGTCCAGTTGCATGTTACAAAAGGAGTCCGTGATGCTAAATTGGATACGGACATCAAGCAGATATCAAGTAGAGATCGCAATTGGTTGGAAAAACGAATAATAAATTTGAGATTAAGAAAACCTGCACATGCAAAAAAGTCTCAGCATCTGGGGCAGTCTGACATGGTCGATGTTTTTTTGTCCCACCAGATGATCTGTTTTCAAGATTCCGGTTTCTGGTGCCTTCGAATCATTAAATGTGTTCAAGTTCACCTTAAAAAGAACACGAAAAAAACGACAGTCCAAAACTTGAAGAATTGAAAGTGCTTACAGTGGTGCGTTATTTAGGATGAAGATTTTTAAGACTCTGAAGATTTTAGATTTGGGTATATCGCGCCGCATCGTAGTATTTCAACTGACTGCTGAGTTCCCGATTAAACCTAAGACTCTTTAAATCCTAATCCTAATCATAACGAACACAGCTCAAGTCTTATTGGCACAACGTGTAGACTAGCCCTCTGTTCTGGATGAAAAAAAGTGCAAACTGTAAGCAAATTATACCCGCTTTGCACATGCACTTGTGTGCAAAGCGTGGTGTACTGTAATTTGCTAACATTGTGCACCGTGTTATCCTCCTGAACGCAAGGCAGCTCTGGATAGTACCATTTAAGAGATTGGGAAAATATGTGTTGATTTCATTGGGGTATGAAACTAAAGCCCTTATCTCACTGTATGAATACGCGAAGCAGATTGGTACATAAAAGTGATTAGGCTTTCAGTTACGACAACATATAATCTATTCGTTTATCTTATAATTCAATATTATGTATCAATATGTGAAAATTTGTGAATTATGAAACAGATTCTTTTCGGGACTACTTTGTGCGGAAGCTTTCAAAACAGCTGCGCACTCAAAATTGTTTTCATTAAGAAATTTAACCAATTTTTCAGCCAATTAGAATGTAAGAACCTTGAAACACCTGAAATTAAATCAATGATTCATATATGTCATGCGTTCAATAACCGATCGATCTCTAATTGGGTATAGGGAATATAGTTAGCAATTCTGAAAGGACGATCACTTCCTCGTTCTGTTGCTCTTTAAGGTAACTGCGGACACATAGAGGGCCATTTTAAGTCAAAATTTTAAATTGTCTGCAAATCATGCCTAATGCGATAAAACTATACTTTGAAGTACCCGCTTTCATATTTCGGTCATAAAAAGGAATTTCATAGCGTAGAGTTGACGTCATGACGTCATCTAGGGGCCGAACCCTTTTTTGGGGGCCAAAATCAGTAATTGTCCATTTTTTCGGAAATAATAAACCGATTTTCATCCCGAAAACGCCATTTGCTTCGTTTAAAGACGCTTGATCTTATGTTCTATTGATATGAGGATATAAGTGTAAGAAATATAATTAAGTGTAACGTATTAAATGTCAATGCCTTCTGCGTTGCTATTTTCGAGTGCAGTCACTGGAAATATTGCCTTTTTTCTCGAAAATTTGCCCGGTGACCTATGCTGAAATTTAGATATGTTGCTGCCAAACGATTCCGCTGAAGATTTTTGAAATAAAAAACATGTGTCTTCGGGTTAGATTTTTTGTAAAATTCGATTCCGCGAAGATAACGCAAATCAGTGGATATTTCAACGTCGCGTCAAATGTTTACAAAAGCTGTCATTTTAAATGGATAAAACTTAGGTGATTTTTTTTTATTTCTTAAAATCGAATTCAGATTTAATACTTTTGAACGCTATATTGTACGATAAACCTAAATTTCAAATATTTTAGAATAAGTTATTGCACGGAGATTGGCGCCAAATAAGCATAGTGCAGATGGTTTTAGTGCGACGTCGAATCCGACGAAAATCGTTCCAACAACTTTACAAAATCAAATTTAATAAAAAATCTAACCCGAAGACATATCATTTTTATTTGATTAATGCAAAGCATATTCTTTTCGCTACAAAATAACAAAAAAATCAGCATAGGTCACCGGACGAAATTTTGAGAAATTTCTACTTATTTACAAAAAATGAAATGAATCAAGGAATGTCAAATCTTTAATTTCGCGAAAAAATTTAGCATTTCGGGCCTATTTTCCTATTTGAATGTGCACAGAAAATAAACGTATAGCTCGGGCGTTCTTGGACTTTCAAAATGAAACTTTTTTCGTGAAAATCGGCCGATTAATTCAGAAAATATTTGCAAATATTGATTTTGGCGGGTCGAAAAGGGGTTGGCCCCTTAATGACGTCACGACGTCAAATGAACGAGCTTCTGACCCTTTTCATTGCGCGTTCGCTAATTCTCGCACTTCAAATACAAATCTCAGAAATTTTTGTGAGATTTTAAGAAAGTCGAAAATTCGACTATGTTATCTGTCCGCAGTTACCTTAATTGGTTGATGCATTTTTCAATGAACGCGATTGAGTCCCTTTTCGCAGCAGTAGTAAACGTTTGTGAAAATGCATATGGAATTTGGTGTCAAAATGTTTCGCTTTAAGAGTGTTGCAGACACATTGTTTAAATATTTAGCCTGCCCCGCTTACAAGTTGACAAATCGGCTCGAATTGTTTGCAAATTATACCCCGCTTTGCACGCAAGCACACATGCAAAGCGGGGTATAATTTACAAACAGTTTGCACTGTTTTGTCATCCTGAACGCATGGCTGATTTTCGACTTTCATGTGATATCTCCATAACAGGTTGTGCGATTATATACATATCAATGTAACGATTGTTTTAAGTTAGATGTTGTCGCACTAGAGTACAAATGCTTAAAGCCACTTTAAGCTTTTAAATTATTATTTCTTTAAGAAAAATGACCCCATAAATTAGGCTAATGATTTCAAATCATTTGCCATAAATACCGATCCTACAATGTACTGATATTAGCGGATTACCTTCTGTAATAAACAAATCATCTGAAATTACAATTATCTTGCATAACATTTCTATACAGAAATTCATTTAACCCAGAAATAACATTTTCAAGAGTACATTTTCATTATTTTAGTATTATCTTTTGTCATAGATAACATCATTATCAAAAAGAGGTAAGTATAGGCGGATGTAAAAAAGAGTTATCTTATTCAGAATCCTGGTGAAGTCATCTTCACGAGTCAAGGGGTATCGAATCGATAAGATCTTCTCGAATACCCCTTGACTGAATGAATAGGTATTTTCTGTACGATTTATTTTTAGCTGGCCAATCAAAAGGTCAAATGCGATTTCTGTGACTGCCAATCAGAGAGCTTCTTACAAACGACATCGGTACCTTTTAATCCCTATGGCAACCTGTTGTATTCCGACGACTGTGTAGATAACCCTTCATTCTTGGATAAAGAAAATGCGTCGCAACGAAGACGCTAACTTTTTAGTAAGTTTTTATTCGGTGACAGATAGATTTTTAAAATCAACAAAATATAAATCAGTTCCTTTTTATCAGAATGATAGGAATAGTAAGCCGAAAGTTTCCTCATTGTCCACCGTGAATGTTTCCGAATCTTCCCCCCCCCCCCTTAAATTACACCAAAAATGTGAGTTGGGAATTCAGACATTATCTTTCACACGTTTTGTATTTTTGCCGACTAACAAAAATAACATGAAATGATTTTGAGTTAATCTATCCCCCATATTGTTCCACAGAAGAACATTTTGGATATCCTTCTCTCTTCCCCCCCCCCCCCCCAAAAAAAATGTATGAAATAAAAATAAATAAAATTAATGGCCAGTTTTGTTTTGTTTTTGTTTCTTGTTTTTTTTATTGAAAGCAAATATATTTCTATACTACATAGAATATAGTCAACGGGCGGCAAAACTACTTAATCATAACTTGAATAAGCTGTAGCCACGAGATTTTGGACTACCCCACATTAAAAGACGTATATATCATATATATTAGAGATAAAAATCAAATAAGCCCTTTTTAATCACAAATACGTGTTTAATTCGATTTGGATTGGACATCGCGCGTGATTGCTTTGTTTTAAACGTCGTGAATAAGTTGTTTCATAGCAAATCTAAGTTTTAAATTTATCGTAACATTGTGACTACCTGCAATATGGGTACTTTTCAAATTGAAATTAATTCAAATAAATAAGCAAATAAATAAATAATGAAGACAAATTATAACAATAAACAAATAAATTGATTAATTCTTCGGCTCCCACAATATTCTCACACGAGATTTATTTTACACGGATAGAGGATTTTTACTAAAAATTGTTCTATTATTTTCTTTCTTTCTTTATTTTTTTTTTATATTTTATTCTCTTTATTTCTCTTGTCATTTAATGTGTTTAAAGAAAAGTCTGCTGGAAAAGAATGAGAAAAACTCCCGAAAAAAATAATTCATATGAAAATTCAATTAAATTATCAATACTAAATTATTTCTATTTATAAGACGGTTTAATTATTTAATTTATTCCAAATTCTAAATTTCGCGTACTTCAATATAGATTCATTCTACTATATTGGAGTATGCCATCGATAAGGTCTAAAACATTGAAAACTTAAACGGGTATTGATTGATTAAATAACTTGAAAATTCAAATATACATTGAAAAATCGTAATACACTGTCATCGAGCGTAGAAAAAGAAGAACTTGAGAACCTTTCAATGTACCATCAAATTATTAAAAACATATGTTGTCATTTGAACAGATATAGGAATTTCGATCAGTTTTTGTGATTGTGTATTTCAGTCTTGCTAAGTGTCACAATTACCTAAAACTGAAGGGGTTAAGCGCAATTCTAAGGATTAATTTCACATCTGGAAAGTAGCCGCGGGGTGTATTGATCTAACATACCTCCCGCTGTCGGACCTTTTTTGTAAGAAGGTTACTGATTGGTCCGCCACGTTTTCCGTTCTGTGACGTCACGCGTACAGAAATTACCCATTCAATCAGCCAAGGGTACGATAAGTAAAACGTTCGTAACCCTTGGCTCGACAAGATGTGGTGAAGTAAGCTTTGTGGAAACCCCGCTATCATCTAAGAGAAAATGCCTTATCATAAAGGGCCAATATTATTGCCAATCAACGAAATTGACAAAATAATTGATCGTGAATAGAATACAGTCAAGCGACCACATCTTGTAAGCCGTCCCTTAAACAAAAGCGTAATCTCTATAAATATATAATACGTACTTAGTGTATTATATGAAAAAATATCTAACGAGGTTGGGAGAATTGATAATTGTCGAGGCTCTGCCGTGACAATTATCAATTCTCACAACCTAGTTAGATATTTTTTCATACAATACACTAAGTACGTATCATATTTATCTTATAACCTCTATTTGTCTTTTTTTGTCGATGTTTCTAACTGAAATGAAAGGTTCTAAAAATAACCGCATTTTATCATTGATCTAAAAAATAACTATATGATATCATAAAAAAATATCATATGGGATGTTATCACACGGATTTTCGTATAGTTATTAGATAATTTGACTTTTTACACCTTTCTTTACTTTAATTGAATGCCATCATGTTGAAACCCATTAGAATCGTCTCAGTGAGACCATTCAAATGAGTTCTAACATCAAAAGATTTAATTCGAATGACGCAATATACATATCTGCACTTAACCTTATTAACCTGGTCATTATTATTTGAAACTAAAAAGGTTTATTAGGCAACCATTCGCTTAAGAGACCACTTTTTTCTGTCCAATGAGCGGTAGTTTAATACAAGTTTGTGTATTAATAATTTATCCGCAAACCTAATCAATATTATTATCCAATTGGATCAAAATCAGGGGCCCATTTTAAATGTACATCTTACGATCATTTTTTACGTAAGTCAAAATTAGAATTGCTTCTAAAGTAGTAACGAAATATGGAATTGTATCATGCATTATCTCATTTGAATCGTCTTCTAATAATACAACAATGATTGAAAAACCAAGTACGATTTGTAATTTTGACTTACGACTATTTTTATCGTAAGAAGTTAAGTAAAACGGGCCATTGGTCTCCTTAGGGATCGATAATTAGAAAATATTGTTTGCTATGATTCTATAGAGTCAGGTTGTATTATGTCCCTGTAATGAATGTTGAGTGTTATTTAGTTTTGGATAACGTATTTTTATTGTTCAAGATTTATTATGAATTATGATAAAAAGAAAACGATAATTTAAAGATATCTTATATTCTGTTAGTTTTCCTCTAAAGCCCCCCCCCCCCCCCCCCCCCCGTCCCTCGGCTTTGCAAAATTGTAGACTCCGTCTGTTTGTTTTGTTCACAATTAGAACATGTTAAGATCACATAGTGAAGACCCTAGTCAGACTGTGCAGATGCACAGACTGACCAGAGATTTTGCATTTTGAGAATGTGAAATTGTTGTGAATATCTTGCACATGCTCGGATGTTTATATATAAAACATGAGATGAAAAGACGGATGTTTGAACAATCGCCTGTGGGTTGATTATACAAAAACGGATCGTCGTTCGATCACACAGTCGACATGAAATTAACTAAAGTAGGCGCTTCTTACTTTAAATTTCAATTCTATTATCTAACGCAACAAAGGTTAACGAACGGTTCTACAACTTATGGTGTATATCAAATCTACTCTTACAGCCAATCACGCCTCTACCTTCGCAGGCATCGATACCAACACCAGTCCTCGGGTCCGAGACCTATGGATTTTAGGCAGGACTGGTAGATGTAACCATGCTGCAGGTCCTTCAGGCCTGTACCAAATGGAAGTACTTAGTGTTTCAAATCTGTCGTGCTTTGAAAAATAATTGCCCTCCAATACCAAATTTTACATTACAATATGGAAAACATTGTAGAAAAAGAAGAAATTGCTTGTATTGAGCAATTTCTTCTTTTCAACAATTTTTTCTAGCAATTTATCCCCAAAATTGCTAAAAATCAAACATGTTTTTCATGCGGGACCAGTTGCTATCTCGGAGGACCTTTTTACTTTTTTACTTCAGGTCCTTTAGGCTAGTGGCAAAAAGTATTTAGTGCCAAATCCTGCTTCGGGGGTACGTGCACAATGTTTGACAATAAGGGAGATGCATGCACGAGAAAAGTACGTATTGGTACGGTGCGGTAACTTAATTGACAGTTTTTCTCTACACCCCCATTGTGTCATTTATGCAAGGTTCCCATTGTCGATCCGGTCAAATCGATCGCCTAAATTCCCGACTGAACCCGACTAAATATTGCCTAAAAGGCGACCGAGCGGCTTCTTCTCGATCAATAGTCGATCAAACCCGACCTCTACACGAGCATTCACGATCCTCTCTTGTTCGAAGCTCGACCTTCCACCCGATCATCCGGACCTTTACTCGAGCCCTACACGATCGATACCCGATCAACTCGATCGCTCCTCGATCTTCACCCGACTGGACCGAATTGATCGTGTTATAGTCGCAGAAGGTTGGGAATTATCGTGAACTAATAATAGAATGATCACTTCTAGTTAACTTTTTGAGATAACTAGGCATGGGAATTAAGCATTATTTAAGCATCGACTCTAAGAAAACTTTTGTATCCTTTCGCGTCATCTGTATTCAGCTCTTGTGGTAGGTTTTTAGCTCCACTGGCCGAAAGGCCAGCGGGATATTGTCATGGCGGGGTGTCCGTCGTCCGTGCGTCCGTGCGTGCGTCCGTGCGTCCGTCCGTCAACTTTTACTTTAAAAAATCTTCTCCTCATAAAGTACTGGATGGATTCCAATCAAATTTCACAGGAATGTTCCTTGGGTGACCCTCTATCAGATTCCTTCAAAGATTTTTAATCGGTTGAAAATCATGGCTATAGTGGGCGTGGCTAATTTCTATATATGGTATTAGGTGGCTTTTCTCAGAAACTAATTGATGGATATAAACCAAACTTCACACGAATTATCCTTGAGTGGCCCTCTATTAGCCTACAAAAAATCATTGAGATCAGATGAAAAATATGTATTTTATGGGCGGAGGTCATTTCTCTATGTGTTATATAGTGAAAACTTTAATAATCATTTTCTCAGAATCTATTCAATGGATATCAACCAAATTTCCCTGGAATGATTCTTGAGTGACCATCAACAAGTCTATAAAAAATATTGTGATCAGATGAAAAATGTGTATTTTATGGACGGAGGTCATTTCTCTATATGTTATATAGTGTAAACTTTGAAAATCATTTTCTCCGAATCTAATTGAAAGATATCGACCAAATTTTACATGAATGATACTTGAGTGACCCTTAATCAGTCTAGCAAAAATTATTGTGATCTGAAGAAAAATATAAATTAATGGGCGGAGGTCATTTCCCTATATGTTATATATTGTAAACTTTGAAAATCATTTTCTCAGAACCTAATCAATGGATTTCAACCAAATTTTACTAGAATGATTCTTTAGTGATACTTTATCAGTCTATGAGAAAATATTCTGATCAGATCAAAATTATGTCTTTTATGGGCAGAGGTCATTTCTTCAGATAGGTTATATGGTGGAATATCCAATATAGGGTAAAACTAACTAATAATTCATGAAAGGTTAAACAGATGGATTAGATATCATGGAAATTTTATTTTTGTGAAGTTGTATCAGTCTGCAAAAAAATATTTTTATTAGATGAACAGCATATTTTTTTATTGGCAGAGGGTGTTATAACATATAAAGTGAATATTTGATCACCCTTTTGGTATCATCTCAATGATGATTTTTTCTAGACTTGTTAAATTTAATAGGTGTAATGATTATAGATTAGAAGGAACAAAGCCTTCGTTGAAATTCAAATGTATAGAAACATTAATTGAAATAAGTAGCCTGAGAATACCCCCTCAGAATTGGTGAGTTAAGTTGAACGAAGGGTGAATCTGCACAGAGTGAAAATGATGTTCTGACCTCCTGACATTCAGAGTGGGGTGGAAAGAGCTGACTTGACTGCACTTGTTAAGGCATTGGGCAGAATAAAATAAATATATTGGATTGAATATTTTATTCTTACTATCATTAGTTAGAATTTTGTTTTGATGACAAACAATTGTTGTGAAGTAATATCTTTTAGTAGTGTTTAACTAAAAGTGGAAAGATCTACAATCAAAATTTTGCAGACCAACACCAGTATATTGTGCAGTAACATTCTGTTAGTGTTGAAATTCATATATTTGGATTTTATCAAAATTTCACTAGAATGATCTGTGGGTGACCCATTATCAGACTGCACAAATTTATTGTGATTAAATGAAAAATATTTGTGTAACAGGTAGAGGTCAATTTTCAATGTTATTCACTGATCATGAGTTTTTTATGCAGAAATATTTCAGCATAAGATCCTTATTACTTGAAATAAACATTCGCTCATTTATTTGCTTCAATTCTCATTTAAACAGCTTTATCATCCTCTTAGAGTCATTATCAGGATATTCAGGCCTGTGGAGCGAATCAGGCGCTCAAGCGCCTCTAGTTATACTGTTCGTAATGACGTCGACCTTTAAGGCAAGGTTTTACTTAGACATGTCTTCGATGAGGCCTCCTAGGCCGAAGATGTCCGGCTTCCTCGCCCTCTAACTCCATCAAGACCATGCGTCTGTCCCTCTGGACATCTATTCCCCTGGTCCAAAGCTGAAACTGCTTGTTTTCCATGCCCAGTAAGCTCAAAAAGTTAAAACTAGGGTCCAAGGTTATAAAACTTTTCTCGGACTCAACTGAGAATTTTCTCAAATTTCAAATTTAAATAAATGTTTGCAAATAAAAGAAAATATTATTAAGTTGTTATTTATAACAACTTATTAATATTATCTTTTTATGTTGATACATTAAAATGAGTATTCAATAGAATTACGGCTTTAATCTCAAATTGAAATTTGAGTAAATTTTGAATTGAGAATGAGAAAAGTATTATAACATCGGGCCTAGAAGTGATAATTCTATAAAGTACACGATGATTCTCGAGTTGATCGGAACGGCAGTGGGAACCTAGCATATAGAACATGCGGTTCTCTTGTGCCGCCGTCATTACGCAGTTGGTAGCGCGTCGGCCTGCTATTCGTGGAGTCATCGGTTCGATCCCCGACAGACGCACACACCCCATGTGACATTTGACTCCCACCAAAGGGTTTATAATCGTTGACTTATGTTGGATGAGAAACTAGGGGCTCGAACATGGTGTCATGGTAGTATAAGTGAGAGAAATATCAGGAACCCAAAGTTAGTTGCTCTATCCGCCGTGATATGACTAACAAATTGTTAAAAGCGACGCTAAACCCCATTAAAAAACCAAACAAACTCAGCACCACCTGCAATATAGGCACGATTACTGTAAAGGTTGCGTGGGACAGAAATGCACATCTTACATGGTCCGTACACCTTCCTACCCAATACGAATAGGCATACAGGCTACTGACAAGCCTCATTTTTAGGGAAAAAACACACCTATTCACAAATGTCAGATAAGATAGGATAAAATTTATTTTGAGACTGCAAGACAAAGTAACAAAACAGCATAAGCTTAAGGAAGCTTTTGAACCAACTACTTGTATAAAACAATAAGATTAATAACAATATCTAAGGGCTAATTGCAGTACATGCTACGAGAAAGCAACTAACTTCTAAAAGTACTAATTCCGAATGCCACGCCTGACAAGAACTCTTAAGCCAATGGACCCGTAATAGTTCCTCAACATTTCGGAAGTAATGAACTTTAAGCATGTTAACCGAGGTTTCCTAATGATTTTCACTAGGAAATCTCGGTCAACATTGTCAAAGATCGAGAATTCCGAAATGCTGCGGAACAATTACGGTTCCTCTACCTTAAAAGACGCACGAACTATAGGCAACGCACGACGGGACATTCGTGCGAAATGTGGAGAATAATTTGACGTCAGCTGCCGTTGTAATTTACGTTGATTATATAGAAACGACGTCATCTCAGCCTGTCTTCCACAATACTAGGAGCAAACTTCTAAAAGTACTAATTCCGAATGCCACGCCTGACAAGAACTCTTAAGCCAATGGACCCGTAATAGTTCCTCAACATTTCGGAAGTAATGAACTTTAAGCATGTTAACCGAGGTTTCCTAATGATTTTCATTAGGAAATCTCGGTCAACATTGTCAAAGATCGAGAATTCCGAAATGCTGCGGAACAATTACGGTTCCTCTACCTTAAAAGACGCACGAACTATAGGCAACGCACGACGGGACATTCGTGCGAAATGTGGAGAATAATTTGACGTCAGCTGACGTTGTAATTTACGTTGATTATATAGAAACGACGTCATCTCAGCCTGTCTTCCACAATACTAGGAGCAAACACACAGGATAAAAAATGTAGACGTTAAAAGCAAGATTTCGTCAATTTAACACTGGTCTGCTAGAAAGAGGAAATGGCGGCCCCAAGACCTAAATCACGGCGGTCAGTCAGAAGAAAATCGGTCATGATGTGAGTTTTCGTTATGAATGAAATTTTAGTGCGCGTTCAAAATTTCTTTTTATTTACAGTAAAATTTGTGTTGAACGACCACTTACCTTAGATATTACCTTGTATATAGATAGGGATACTATGGGACTGATTACCCGATTTCTAAATGCCGCCTTCGAACCCCCTTTCATGAAACCCTGGATCTGCCACTGTATGATTCAGTAAGAATTATGCTACAAACAGATGCTATAAATTTGACCTTATTTATCACGAAACTTTTTATTTGGCGAGCATTTAGTATCATAAGTGGTTGCTCTACTCAAAATTTTACTGTAGTTTCAATTCGTTTCGAAACCGAATGAGGCCTGACTATTTCGGTATCGTGCCCTTATTTTGTACGAGTGAAAAGGACGTCTTTGTCTTTCACTGACCATAGGCGTAACTAGGACTTTGAAATTTATACGCACTAAGAAGGCGACAACCAGAGAATATATAGAATAAAGGCGATACGTGGACTGTGACAAAAGATGAATGCCCTCCGTCCGCTCCTTTTTTATGATCTGAGCGTTGGTGATGATCAAAACACCGCAACTACAGCTTGAATAAGCTGTAGTTTCGATGTTATGACCATTCATCAACAATATTTTTCAACAGGTGATTATTGCTTTTACGCACTTGCGTAATTTGCGTAATGGGAGTTACGCACTTGCTGTCATCAAACAAGATCGATCGTTGACCTCGCGATCTTTGAAGCATGCAGTTAAGTTTTGACGTAGAGCTGATAAAACTAATAATGTCTGAGAAGTGATTGGATAAATCAATAAAGAAATTTCGGATTCGCAGCAGAATTATTATAAATACCATCAGTATGCGATCAAAATTTCGTACCTACAGTTAATTTTTACTAATTTATTTTAGTTCGATTGCGACAAACGCTTAAACTTATAGAATCGCCCCCGAACATGACGTTTTGAAGTCCTTAAGAGGGATGCAGTGGTTTGAGCCCATTTCTACCCAATCTTACAGTTTGGAGAACTGGGGCTGGCTATCATGTGTTTTGCCCATTAACACACCCGGGCCAACTACAAGGGGGCTTGAACCACGGACCTACAGGTCACGGGTCGAGTGCATTTACCTCTAGGTCCACCGATGCAGTCTAAAAACTACAGATATATTCAAGACGCAGTTAGGAGGTTTGGGTCGCCCATCGAAGGCACTCCGCGGATAACACTTTTAAGGTTCACGTAAAGTGTTTGAGACCCAATTTTAAGTACACTTCATTAGCCAAGAAAAAGCAGTATGTCCAGCTATATAGTATATCAAAATGAAGCTATTTATGAGCACAAGACCGCCATAGCTAAAGCCGTATAGCCAAAACATTGTGGAAAGGGTCATTTTGTACTTTATCCTTCACTCTGTTAAAATATTAGCCGATTTTATCAATCCGTCATGCAGTTGCTTGTTCTGTACAAAATGACCCTTTTCCACAATGTTTTGGCTATAACGCTATAGCTATGACAATCTTATGTCAACTGCTTGTGCTCATAAATAGCTTCATTTTGATATATAATAAACCTGGGCATTCTGCTTTTTCTTGGCTAATTAAGTGCCCTAAGAATTGGGTCTCAATCACTTTACATAAACCTTAATACAAATAGTTGAAAAAAGAACAGGGCAGAGCTCATGATACGGACAGAGGGTGGTGACATTCGGAACATCGCTCGGACTTTTCCGTGAACTGGAAAGTTCATCGGACCTGAGTGTAGTAATTTACGGTCATGTTTTTGGTAATTCGATTTCTGGTGGTATAGACCTGCAATTTCAAGTGAGTGATCAAAGATCAATTTTACATTGAAAATGATAGGAGATAACGGTTTCTCGGACCTCACTCTTTCTTGCGGAACTATACATCGGTTATTTATTACGCGTGAAGAAAATCACATTTTGTTAATTCTTTCCGAACATACTGCGTTTTGTTATTAAATTATAATATGCCCATATTATTTCTTTCCTTGTTTTATTTTATGCATTGTCACTCTTAGAAGGATCGCCGATGTTTATGGCGTAATATAAACCAACGTGCGAAATGAAGCGCTTTCACGACAGGGCCCGTATTATTCCCGGAGTTTTATTCCGTAGAATCGCCGAGGGTTCCCGATTAAGGGTGGTTGTGGTGTCTCAACGGTTTTGGATTTCAAGTTGAAATATTTCATAAAAATCAAACGTGCACAATTGGCATCATTTCTGCTGACCAAAAGAGCACTCGAATAGAAAGGTTAGCCTATAATTTGTCATGTTTTGCTGGTATTTTCTTTGTTTATTTGATTACTTATATTACTGAAATAACGATTTATGTTAAGTTAATCGTTAATCCATATTTTATAGTTACTAAGTATCCATTAGGTCCTATTGATAGCCATTCAAATTTAATGACTCGAGATATAAGCCATTTAACTCTTAACACCTATTACAGAGTCACAATTCAGTTTATTGGCGATTTCCATTTGCTTTGAACTTGATGTCTTGGAAATAATACAGTCTTATATATCCATATATAATTGTGACCCGTCACGCGAAAAAGGCCGGACCTTCTGGGTAGTGCGTTAAGTGTCGACCCTAGTCAGACTGTGTGGGCAACGCGCTAATTTCCTGACTCTAGAATGATTGAGCTATCCTCTCCTGAAAGAATTGTTGAAATGCGGCCTGCGGTTGACCTGTACAAGAGTCAATATATTTTTCAAATATTTATTTTACAGAGATCCCAGATGGTCCCTTTCCTTGTGACGGGTCACAATGATAGCCTGTATATTTCTTAAATCTCGTCTGTCAGACACAAACGTTCTGTTTGAACCAATTTTTAAGAACGCATCTTCTGTAGGCCTCTATGTACACACAAAGTAGGCCTAATCACATAACAACTCTCTCAAAATGTTCACAATCTCTATTTTTTCTTTGTGGTATTTTTTCATTCATTCATGGGTGTATGAAACTCGAAATCTAATCACATCTAGATCATGAATCAGCATTTCACTGACATAATCATAAGTCTTTCGGTTTCACGAATTAATAAAAAAGGCCCCATCTCTTAAATGATATAGATTTTCGAATATTCATGAACTTTTTGCCGTCTCAGGACGCGATATACGAAATCACAGCGAATGCGTAACTATGATTTTAAAATTTATACGCACTCAGAAGGCGACCACCAAAGTATATAATTATATCGGATAAACGCGATATATGTGGAATGTGACAAAAAAAGAATGTTTTCTATCTGCTCTCCTCTCAGTTATGATTTGAGTGATTTTGAATAATCAAAACATGGTAACTACAGCTTAAATAATGTTTTTATCATTCATCAACGACATTTTTCTAAAGAGGATTTATTTTTATAACGCAATTGCGTAATGTGCGTAATGGGAGCTACGCCCTTGCACAGTTGTTCTGTGTTCTGGATACAAACGTTTGTCAAAGTTTTAAAAATTGGGATTTTTTCGGATAATATGAACACACAAATCTTAGCCTAATAAACACAACTAAATTTAAATTGTTCTTTTATCCTTATATTTGTATTTTAAACATCGGTTATTTAAAAGTACTTAAATTTTGTCACCTGGCAAAGTTAATGTAGTTGTTTCAGTCATTATAAAGAGTGCATCTATACAAATAGTAAAGGGTGTATTAAAACCAATCCAGACGGGTCAATATCGCACGAATATTGAATAGGTCACTTAAAAATTTCAGTCGTCAGAACGAGGCTGTTGGTTTACTACTGTTCAGAAGACGGAAGCTCCCAATTTTGGACCAGGACGAGCTAAGAGAGAAGTATATCAGTCGAGGTGAGGCGGAGTTGTTAGAAGCTCTTGTGACGATGCCACCGGGACGTATTCCATCCGCGTCTAAAGCCAGATCTCGGATCAGACCGAGCTCGGCCGCGGCGAACCTTCAGACACATCCATCGTTCACCAGTGGTTTATTGGATAATGTTAGCCACAGACCGGCGACAGCTGCGGCTACTGGGCGCTCACAGGAACCCGCAGTGGCTCCTGCCATGCCTCAGAGACCGGCAACTCATGCCGTCGGAAGACGATCGTGGCGGATGGCCAGGGAGGCGACGATGCTCGAGCCTAAGGACATCAATAAACAACCGAGACGGTTGACATTAGGGGCGGTAGACGGAATAGCTGAGGACTCGGGATCAATTGTGAGACCAAGTTTGATCCAAGGGAATGTTGCTGAACTGCTGAAGAGCAAGGTTTGTGTATTTTCTAAATTATTGGATATTTTGTTTACATTTAATATTTGATTGACAGCTAAGCCACGCGCTTTGTTCGGTTGCCAAACAGTGGCCGATCTCCGAATATTCGTATTCATTTTCTCCAGCTTTTCGCCACTAAAACTGTTCTATTTTAAATATTGAGCATTACAAACGAAATTCGCAATCAAATATGTTGATATTAATCTATATTTGGTAACGAGTTGGTCAACAAAACAAGTTTACAGTAGCCGTTCACTCGAGTACAGTGATCGAAACGGTTGTAAATTTGTTGTAGCAACTCATCAAAGTACTTCCGGTTCACATGTTATACCCTTTAACTGATTTCAAAATAACCCTTAAACCGTGATCTTTTGAGAGATAAATTTATTTAAAACTGAATGATTATTTAATAAAAAACAGAATACAATGGAAAACACAACTGCAACAACAACAACAACAAAAAACCCTCTTAATCTAGCAAAATCAATCAATCAATCAATCAATCAATCAATCAATCAATCAATCAATCAATCAATCAATCAATCAATCAATCAATCAATCAATCAATCAATCAATCAATCAATCAATCAATCAATCAATCAATCAATCAATCAATCAATCAATCAATCAATCAAAAACTAAGTCAATTTTATTGTTGTTGGTTGAACTCGCCCACAGTTATGTGATACTTCCTTCATATTGGCTGGCTGGAAAGCCTAGTCAGTAAAAATTTCACCCTGAAAGTTAGGGTTCTGGGTTTCATACCCAAAATTGAAGGGTTATAGTAGAAACCATAAAAGTACTCACTGTGGGTTAGACAAAATCGGGACATAACTCTTGCAACTAGAAAGCCATGAATGGATTGAGTTGCTCCACATGCTTGAAAATCTTGTAATAGCAAATCAAAGTTTTGACTAGATTTTTATATATTTTGGGTTCTACTGATGTTGAAAATGATTTTCAAAGTTTCCACTATATAACATATAGAGAAATGACCTCTGCCCATAAAATACATATTTTTCATCCGATCACAATTATTTTTTGTAGACTGATAAAGGGTCACCTTTATTCACATAAAATTTAATTAGTGTCCATCAATTAGAATCTGAGAAAATTCACTTTTCACAATATTTGGAAATTAGCCACCCCCATTAAAACCATGTTATTCATTGGATTTAAATTTTTTGAACAACTTTGAAAGAGGGTCACCCAAGGATCATTCCTGTGAAGTTTGGTTGAAATTCATCCAGTAGTTTCTGAGGAGAAGATTTTAAAGAAAAAATTTACGACTGGATGTACAGATGGATGGACGTACGATGGATACAACGCCATTACAATAGCCTCAGTGGCATTCAGCCAGTGGAGCTAAAAATGGTTTCAGCGTTATCCCTATTAATAGTCTAGATATAAACTTGTGATGGTGAATACACATACCAAGTTTCATGAAGATATCTCCATTTTCAATAGAGATATGATCAAGGTTAAAGTTTGTTACGCCAATACCATCAACAACGCCAACACAAATGACACTATGGTGATGACAACACCTGTGGGTTTTTCTCTGAAAACAGCCAAGCTAATTATAAGTGCATAAATTGACATAAAAGACCCCTAAAGAGCTGTCTCAGTGATACTAAAATACTTTCCCTAAAATCAACAGGTCCCTCTCTTTGCCCAGGACTGGCTTTTAATTCTAAATCCATTCACAACAGGATTATTCTTGGAAGCTTGATTTACATAAGGAAGGCAACTTCACATTTTAAAATGCTCCATATGTCAATGAGTCAGCATGAAACATAATATCTTATATTGGTGGTTTTCATTAAAACTGTACAGATGTGATCAGTATTAGGCAGAGATTTGCAAGTGATATTTTGATTACAATCCATTGACTTTTGACATAGTTATTGCCCTTTGATGGAAAATGGCTTTTCATTATTGACAAGCACCTGTTGGTGGGTTTGAGTCTGCCAAAATCTACAGTATAGCTAAGTAAAGAACCAAGGAGGTCTTTTTCGGTAGTAGTCAATTTAGAACTGTATGATCAACTAATTCTCTGAAACACAATGCAGGGTTTTAAGTTGATGGGTCAAAGAGTTGCAGAATAAATTATGCACTGATTATCCCCTAGACCAACAGATTGATGATCCCTGATTAATTCCTTATGATACACAGTAATTATCCTTTATAGCAGTTGCTCATAAAATATTCAGGGTAACCTCAGAGCATCAATACCATTTGCCCATTGACTTTTGAATAACAAACAATCTTTCACAAAATATGCAGTCTGAGCATTTCTTACTACCTGTTTGTCTCCTTTAAGCACTCTCCTGGTTTTCAAAATTTAAGATTGGTCCAGATTCAGAGGCATTAAAATAATAAAAAGAGGGTTAACCTTGAAATAAAACCCAAGGTTAAAGTCTGACTTCACCAAAAAGGGGTACAAGGACTCAATAATTAGGATCTTAGGGGTCCTAGCTTCCTCAAAGTTGAGGATTCCCTGTCTTAGGTAAAGACTATTTCTTTTAAGCAATAAACTTGTTTTTATATGAGCGATTCCCTGGTTAAAGGTAAAGAAAGTGTTAGATATATTGACTATATGGGGCTCAATTCAAGGAGAGAATTGAAGACTGTTAAATCAAAACAGTCTTTCTTCAATTATTTTCTGAAGTTGATCCTCAGAGAGATTATGAGACTCACATCACATAGTTTTGAGGGTCCTGGCTACTCATTTTTTTGCCTCAGATGCGCAAAACCTGCATCCCTTAAAAACCTGGAACACCATCCTACCATATTTCTCCCAAAAAGTGCTCCCTGAGAGCTATACATAGCATGGTAATAGAGCTTTTATTAAGTGTGCATTTTCTGATTAAAAAAAAAAAAATTAAACTTATGTCTTTTAGACCCTTTTCCCCAGGTAAATTTTACTCTTTTAAATGATTGTTTAGTGGAAATTCACATCAAATTAGAGAAGAAATCTCAGCGAGTTCTTAAAATTTAGGCATTGTTTTGGGGCAAGTGGATTTTCTTAGTAAAAAATGTAGGGGTGCTACTAAGGGAGGGCGCTATTATTAGAGGAAATACAGTATTTTCACTTTAAATCAGCGCAATAATTCTCTCGTTTTTGGTGAACGAAATTTTCGTTCACCAGTGTTATATACTGTGTATGGAAAATCCTGTAGGATCTTAATAGGTTTTGAATAAAGCAGTACCTCTTTAGAATTAATTTAGTATCTCTAAAGACTTCTTTCTACAAAATCACTGTTTGTATCCTTAAATGCATGATACTAGCATTCTTCATCAAGTGAAGACAAGAAAATTACCCTTTAAAAACACAAAAATATCTTGGAATGTCTATACGAGCAAATTTTTGATCGGCGTAAGATTGTCGAGACTTGAGAGCAAAAACAAAGTTTGTGTCTGTACACTGTATAGACAGATACTATATTTTTGATTTAAACCTTCGCTATTGCAACTTGTAGTAATTTGCCGGAAATGTGTGTTTATTGAGGTCGTGAACTCTTGAACTTCTACACACCCCTGATTGGCCATACCACATGTGATGACCTACTACGATTTTATCTGCCTTCTTATGAATGAAGACTTTGCTTATAAGTAACGAAAGGTCAAGTTTACAAACGAATGGAATGTTCCTGCCATATTTCTCCTATTAAACGCGCCCGAGCAAAACGTCGTGGGGGCGCTATTATTTCAGACTCTTTTACTTAATTAAAAAAAAATTACTTATTTTGGTACCTAAGAGAAGCAAACTGTTAACATGTTTGTAATTATCGATTGAAATACGTACGCTACCCAATACGCTTTTCTATTTATCTATTAAGGCTATAGATTTGAAAAATAAAATAAAATGTTAGCTAATGAATTGTAATTCTGTCATTTAAAGTCATCTATCGAAATACGGTCACCCTCGACCATTAATTGCAGCTTTCAAAAGCAAGTGATTGTGTTAGCAGAAGCCAAATTATTATCATTGTTATCATTTGTACAAGGTAGGAAGTTCCAGACGATGCAATATTCAATGTTCCGCTACCGATGGACAAAGCGGTCTAATAAGTCATTACCTATTCACGTATGAAATAAATAATCCTGTATTAAATCCTAAAATTTCGTGATATGTAAATGCACCCAGTACATGAAATGAAAGTGTTTCGTAGTGAAAACACAACACGTCTGGAGCTAGCTGGGTCACCGCTTGTCGGCACCCTTTGAAGTCCCCAGATTCTTGCAAGCGGCGACGTCGCTTTTGAAATAAGTCACACACAAGATTTTACGGGGTTTTTCCTATTTTAACAGTATGAATTGTGACTAGGATTTAATCATTTGACTCGGATATTTTGTATATTTGCAGAAGGTGAAATGATTTCAGAAATATTTTCGTAACATTGAAAGGGGATTTTGTTCGCATGTGACTTTTGAAGAATAACGAGAAATAGTTTTAATTTTGTGTTAAATTATAACCTTTCGCACTTACGGAAGACTGCGCGATTTAGGACGCACTAGTTTTTCAGATGTTGAACGATCCTTTAATGACGCAACCAGCCTTATCCTGATAGGAATTTAGGATAGTTAACCCACAATCTATTGAACATTACGCCGTGGATTAGCAGCTATTGAAATTAAATTCGAGACCGGATTTTTCACCATGGCCCGTGGACGGTTGGATGTTGTTGATTGTATAGTCAAGGGCCTGGGAATCGTATTTATGGGGGAGCGCGTTTATTAGGGAGGGCGCGTCTAAAAGGTGAAATACGGTATATTTAGTCCAAATTATCATTAAAACATAAACACGCACCACTTGACCGTGACCAACCTTGATATGAAGTAAAATTTAACCCATTGCAAGACAACTTATGTTCTCAACTACCAAATTTACCCCTCTTCCTTAAATCCCGTTTTTATCTTAAAGCTTGTTGTTGCATACTTGTGTAATGTAAATATCTTCGGTTACGGTTATTTTTGTATCATATCACCCAAATCCCATTTCCTGTTGTTTTTTTTTTTGTTTTGTTTTTTCGTTTCAAACAAGGCCGGAAAACAGGGGATATAGCAATCTCGGTACGATTTACTGTTGATATATGAATGTCGTGAATAGATAAATAAATAAAAGAATCAAATGAACAAATATCCCAACACGATAGACCTAATTTCAAATTTTAACATCAAATGGATTTTTTTTCAAAGTACTTGACATCGTAACTACAACTGTATAGTAGGGCTTCTATCCCTCGGATGGCTCTAGAATTTCCTCAATACAATCATTCATCTATTTGTTTTACCGGAAGTATGTAAAATATTACAAAAAACGAAACTTGGATTGTGAATCAATTGCCTGTGAACTGGAGCACCTTTACCTTAACATGGAAATTGGTATTTCTCGCTCCAGAACTATAATGAGCATACATCCGTACGTAGCTGCCATCTTCTACCCTCTTAGGTTTACGATTATCCGCCGTTTGGTAGGAGCAATAGAATTTAAACAACGACTATATTTGGACAATTCATTAGCTGTACAAAATACCTTCCTACATAGATTTCATCAGATTTTTTTTTTTTTTTTTCTAATTCTTTTTTATGCAATGGCATCAGATAATTATACTTTCACGAGACTGAATATTACCGAAAGAGACCAAAACCCTGTTATTACCATTACGAAACAGCGGTCTTTTAATTCGGAGGAGGGGGGGGGGGGACCCCATTCAGGTCGTACCAGAGCCATAGCGGATAACGTTTAAAAGTCAAAATGCAGAAAGACTGCTGTTTAATCTGCTAAAATATGGGTTCCGCATGTGGAAATTGAATTACCTTTCTGACTGCTATTTTTTGAGTTAAGAAAAGAATCATTAGTCTAGACACTATAGTTGCCTGTTTACTTTTCTCTAGGCTTATCGCTCTCTGTCTATCGGTCTGTCTCTGTCTGTCACTCTCTCTACCTTTCTTTTCCTCTCTTTCTCTTTCTTTGAATTTAGAATTTGGACGAGACACTTTACCTTGATTATTTTTTACATTTATAATTTCTCTTCTCAACAAATTCAATATATCACTTTAGAATGCCAACAGATTGGTTCACCATCAGTACTTTCAGTGCTTTGATTTTTAGCTCCACTGGCTGAAAGCCACTGGGGCTATTGTCATGGCGTTGTGTCCGTCATGCGTGCGTGCGTGCGTGCGTGTGTCCGTCCGGTCGTAAACTTTTCTTTAAAAATCTTCTCCTCAGAAACTACTGGATGGATTTCAACCAAACTTCACAGGAATGATCCTTGGGTGACCCTCTTTCAAAGTTGTTCAAGAAATTTTGATCCAATGAAAAACATGGATTTAATGGGCGTGGCTAATTTCCAAATATGGTAAAAAGTGAGTTTTCTCAGATTCTAATCAATGGATACCAATGAAATTTTACATGAATGATCCTTGGGTGACCCTTTATCAGTCTACAAAAAATCATTGTGATGGGATGGTAAATATGCATTTTATGGGCGGAGGTCATTTCTCTATATGTAATATAGTGGAAAATTTGAAAATCATTTTCTCAGAATGTAACAAATGGATATCAACTAAATTTCACTGGAATGATCTTTGAGTGACCCTTTATCAGTGTACCAAAAATTATTGTGATTGGATGAAAAATATGCATTTTATGGGCAGAGGTCATTTCTCTATTATGTTATATAGTGGAAAATTTGAAAATCATTTTCTCAGAATCTGATTTTTGGATATCAACTAAATTTCACTGGAATGATCCTTGAGTGACCCTTTATCAGTGTACCAAAAAATATTTTGATTGGATGAAAAGTATACATTTTATGGGTGGATTCAATTCTCAATATGTTATATAGTGGAAACTATGAAAAACATTTTCTCAGAATGTAACTGATGGATATCAATCAAACATTTCTTTGGGTGACCCATTATCATGCAGCCAAAAATTATTTTTATTCAAAGAAAAATATGTCTTTTAATAGCAGAGGTCATTTCTCTATCTGTTATACAGTTGAAACTTTGAAAATCATTTTCAACAACAGTAGAACCCCAAATATCTAAAAATCTAGTCAAAACATTTATTTGCATTTCCAAGAATTTCAAGCCTGTGGAGCGACTCAAGCCATTCATGGCTTTCTAGTTAATAAAATTATAAAGTTGAAACACATTAGATTTTACGAAAATTGCTGAAAAATTTTGACTGTCCAATTATTAAGTTGTAATTTGTAAAGTAAACTCACCAAATTACAATGTGGCTAAACTTGCCCTGGTAGGACAATAACACTTAAGAATAAGAAAGAATTATGAGTAAGACAGCTGATCAATTCCCTATAATTATGTCTAACAGTGGTTGTACCATCCTTTAATTAATACGTCTCAGCAGATCATCGTCTTAAATAATATATGAGCATCAAACAATAGAAACTTGACTTTCATCACTCTTCAGTTGTGACTTTTGGACTTAGGAGCTCTTGAATTATTAGCATTTCATTACTGTTTGTTTATAATTTGGACTATTCATATAATACCTACATGTATAGCTTACAGAAACCTGTTTTGTTTTAATTCATAAAATACTTATTCACGATGATACATTATTTTAAGGAAATAATTAAGAAGTGCAACTTGTAATAAATTTCAGACTTTAATGGAATATCAAAAACATATTTAACAACAATATTACTCAAAACTCGTTATAAAGTTTAGATGGATAACTAAGAATGGCTAGAAATTAACAATGAAACAATTCAGGTATAGAGCCCCAGGGCTTCATAATACAAAAGTTGTTCGTTTTAAAGATACAACAAAGCCAGTGTACGAAATACAGATACTTGATAAAACCGAAACTCTCGAACTTGGTGTTCGTTTACGAGACCTTCTGCTTCCACTCTTTTTTCCCATTCGTAGAGGAAGTCAAGATTCTCTTGGTGATGACGATGATAATGAATTTGCAGGACGTAAAGGCTGGGTGAGTCTCGATGACATCACAAGATTATGTTGTCTAAGTGTTTTATTTCACTCAAGAGGAAATGTGTTGCCATTCGTAATCACGGTTATATTTGTAACAATTTCCACCTTTCTGTTTGTTGACACTTTTATGGAGAAAATCAGGGGTGAGGAAATAGGAATCTTCTCCCATTTTCCCTGGACAAGTAATGTATGACTTTTGACTTGTCCAGGATCAAATCGAACTTGTCCATAAGAATAGAGAGTGGATACATTTGAGAAAACATTGTTATTAAAGAAGAAAATGCTGGATTCCAGCATTTTCTTCTTTATAAACTATGTTTTCTACCCTTTGATACAAATATTTGCTAGCTAATCAATATTTGAAATCTAATATTTTTGTGATGACAATGACAATGACTTTCCGGGACGTAAAGGCTGGGTGAGTCACGATGACATCACAAGATTATGTTGTCTACCTGTTGTATTTCACTTAAGATGAAATGTGTTACCATTTGTTATCACAGTTATGTTTGTTGCCATCTTTCTGTTTGTTGACTTTTTTACGGAGAAATTCAGGGGTGTGGAAATACAAATCTTCTCCAATTGTCCCTGGACAAGTAAAACATGATTTTTGACTTGTCCTGGTTGTCCAGGATCAAAATGAACTTGTCCGTAACAAAAGAGAATATATACATCTTGCGAAATCATCTTTTGTATAAAGACAAAAATGCTAGATTCCTGTATTTCCTTCTCTATAAACTAGGTTTTCTACCCGTTGATACAAATATTAATCTAATCACTCTTTGAGATCTATTTAGTACCATTCCAAAATTAGCCCTGGTATTTACTTGTCCGTGGACAAGTAGCTGTAAAAATGTAGACAAGTTGGCCATGAGAATTCCATACCCCTGAGAGAATGATGTTGTATTTCTATTGAAAATATGCAATCGTAAATCTGGGGTATTAAGTACAAAACAAAATCAAGGAATTAGTGCAAAATTATTACAAGTGTTTGCACTAAACCCTTTGAAAAATTTATGATAAGGGATTTTTCATGTGGAAATACGAATTTTTTCCACTTGTCCTTGAATAAAGGCAAAAGTTTAGTTTTCTACTCAGTCTGGAGGATATCAGTGTTTTTTCTCCTTCTTTGACTGGTACCCTTCAAAGGGCCTGTTCCCTATGTCAAAAAGTGACCTTTTTTTCCTCAAAATCATGAAAAAAAAAATCCTAAGTACCCAGGTCAAGGACCTTTCCAAACTCTGAGGGTGAAAATTAAGAATCAAACATGTTGTTTCTCAGTTTAATTTGAATTTGAATGTCTTTAGAGACATAGAACACTTTATTCTGGTAGTAAATTGTACACAATGCTTAAGTTTTTGTAAATAACCACTTTATTAAGATTGTTCTCATTTCATGTGAAAATTATGCATTTTTCCCAATATGCATGGTTTCAGACCCATTCCCAGAAGTCTGAGAAAAAAGCTGGATATGATCTTGGCAGCAAAAATGTAGTTAGATACACGCATTTTGGGAAAACATAATATATAATTTTGTATCAAAAGGAGGTATACCCTTATTGTATAGTCACTTTTTATGAAGGTCAAAGTCAAGATCAGACATTGTAGAATTTTAAGTTCAAAAACAAAGTTTTATCATGCTCTCACCAAATTTACTGAGGTTGCAGTTTATAACTTTTATGAAAATGTTGCCAACAATTAAGTCTGTTGCTTTACTGTTTCTAATTAATGTAGTTTAAAAGTCAAGGTCACTTTCACACTCTGTTTATAGACAGTGTATGCTTAGAAGCCTTTTGACCTAAATGAACATCTATAGCCAAATCTCAGTACATGTATTTGAAAATGTGGGAAAATGTGGTATAACAAAGAGTAGGGGTGTACTCAACTGAAATATAAAAATCATGTGATATGGGTACTTAATTACAAATGCGATCCCCTGCATACTGAAAGAGTAAAGAAACTTGTCACAAAAACCACTTTTTTCTCTCAATCAATATTCTTTTCTTTTTGCCATTAAAATGCTAGTTTCCTCATGATAAAGTCGGTTTTGAAAGCAAATTACTTATACCCTTCATGGTTTTCCTCTTGAAAATCACAACAATTTCGATAAAAAATCCATTTTGATTGGTCTGAAGTAGGCGTATAGGGTTCAGTTCAGAAAAGATATAGATGATTAAAAATAATTTTTGTACATAGACAGAATAGACTCATTTTAATAACCCTGAAAAGTAAATTACTTCAACAAAAATTCATTTTATAAAACTACTCAATTTTATCCAAAAACGGCTCACTAACACTTGGTCACTTTTGACCTTACCCCTACGCAAATCAGAACTATTTATGGAAAGACAATTTGCTGTTCTGTTTATCATAGAAACAACTAGGTATACGATAGGCTGGGAGTTAACATGTGGACAGATGGACAAAATCATTATTTTACTTTCAAAAAATCTGAAAAACATAATTCTTCATAGTATTAAATTGAAAAAATGATATGACTGGCAAAAATCAGTTTTCACCTATTAATACCAAAGAAATTTGGCTAAGTGATGGTCCATACAAAAGTCAAACAACTTATACTTGTATAAATTGAAAGGGAAGCAACACACAAAAAATAGTTATTTTCTTATCTAAGAGTATTCTCCCTTTATTGACAGCAAATTAAAATAAAGTGAAGGTATTCTTTGGCTAATTTCGCCTGAGACTCTGTTTATTTTCCGCGAGTGAAATCAACGAAAATCGATGATTTTGGCTAATTTTCATTTTGATTTTAGTGTTAACTAGGAGTAATCGAACTACTCAGATCTGTAGTGTAGAGGTTAAGATATGCGCCTTTGAATCAAGAGACCACATGTTCAAACTGGGTAGGAGAAAGTATATTTTTATACCCCCATATCGAGAGAACGGGGGCATATTGTTTTGCTCGTGTCCGTCTGTCTGTCCGTCCGTCTGTCTGTCTGTCCGTCTGTCTGTCCGAAAACTTCACCCGAAAACTTAACCTTGCCAATATCTTCAAGCCTATTCAAGATACAAAGCTAATATTTGGCATGATGATAGATCTCAATGAATGATCCGCATCCGCTGGCACCAAAGTCAAGGTCATGTGACAAGGTCAAGGTCAACTGTTAAGGTCAAACTTTGAAAAAAAATGCTGTTCTGGGGGCATTCGTGTTTCACAAACACATTTTGTTCTAAATCATTTTTATTTATCTTAGTATCCAAAATGTCTTTTTTAGACAGCGGTGATTGGGGGTTTAACCACTTTCTTCAAATTCTGGAGATATTTCTTTTCAAATGTCGAGTTATCTTTTATAAAACAACAGCAGCAGCAAAGATGGACCTGATAATACTGGATGCCTTTGTGGTGACTTTGTTTTCTTTTCTATCTTTTCATTTTTTTACTTTTTTTTTTTGGGGGGGGGGGTCGAAACTAGACTTAATCGCACAATAGTGTTTTTATTTTTTGAGAATTGGGAACAATTTTCATCATGATTTAAGAGACACAAAAGGACAGTGTATAATTCATTTTTTTACAACAACAAAGGATTCTTTGCATCTTGGATATCACAATATAATCCAGCTAAAAGAGGTTGTTCACTGATTTAAAAAAAATCTCAGTGTGAGCTTGCATGCGAGACTCAAAAAGTATGATTAAGAAAATTTAGCACGTCGGAGATTTGAACTCATTGATGAATGATTGAGAGTGATGCACCTTAACTGACTGAGCCATCACTTCTTGCTCTCATTCACCGGTTAGATTGTGAATTTATAGATATTTCAATAACGGTTTATGCAATTAGAATTCCGAGATCTTCTGAAGATATACAGAAAATGCACAGAGTCTCATGCGAAATTAGCCAAATTATAAAAGTGTTCAATGAGTTTTCAATTGCGCAGACTGATTAGGGTCAAAACTTTTGCACTTGGACCATTTTCTGAATCTACAATGATCATTCTACATCCCTGTATAAGAATTTTTGACATGCAACCACTGGTCGACCTCTACTGGAACAAATTTCTTATTCATAATTTTACTTTACGGAGTTGGGCGATGGTCCCTTTTTGTGTGACAGGTCACATTTAAATTCTACTGTACACAAAGCATCGGCAGACAGAAAGAAACTAAAGTCCAGTCTGCACTAATCTACAGTATGATCTCAGCCTATTCTGTTAGCCTGGCTATCAGGCCATAAAATTAATTAGTAATTTTTATAAGCAAGGGACATTACCAACATTTAAAAGAAATATAAATGGGTTAAGTTATCGTATGTCTGAAACTCATGTTAAATCAAGACAGAAAGAACATCTTATCATTAGTTGCCTATTTTCTTTTCTTTTTGTATATAGATAAGTTAAAACATCTCTATTTAATGGACTATTACCTGCGCCGCATTCAGGATGAAAATATGGTGAAAACTGTTTCCCAATTATATCCTGCTTTGCACACTAATGCATGTGCAAAGCAGGGTATAATTCGCAACTGTTTTCACTGCTTTGTCATCCTGAGCACAGGGCAGCCCACCTATTATATCAGCTTCTATTTAGTTATTGTGGGGAAAACCTTAGCCACACAGACCAATTAACACTAATCTCGTGCTGGAATTTCTTGAAAATTTGCGTGTATGACATAACAAGGACTTTAATGTTCACTATCAAATAGGGCAATCCATACCATCAAGGTAGATATATATAATACGTACTTAGTGTATTATATGAAAAAAAATATCAAACGAGGTTGGGAGAATTGATCATTGTCGAGGCTCTGCCGAGACAATTATCAATCCTCACAACCGAGTTTGATATTTTTTCATACAATACACTAAGTATGTATTATATTTATCTTATAACCTATATTTGTCTTGTTTTCGTCGGTGTTTCTAACTGAAATGCAAGTTTCTAAAAATAACTAACAATATATCATTGTTCTAAAAATAACTATGTGATATCATAAAAAATATCATACGGGATGTTATCATACGGATATTTGTATAGTTATAAGATAAAACTATGAAAGTAATTTTGCAAGATTATTTTCACTTTCAACTTTGAGTTCCACATGCTTTGTTGTGGTAGTTAAGCAAAAAGTTTGGTAGCCAGAAGAGTGTCTCTGGTCTTCATAATTCTTCTCAGAGACAGAACCCGGCTAGCCATTCGGAACTTCACTCGGCCATTTCTGTTAACTGCAACAGACCTGGGATGTATGTAAGGCGGATGGGTATGTAACAAAATTGTGCATTTTGTTAGGCGGAAACAGTGTAAGAAAAACTAGCGCAGAAACAACCAGCGCTATCTTTAGATTTATATCTTTTACAGTAAATAACGGCTGAAAAATCGAATCATTCTCAAAAATTAAGATTTTCAGCCGTTATGTAAGAATCTAAAGATATTAATATAAGGAAACGATGGTTTCACGTCAGTGACTTAAATGGGTAGCGTTGACAATGTCAAATGTTTTCACTCAAAGTTTCGAGGATTAAGGCCATTTTAACTGACCTCATCAAGTTTTTCCAAGGTTTTCTCGTAATTTTTAAAATAGTCTGTCTATGTACGTCCGGGGTTGATTGTGAGATTGGCTGAGCGGTGTTCCAAATGCCTGGCTAGCTAAATTGGCTATCAATCCTGGGATCATGAGTTCGAGTCCACTGGCTCGACCAACATCAACCAAAAGTCAGGTTGACTTGCATCTTTTGTCTCTCAACAAAGGGTGTATGATAAGTAGAATGCTTAATTAGGATAGGCAACTGGCAGCTTGGATGGAATGTTGTACTGCTGTGAGAAACAACTGGAAGCCATGGATAGGTACACCAGCTACCCCGATATTACCGGTACTGCAATAATGTGTAAAGAAGCGTTAAACCCCAATCAATTGATCAATTCTTCTCAGAGTATATTTTAGATTGATAGGCCACAAATAACAATTGATTACTAGTACATTGTGTAAGATTACCAAAGTTATTATTTATTCATGAAATTTGGCTTTGGAATTCTATAGTTTTATGCTAATTTTATACAATGCCTCATAATATTATCATCTAAATTCTGTATTAAAGATCTAATCTTATTGAAGTGTTGATTTCTTGACTTAACCTTTTCCGGTTTTACAAAATTTTGGACCTGTCCAAATTCAAAGGTTTTGCAGACGAAAATTAAAAGTGGATTTAATTTGAAAAATAACCATTCAGTAGGGTAGAAAACAGTGTGGAAAAAGAAGAAATTGCTTGTCAAAAGCAATTTCTTCTTTTTTCACAATGTTTTCTCAATCATAAAATCACAAGCACGTAAAAAGCAGGGATTAAACATCAAAGGGTTAACTGAAATTGAATGATTTTCAGATAATCTCTATTTTGAGGGTTTAGAGCAAATCGATTGTAAGTGCCTATATATTTATAGGCACTTACAATAGTCTTGCAATAACCCCTCTCTCTCTATATATATATATTCCTTTCTTTGGAATTGATTAGATGGTGCACTGCGATAAAAAACTTGAGCAGGAAAAGAATTGTACATAAATTAAGTCAGGGGTATAACTAACGAGTAATGTAACTTTAGTTTGAATAAGCTACACTTATAGTAGTTTGATCCCCAACTTATGCCGTAGGATTAGTTTAATTATTTGTGTATAAGGGTTGGAATTAAATGCATTGTTTGCTTAATGCACTTGTAAAGTTTAGGACCTTAATAATTCACCATTAAACCAACTAGAAGTTTAGAACATTATTGTGAAAGAGATATAGGCAAGGACTTAAGGCACATTTGGAAATTATGTTATTTATGTGGATAAAAGACTGGAAATTAACTGCTTTTAATATTTATTGGTTGAATTACCTTATTTGCAAATTCATTTACATGGTATTTGTTAAATTAGAGATATTGTAAATCTTTTGATATAAGATAGAATGATTATCATATTAGAGCAGCTAGAATGGTTTTATTGAAAAAAAAAAGGAAAAAAACGTAGACAAGCCCAGTAGGCATAACTTGCATAGCTTTCTGGGTGGCAAAACAGTGCCAACTGTTTGCAAATTATATCCTGCTTTCACACAAGTGCACGTGCAAAACATGGTATAACTTGATAGCAGTGTGCACTGTTTTGTCATCCTATACACATCTGTCATTGCTAGAACTGCATGGCAAATTTGCACCCATGTTGAATCATGTGCTACAACAAAATCACTCTGAAATTTTATTTTTCTATACATCACAAATACCTTTTAATTGATTGAAAATTATCTTATACTTATTATGTTTAAAGTTTATTTATGTGTATGAATTTGACAGTATTGAACAGTCTGCTTTAAATTTCAAGGGGTCTTGGAATACATGCTAAATGAATTTGCCTATTTTGTGGAACTTATAAAATAATCTGAAAAATCTTAGATTTTGCTCATTAAGTGATCAATAATATTCTCATTCTATGGATGAGCAATATTGAAAATTAATCAATTTTTATTGTCAATAATTGGATTGTGCTCATATGAACCACTTTGCAATATCTTGTAACGGCTATAGCATACAATTGATCAAGTAAGGCAAAATTGAATTGAAACAAGGGTTATAAACTGAAAGTCAAACAATTGGTTCAAGTTTAATATTTCAAAAAGAGTTTCCTAATGGATATTCCCATTGAAGCTTGAAACAAAGTTTTTGATTAACCTTTTGTCCTTATATTTTCATCGAATTTTGCCTGTGTGATTAAGTCCCTGTATTTCTGCTAGTATTTTGAGTCACAAACAAATTGCAAGTTAACAATTTAAGGAAAAGTGATGACAAAATAAATTGAGACTATCTATGAAAATGTAAATAAATAAAAGTTGCACTTGTATGAAAAAGTATCAATGTTTAGTTTAGAGATTAAGCAGGATTAAACAATGATTGTTTTGTTTAAACAATCTAGGATTTAATGAGATATAATATACAAATGCAAAATGGAGGTTCAAATTATAATTCCGAAGGAAGAAGTGTTTTTAACGAGTGTGAAAGAAGTGCCAAAATTCACTAAAGGGAATCTTACAAAGGATCCTGGACTTTTGAGGAGAGCGGCAAAACTACGCAAACATGTAAGTAACGTAACGTAACATGTGAGTAACGTAACATGTAAGTAACATAACATAGCTAATAAGTACACAGAGCTTATAATGTAACTGATAGGAGGGGTTTTCTGGATTTAAGAGTGAGATATTTCAACAAAGCTTAGTAACCAAATTCATATGCTGCGGCTAGTCATTTGAATTGTCTTGTCAAAAAACATTTTAGAATAATGTTTGGGTAATTCTGTGAAATTTTTTAGATTATTCTCGAGATTTTTATAGAGCTCTAAGTTGGCAATATATGTGCCAGGCGAGTAAAGTGTCATTTTAGGAACTGTATTCCAAGTTACAACCATGATTTTGATGACTGCCTCTGCGGCCTAGTGGTAAATGTATTAAACCTGTGAGCTGGAGGTTCGTGGTTCGAGTCCCAAGGTCACCTGGCTGTGTTTATGAGCAAAACACTTAATAGCCAGCCCCAATTCACCCAGCTGTAAATTATTGGTAGCAGTGGGTTAAAACCATCGCCTCTCTCTCAGCAACATGAAAATATCAGGATTGAGTGTTTTAGAGTGACTCTATACGCTTAAGCCTGCGTCACAATTGACTTAAAACATATTAGTATAAACTAAACCATGATCTTTCAACATAGCAAAGAAAGAAAATTGAAAAATCATATTCTCTGAAATGTGACCTGTCACTCAAATAAAGACCATCAGGGTGGTGTGTAAAATGTTGACTCTAGTCAGATTGCTAGGGTCAAAAGTTTTTACACCCTACTAATTTCCTCAATAGAGTATTTTCACTCTAGCTTCCTGGGAAAGAATTTGGGATCCCTTGTTGACCTGTACTCGAACCAATCCCTTTTTCAGAAAGTTATTTTACAGATTTCTCTGATGGCCCCTTTTTGTATGACATGTCACAAATATGAGGACAAAATCATTTACCATTATTGATAAGTCACCAATTAGTGGTCATTTGAGATAAAAACAATAAAACAATTCAAACTTGTCAGCTATCTTTGGTATTGGATGTGCTTCACTAAATAATCGAATATTTTAAGAGTTCTTTGAACCTCCAATCCTTCTCAAACAGACTATTATTTCATATTCATGGCTTTGAATTATTCTCAGCTTAAGTTTTAATGCTGCTCGCAGCATGATACAAATTTTAAGCTTTGGCAGACAGAATAGACTAAGATCAGCCTGCACAGAGGTGCATTCTGATCATAGCCTTCACTGCCTGCATCATCAGCAGCTTGCATAGCAATAATTTGATTATTTGTTGGCCCGGCCGCGGCACTTATCCTTTCCGACATTTGTCTTCCACCAATGGGTAGATAATCGTAAACCTATGTGGAATAGCAACTGGAGGCTAGGAAAGGGATATGGTGGTAGTACTGGTGTGAGAAATACCAGGAATCCATCGTTAGGTGCTCCAGTCGTCGCGGTATAAATGAAAGATTGTTGAAAGCGACGTAAAACCCCAATTAAAATAAATAAATAAATTATTTGTCTGATCAGCTACCAAATGCCTTCTGACAAAAACAACTTTAATCAAACTGTAATTTATGAATTAGGGCACCCATTTACAATATAACATTTGAATGAAAGAGATTAAAGCAATCTTTGATAAAAGTTGCCTCAAGCCAGGCAAATAGGAGTTTTATTATGAATAATATGATAAAGCATGAAAAGTTCTTTCTTGAAATTTATAATGAAATTAATTATTCCAAATCTCACAATAAAGATTGTCATTAAAATTCAATTCTTTTCTCAAAGAATTTTTGAAGAATTACAAATTAAAGATGTTTTTTCTAAGTCTGATCGAGACTGTTCAGTCTGAAAAATAAGTCTGAAAATACAACAGGATTTTTTTTTTAAATCAGAGAGTCTAAAAAACAAATTTCAAAATTAATTCCAACTACCCATTCTGATTCAATGCTTTCAGCACTTTGATTCAAATGAAATTTAGCCAAATGTTTAAAACATTTTATGCAGAATGACAAAGGTTATTTTGCATGCCCTATTGGGTGCTGGAAATATTATAACTTAAAATTTAGATATCTTGACTTACCCTGGTCTGATGCTGAATAAAAACTTTGGATAAAAGTTGTATTAAAATCAAAGTGCAATTTTAAAGCACTTGATCATGCACTAATGGTGAGTTGGTACAGTGGTCTCGCGATAGCTTAAACACACACAGGACCGACCAATTTGCTCGAGTTATTGCATGATTTTGAGTTAATGCCAGTAAGCAAAATTGTCTTTTATGAAGATGCTTCACTGCGTTTCAAACTTACCTTTGCATATTGTGCCTTCAAAATATGTAGTACCATGTAGAATACTCGAAGAATATTTTTCATGAAATATAAAACTCTGATTTGAAACAATCAGGCTATTTAATTTGGTCAAAGCGTCAGCGTTGAAAAGAGAAAAATTCTAAAAAAGATGAATGTAGGCGTCGGTGTAAATGTAAGTTATATATGTTCTCTGTACATAGATTGTTGAAATGACAAAAAAGAAATAGCTTTTGCAATTTAAATGAAAGGCACTATAACAAGCATATTCTTTCTTCCTTACAATATCTTTTAAGCTATGGTAATGCTTAATGACAAAATTTTAGACATTTTATCAGTCCGAAGATAGGCGAGGTTGTAAGCAATTCCTTCTTTTCTCAGAATCTTTTCTTAAGAGCTTACTTCCTCGGTACCTCAAATAATTAAATTGTTAGGACTTTGCCCTTAAATGGCAATAATAAACAAGAGGACCATGATGGTCCTATATCGCTCACCTTCGTCTCTTTGTCTTATTAAATACATCAAATTTTCAAGTTGTACTTTTATGATTTGAGGCCTCTAATGCTGTAAACAAGACAATTTTCACTAAGGTCCCTTTTCCCATGATATGGCATGGATCTTTCCCAATTTAAATAGGGTTTATCCTTGTAACCTGACAAAGATTCTAAATAAGTTTCATGAAGATAGGACCATAATTGAGGCCTCTAGAGTGGTAAGAGCTAAAATGTCATTATAGCCCCTTTTCCCATGATATGGCACGGATCCTTCCCATTTTCAAAAGGATTCCTCCTTGTGACCTGACAAACATTCTGACCAAGTTTCATGAAGATTGAATCATGTTTGTGATGTTTAGGGTGTAAACAAAAAAAAAAATGTCATCCAGGCCTCTTTTCCCTTGATATGGTTTGGATCCTTCCCATTTTTAATAGGGTTTATCCTTGTGACCTGGCCATCATTCTGACCAAGTTTCATGAAGATTGGGCCATATTTGTGGCCTCTAGAGTCTAAACAAGAAAATTGTCATTAAGGCCCCTTTTTACCGTGATATTGCATGGATCCTTTCTATTTTCAATAGGGTTCATCCTTGTGACCTGACCGACATTCTGACCAAGTTTCATGAAGATTGGGCCATATTTATGGCCTCTAGAGTGTAAACAAAAAAAAATGTCATTAAGGCCCCTTTTTACCGTGATATGGCATGGATCCTTCCCATTTTCAATAGGGTCATCCTGGTGACCTGGCCAACATTCTGACCAAGTTTCATGAAGATTGGGCCATATTTGTGGCCTCTAGAGTCTAAACAAGAAAATTGTCATTAAGGCCCCTTTTCCCGTGATATGGCATGGATCCTTTCCATTTTCAATAGGGTTCATCCTTGTGACCTGACCAACATTCTGACCAAGTTTCATGAAGATTGGGCCATATTTGTGACTTCTAGAGTGTAAACAAGAAAATTGTCTTTAAGGCCCCTTTTCCTGTGATAGGGCATGGATCCTTTCCATTTTCGATAGGGTCCATCCTTGTGACCTGACCAACATTCTGACCAAGTTTCATGAAGATTGGATCATATTTGTGGCCTCTAGAGTGTAAACACTTAAATTGTTGACGGAGGACGACGGACGACGCACGACGGACGACGGACATTCATTGATCACAAAAGCTCACCTTGAGCACGATGTGCTCAGGTGAGCTAAAAAAGAAATAAGTTTACAACCTTTTTATGATTTTTTTTTCTGGAAATTATCTAAAAAAAAAAAAAAAAAAAATCAGCAGATAACACAATTTAAGGCGAATCAGGGTTTAAGACATTTTGAAATCAATGCATTTTTCGTTAATCTCTTTTTTTTCCCAAAACTGTCGATAGATGACGGAAACATTGAAACTACAGCTGAAAAAATAGAGTTATGATGTTTCGGTGGGCAATCGTCAATATCTTGCGGTATTAAGGGAAATAATTTGCTGAAATATTCACAAGGATAATTTTCGAAAAACTTTCAAAATGATAAGTCTCAAAATTATTTTCTGGTTGTTAAATTCCTGTCATTTACACCAAAGGATTTGATAAGTGTGGCATACAAAAAGGTATGAAAATAAGATGCCTGACTCGTCAAAACACCCTTATAAAGGCCTAAAGGTATTCTTTCAATTGGACAAAATAGCAAATACGCACTGTAAGTCAATTTTTATACAAAACAATTGAAGTCAGAAAGGTGCGAACCCCTTTGCTCAAGGGAATGCAGTAAACTTTGAACACGGGACTGAGTTTGCTGCTCAAGCGATTGATCAATTGCGCGTTCGAGTTATTGCAGTAATTACCAACAAGAAAATTGAGTAAGACGCGTCTGAACCAGAAGGAGAGCTTGAGGTTTCGCATGCATTTGAGTTTTCGCCCTTGCAAAGTAACGCAAAACCACTGTAATTATTATTTTGAAAATGTAATTTTTTAAACTTTTCTGTGTTAAAAAGAATAAAAACCAGGTGGTATAGACTAAGATCAGACTGCACATGATGTGCAGGATGATCTTTGTCTATATCTCCTGCCAAAGCAGAAATATGCCAGGTTTGTCTTGGAAAGAGTTGATAGATTTGAGCACAGCCAAATAAATCAGAGCAGAAAAGCTGCCAGGTCTCCGATTACCATGGAATAATGATAATAATTTTATAAGAAATTAATAAGATATTTCTATAATTCTGAAGTACATTAATTATTTAATATTTGGTTAATCCTTAACTCCTATACAAGGACCATCTATGTAAAAACTTAGGTGGAGAAAGCTAAATAAATGCTTTAGATTTATCCGTAGATTGGTGTGATTAGTCTTGTTGCAATGGGCTGTCATTCCCAAGGGATCATGTTTTGAGTGGCTTGCAGCCATCATAGCGCAGTTGGTAGCGTGTCACACTATCAAACTAGAGGTCCTGGGTCGATCCCTGTCAGTGGAACTCATTCTTTTCGACTATTTGTTCCCACCAATGGGTTGATAATTGTTGCTCTATGTTAGCTAGCAGCTGGAGGCTAGGAAAGACTGTGATGGTAGTACATGTACTGGTAAGAGAAAAATCAGGTTCCCATTGTTAGGTACTCCAGCTGCCGCAATATAACTGAAAATTTGTTGAAAGTTGCGTAAAACTCCATTCTATCAATTAAACCTACTAACTTCGACAATTACTTTCATCCAACATTTGACAAAAGTGATTGCGATACAAGTCATTTATCCCCCGCCAAAGGGTATATCATAAGTAGTATGCCTAACTGAGATCAGCAGCTGGTGGCCTGTATGAAATGTTGCGGTAATATTTTGGTGTGAGAAACTACAGAAAACCATAGGTAGGTGCATCAGCTACAATGATATAACTGCAATAATGTTGAGAATGGCATTAAACCCCAAACAAACAAGATAAAGATTGATATATTTCATAATAGTTGACAATAGTATTGATCAATCTCAAAAATCACCTGTATACATGATCAATAATTATTATCAATCCATAGCTTGGCAATATTATTAGCTTGGCTGTTTTCGCAGAAAACCTGAGGTATTGCTATAGCCTTGGTGTCATCATCTTGCGAAAGCATTTTGTAATATCTCTAGTAATGCTGAAGGCATTCACTTGATACTTGGCACACATAAATCACTATCAAAAAAGCAACCTATACTATCAATGCATTTTTTATCCACTATCCAGCGCCCAACAGCCCAGCATAGGCACCCGTAGGCGCTGCTCTTGTTACTTGTTGATGGTATATGTCAGTAATTAGACTCTGCTCATAATTGAAGATTTAAATAACTGTTGATTTTGGATATTTATTGTCAATAATATTATGTATTAGTCACTGTGAAGTTCAAATGTCTCAGACAAAAGTTGACGTAACAATGTTATTGTATTCTAAAGATGAACATGATAATGCAGAACAGTACATAGTAAAACTGATTAATTCTTAACAAGTGCACAATTTGTAAATGAATCTTTAAACCAAAAACAGCTATTATTGCTTTTCATTAAGGCATTTTGCAGCATAAAACTGTTCTAGACTAATTATGTTTTGAACTGCAAACATTGAAAAACGGTTAGGGCGGGGTGCTTTGCTCACTAGAGTCACTGAGTAAAATTATATAAAAGGTTTTCATCCTGAATCCAGGTTGTAAAAGAATAGCTTTGTTGATGTGAAGGTTCTAGCCAATCTCGGGTATCTGAGCTGTGTTCACAGCATGCAAATTATTGGATATTTCTTGATCACACAGAGAAAAGAAAACTTCAGACAAAAAATTCTTTAGATGTTGTGTGACAAATCATTTTATTTGTAAATTTGATGATCAAAACTGGAATCAATAAATCATTTATCATTTTCTTATATTGCATAATGTAACAGATTTTAAATCAAATAATCATTTATCACTTTAAGAAATCATACAAATTTCTCGTTCAAAAGCGACAGAATGTTTTAATTTGGTATGGTTTTGATATGAAAATGCATCTACAATCTTCATTATCCTAGTGATTTTTGCTTTTAATAAATTATTCAGTGGAAATTAAAGAAGAAAGTCGATTAACATAGTGTTCTGATCTTGTGTGTTTCATGATTAATGGATTTGTCAATCATAAGAGACATAATGGACTTTAAACTGTTTCTTCTCTGTACTCCAACTTTTTCAATCTCTTTCAAAGTAGTTTTAGAGAAAACATTGTGGGTTAAAAAATGTTAATTTAATCATTAAATCCATGAAATGGGTACATGTTTTCAAATTATTCCCTTAAAGTCTTTTTAATCCACATAAATGTCAAAAATTTATCTGCAAACTCCTAACTTCAAAATGTTAGAACTCTTCACTTTGGAGGAGAGAAGAGACGTTTCTGATGAGAACGAAGAAACCTACCTCCTTTATGGAGAGTTAGAGGTAAGTCAATAAACACAATGAAAATTAAAACAATAACTACGGCAACAACAATTATTAAGAAGACATTTTATCAATTTACTCATCAGCAATGGTCGGGGGTATTTCATTCCTTGTTATTTCTAACCTTTTCATGTCCACTCAATATCTTTGAAACTAATGAATGAATTTGAATCAAACAATTACAGATTGCTCATTTTTAAGCAAACAACAGTATGTATTATATTTTGGTTACTGTCCATTTATGTTTGACAGAGTTATAGTCCTTTGGTTAAAAATCATGTCCTCTCAATTTCTAAGTAACTATTGGAAGGATTCGATTCAAACTTCACAGAAATACTCAGTACTAGTTACACATGTGCTTTTCCTTTGAGTTATTCAGAGTTATTGCTCTTTAGTTAAAATTAGCTTATTAATACAAACCTCTCCAATGGGACCTCATTATGGACAACGCCTTTGGGGAACATAAGTCAAATCCTGTGAAAAGCTCTAGTTTAAGTTAATAGTTATGTTAGTATATGTGATCCATCATGTGAAAAAGGACCATCAGGGTATTGCGTGAAGTGTTAACCCTTGTCAGACTGCACAGATTGTACAGACTGACTAGGGTTGAATCTTTTCACACTTAGCTGATTTTCTGATTCTAGAATAATCAATTTATCTTAACTCAGGAGAGAAATTTTAAAATGGGACCTCTGGCCGACCTGTTCTTTAGCCAATTTCTTTTACAAATGTTTATTAAACAGAGTTATTAGATGGTTCCTTTTTGTGTGATGGCTCACATATATTTCTGATTTATTAAAAGTCATGTGATCTACGTTTAAAAAGAAAAACAATTCCAACAAGGTGCCGAATTGCCACAAGATACGCCGGCCACATAGCTTGAAGTTACTTTGGGTTAAGAATAAAATTGAAGTTACTTTGGAATGAATATCTTTTGGACAATTTTTTAGTAGACAGACAGATGAATAATTGTAGAAGAAGTATATTATTATTATGATCAAACCTCATATACTATTAGAGCTAAGCTCAGGAAAAGATTCAAGCATGAAGAGCAATAAAGGGCAATAACCCAAAAATTAAGCTAGGTAGAGTTATGGCTCTTTTTCACTGAACTTCCCCTTGATGCAATTTATAAACCCTTGAAGTTTCATGATCATAGATGAAATACTCTTAGATATATGCTCAGGACAAGATTCAAGTGTGAAAAACTATAAAGGACAATAACTCAAGAAATAAGCCAGATATAGTTACAGTCCTTTTGCACTGCACTACTCCTTGATGAGGTCTATCTACCAATCAAGTTTCATGATCATAGATCCTATACTTTTAGAGATATGCTCCAGACAAGATCCAAGTTTGAAAAAAAAAACAAAAGGGTGAAAACTCAAATCATAAGCCAGGTAGAGTTATGATTCTTTTCCACTGTGTTTTCCCTTGATGAGATCTATCAACCCATCAAATTTCATGATCATAGCTCCTATACTTTAACAGATATGCTCTGGACAAGATCTAAGTAAGCAAAAAACAACAAAGGGCAATTTCTCAAGAAATAAGACAAGAAGAGTAATGGTTCTTTTGCACTGCACTTCTCCTTGATGAGATCTTTCTACCGATGAAGTTTCATGATCATAACTCCTATACTTTAAGAGAAATATAAGCCAAGAAGAGTTATGGTTCTTTCACACTGCACTTCCACTTGAAAAGATCTATTTACCCATGAAGTTTCATGATCATAGCTCCTATACATTAGAAATATGCTCCGGACAGGATCTAAGTGTGAAAAAAATAAAAGGGCAATAACTCAAGAAATAAGCCAGATATAGTTACAGTCCTTTTACACTGCACTTCCCCTTAATGTGATCTATTTACCCATGAAGTTTAATGATTGCAGCTTTTATACTTCTTGAGATATGCTCCGGACAAGATCCAAGTAGGAAAAAAAAAGGGCAATAACTTAAAAAAATAGGCCAGGTAGAGATATTGTTCTTTTGCACTGCACTCTGTTATGAGGAGAAGAATATAACTGCCAAGTTTCAAAAAAATCCGACTTAAGGTTACGGAGGTATTCCCCGGACAAAGAAGTGCATGTTGCTTGACGCTCGGATGCCGGACACCGGATAGCACGGGTGATCCTATAATACGTCCCATCTTTGACAGGCGTATAAAAAGGAAAAAACTTTTGATTATTGCTTTGATAAAATATTACAGGTTATTTTAAAAGAAAAGCATTACAGGACCTAAAATTGTTAACCCTTGTCATGCTGAATAAAAACCTTTGCATAATTTCAGTAAACAGGCTGATCTCTTGATGCACTTATTGTGAGTAAGTATTTCTTATGAAAATACTTTTTTAAAACTTTTTTGGTTTGAAAAAGAAAAAAAAACCAACAAAAAAATAGGCAGTACAGACTAAGATCAGACTGCACATATGTGCAAGCTGATCATTGTTTGTACCTCCTGCCAAACCAGGATTATTCTGGGTTCAGCATGCCAAGGTTTGAGGACTGTCAGTCCTAGCTGGTGTGTTTCTCACAGTTCAGTTATTCCAACAATTATAATTTTATATTTTGAGGGCTTAGTGCAAGACTGTACTAAGTGCATACACAAGGTAAGAACAGTTAGTACAGTCTTGCACTTAACCCTTGGTTAGTTTATTACACCTTGTGATGGCATGATGTTTCTTTTACAATATCTTATGTTGTACTTTTGGAAAAAAATGATCAAGTTGTAATAATAATAGTTATAATAATTAATGATATCATTTATAAAAAGAAGAATTTGAATCTCCATTGTATTAAAACAACTATCCAATTATTTTAGGATTTTAAGCTAGGCTGCTGTCATTTGCATTATCCTCAGGAAATCTGTGACCTCCCTTTAACTTGTTTAGACAATGGATAGTGTAAAAACCATTTCTTGTTTGTGTGTAAATTTATTAGATAACTTCATTACTATTAAAATGTGCTTCAGTTGAAATTAAGTTATGTTCAAGAAGTTGTCATCACAAAATAACCACATGCAAGTGCTCAGTTTGAAACACTTGTAACCGCCTATGAATATATAGGCAGTTACAACTTTTTCATGCTGAACCATCAATATGTCTCACATCTTCTTGCATAAAATGATATTTAAATGTTTGATTAGTTCATGAGACACAGTGTTGCATTTTGAGTACATAGACTTTAATTGACTTCCATATCAAATGATTGGACTTTTGCAGTAACCTAAAAATTGCCAAGACATACTGTTCAAATCTAAATGTGAGCAAAACATTGTTTTGCTTTTCACTAGTTTCATAAAGACTGTGAAAAATATAACCCCCTTTAAAGGTAAGAAATAAGAACCATTGAAATATTTAATATGAACAACAGTTTGATTATCATGTTCAGAGCAGCAACACAAATTTGGATTTGTTGATTAAAGCAATGGCTTGTTTTGTGTTGTTAAAAGAACTTTGAAATAAAGGATTTATGTGTTTGAATGTCTGCAGAAAAGTAAAATTTTTATAAGTTATTGCTACTACTCTGGAATATAATAAGCATTGAGCCATGTTATTTCAACAGTCAGAGCCACTGGTGTACTTCTGTGTAAGATATTATTTCATAATGGCAGTCTTTTTCTGTTCCTATTGTAATGTTACACTTTTTAAGTTTGTTCATTCATATCTAGTCTACATGCCACTGCTTTCTTTTTGTTTTTGCTTTGCAGCACTCAAAAAATGAATATACATATTACAGGAATGTATATATTCAAAACAAAAATGTCTAAATTTAGTTTTCCAATATATCATGCAATATGTATATGTTTGGAAGAGGTATGAATGATTTTGCACTTTGAAAAAACAATTTTATATTAACAAAAAGAAATAACGAAACAAATTTGGTTCTCAATACAGTATGTATAATTTGGTTCTCAATAATGACGTCTCTCTGAGAAACTCCTTCAGTCGGGCTGTTTTCAGAGAAAACACAAGGTATTGCTATAGCCTTGGTGTTGTCGACATTGTCTTTGTTGCCGTCGTTGTTGTGTGCGAAAACTTTGACATTTTGTGATATCTCTAGTTCTACTGAATGCATTCACTTGAATCTTGGCACATAATGTTCACCATCAAAAAAGCAACCTATATCCTATCAAGGGGATAAATCTAGATGCATTTGTGCAAATTATGCCCCTTTTTGACTTAGATTCTTAAATAGCATCCAGCACTCAACAGCCGAGCATGGGCACCCCTAGAGGGTACTCTTGTTTGTTAGATATGACATGAATATCAGCTATCTGATCCAGACTCACTAATGGCATACAGGCCTAGCTGCAACATTTCCAACATATTGATATAACTAAAAGATTGTTGAAAGTGGCATGAAAACCCATTCAATAGAAATAAATTCAACATACATGTAATTCCACATGTGCATGATGGAATATGCAGATATTAAGCATACTAGACAGGAAGACATTATGTAGCCTTTTATTTTGAAATTGTCTTAATGAAAAGTTCTCTTCTTGAGGGCAGCCGCCTTCATTGTGCAGTTGGTAGCATGTCGGACTGTCAATCTAGAGGTCCCAGGTTCGATCCCCGACAGCAGCACTCATTCTTTTCGACTAAGTTTCTCTCACCAATGGGTTGATAATCACAGCCCTTTTTGAGATAGCAACCGGAGGCTATAGGAAAGGATGTGGTGGTTGTACTGGTGAGAGAAATACCAGGAAACCATTGTTAGGTGCTCCAGCCGCTGCGATATAACTGAAAAAATGTTGAAAGCAGCGTTAAACTCCATTCAATCAATCAATTTCTTCTTGAGATAAATACTTTTAATAATAATATTATATCTATACACTAGCTTTCAGTGGCACAGCCACCTTCATCGGGTGAATCCTATGAATTCATAGGATTCACCGATGAAGACGGCTGTGCCGCTGAAAGCTAGCGTATAGATATGATATTTTTATGCCCCCGATAGGGAGGCATCATAAATTTGACTTGTCCGTCCGTCCGTCTGTCCGTCCGTCCGTCTGTCCGTCCGTCCGTCATTCCGTCCAAAAACTTTAACATTGGCCATAACTTCTAAATCAAAGCGGTGTCGGGGGCATTGTCATCTTACAGTGACAGCTCTTGTTATTGAAATTGTTCAATAATTGTCACAATAAATTACAAGTCAAATTTGATCTTCAAAGTACATAGTGAAGACATGCAGTGTCAACCCTTTGGAAGCTCTGTGAGTTTTATCTGAGTTTTAAGATGGGTTGATGTTTGAAATGATATATAAAGTTTTAGATATATCAAGTATCCCTATTTTGGTATTCTGTTAGATAATGACATCAGACTGAGTACGTCTTACAGTCAAGCATTCTTTTTACTTATTTCGATATAGTTCCTTTTGAACTATAAATTTAGGGGTGGGAGCGCAAAACAAATGAAAGAGCCATAGAATTTTATTGACACTTACAATAGTTTCGCACTGACCCAACATGCAGATATATTCAAAGACAACTGACCTTACTTTACAAGGTCACTTGTCTTTAGATGCCTTATAATTAAGTTCACAACACACTTAATCTTAACGAATACAGATTTTTGAAAAAAGAATTGATAAAAGGAAACATATGACACTTGAGATTTTAAACAAATAGAAAAATAAAGACTTTTACTTTTCTGTATTTGTTTTGATTTTCTTTGACCTGGATATTAAAAGATCAAATATTTGACTTTCTTTTCCAATTCTACTCTATGAAATGAGAGAGCCCATTCTTTTATTTACATTGAATTTAACTTCATATTTTTGGTATTGAAATTAAAATTATTTGAATAAAATATACATCATGTGTGGAAACAGTCATACATAAATTAATTTGTTCTAAAGTTCAATTAGTTAACATGTATGAGCTAAATTGAGATGTTGAATATTGTTATTATCAACTGATGGAAACAAACAAATTGATTTCTGTAAATCAGGGCTTATTAGCAAGAGATATTTTAAGCATTGCTCTTAATTTTGTTAATTTAATCAGTCACGATTGAAAATGTAAAATTAAGAATAACTCTTAATTGTAGTATGATATAGACTTTATGGACAAGAATAATTGATATTTTAGTTAAAATATGAACTTGCTAATACCAGTAGCTTTGTCTATCTTGAAGATGCAAAAATAAACTTATACAAAAATTATCTAATTTACAAATATTTACCGTAAAAGCAAAATGTGATCATTAACATGTTGTCAGTTTTGTGAAATTTTTATAATGAACATAAATAGAGATGGAAGTTGGAGTTCTGATGAAAATCAATGTGGTCAACAGAATTGAAAAATTCTTTAAAAAAAATGTGTACAGTGGCGGTTTTATATCGAAGGATGTAACCGAAAAACTTTTTGATTATAAAGAGGCTTGTCAGAGGTTCTATAAGGTATTTGTTACGACTATGATTTCAGTTCTATAACTAAAGTCCTTTATTTTCAACAATTTCATACAAAGAAATGGTCAATAGGCTATGAAAACCTTGTAATTATCCCTCCCCCCTCCATTTGGCAAAGGGAATAAAGTAATGGTCATCCTCTTACATTCCGTCATTCCATCCTTCTGTCATTCTGTAGTTCTTTCATTCCCCATTCAGTCACTAAACTTGTCCGGAGCATATCTCCTTAAGTGTAAAAGCTATCAACTTGAATCTTTATAGGTAAATAGATCTCATGGAGGAGAAGTGCAGTGCACAAGAACTACAACTCTTGCAAGCATAATTTTGCAGTCATTGCCCTTTGATTAGGCTTCAGTTTACTCTCAAGCTTTGATGGCGGGAGATGGCCATGTCAGACATGGCTCTTGTTTCAGCTTGAATAATGCTCAAGTTACATGATTAGTTACTCAATGACAAAATATCGTGATGGTTCGATAGTCACAATAAAGGATTTGCACAGTATAATATAAAGCTTGAAGTATGTTACTAGTGCTTGAAAAAGGATTCCATATGGCATGATTTTGCTTTACTGGTCAGTCATTATTGACTTCCTATGTTTGGATGCTTAAGCCTTTGTAATATGTCTGAAAGATTGTGAAAAGGGGCATTTAACCCTATAAAACAAATAAATAAATTCATTTTTAGCCTTTCACAAGGAGGTTTATGTAAACTATGGTCTTTGGGGTAACCCTCTCTCTGTCTCCCATACTCTTCCCATTTTAAGGTAGTGGACCCGCAATAGTTCCTCAACATTTTGGCAGTAATGAGCTTTAACAGTGTTAACCAAGGTTTCCCAAATGATTTTCATTAGGAAACCTTGGTTAACATTGTGAAAGAACTTGTGCTCCGAAATGTTGTGGAATTATTACGGCCCCACCACATTAACTGCATGATTTGAACGCGACAGTGACTTTGCGTATGATGTGTGTTTTTGTAGAGTCAGATGAAAAATCCTGTTGAATATGATTATTTAGATGTCATTTTAGAAATGTTTTTGGATATATTTCGAGTGATAACATGCAATGTCGTCAAGGCTACTAGTTTTGAGCCAATACAAAACCATCTTTGTTTCCTCATTAAGATACCCTAAGATTCTTATTTAGCAACTTAAAAATCTGAATCTAAAAAATGCTCTATCTTAGAAATCTGAATAAGATTCTTAAGAATCTTAATTTAAGAACTATACCCTATGGGCCTGTTAACGTTTTACTGAACATCTTACTATAATTATTTTTCAAACAAAAATTAAAGTACTTCTGCAGTAGCAATTATAAATATGGAATTATGTCATGCATTTTTCATTAAAATCGTCTTCTAAAGAGGATTCCAATGAGATATTGCAAGGCAGAATCTAACAATGAATAAAAACACCAGCCCTGCGTTCAGGATGAAAGTGTTAGCGAATTGTTTTTGAAATGATACCGCGTTTTGCATGTAATGTGCACGCCCAAAGCAGGCTATCATCTCAAAGTGCTTGCGAAACGTTTTTAAATCCTGAACACAGAGCTGGTATGAATTGTGTTTTCGACTTATCATTAATTTTTCTGTAAGAAGTTGAGGAAAAAGGGTCCCAGGTCTCTTGCTGCCAATGCTAACTTTAATGATGGAAATGGTACAAAACCATGAAATTGTTGTTAAATGTTGCCCTGCCCTGTTTGACCTACAATTAACGAAGCTCATTTAGGCAGATTTATTATCTTTAAGTGCTTTTAAGGTGAAAAACAATGAAAGAGACCACATTTTTATGAATTTATGGAACATGTTTATGATAGTTAACAATATATTGCAATTCTTATTCATCATTAAAGCCACTCATTACTAATTTTCCTAATTCTGTGAAAACTCTTTGAAATATTTTAGATTGTATATTAAATGCTGTGTTATGATGTTCATTTAAGATCACAAAAAATGAATAATAATATTTTTCATTAAAAATAAAAGTAACAAAAAAATGAATAAATAAATAAAAAATAAGGAAATGCTATTTTCAGTTAACTTTACCAATTAACAGTTTTTGCGTATGTAAAATTGCTAAAATTGAACTACGAATAAAATAGCTTTAATTTCAGGAATACTTAAATTGAAAAAAAAAAAAAAATGCAATGTATTAATTGGTAATCAAAAATTCTGATTAATGGAATTATCTTAAGAATGGATATTTACAAAAAGACATACTGTGGCAAAATGGAATGGCTCTGGCCATATATTCCTAGGTACAATTTCATACAAAAGGTCAGTAAACATTGTTTATTCAAAATAAGATTGTCGGATTACTTGAATTTCCAAAAGAAAAAAAAAATAGGCTTAGTTCTACTCCAATGTTTAAGGCTTAATTTCTCTATCTTCATTTGCATTTTGATTAACTAAATGGGGGTGCAAGCTAATTTATATGGAAATTGAACTTGGTGTTATTTCGAAGATAAACAAACTAAAAAAAATCTTAGACAAAGTAACTCACAATTACTTTGAATATTCATATTTTTTTAAAGTTAATTTAGTAATGGAATCATAATATATCATGATATTTGAAATAGTTAAGAGATATATATGTTTGTGGCAGCCTAGTGATTGACCTTTGATGAATGCCCTTAATAATAAATAATATATGATATATTTATTGATACATGAGGAATCTGTGATATTATTACAATTGAATTAGTTTTCTTTCTAGTAAAATGTCTTCAAAAAGGAACATAAAACTAACATTATCTGGTGTTATACACAGAAATTCATTTCTGACTCATAAAACATTCCTAACAGAGTTTGGATTAACAAGTATTTACAAAGGGGCAGAAAGTTTGCCGGAAATTATACGAACAAAATCTGATGACTCAAGTTTAAGTTGTATTTCTGATCGTTCAGTGATTAGCGACAGTGTTTGTAAATTTTCTGGACATCATGCTTGTGAACTTGACAAAAACCAGACGGAGATAAAAAGCAGATTTGTGTTCAGTGACACATCATTTGTATGTTAATTAATTTGTTCCTCCAAATGTTTTATTTTGAAATTCATATATCGGTACTATTATTTCAATAAGATTTTGCATGAAATTGCTATGATTCTAAGTATTTCAGTCTAGTAATACTTTCTTTGTAAGATATCAAATGTCCTTTGAATTATGACAAAATTATTATCAGGTTTTGAAAAAGTTCAATATAACAAAAACTATGTGATTTATTTTTCAGCAGTTATTCTATATTGTTCATAAAAGTTCAGTCTTTGACAAAATAATCTTTGAATAAGTTGAAGATTATAATTATACTATGTTGCTAATTATGACTTGAATATTTCGTTTTGTAAAAGACCCCCCCCCCCCCCCCCCCCCCCCAAAAAAAAAAAAAAAAAAAAAAAAAAAAAAACCTATATTTTTATACAGTTTTATTGTCAGCAAACATGTTCAAGTATTTCTTACATTCAATTTAAGTACACATTTATGAGGAAAAGCTGTAAGGGAAAGGGACCATAACTTTGAATATTTGAGTAAACATAAGTCAGAGATATGTATCAATCATAATGAAGGTGAAAATTGTTTCACTTGTACCTTCAGATTGAAGAGAGAATCAACATTGATGCCCTTGAAGAATTAAAGAGAAGATTTGCTGAAGCAGACACCAACAGATCTGGAAAACTAGAACTAAATGAATTCAAGGAACTTCTCAAGTCTAAACTAGCAGTTAGTGGGAACAGGGTAAGATTTTAGTTTCGTTGTGCAGAGATTCAGTAATTTTTATACACTGCTTAGAGTGGATAAATAAATTTTAATCATCTTTTTGTGTCTGTCATTCTGTGTGTCTATCAGTCTGTGTTTCTGTCTGTGCGACCATTTCTTATTAACTCATCTTCTCCAATTATGGATGGATTTTAATGAAACTTTCACAAAATGTTCCTGATCAAGTGAACATGCTCAATAAATCAGGGCTCACAATTGCGATCACCATTTTTGCCAATGGCTAAAAGTCTGAGAAAATGGCTACAAAATACATGTATCTTAATTTACGAAAATGCCGGTGAATATCATTTTGTAGAGTCCATAATTCCAAAGGAAATTGAAATTAAAGTACTGGTGGGTAGAACAATTAATGAATTTCCATTTATATTTGTAATATCTCTGTTTCTACAGAAGCTATTGCTTTGAAACTTTGCACATGCTTCCGTGACCATAAAATTAGCCTGTGGACAAAGATTCATTACTCTGATATTTAATCTAGTGGAATTTTAACCGTTTTCTGACTTAGTTAAATGCAACTGTTGTAAATCTTTAATATCTGTTTCTACTAAACTTATTGCTTGGAACTTTGCAGATGCTTTTATGACCATAATATCAGCCTCTTACAAAGATTAATTTCTCTGTTTTTGAATTTTTGATTTTTTTTTTCGAATTTCGACATTGATTTATTTATACTATCCAGCACTGAGAATAGTATTGATTTATTTATGTTATCCAGCACTGAGAATAGTAGATCTTCGCTGTCCTACGATAGCTCTGTTTTCAAGCCTGCTTTCAATGAACGAGACAATTGTACGCTAAAAGTTAGGAGTGGGGGCATTAGTGTGTCTATTTGTCCGTCTGTTTGTCAATCTGAAATATTCAGTTAGCTTTTTTGATAGCTCAAGGTAAATAGTTGAATTAGACTTATCTGTAGCTATGGTTAAAAATTTGAAGGCTAGACAGCAGTTGTTCTGTGACAATCACCTAGTTAGCTCTACTGGCCAAAGTCTACTGTTATTGTCATTAGTGTTGGCCAATCGATTTCAAATCACAATCGATAATTGGTTTTTAGTTGGAAGAGTAAATCAACTAATGATTGATTGTACAATGGTCTTAGAAATTAATAATACAGTACTCCTTGTTTCATCCTTTGAAGAATAGATTGTGAAAGTTAAGTTAAAACTAATGACCTAAAAGAATCTTTCTGCAGATTTTCCTACTAACTTTATGGATCAGCATGCAACTGTTGTAACTGCCTATAAACCTATAGGCAGTTACAACTGTTGCATGCTGAGCCATCAAACTGATGTTGGTTTCAAAAACAATATATAATGGCTTTCATTTATGTGTTAGGAACTGATTAATTGATTATGAAATTTCTTCGTCGATTAGAACAATCAAAAACCAAAACTGATTATCGTTTATGATTGATTAATCTTGCCAAACACTAATTGTCATTTTATGGTTATACTGAAATCTTTAAGGGAAAACCTGATAGGCAGTGGAGCATCTCAGGCCCTCAGTTCTCCATGTAGTATCTATCACTTAAGTAACAGGGTAAAATGTTTTGTAGGAGGCCCAGATAGATTCCCTGTTTATGAAAATAGACTGGTCTTCAGAAGGGTCCATCACATGGGATGAGTTCTGTACATACATGCAGTTGGAGTACGCGGAGAAGGAAGACTCGTATAAACGTGCCAAAGATGTCGACTTTCACCTTCCTGCCAAAATTGAAAACATTCCTCACAGAGATCCGGTACTTCGAATTTCAGCTACTGTAGATGGAAACTTTGTAGCTTGCAGTCAGGTATGCCTAATTTTTAAAAATCAATTATGAATTGATGTTTATTATCTTATTTCTATGCCCATGTATCAAAAGATCTGTCCGTCTGTTTGTCTGTTTGCAAAACTTAACCAAAAAACTAAATATTGCCAATTTCTCCAAGGCTATTTAACATGCAATGCTCATATTTGGTATGATGATATATCTGAATGATACGCATTTGCTGGTACCAAGGTCAATTTCATGTGACAAGGTCAAGGTCATCTGTCAAGGTCAAATTTTTCAAAAAATTGCCATTTCTGGGGCATTTGTGTTTCACTTACACATCTTGTTCTATATTCACTTATTCCCATAATTAAAATCTTACTCTTTTGTCATCCCAAATGAAAAGATTTTCAAAATACATTCTGGAACATAAAGAAATAGCTTGTTGGCTGTATTGTTTTTTTTGCTAAGTGAAAAAAGTTTAAAAACTTATTCTGCAAGAAATAATGGCTGTCATTTTGAAATTTGTATAGCTTTAAATTTACTTGCCTGGCAAATACATGTAATCATTCAATTTAAAAAAAAACTGGTTAACTGGTTAATTTAAAATGTTGTCTGTAACCTTGATCAAAGGATTTCTTTTTTTTTCTGATAAATATTTATCTAAAATCTTCCTATATCTACTGGTGGCCTATAGCACCATTGGGATCAAATAAGAAACATTTAAGCAAGTCAGTTGCAGGAGTGACCTCACTGGAATTTTCTTCCGGAGGTCATTGTATGGTAAAAGTAGATCCTTTAGAAAAAGTAGTGCGACAATGAAACATTATTTTTGAGAGTAAAATTGTAACCAATGTGCTCATTTTTATTCTTTTCACCTAGTTTTGCATCTCTTCTTTGATTTAACGCCTGATTTGACCTTCTCTGTGTACAATTTCCTTTGCGAAAGGACGGATAACGGGTGGGGGTCGTACCCAAAATAACTGTCCTCTTCATAGGTGGAAAAAAGATGGTACGTCTACTTAAGCTTGGGTACCCGAAAAGTTGAAGGGAGTTTCCGAGTTTTTTTAGCTCACCTGAGCACGAAGTGCTCAAGGTGAGCTATTGTGGTTAGGTGGATGTCCGTCGTGTGTCGTGTGTCGTCAACATTTACCTTGTATGCACTCTAGAGGCCATATTTTTTGCCCAATCAACCTGAAATTTGGTCAGAATGATTGTCTTGATTAAATCTAGGACGAGTTCGAAATTGGGTCAACTGGTGTCAAAAACTAGGTCACAGGGGCAAATCTTAGAAAAACCTTGTATGCACTCTTAGAGGCCACATTTTTGCCCTATCAACTTGAAATTTTGTCAGAATGATTGTCTTGATGAAATCTTCAACAAGTTCCAAATTGGGTCAACTGGGGTCAAAAACTAGGTCACGGGGTCAAATCTTTAAAAAAAACCTTGTTTGCTCTCCAGGGGCCAAATTTTTTGTCTGATCAAATTGAAATTTTGTCAGAATGATTGAATTGGTGCAATTTTCCATGAGTATGAAATAGGGTCATCTGGGATCAAAAACTAGGTCAAAGAGTCAAATCATAGAAAATCATTGTAAGTTAACCTATAAATTTAAAGGATTCTCAAGTTGTATAGAAGAAATAGCATTGTTTAGCGTTGTCATTCATCATTCTATTTCTAATACTACTTTTGAAAATTTGAGACAGTTCATTCAGGTGGGCGAATAAGGGCCACTAAGGCCCTCTTGTTTTTACTTTAAGGTAGGACATTGAACGAAGATGAAGGGCTAAAGAGGTCAAAGGTCAAACCTTTATGTGAAACCGACCACAGCACCGGAAAAGAGTGCAATTTTATATAGAACAAAGAAGGCCCAAAATCCGGTGGGGTCATTCCTGCAGCCCATTCTTGTAACTCCACCTAGCTTAATTTTTCCCTTAATATTTCCCTTTGTTGTTTTTATACTTGGACACCCAGAAGTGTATTGAATGTATCTTGTGAAAATTTGCCACCGTTTTTAGCTCGCCTGAGCACATCATGCTCAAGGTGAGCTTTTGTGATCATTAGATGTCCCTCCTCTGTCGTGCATCATGTGTTGTCTGTAGTCTGTCATCAGGCGTCTACAATTTAAGTGTTTACACTCTAGAGGCTACAAACATGATCCAATCTTCATGAAACTTGGTCAGAATGTTGGTCAGGTCACAAGGATGAAGCCTATCAAAAATGGTAAGGATCCATGCCATATCATGGGAAAAGGGGCCTTAATGACAAATTTCTTGTTTTAACTCTACGAGCCACAAATATGGCAAAATCTTCATGAAAGTTGGTTTTACGTAGAAGTTATCTCCTTTATGACATCTGCCTTTTTAGCTCACCTGAGCACGAAGTGCTCAAGGTGAGCTATTTTGATTGTAGAATGTCCGTCGTCAGTCGTGCGCTTGCATCATGTGTCGTCCGTCGCCCACAATTTCTTTAAACATCTTCTTCCCCTAAACCAGTGGGCCAATCTTGATGAAACTTGGCAGGGATGTTCCTTGGGTCAAGCTCTACCAAAGTTGTTCAAATGAATGAAATCCATCCTTGACTTTCCCTTTACCCTTAACAAAAAGGGTGAAAATATGAAAATCTTTCAAAATCTTCTTCTCTGAAACCAGAAGGCAGACAGCTTTCATATTTAGTATGTAGCATCATCTAGTGGGCCTCTACCAAGTTTGTTCATATCAAGACCCTGGGGTCATATTTGGGATTTTGCCCAGGCCCAACCCTTTTTACATAGAATCAAAGAGCGAAAATCTATAAAAATCTTCTTCTCTGAAACAGATGGCAGACAGCTTTCATATTTGGTATGTAGCATCACCTAGTGGGCCTCTACCAAGTTTGTTCATATCAAGACCCTTGGGTCATATTTGTTGCTTTGCACGGGTGCATCCCTTTATCTCTTATGAGCATGAAGGGTAAAAAAATGAAAATCTTCAAAAATCTTCTTTTATGAAACCAGAAGGCAGACAGCTTTCATATTTGGTATGTAGCATCATCTAGTAGACCTCTTCCAAGTTTTTTCATATCAAGACCCTAGGATCATATTTGGGCTCCACCTGGGCGCAACCCTTTTTTAATAGAATCAAAGAGCGAAAATCTTTTAAAATCTTCTTAAATCGAAACCAGAGGGCACACTGCTTTCATTTTTGGTATGTAGTATTTGGGCTCAACAGGGGCGCATCCCTTTCAGCTCATCAGAGCACAAAGGGTGAAAATAGGAAAACCTTCAAAAATCTTCTTTTTTGAAACCAGTTGGCAGACAGCTTTCATATTTAGTATGTAGCATCCATCTTATGGACCTCTTCAAAGTTTGTTCATATCAAGACCCTGGGATCACATTTGGGGTCCACCTGGATGCATCATTTTTTACATAGAATCAAAGAGCAAAAAGGCATATCTGTCTTGCTCTTCGCTGAAAACGTTCCATGGTATTGATCTTAGGCAATTATCTTCTTTTTGACATCTGCCTATCTAATTAATGTGATGTCCCAGTGGTCAAAGAGACTCAGGTGAGCGATCTAGGACCATCTTGATCCTCTTGTTATTTGATGTGATGTCCCAGGGGTCAAAGAGACTCATGTGAGCAATCTAGGCCCATCGTGGTCCTCATGTTTATTTACAGGATGGTATGGTGTCATTTTGGTCACCCAGTTTGGAGTTGAAGAGGACCAGACAAGTTGTAGTATGTATAACAGTTGAAGAAAGATGCATTTTCTAAGATTTTTAAATCTATTTTAAAATTTGTGAAATATCAAAGTTGAAATATTAAAGTTGAAATATCCCAATTGAAATAAATATACAAGTTGAAGTATACAAATTGTAGGTTATATTGCTTAATAACTTGTTATTATTGAATAAAGTTATCGGAGACTACTATATCCTTTCATGCTTGTACTGCCATGGGGCTTGTGTTATTTGACACTGGGGAGTCATTGACTCCTCACCTAAGAAATTCTGGGGGTCAAACCTGAAATTTAAGGGGTCAAAATGACAGAAAAAGCAAATCATAAGTAGAATTTTGCCTAGTTAAGAATAACTTTAACTGTTTCTTGTAATGATATGAAACAAGTTATTAATTTGTAGTTCTTACTCAAGGTATTTTTTGTGAAAATCTTAGGTGTAAAACCATGTTTTGACCCTTAGAAATTTTTCCCAAGGGGTTGGGAGATTTTTCTAGGGGTCAAATTGTGATATTTTCAGATTTTGGGGGGGGGGAGTCAAAACCCTGGTTTAAGGGTCAAACACGAGGCCTGCTACCATATAGCTTCCAAGGTTTATATACACAGAATGCATCAGGATATATCTTCTTTGGCTCAGTTATATAAGTGATGGCCTCTTTGAGTTCCATCTCTAATTATCTTGTTTTCTGTGAGGCTATGGTTTCTGCCTGCGACAGATGTTCTTGACTTATATTATAATGCATAGTTGCCAACATAATTGGTTCATAAGAAAATCATAAAGAGATATTTTCTAATGGTCATAATAGATAGTTTGGTTTGATGGTTCTCCTGTGTATTATAAGTATTTGCTTGGCTGTTTATGGAGAAAACCCGAGGTATTGCTATAGCCTTGGTGTCATTGGTGTTGTTGTCATGCAAAAACTTTGACATTTTGTGATATCTCTGGTTTTACTGAAGGCATTCATTTAAAACTTGGTACACATATTCACTATTCAAAGAGCAACTTATATTATCAAGGGAAACAACTCTATGTGATATTATACTTTTTTTTTACTCAGATTTTTTATCAACTATCATTATGTAGCACAGAACAGCCAAGTATAGGCTCCCAAGTCTGAATGTAAGGTCACACAATCTGGAAAAAAGACTTGGTCATCAGCAATTACTATGTATTTTATAAAATGATATTATCCAATTGCCAAGTTGTTTTTTTTCATTTATTTTGATTTGAGTTACTTTAGAATCTTTTTGATATATATAGAAAACTGGTTACCAGTCAACTCAGCCCATCGAATAACTCGGCCCCAATATATAGTCTATAGTGACATAGATTATTTTTCATAAAATATGTACAAGTTTTGTACAAATGATGCTATTATACCTTACTGGGTTTATCTTAATTATTTTTGATATATATTTTTTTAATTTTTAATAATATTTTATGGAATCATTGTTTGATTATGTACGTTTCTAAGAATGATCCTTAAATTTCAATTTAAGTTTTTAATTTTCTGATGCATTCTAAATTTTCTTAAGACAGAATAAAGATTGAACACTTTTGTATTTAAAATAAAGATGCTGAATATAGAATCAAAAATAATAATGATTTGGCATAAAATGAAATTTGGACCGAGTTTTACGTTGGGCCGAGTTGCTGATGGGCCGAGTTGAAAATGGACCGAGTTGACAAGTCACCTAGAAAACTTGTATTTGTACTTTCAGAATACAGAACAAACAGTAAGGACCAAGTCCAAATGGATCACTGATTTTGTCATCATGCCACATTATAACAAATTCATTGTTGGAACAGGGTAAGTATAATGATTACTTGAGTTTCAGTTTTAGCATGACTGTTTTCTGAGAAAACCTGAGGTATTGATATAGCCTTAATGATGTTGTTGTCATCCTGGTTGTCTTGAAAAATGTTTTTGTGAAATCTCTGGAATTATTATCATTTTGTCAAGATGATTACCTTGAATGCTTACATCATAGAGTTTGGATGAAAAATATATATATATATGAAAACCATATCAAAATTGTCATCACTACTCTAATCTGGAGCCCTAGGGCTCATTTTACTAAACTTCTTACGAAAAAAATAATGATAAGCCAAAATCACAAATTGCACCTGTTGTGTTTATTCATTGTTAGATTCTGCCTTGCAATATCTCATTGGAATCGCCTTTAGAAGACGATTGTAATGAGATATTGCATGGCATAATTCCATATTTAGTTACTACTGTAGAAGCAACTTTATTTTTTGACTTACGCAAAAAATGATCGTAAGATGTTCAGTAAAATAGGCCTCAGATGAATAATCTTCTTTCCTTCCATGCTTTTTGGTGGATTATAGAGAAAAAATGATCAATCATCATTTGATAAACTCACCACCTGGCCAGCCAAATTATCAAAAACATATACCCTGCTTTTGTTCATTTCACCCTATCTGATGTTATCTAAGCAGAGCCCAATAAGTATGAACACATAATGAATGTTGCACAGCAATCACATGTAAAATGACTCCTTTAGGAAAATTTGTCCTATAATTTCAACATTTTGTCTCCTATTTGCATTCAAGAAATCCAATAATCATTTGTGCTTTTAGCAAGATCGATTTAATATTTAATTTTGTGAAAAACAAAAACTATATTTTCACTCATGGCTCCACCACTCCAATTAAATCTAAATTGATCTTGCACTGAAATAATCTATAATAGTCCCCAGATCTACTTTTGTTATTTTTCAGTGACCGAGAGATCCAGTTCTTTGAACTGTCTTCATTTGAACCTTACTGTCAGATCAGCGGACTAGAAACTGTTCCACTCAAATTAGACTATTGGTAAGCATGGTTTTAGGGGATGAATCTTTCGTGAGTCTAGGACTCCCAGATAAGTGACCAGGACTCTCAAAACCATTGATGTGAGCCCCTACTTCGGCCTTTTAGGGATCAACTTTAGGAAAGACTTGAAGACTGTTTAAAACAGTCTTCAATTCTTTTCTGAAGTTGATCCCCAGAGGTACACACCTTTCTGATAGCTTTTCATAAGTTATGGGGCTTAATCCAGAAAGTATTTCAATATCTACACAGTTAAGATAAGGATAACAAGAGAGAAATATAATCTGCTTTCAAAGCAGGGACTCTCAAACTTTAAGCAAGGACCCCTATGAGTCATATTATAAAGCCCATGGGCCTCCATTATTTTGATGGCTTACTAAAACCCTGGGTAAGAGACAATTGACATGAATAGCCCATGTTCAAAGATCAAGGCTATATGAGATAGCAGCTGGAGGCTAGGAAAGGATGTGATGGTTGTGCAGGTGAGAGAAATAACAGGAATACATTGTTAGGACCTCTAGATTGACAGTCTGTAGTTAACTATATACTGCAAACTCTGTTCATAAAATGATTTTTGTAAATACATTATATTTGTTGTAAGGAATCTAATACATATTTTGCATGCATTGCAACTTATTTACTGGCATTGAAAATTGTTAGATAATGACCCTTTTGGTTTTATTTAGGCTCCACCCGGACATACCCTTTTGGATAGAATAAATACAAAAAATATATACACTCACAATCATATTATTTGTGTGACATTACCCATTGCCCCTCTACTAAAGTAAGTAAAATAATGCCCTTTTGGTCTCAATATAGATTGAGGGGGCAATACCAAATTGTTGTATACACCTATATATATTTATAGGCATTCACAACAGTTTTGTACTGACCCTATAGATTCCAGATAGGGTCTAAGTATTCATTTATTAATTCAATTTGTAAGGACTCCACCATATTTCTCCTAACTAATGCTCCTAGGAGCTATACATAACATTGGTCTCAATATAGATCGAGGGGGCAACACCAAACTGTTGTATGCACCTATATATTTATAGGCATTCATGATAATTTTGTACGGACCCTATAGATTCCAGAAAGGGTCTAAATGTTGATTTATCTGAAAGCTTTTGTAAGGAATCTACCATATTTCTCCTAATAAACGCTCCTGGGAGCTATGCATAATATTGTCATAGAGTGTTTATTGTGCAGTCTGATGTTAGTCTACACCACCTGTTTCTCACTTTCAAACCAGAATTGTCAATAGATTTAGTTTTTCTAATAAAAATTGACCTAAAGTTGGTACTTTCATTGCTTTTTGTCCTTTGATTTTGATGAAAATATTAAGCCAAAAATTTATTCAGTATGACAAGGGTTGATAGAGGAAATACAGTAGTTGTATATTTTATTACAGTTCTACAGGTCATGATGAATGTTTGATACTGTTTGGAGACAGTCAGGGAGCAATCAACATTCTAGTCATATCTTCTGCTGGGGAATGTTTAAGGTATGTAGGAAAGGTTTTGTTTGGGCTTATCAGGTATTTTGAAGGAGGGAAATATATAATACGGACTTAGTATTTTGTATGAAAAAAAATATCTAATGAGGTTGGGAGAATTGAGCTGAGACAATTATCTATTCTCTTAACCGAGTAAGATATTTTTTCATACAATACACTAAGTATGTATTATAATTATCTTATAACCACCATTTGCCTTGTATTTGTCAATATTTCTAACTGAAATGCAAGTTTATAAAAACAACTGTATTATATCATTGTTCTAAAAATAACTCTGTGAAAAAAAAAAATATCATACAGAATGTTATTGCACAGATATTTGTACAGATATAAGATAAAATATAGAATATAAGACTGTTTCCACAAAGTCTGTGTCAGTTTTTAGCTCACCTGAGCACAAAGTGCTCAAGGTGAGCTATTGTGAAGGGCTGCTGTCCGGCGTCCGTCGTCCGTCGTCCATCGTCCGTCGTCAAACTTTACCTTGTGTGCACTCTAGAGGCCACATTTTTGGCCCAAATGTCTTGAAACTTGGTCAGAATGTTTGTCTCCATCAAATCTCAGTCAACTTCGAAATTGGGTCAGGTGGGGTCAAAAATGGGGTCAAGGGGTCAAATTTTAGAAAAACCTTGTGTGCACTCTAGAGCCCATATTTGTGGCCCAAATGTCTTGAAACTTGGTCAGAATGTTTGTCTCCATCAAATCTTGGCCAAGTTTGAAATTGGGTCAAGTGGTGTCAAAAATGGGGTCAAGGGGTCAAATCTTAGGAAAACCTTGTGTGCGCTCTAGAGTCCACATTTGTGGCCAAAATGTCTTGAAACTTGGTCAGAATTTTTGTCTCCATCAAATCTCGACCAAGTTCGAAATTGGGTCAAGTGGGGTCAAAAATGGGGTCAAGGGGTCAAATCTTAGAATAACCTTGTGTGCGCTCTAGAGGCCACATTTGTGGCCGAAATGTCTTGAAACTTGGTCAGAATGTTTGTCTCCATCAAATCTCAGCCAAGTTCGAAATTGGGTCAAGTGGGGTCAAAAATGGGGTCAAGGGGTCAAATCTTAGAAAAACCTTATGTGCGCTATAGAGGCCATATTTTTGGCCCAAATGTCTTGAAAGTTGGTCAGAATGTTTGTCTCCATCAAATCTCAGTCAAGTTTGAAATTGGGTCAAGTAGGGTCAAAAATGGGGTCAAAGGGTCAATTCTTAGAAAAATCTTGTGTGCACTCTAGAGGCCATATTTTTGGTTCAAACGTCTTGAAACTTGGTCAGAATGTTTGTCTCCATCAAATCTCGGTCAAGTTCGAAATTGCGTCAAGTGGGGTCAAAAATGGGGTCAAGGGGTCAAATCTTAGGAGAACCTTGTGTGCACTCTAATAGCCATACTTTTGGTTCAAACGTCTTGAAACTTGGTCAAAATGTTTGTCTCCATCAAATCTCAGCCAGGTTTGAAATTGGGTCAAGTGGGGTCAAAAATGGGGTCAAGGGGTCAAATCTAAGAACAAAATTGTTCGCTCTTTAGAGGGCCACATTATTGGCCCAAATGTCTTGAAACATGGTCACAATATTTGTCTCCATCAAATCTCTGTCAATTTCAAAATTGGGTCAAAAATGGGGTCACTTGGTCAAATCTTAGAAAAACCTTGTGTGCACTCTGGATGCCATATTTTTGGTCTCAACTTCTTGAAACTTGGTCAGAATGTTTGTCTCCATCAAATCTGGGTCAAGTGTGAAATTGGGTCAAGTGGGGTCAAAAATGGGGTCAAGGGGTCAAATCTTAGAAAAACCTTGTATGCACTCTAAAGGACACATTTTTGGCTCATATGTATTGAAACTTGATCAGAATGTAAATCTCCATCAAATCTCGGTCAAGTTCAAATTGGGTCAAGTGGGGTCAAAAATGGGGTCAAGGGTTGAAATCTTGGAAAAACCTTGTGTGTACTCTAGAGGTCATATATTTGGTCCAAATGTCTTGAAACTTGGTCAGAATGTTTGTCTCCTTCAAATCTCGGTCATGTTCAAAATTGGGTCAAGTGGGGTCAAAAATGGGGTCACTTGGTCAAATCTTAGAAAAACATTGTTTGCACTCCTGAGGCCACATCTTTGGTCCAAATGTCTTGAAACATGTTTGTCTCCACCAAATCTCAGTCATGTTCAAATTGGGTCAAGTGGGGTCAAAATTGGGGTCAAATCTTAAAAACAAGAAAACATGTTTACTCAAATATCTTGAAACTTGGTCAATATGTTTGTATGAAAGCAAGGTCAAGTTTGAAATAGCCTTGAAATGTTACACAAGTTTGATAGAGGGTCAAAAATGTTTTTTAGTACTTAAGAGGCAACATTTTTAACTGAAATGTTTTCTTCTTGATCTCTTTGACTTTTGTTTAGCCATGCATCAGGTGAGCGCTTTAGGGCCAATGGCCCTCTTGTTATGCCCCTGTTATGTAATGGCAACAGGCATATAGAGTTACTTGTGTCTGTGTGAGAGTGCTTATGTGTGTGTGTGTGTGTCCCATTCTTTTACAGAGCATAACTTCTACATTAATGAATGAATTTCAAAAAAGAAGAAAAAAAACAACTTGGCACAGTTATTTTCCTTGGTGAGTACAAGTGTCATGCAAAGAGTTTGTCCGTATACGCCCAAAGTCAAGGTCACTGCTGAAAATCAATTAGGTCAAGGGTAATTGTCAAGAATCAAAGTACTGGGACATCCATTGCTGTGGCACATTTATAGTCAAAGTCACCTTTCTACTTTAGGTTTTAAATGATAAATGTTAGCTTGGCTGTTTTCGGTAAACACCTTGGCGTCGTTCATATTGCTGTTGTGTTTGTGTGACAAACTTTAACCTTTGTTGCATCTCTGTTGTTATGGACGATATATTCATGAAACTTGGCATGTGTGTTCACCATCACAAAAGCCATCCTGAATATCAAGGGGGTAATTATGGAAGCATTTTTGTGATAGTTATGTCCCTTATTGGACTTGGATTATTTGCATTATCCAGCAGCCTAGCATTGCACCTGTCGGTGGTTCTCTTGTTAACCCTTGTCATGTTGAACCCGGAATATTCCTGCCTTGACAGGAACTATAGACAAACATCAGCCTGCATATAACATGCAGTCTGATCTTTGTCTTTAGCACCTGTTTTTACTTTTTATACCCCCCACCTACGAAGTAGAGGGGGGTATATTGGTTTCACCATGTCTGTCTGTCTGTCCATCCGTCCGTCCATCCGTCCGTCCATCCGTCCGTCCGTCCGTCCGTCCGTCCGTAGACCTTTTCGTTTCCGGACTCTAACTCAAGAACCAAATGACCTACAATCATGAAACTTTATACAAATGTTCCTTATGACCCAAGGAAGTGCCCTATTGTTTTTGGGTCATGTAGGTCAAAGGTCAAGGTCACAGTCAGCCTTTGTTCAATTTTCGTTTCCGGACTCTAACTCAAGAACAAAATGACCTACAATCATAAAACTTTATACAAATGTTCCTTATGAGCCAAGGAAGTGCCCTATTGTTTTTGGGTCATGTAGGTCAAAGGTCAAGGTCACAGTCAGCCTTTGTTCAATTTTCATTTCCGGACTCTAACTCAAGAACCAAGTGGCCTACAATCATGAAACTTTATACAAATGTTCCTTATGACCCAAGGAAGTGCCCTATTGTTTTTGGGTTACATAGGTCAAAGGTCAAGGTCACAGTCAGCCTTTGTTCAATTTTCGTTTCCGGACTCTAACTCAAGAACCAAGTGGCCTACAATCATGAAACTTTATACAAATGTTCCTTATGACCCAAGGAAGTGCCCTATTGTTTTTGGGTCATATAGGTCAAAGGTCAAGGTCACAGTCAATTTTTGTTCAATTTTCATTTCTGGACTCTTAACTCAAAAACCAAGCGACCTCGAATCATGAAACTTCATGCAAATGCTACATATGACCTCAATATTAGTTACAAACACATCATGCACTAATAGCACTTGCATTCTGACAAAGCGCTTGTGGGGGGTATTAGTCTGCTCTGCGACAGTTCTAGTTTGAAACTAGAATAGCTCAAAATATTAATTTTCAAAAACAATTCCTTCTCACTTTTAGTGCTTTTAGAGCTTTCAGCACTTAGGTTTTATTGCAAATTTTTCAAGATTTTTTATTTAGCATGACAAGGGTTTATGTTCTACATCTATTCAGTATAATGACTATCTACCTCAATTTTCTTATGTTACAGATTGTGAATCAGAGAAAAATAAAACAAGTGAATTATATCATATTTTCAGGACCTGGAAGAAGATGCCCAAGAATGATGGGTTTATTGCTAGCATTTCACTGAACGATGCTGTTGGTCAAAACGTAAATTTTATCCGCTGGTCTGTCCATGGTGACTGGGTACAACAAGTACGTAATTCTTCCTTAACTCTTAACTTTGGAATTCTGTTTTAAACAGGTTACCAAATCTTGAGACATCTCTGTCTCCAATAGATAATTAGAAAAAAGACAGGGTATGTTTAGATACTACTGCATAGAATTCACATATAGTATGAACACATAGTAGAGTCATGCATTAAACCTTTGATATGCAGTCTTATCTTAACCTGCACAGTCTGCCAAAGTGGTGCGTACACCAATTTTTTTGGTAGATTATTACTTGAAAATTTCATCACAAAATCAGTAATATAATATTTTGATACCATCTTAGCATGGCTCTATATACCTTTGGCATGATAAGATTTCCAGGCAACATGCACTAAATAGCTTTTAGCAAATTTATCCTTATAATTTCATATTTTGACTCATTTTCGTATATATGTAATATGAAATAAGTTACATATATTAGGTTTTTTTTGTAATTAATAATTATATATTTTTTTGAACAAACAAAAGCTTTATTTTCACTTCAAGGGGTCAGCGCAACACTATTGTAAGTGCTTATTAGTCCCCTACCGGTGTTCACACCGGAGGGGACTATAGGTTTGCCCTCCGTCTGTCCGTCCGTCTGTCCGTCCGTCCGTCTGTCCGTCCGTCCGTCCGTCTGTCCGCTCAAATCTTGATCCCGCGATAACTTAATAACTAAGCAAGCGTTTTTGATGAAAGTTGGTATATGACTAGATGGCAATGTGTAGATTATGCACATCATTTTATTTTTGTTTTTCGACTTAAATTGAGGTTGCTATGGTTACAGAAATAGTGAAAATATGGCCAAAAATGGGATCCTGCGATAAGATAATAACTAAGCAAGCTAGTTTGATGAGACTTGGTATATGACTATATGGCAATGTGTAGATTATGCACATCATTTCATCTTTGTTCTTTGACAAAAAGTGCGGTTGCTATGGTAACAGAAATAGTGAAAATATGGCAAAAAATGGATCCTGCAATAATTTAATAACTAAGCAAGCTAACTTGATGAAACCTGTTTTAAAATGTAAAAAAAATTATAAGCCATGTTAGTCAGGGTGGTGATGCAGCAGTATTAATCACCTCCAGTGAAAGTTCTCATTTCTTACCAACAAGACTGAAGAAAAACATCTTGGATCAGACAAGGTAACTGTTATTGATACTATTTCTTGCATCTGTCTATTGCTTCCATGAATTCTATAGTGGGCACAGTAGAGACAACAACTCATGTAAGTCTTGTTTAACCCTTTAACAAGACCTGGTTTTGACGTCCCTGATAGAATTGGGAAAACATTGAGACAAACAAAGCCGGTAGGGGACTTATGCCCATGTCCAACATGGCTCTTGTATTTCTATAGGCACTTACAATAGTGTTGCGCTAACCCCTCGACATGTGGAAGAGCTTTAACTGATCTTTTAATAATATGTTAAACTGTCTTTATTGAAAAAATTGATTATCCTCTGTATATTTTATGTTTCAGTTGAAATATTACCATGATATTGGTCAAGTTATTTCCTGTTCAAATCACTCAAACACTGCCTTTGTAATAGGTAAGATTTGTTTTGTTTTATATGCTTTTTGGGGGATTAACAGCTCTTTCAACAATATTTCAGTTATCTTAGTGGCTGGTGCAGCTGCAAATGCTTTCTTTTCGGTTCTCACACCTTTTAAATCGTACCATATCATCTGAACAACCAGCTACCCTTTCTACTAATCAAGTCGCCTGTAGGTTCGAGACAAATGAAGCATGTCACAATGACTATTAACCAATGTCAGATGAAAGTCGGCTGATGATATCTTTTCCAAACAGAATTTTATTTTCCATTGAATATCTTTAATAAGTGGATTTTAGGATTTGTCTTGATTTTCTAACAATTCAGGTCATTTTATAAAAAGAATATCAAATGTGTCTTCATAAAATACCAAATGTATTAGATGTGGTGTCTTAAACGGATTAAAAAAGGCTTTGTCAGAGTTTTTATCTGTTTTCAGAAGATTTGGTTAAAAAAGACTGTATCTTATGACCATATCTCATGACCATATCTCATTTATAAATGAAGATAATTTTGTAACTTGAAAGTCTGAATGTGTATTCTCCATCACAAGGGCTAACTACTAAACACAAAGCAGTCTGATCCAAACCTTCACTACACATGCTTCTTCATTAATGTGTGAATAAGTTTTATCTTATAACTATACAAATATCCGTATGATAACAACCCGTATGATATTTTTTAAGATATCACATAGTTATTTTTAGAACAATAATATCATACAGTTATTTTTAGAAACTTGAATTTCGGTCAGAAACATCGACGAAAACAAGACAAAAAGAGGTTATAAGATAAATATAATACATACTTAGTGTATTGTATGAAAAAAATATCTAACTCGGTTGTGAGAATTGACAATTGTCTCGGCAGAGCCTCGACAATGATCAATTCTCCCAACCTCGTTAGATATTTTTTTTCATATAATACACTAAGTATGTATTATATATATATCAAACGAGAGCACCACCTACAGGTTCCACACCTAGCTGCAGAAGCTGGATGAAAATTTCCAAAAAGGGCCCTTTCTCTTACAAGAATGTTTTCAGAGTTATTCCCCTTGATAGTCTGGATAACTTTTCTGATGGCCAAACAAAGTTAAAATTCAACAGAATGAGGGTTAATATAAGTTCATTATTGTTAATTCTAGGTTGTACAACTGGCAGCACTCATGTTGAACAACAGCTCAAAGAAATCAAAGATCAACAGATCAAGGACAGTAAAGAACAAAAGGAGAACAAAGATCCCTTACAAGATCGCAGTCCAGACAAAACAAAGACAAACAAGTACACATACGGACAATTAAAACAGAGATTAGATACGGACCAATCAGTGTTTAAGGTGTATAAAGGTGTAAAGTGTTTTGATTTCTCGAAAGACAAGAATATTATTGTGACCGGAGGCATGGATAGAATAGTCCGATTGTGGAATCCTTATGTACCAGGGTAGGTGATATAAATGTTAATTTCCCCATCATTTTATTTGTGTGTCTTTGGGGTTGAAGTTCATTGTTAGGTGAAAGAGCAATATTTGTTCTTTATTTCACTTTCTCCTTAAATGCCCCAATCTTGAAGAAGAAAGATCCTGTACACTTTCGATTTTTTTATGCCCCCGATAGGGAGGCATCATAAATTTGACTTGTCCGTCCGTCCGTCTGTCGGTCCGTCCGTCATTCCGTCCAAAAACTTTAACATTGGCCATAACTTCTAAATCAAAGCGGTGTCGGGGGCATTGTCATCTTACAGTGACAGCTCTTGTTTCCAAATACAAAAACCTATCAAACCTTAATACATATGAACTTTTTAACTTGTTGATGAGCTTAGAAGGCATTTTTATATTAATAAATGCTAGTAATTTACTCATTAAAATCGTTGATAAGAGGAAAATAATTTTAGTATAATTTAATTTTTTTTTCCCTCTCTATGGCCTATTTTGTGTAGCTATCTTTGAGCCAATGGCAGCGTGTACCTGTATGTGTTATCTGTTGACATGTTCATTTGTTTGATGTTTTGTTAAAATTGATTGGTTATGAAATTTTCTGCTTATGTTGGGCTCTTTTAATAGCAAATAAAGAATTTTATTTGTAATTATTTCTCTAATTAGATAAATTTAAGTAATATTCTTCTATTAATTCAATTGGGAATTCAAATGAAATTAAACACTGCAAAATCACACAATGATTGATTACCTTTTTTTTTTAAACACCATGCAACTTTTAAATTAAGATTTTTACAAGTGCTCAAGATCTTTAATTAATATTATCTTGGGTTTCATCTTAGAAATTTAGAGTTTTTATTGGATCATTCACAAAATTCCAAATCGCCCCATTCCAGGAAGCCAACAGCTATGTTGAGAGGACACAGTGCTCCAATATTCTACTTGATAATAGCTGAAGAAGAAAACAGAATATTTAGTTTTAGTACAGATAAATGCATTAAGGTATTAATTAACCTTATTCCTGTAAGGTAGTGGACCTGTAATAGTTTCTCAATATTTTGGAACTCATGGTCTTTCACAGATTTTAACAGATTTTCTTATGAAATCATTAGGAAAACTCTGGGTATATACACTGTTAAAGTTTATGACGTCCCAAACATGGCAGAACTATTATAGGTCCACTATCTTAAAGGAATTCATTATGTAGGGAGCTTTTTTCATATTGATGACTCAGCGTAAAACAGTTGTTGCTGCCTATATGTTTATAGGCAGTTGCAATTGTTTCGTGAAGAGTCATCAATATAGCCTATATAATTTTACATTGATGGGTCATATTTTCTTTCGTGCATGTATAATCACTGTATTCTACATACCTGTGATTTTTATACAAGAGAAAATATTCTGGAAAAGGAGAAAATGCTTGCAGCAAGTGTAATTTATGGCCATTATCGAGAGATCTGGGACATACTGCCGTTGTCCATCTGTGTGTCTGTCTGCATAACTTAACCAAAAAATCTTTTTATTCCCGATAAATTCAAGCCTATTCAATATTGGGCATGATAATAGATTTCAATGATATCTTCTACTAATGCCAAAGTCATGTTACAAGGTCAAGGTCATGTATTAAGGTCAAATGCTTGAAAAATTATAAAAAAAGAAAACAACATAATATTGCCAGTTATTTCTAACTTATTCAATATGCATTATACAATGTTTAATAACCATTTGCTGGTGTGTAATTCAAGGTTATGTTTTAGGTCAAGGTCATTTATCATGGTCAAATGTTTGCTAAACTCACCATACAGAAAACAGAAAAAAATAGATTTTATTAATTTCCCTTGTTCAACGATTCATGAATATGAGCAAAACAAACTCTTATGAATTTTGATTTACAGTAGGATGGATTTTTTATATTTTTGAAGGTATGGGATATACAGGACCATACATGTCTGCTGACGATACGACCAAAAAGTCACAAAATTCGAGGGGACCTACAGGCCTGTCACTACTCCAGTATATCCAAAACTGTGTGTGTGGCTACAGATCAGATGGCTGTGCTCAATCTAAGGCTCAGGTATTGATCTCTGACATCTCTCTTTTATCCTGTATGTAAATATAGCTAAATGTAATAAAAGTATTGGATCATGAAAGCATTATCCAAGGACTTGAAATATTGGGAGTATATCAATGACTCAGCACAAAACAGTTGTAACTGCCTATATATTTATAGGCAGTTATAACTGTTTCGCACTGAGCCATTGATATGATAATAATGGTAGAATATAACAAATTTTGCGTTGTTGGTAAAATAGAATCTTACAGACTGGTTTGTTGGACAGAGATATTATAGCACCTGAGGCCTGACAGACCAGTCAATAAAATTCTATCTCACCCAAAGGGCAGTGTAATATTTGTTTTATTTTATCAAATCTGTAGCCTACTGGAAGATGTTAATAAAACACTGAAAATTCAGTTCAATTTTGAAGGGTGCGCAAAAAAGGGACTATCTGAGTATAGTGTAACTATAGGCTGACTAGGCTGACTGGGCAGGCTGTGTAGACTGACTAGGTTTGACACATTTTGCACTAGCAACGATTTCTGAATCAAGAATTATTTTTCTACCTTCCAGTGAAAGAATTTTGAAATTTGACCCCTGGTTGCCCTGTACTATAACTGATTTCTTTCTCAAATATTTATCATACAGGTTTTTCAGATGGTCCCTCTTTGTGTGACAAGTCATATTTATATTTATCCATGTTGAAAACAAGAGCTTTTCATTCAGAGTAGAGCTAGATTAATATATCTTATCTTCGATACATGTTTTATTATTTCTGTAAAAAAAATCTAAAAATGTTAATTTGTGTCATATACGTAAGTTAGGCACTATAATTATTGAATATTAAATAAGTGGTCGTTGAATATGGAATTAATTAAATGAGTCATCTATAAACAGATAAAAATGAGGCTGTGCTGACAACAAGTTTATAATACATTTGTTATTTTATGAGCACAAATCTTTTATTCTATAAATATTATGACCTGAATTTTTGAGATAAAACAAGAAAATTACAGAAATGTATCAATTCGAGTTATTCTGGAAACATAGAATTTGCAAATATTATTAAACCCCTGTCAATTTATTTACCTTTTTACCAGGGAGTAAATCTAAATCTACAATGGACTAGATTATAGCCATAAAGAAATAATCAATACCTAAAGCAGGGACTCTCAAAATTTTAAGACCCTATTTTGTTGATGTCAGACTAAAACCCCGCTTTTGCTATTTTCATTTATGGCTCAGTTAGTCATGTAAACATGTCTTTATTTGTAAACTCAACATAAGATGAAAATTTATCACTAACTGGAACAAATAATTATCCTCTAACTTTTCAATAATCTCTGATAGAATTGAAAAAGATGCAATAAGCAGCAGGTAAGGGAGATAATTTAAGATTTTTTTTCATTATCGTTTTTACTTTCCTCAATTCTTTGTGCACATAGCTTAGTTCTTTCTATCATGAAGTTATTTTGCAGTTTATTATATTATATTGTCACTATCTTTTTATCTGTTTTATGATAGAACTATTTCTTACTTAAATTTTGTACACCTGAAATCACTTTCTACCTTTATGACATGAAAAGTAGATAAATAGATGTTTCTCAAATTAGGACCTTCATTGCAGTTTTATTTTTAAAACAGTTTTCTTAAAAAATGCATTCACAGTGAGTCTGATTGAAATTTGATGAAACTTCAGCTGGTCCCTAAAGCTCTTGAAAAATGAATTTTCAAGGTATTATTGAATCTAAGCTTAACTTTATCTTTCAGCATTTGTGTGTTTAATTTTCCGATTGAAACGTTCTTCTAAATGCTTAAAGACTTTGCACAACCTTTTCTTTCTCTTTTACTCCAATAAATTAGGCATATATCATTTCTCTAAAATTTGCAGAAATTGTTTGTACCTATTTTCACGTAGAACTTATTTTTACTGTAAAATAATTTAATATTTTTGGTTTCCATCAATTTTTGTGCCTTCTAATTGGCTGAAAAATTGGCTTTATTCCTCAATGAAAACAATTTTAGTACAGAGCTAGTTTTTAAGCTTCTACAAAAGGTAGTCTAGTGAGAAATCTGTTTCTTAACTGATAAATATTTACTTTTTTCTTTATGATATCAAATTTCAAGATATTAAGATAATATTTCTTGATTTCTTAGAAGTATGAAACATAAAACCTAATCACACTTTGGTATGAATCCGCTTCGCGTATTCATACAGTGTGATTAGGTTTTTAGTTTCATACCTCAATGAAATCAACAAAATAGAGTGCATATCAATAAACATATAGGCAGTTACAACTGTTTCACACTGAGCAAATGATTTATGTTAAACTTGCAAATAATGTTTACTACCTAATACATTAAGCTTTTTAAAGTGTTAATTTGCTGGCTGAGACTTCTTCATTTCATTTCTTTAATATCCACCCGCAGAAATAAAAAAATGAATTTCATCTAGACTGCACCTTTCTTATATTATGTAGTTGACCTTAATTAGCTTTGATAGAAATATTTTTTTGTAATTGAACTTTTACTTTCAGAAATGATGTATAAATTGACGTCTTGTCAAGTAGATCCATTATTGTTTTCTGTGCCACATGTGAAAGTTTCATTTTTGTTTGAGGGTAAATGAAAGCTTAAACATTAAATTGAGGATTTAAGTCCCTGTTCAAATCCAGCTAGATAGGAATTTAGTTGAAAATCTTCATAACATTTTTCACAATGAATTTCTTTAGGTCAGCATTGAAAAATTCCCTTGAAGAGAAAAAGAAGTTAAGTTCAATAATTAATATACACTATTGAACAATAAAATGTTCTTTTTAACCCTTTCCTGTTTTTCAAAATTTTGGATCTGTCCAAATTCAAAGGTTTTGCAGACGAAAATTTAAAGTGGATTTAATATGAAAAGTAACCATTCAGTAGGGTAGAAAAAAGTGGGGAAAAAGAAGAAATTGCTTGTCAAGAGCAATTTCTTCTTTTTCACAATGTTTTCTCAATCATAAAATCACAGGCACGTAAAAAGCAGGGATTAAACAGCAAAGGGTTAAATCTCTTTTTTTTCCCACCGAGTTTTTATCAATATTATCCTGTGGTAATAGGGTTTTATATATACAAAATACTTTTTCTTGTACTTTACTCAGCCGTTGTATACAATGATGTGTGTTTAGTTTCTAATAACTAAACCTTGATAACCTTGTTTACATAAAAATAATCTCTCATGTCAGAAGAAGTGTTTAAATTCATTAGTGTAAAAAGAAATTTGAAGAGACTGATCAATATATAATAACATCTTGAATGTTGTACTATTATAGCTTTTTTCTGCGGATTTGATTTGTGAATACCCATTTTACTGATTACTAAAAATATTTTGAAAGTTTAAACTTTGGGTCGTTACATAAAATTTTAGTAGTCTGCAGTCTGACAAGGGTTGAAACTTTACACATTTCACTGATTTTTTGAATCTTGATTGATCATTCTACCTTCCCATTTAAGAAGTTTAGGTATACAAAAAATGGACCCTATTTCTTTTTCAAATGATTATTTTACGGAATTTCCAAATAGTCCCTTTTTGCGTGATGAGTCAAAATTATATGCTGTTATTAGAACATTTCAAGAGGTTGAGGTCAAAACTATTGTAAGTGCGCATTACAATAGTTTTGCATGACGCATCAATTCAAAGTTTAGGCTATTTGATCACGAGGTTCTCCCGCGCCACATTTCATATATAATATGTGTTTACTGAAATGCCACATATCAAGGGTTTAGGGCAAGACTATACTAAGTGTATATACAATGTATATACAGTTAGTACAGTCTTGCGCTAAACCCTACATATGTTAGGAGCATTTAAATTTTGTATTTGGACAAAATTATGGTAATATATGGAATTTGAATTTTAGACTAACAGAATGTACTTTAAAACCAAGATACAAATAGCTATATATGTTTAAGAGCATAGTTACTTTTTGTGTGATAAAGCCTCTTAGACATTGTTTTAGATATCTCCATTAGTGTAAAGATACCCTACACACATAGCTTCAAAAAGTTTAAATTGCAACTCCTGACACCTGCGTCAGGGAAAAAATCTACTTACCCTCAGTGGTTAGCTATTGCTCTTGTAAATCAATAATTTTAATTCCACATGGTTTCAACTCCAGCCCGCAATTGATTACTTTAAGCTTTATGTAGTAACAGATTTAAATTTTGTAAGAATGTTGTATTGTACTGTACGGTTATTGTAATGTTGTTTATATTGTGTCATTTCTAGGCCTATGGCCCATGCTGATATCATCATAAGCCACAAGGAGCCAGTCACAACCTGTATGTACAATCCTGCATTTAAACAAGTCATCACAGGGTCAGAGAGTTCTGTAAGTCTTGGTTTTGGTGATAATCATAGATTCTAAACACTATCATTCAAAAGGTCATGGGTTCTATTCCTGACAGCGCCACTCATTCTTTCCAACTCCTGGCATTTAATTATGAAAAATATTAATTCTGGCATAAAAACAAAGGAAAAGTCAATTTGGCATAAAAAAAACAACAACACATAAATAATAACTATAGAATTAAGACATAAGAAATTAGAATTCTGGGGAAAAAAATTGGGGGAAGTGCACATAGACATTGCTCAGCCCTGGGAAAAAAATCTTTTGAAATTTATATACTTATTATGCATAACTCAAACACTCTAAAGATATGCAAGCTAGAATTGTGAAACTTCACAGGTGGATGGATCTAATTTGGGAGTGCAGTGAACAAGAATCATAACTCTTCTCTTATCAACTTGCTAATTTAATTACCCTTTGTTAAATTCAAAACTTGTTCATTGGATACTTTGCTTTTTTCCGAAAGCACACGAGATATAAACAAGGAATATGCAAGTGACCTGCTCTTATGAGGGGTATGAATGCTTTTTCCAACAACTCTTGTTTCTGTTCTATTTTGCTACTCTTTGATGGCATTAAGAGGAAAGTTGATTATCTCAATGTCTGGCCATTACTTGGACACACATGTAAGTGTTTATCAAACATACAAGCCTGTGTGTGACATTGTCAACAATTTCACATGAGTACAACAAGTTAAGACTCAGAACAGCCTGTGAAACTCGCAGTCTGATCAGAGTCTTCCCATATTGCTCAATAGATGATAGAAGACTTGTAGCCTTGGGTCACTATCAAAGAATATTTTTAATGCACTGTGTGATTGTTCAGGCTGCTCAATGTAAGTTTATCATGCACACATTAAACATATAGGCAGTTTAAACTGTTTCATGCTGAGCCATCGACATGAAATAGTTGGAGATGTCTCCTACAGGTTCATCTCATGTTTTACAGGTTATCAAGATCTGGGACTTCGAGACAGGTACAGCTATATTTGAGTTTGGTGAGGCCCACGGGGAATCTGCTATTACGTGTATGACCTTTGATAAATGTGGAAGAAGGTACGATGGTTTAAACCTATTTATTTTACACTAATTTGGAAACAAGTTCTTACAACTTAGATTAATCTCTCTTGATACTGCTTCCTGTAAAAGTCACCAGAACTTGCACCGAATGTGTAGGCCAATGAAAGAACCAAGATAGATAGCTGCTCTGGGGATCGAACTCAGGACCTTTGGGGGAAAATAGTTGATGCTCTACCTCTAGACCACAGACACCATTTAATTAGCAATAATTAACCACAAAGAAGAGAGACAACTACTTTTCAGAAATTTGATCAAGCAAGGAACGACTCTTGTTTAATGGCTCTTTTTTCGGAAATGTAAAAGAAAGTTCATGTTTTTCTTGCAGAAAACTTATTCATAGAATTGAATGTTGCAATTCACAATTTTGACTGCCTACTTTTTAAGTTCCTAGTAAAGGTGATTTAGAATTTCTTACAAGAAAAAAAGTCTGCAAATGAAGTGTAGCAACTTACAATTATCACTGCCTACTATATAAATTGCAAGTAAAGCTGATTTAGAACTTCTTACAAGAAAATAAATATAGTTACTTCCCTTGTAATATGTTACTAAATGATGTCTCTCAGCTAGAAAAATGTTCCATCCATGATATTTGGATTGATATATGCCTAACATGTTCAACCAGAAAGTAAGCCGCCGCCATAGCACATTTGGTAGCGTGTCCGACTGTCATTCTAGAGGTCCAGGGACCAATCCCCAATGGTGGCACTTATTCTTTCCGACTATTTGTCTCTCACCAATGGATTGATAATCGTAGACCTATGTGCTATAGCAGCTGGAGGCTAGGTGAGGATGTGATGGTAGTACTGGTGAGAGAAATACCAGGACTCCATTGTTAGGTGTTCCAGCTGCTGCGATATAACTGAAAAATTGTTGAATGCCATGCAAAACTCCATTCAATAAATCAATCAGCCAGAAAGCAATTAAGCAGCAGCTGTTTATCTTTACCATTTAGGATATAAAAATCACCAGATAGGCCGGCAGCACCAGCATATACTATTATAAATATCATTATCATTATTAATTATAGATTAAGCAAAATTAAAAAAAGACAATTCAAAAAGACATCTGAATGAGCAAACATCCAGCTTTGTAAATGCAGCATTATTTGAGCTGAATTATGAGATATTGGTCTCACACTGACAATAACGGCAATGAACAACCAAAATATAGATAGCCCTTGTTCAGGATGCAATAATGTTAGAAAAATTTTGTAAACGGTACCTTTCTTTGGAGGTAGGTGCACATGCAACCAATGTACAATTTACAAACCTTTTGCAAATATTTTCATTCTGATCGCAGGGATGGTGTCTATTTTTAGCTCACCTGAGCACGAAGTGCTCAAGGTGAGCTTTTGTGGGTAGGTGGATGTCCGGCGTCTGGCATGCGGTGTCAGTTGTGCCGTGTCCATCTGGACGTCTGTCAACATTTGCCTTGTATGCAATCTAGAGGCCACATTTTTGGCCCGATCAACCTGAAATTGGTCAAAATCATTGTCTTGATGAAATCTCGGACGAGTTTGAAATTGGGTCAAGTGGGAACAAAAACTAGGTCACGGGGTCAAATCTTAGAAAAACCTTGTATGCACTCTAGAGGCCATATTTTGTGCCCGATCATCCTATAATTTGGTCAGAATGATTGTCTTGATCAAATCTTGGACTCATTTGAAATTGGGTCAACTGGGGTCAAAAACTAGGTCACAGGGTCAAATCTTAGAAAAACCTTGTATGCACTCTACAGGCCACATTTTTTGCCCGTCCAACCTGAATTTTGGTCAGAATGATTGTTTTGATGAGATCTCATACAAGTTTGAAATTGGGTCAACTGTGGTCAAAAACTAGGTCACGGGGTCAAATCTAAGAAAAACCTTATATGCACTCTAGAGGCTACATTTTTGCCAGATCAACCTGTATTTTGGTCAGAATTATTGTCTTGATAAAATCTCAAGCAAGTACAAAATTGGGTCAACTGGGGTCAAAAACTAGGTCACGCGGTCAAATCTTAGGAATACCTTGTATGCACATTAGAGGCCACATTTTTTGCCCGATCAACCTGAATTTTGGTCAGAATTATTGTCTTGATGAAATCGCTAACAAGTTTGAAATTGGGTCAACTGGGGTCAAAGACTAGGTCACGGTGTCAAATCTAAGAAAAACCTTAATATATGCACTCTAGAGGCCACTTTTTTTGTCTGATCAACCTGTATCTTGGTCAGAATGATTGTCTTGATATAATCATGGACGAGATCAAATTTGTTTGAACTGGGGTCAAAAACTAGGTCAAAGGGTCAAATCTCAGAAAAACCATGTATGCACTCTAGAGGCCACATTTTCTGCCCAATCAACCTGAAATTTGGTCAGAATAATTGTCTTGATGAAATCTTGTATGAGTTTGAAATTGGGTCAACTGGGGTCAAAAACTAGGTCACAGGGTCAAATCTTAGAAAAAACGTGTATGCATTCTAGAGGCCACATTTTTTGCCTGATAAACCTGAAGTTTAGACAGAATGATTGTCTTGATCAGATCTGGCATAGGTTTGAAATTGGGTCAAGTTGGGTCAAAATTTAGGTCACAATTCAAATCTTAGAAAAACCTTGTATGCTCTCTAGAGGCCTCATTTTTTGCCTGTTCAACCTGAATTTTAGTCAGAATGATTGTCTTGATGAAATCTCAGAGGAATTTGAAATTGGGTCATCTGGGGTCAAAAACTAGGTCACATGGTTGAATCTTAAAAAAACCTTGTATTGCCCAATCAACCTGAAATTTGGTCAGAATGATTGTCTTGATGAAATCTTGGATAAGATTGAAATTTGGTCATCTGGGGTCAAAAACTAGGTCACGAAATCAGTTATAGAAAATCCTTGTTAGTCAACCTTAAAATTGTAAAAAAAGGATTCTCAAGTTGTATAGAAGCAACAGCTTTGTTTAGCTCAGTCATTCATCATTCTATTTCTCATACTTTTTTGAAAATTTTAGACAGTTCATTCAGGTGAGCGATTAAGGGCCACTATGGCCCTCTTGTTTTTATTCAAGCTGTAGATACAACATTTTGGTTGCCCTATGACTATCATGTGGCTGTGCGTGACATTTCCAACAATTTAACAAGTGCTTGACGACAGACATTGCTCTGCCTTAGCAGCCACACAGTGCATTAAAACTATTCTCTAGTTGTGAATACAGACTTTGATTTTTTATCTACGTTTATAGTGCATTGTGAAGACTCATTTCAGACTGCGAAACTGTGAAATTGTTGGAAATTTTACTCACTGGCTCATCTTTTACCTTTTGCAGGTTAATCACAGGTGGAAGAGATGGGTTAATCAAGATCTGGAACTATAATAATGGTCACTGTCTGAAGGTTCTGCATAAAGGTGAGTGTTGAGGCTGTTTAAAGGTGAAATCCTGTGTTTATTTCAAGTTGTGTCTGTAAAATTCAAGTACATATAATGTGTTTTATGTAAAATCAAGAATAGACTTGTCTATCTAAGTTAACCAAACCTTTCATCCTGTATTTGAAAATCTTTGCTTGTACCTAAGACTAGGTTGCCTGGATAATATGTTGTTGCATTTTACATATGTTTTTAGTCTAAAGTGAAAAATCTTCTCTTACCATTGTTATAGACCCAACTGTTTTCCTAATGAAAACTGAGGTATTATTCTCACATTGACATTGTTGGTATTGATGACATTGGCATTGGCTCTGTAGGTATTGGCTTGACAAACTTTAACCTTGATGATATCTTTCTTGTTTTGAACAATGGCATGTTCACTATTACAAAAGCTATCATGACCATCACTGAGGACGATTCTGCGAGCTTTTCTAGGTCCACTATTTGTAGAATAGGGGGGGGCTATTCTGGTCACCCGGACTTCAGTGTAGGCATTGGCGTAATGCTTTGGTTAAGTTTTTACTTGCAAGTGTTTAAAATATCTGTTTCTACTAAAGCTATTGCTTGGAAACTTTGTTCATGCTTCTGTGACCTTAATATCAGCCTCTAGACAAATATTCTTTTCTCTTGGCTTTCATTTAATTGAATTTTCCAATGTCAATATTGATCTTCTGCTTCTATCCAGCTTTCGGAATAGGCAAGCTTGCTGTCCTCTGACAGCTCTTGTTAAAAATTATTTCCAAGAAAGGTAGATTGATCATTCTAGATTCAAAAATTCTGTTAAGTGTGAATAGTGTCAAACCTAGTCTGACTAGGATCAACACATTACCCAATACCCAGATGGTCCCTTTTTGCGTGATAGGTCACATTTTTTTTTGAAAACTTTTCAAATGGTTGGCTTTGCACAATCAGATGTAACCATAAACTGCCTATAAACATTTAGGCAGTTACATTTGTTTGATACTGATCCACCGAAATGGCCGTTTTTGAACTGACAAGTCACACAATAATTGTATAATCACAATTATTGTGTGACTCGTCAGGTCAAAAGGGGCCATTTCTAACGGGTCACACAATGTTTGTATAATCACAGAGGATCAAGATGATGAGATTTGTGATCTGTGTTATGTCGAGATGAATCGTAACAGATACATCATCGGTGTTGGATGGGATCGAAGGATCAACATTTACAACGACGATATATCAGATAGCACCATACACCATGTTCAGTATCCACTCCCAAAATGGCAAGATGATCTGGTAAGGCTATGTACCTCACTTGGTTTTTAACCTGAAAAAAAAAAGAACAATGTATTTTTCACAGACAAATGTCTACAGCTAAAAATGTACATATTCCTTTTAGCATTGGTGTCTTTGTTGGTGTCTTCCACGTAGTTGAACTTGTGTGAAAACTTTGACATTTTGAAATTACAGGTATTACCACGGGGCATTCACTTGAAACTTGGTACATCAAATTAACATCTTTTACTTTCAAGGAGGATCACTCTAATTGCTTTTTTGTAAATGATGCCCCTTTTTCAACTCAGCACCCACCAGTCCAATTCAAACTCCTATAAGCAGTACCCTTAATTTTCAGTGTGCAAGAGAATTGTGATTCTTTTTACAGCTTGGTTTTGCTGATTTTTACTATCCATCTAAAATTAACCTTTCTCCTGCTGTTGACAACATTTTCCCATTGTAGATTTGGAAGACAGTATAGACTATAGGATCAACCTGCATTGAATGTGAAGTCTTTTCTTTGCCTACAATGCCTTAGCCTCGAGTCAGGCTGAAAGAAATGACTGAAAAAAATGACAATTTGTTTGAAACAAATATTGAATTTTGTAGGCTACATGTGAAAGCAAAGTTTTTATTTATATTTATCACAGAATCGAGGACACAAGGAGGACATTTTATCGGTTGCCCAGTGTCCTCCAAACCTTCTAGCCACAGCCAGTTATGATGGACAGATTATTGTATGGAATATGGTATCTGGTCATATATTTGCTCACCTCAAAGCGCCTTGTCCTCCAAACTATGAAGATCAGTCATGTAAGTTCTATAGAGAATAAATCTTTGTTTTTTTATTAAGATTGATTGATATTCATTTTGTGAACAACAAAAGCTACATTTTCACTAGTGGCAGAACCACTCATGAAAATATAGCTTTTGTTGTTCACAAAATGAAATCTTTGTTGTTTTTTCATACTTAGACATCCAGCAATATAGCAGGTGATATCTTTTTTAGCTTAAAAAGAAAACTTGTGATGTTTACAGGTAAAGAAATGCTATTCTTTTAAATCTTAAGCTTTGCACCAATAAATTAGTACATAAACTATGCAGGTTGCCTTTGAAATACCTCAGTGTATGAACAAACTAGTGTTTCCATCTCAGATAATACATCATCATAACTTTGTGATCATAATCAATTGAGACCTGTCAAGCAAAAAGGCGCCATCTGGAAATTCCTAAAGTAAATATTTGAAAAAAGGTTAAAAGGTCCATCACAGGTCAACCAGAAGACCCATTCTAATACAGGAAGGTAGAATGATCTATTTTTGCTTGATGGGTCACAATTATTTACCAGTGTTTTGTTTCAGTGGATGGGGATTTGAGTATCAACAAATTAGTGTTCTTATCTACACGCGCCTATAAAAAAGATGCAGCGTCCCTGGTGTCGAGTGGACCCAGGGCTCATATACACTTCTGGAATGTGTTCCAAGGGGGAGAACTCATGGCACAGTTTGCAGGGGTAAGGAAGGTTTAAACTCATTACTTCGTACAAACCACTGTACTGAACCGTCCTCATAACGCAGTTGGTAGCATTACGGACTGTCAAACTATAGGTCACAGAGTAGATCCCAAATGCTGGAACTCATCTTTTCCAGACATTGGTCTCCCACCAATGGGTTTATAGTCATAGACCTATATGGGATAGCAGCTGCAGGCTAGAAAAGGATGTGATGGTAGTACTGGTGTGAGAAATTCCAGGAATAGGTTGTTAGGTGCTCTAGTCTTAGTGATATGACTGAAATAATGTTAAAAGCGGCTTAAAACCCTATTCAAACAAACAAACAAACCACTACATCATCGATGGGCAAGCAAAACCTTGTAACTACAGCTTAAAGAAGCTGTAGTTATGAGGTTTGGGTTGCCCACCGACAATATAGATTTCATTTTTGACTCAGTTGCTATGTCTCAAGATGTGCAAAATTTTAATTGAGCCTGTATGTGACATTTCCAACAATTTGAAAGGTTCATAAGGAGCAAACACTGGGAGGTCTAGACAGCTATAAATTGTAGATATAAGTTACCTGAGGGTCCACAGATATCTGGACACCTTTTCTATGTGTTAACTGCACAGTTAAGACTCTGGTCAGACTGTACGGATACACAGGCTGGTCAGAGTCTTTGCTTTGCGCATATTTGAAATTGTTGGAAATCTCACTTACTTGCTCAATTTTACTTCGAAATTTTACATTGCATTCAGTTATCCAACTTTGACAGACTCAATCATATTTAAGTTTGTAATATGACCCATTTTGTGGGAAAAAAACAAACCTTAAGGTATTGGACCTGTATTAGTTCCGCAACATTTCGGAACTTATGATCATTCACAATGTTGACCAATGTTACCTAATGGAAGTCATTAGGAAACCTTGGTTAACTCTGTTAAAGTTCATTACTCAGAGCTGCAGATAGAGGGGTTATTTTGGATTTCAAACTTATATATTTCATTAGTCCTTGCTCAAACCTTATCTTGTTGGTACTCATTAACATCGATGAGACAATTCAAATGAGTACCCACATCATAGGATTTCATTGAGAAATAAAGATTTTAGACTAGAGTTACCCCCTCTTATCTGTACCTCTGAAATGTTGCCTAACTTTTTTTGGTCCACTACCTTAATGATTTATTGTATACAATACAATTGCAGACAAACTCTAAGGGTGCTATGGTAACAGTTTTAGAACTCAACAAACCTAACACAGTTCTGGTCTCGGGGGACAGCAATGGTTTTATATATCTATGGGATGTTGATAATTACTGTACAATGGAGGCTGAGCCTAATCCACCAGATGGTAAGAGATTTTGAACTTGCAATCAGCATGTGCCCATAAGTCTTGGCCTTTTTTATTTGCCTGTCAAAAGACTGGTCTTATTATGTGATCACCTGTGGTGGCTGGGCAAGTGGGAGGCATCCTTTTATTTGTCCAGAGCACAACTCTGTCACTGTACGGCAGTAGACTTGAAACATGGCAGTTATGCCTGTCATAATATTATGATTACAGAGTGTGGTGTGCAGGAACTGTAACTCTACCTTTCTTAATATTTTGCTTATTTTCCTTTGTTGTTTTTCATACTTGGACATCCAGGTATGTAACGGGTGCTTATTGCAACAGTTTGCCACCTTGTTACATGAACATCCTCAAGTCAATATATTTTTTGCAATTTTAAATTGTACTGAATTTTTTTTATGATATTTGTTTGTCATCATGATAAAGTATATAAAGTCTTTTGAAAAACAAAAATGATTCAAATTGAAGAGTTTACTTATTTATATGTAAAATTGATCAATCATAAAGAACATAAATATAGAGCATAATTGAACATTTGACAGTACTTTACCTTGTGGGACCTTTCTAAGAAACTTGTTATTGAAATTTTGGTTTGTCCCCAAGCATGGTTGTGACAATTCTTTAAACCTTTTCTTTTCTCAAACAAGTGAGCCAATTTCAAGTAATTGTGGCATGAAATTATATTAATTGCTATGTTCTTTTCATTCAATCTATAATATTTAGGTGAGCATTTTAGGGCCATTTAGCGCTCTTGTTTGTTTAAATAGCTATTCTAGTCCCTCATTTTATGCAATACTAGTGTCAATAACTTTTTGGGGGAGAAAAAAATTGCAGAGACCCTCAAAATACTTAGATATTTGCTTTTGGGCATTAAACATTTTTTCAGGTCTCTGCAGATTCTGTTGAAACCATGAAATAACCCAATGATCTGTTTTACTGTTTTGATAAATATAAACAGATGGGTAAAAAATCAAGAAACCACTTGAGTTGAAAAATTAGAGGATAATATATTTATTTCTCTATTTAGTGGATTTTTTCAAAGTTTCAAAAGTGCAAGTATTTCTCTAAAATCTTCACTATATTTCCATTAAATTGTATATGGATACAGTCTTGCTAAGTATAATTGTTGAAATAAATCTATAATTGATAGAATTGTTGAATCTTTGTTTTCAGTGTTGGCAACTTGGAGGGGTCATGTCAAAAGTGTTTCATCGATAGCTTTAATGGAAGAACAGAAGTTACTTGTGAGTGGATCAGTTGACTGTACAGTGAGAATGTGGAATATGGAGGGTCATTATGTGGGTAAGTGGTTTATGACAACATAATAATTATTATTTTGATTATGAGTGGATAACTGGATTTATCAAGTGACTGTACACTACAAAGAGAATATGAACTATGTAGGGAGGCCATGATTTTATGTGGTTTGTACCCAAAACTACTAGTTAGAAGATAGGTTGACTGTACAGTGAACAGTGAGAATATAAAGGGACATTATGTTGGTAAGTGGTTTGTACTTACAGAAATTACTTGTTAGTGGATAAGTTGACTGTACAGTGATGATATAGATAGATGTTATGTTGGTAAGTGGTTTTGTACCCTAAGAAGTTAATTGTGAGTGGATCAGATGACTGTACAGTGAGAATTTGGAATATGGAAGGTCATTGTGTTGGTAAACAATTTGTAGAAACAGAAGTTACTTGTGATTGGAGAAGTTGACTGTACAGTACAAATCTGGAGTATGGAGAAAATTAAATGGGTGGGTGGTTTAAACCTTCAGAAGTGAAAAGTTTGGAATGTGTGGACCTTGGAAAGAACCAATGCATGTTTGATAACTACTTGGACTCAAACTCACAAATGTTAAGTTGCTACTTAAGGAACCAAAAAAAGCATTGGCTTATGAGAATGGGCACCTAATACAAATTTTCATAATAAATATGACTGTAATTTTGAAAGCATTAATAGATTGTTGCAAAATTCTTACTGAATCTTATGTTGTTGGAACCACTAGAATCCTCTCAATGAGACGATTCTAATTGTTTTGAACAATTGTGATTCAATATTTAACAATTTTTGGTGAACGAACGTCGTTCACCAGTGTTATATACCATGTCAGGAAAATCCTGTTGGATGTTAATACATTTGAAATAAAGTAGCGCCTCTTAAAATTCAATTGAGTATCTTTCAACATTTTTCTCCGCAAAATCATTTTTTATTTCTTTAATGGCGTGTTTCTAGTTTTCTTTATCAAGTGAAGATAATGAAAATTCGCCTTGAAAAACACAAAATGATCTTGCAATGTTTATCAAGGGAATTTTTGATCGGCGTAAGCTTGTCGAGAGTTTAAAGCAAAAACAAAGTTTGTGTCTAAAAACCGAAGAGACAGATACTATGTTTTTGACCCAAGCCTTCGCTGGTGCAACTTGTAGTAATTAGCCGGAAATACGTGTTTATCTAGGTCGTGTCCACTTGAACTTACATTCGGCAATACTCGGGCGATCTCCGACGGCTCCGAGTTAAATGTAGGTTACAGGAATCGGCCGAGTTGGTTCTAATGACACATCAAGACACATTGTGTCATTAGAACGCGGTTTTACATAACTTTTCAACTAGCGACAGTCAGTCTCGAGACGGGTTTTAAGAATGGTTCGACATGTGTTTTACATGTACAACCTTCTTGTATCTTTTATTTGAATAGGGGTGAACGTCGCTATTAAGATTTTTCTGTAAAATTGCCTTGGCTGAAGTAGGGCTTATTCCCAGCGAAAACGTTTCGTATTCGTCTATCTCAGAAGCGAATATTGCCGAATACCAAATGCGACAGGCACAGGAGATATTTCATTGGGGCCATTCTACTTTGCATTTTTATGCCCCCGTATCGAGAGATCGGGGGAATATTGTTTTACTCATGTCCGTTTGTCTGTCTGTCTGTCTGTCTGTCTATCCGTCCGTCTGTCTGTCTGTCCGTCCGTCTGTCCGTCCGTCTGTCCGAAAACTTAACCCGGAAACTTAACCTTTTCCTTTTCTCCAAAAGTAATTGACATACAAATCTGTACACCAAAGTCAAGGTCATGTGACAAGGTCAAGGTCATGTGACAAGGTCAAGGTCATCTATCAAGGTCAAACTTTAAAAAAAAATGCTGTTCCGGGGGCATTCGTGTTTCATTTCAATCTGTAAAACCATATCAATTCAAAATTCTATTTGATATTAAATAAATGATAGCTAAACATTCAACCCTAGATTGACGAGTATATATTGCCTTGGTCAAGGGGGGACCAGATCCGTCATGCACTTGTTTACAATTCGACAGGCGGGTTTAGTTGTTAAATTATTCGGAAAAGTCATTGCGTTTTTTACAGAAATCATAAAAATCTTAATCGATGAATGAAAACTGGTTCCATCCTTTCCAAAATACGTTTAGAATTGGTTAACTACAGTTTAAGAAAAAACTAGCTCCGAGAAGAAAAGTCTAATATCAGCCGCAATACTGTAATAAGATATCTATAGTGAGTGATTTTACAAGCATCCAAACTCTTGAATGTAAACAAAAGGTTCTCGTGCAAAAAATAAACCGACAATTGTAAGGATTCTCAATTCTTATTGGGAGGAAAGTCGGGAGGAAAAAAACAGGGTATTTTACTTAAACTATTTGTTCATGCAATTATTACCTCCCTTTAAAAAAATAATCTTCTTAAATAAGATTCTTATTCGCTTTTGACGTGGAAATTACGTTACAAAAATAATATTTATAAAGACTGTAAGTATGCAATTTACTATGAAGCAATTATTTAATATAAAAAGTTATACTTTAATTTCTAAACCTTAAACAGAAATTATCTATGAATTATACTAATAAGGCACTAGACCTCTTTTAACCTATACTCGAATCCAAACCCAGGCAGGAAATTTCAACTAGAAGTGAACTGGCAAGAAACCCAGAGGTAGCTTCGCGAGTATCGGTGCTTTACACTGGGCACAATAAAGAACCAAGGAGGTCTTTTCGTAGAAGAGCTAGGGGCGTATGATCCCGGATCTCCTCGTATCCGCTTCTTTCTCTCTCATGGTCCTTACCATATATGCCTAGAGCACGGAGGGACCTAAATCCTACAAACACACACTTTAACCTATACGACCAGCACGATTAGCTCAGTTGGTAGAGCACCGGACTTCAAACCATTGAAGTTCCACCGCGTGGGTTCGGTTCCCGGGCTGGTACACTAACAAAAACTACTTGTCTTTCGGATGAGACGTTAAACCGAGGCCCCGTGAGACGGTGCTTTACACCGAGCACGTTAATGAACCATGGCGGATCTCAGCAGTAGATTCGTCATGTATCCTTGCACTATCCCCCGTAACAACTAACCGTCTTCTTGGGGCGTCGCTCATATGGGCATATGTTACGGTAGAGACGATAAATAAACGGAAATACACACTTTAACCTATACCTAAATATTTCTCATCCTGCAGTGTTATGAAATTGAATAACGACATAAGTGTCAACCACGGAAGTGGTTTTGGCTTTAGATATGATCAAAATGAATCTCTCAGATTATGGTTCAAAATACTATTAATAATTTAACAAATCATAACTTTAAACAATGAGTATAGTTCAGGACTGACTGATATTCATAGGTGTTTCTTTGGTTGGTACTCAAAGACCTTTTCATCCTCTGAGAAGAAACAAAGATAGATAAATAAAAAGTTAAAACAAATACAACAAATTTACTTGAAATAAGCTTAAACATGATAACAATTACTTTTGTAAAAACAAACACCATTGGATATAGGTTGAAGACAGTTGTAGATAGGATTAAATCGTTTTCTCCATTTATGTTTAATTAATAAATGTACCTATTTAAAGTGTGTAATAGAAATTTTCACAGAGTAACAACTCATTTTCTAACAAATATTTTTCTAACAGGATTTTCCCCATCTTTCCCTTTCTTTGAATTTGCATTGAAATTTCCGAATAACGGAAATTTTGTCAAGACAATTCCCCCCCCCCCCTTTTTTTTAATTATTTTTACATTCATAGTTTCTCTTTTCTAATTGAATTCAATATATAATTCTAGAATGCCATCAGGTTCGTTCACCATCAGTACTTTCAGTGCTTTGATTCTTATAGGATTTATTGATTAGAATGCCAACTTTTTATGACCATTTGCTTGAGGTTAAGGGGCTTTTTGTGTTGGTTGCTTAGTAAAAGTGGTGGTGTTATAGAAATGGTTACTCAGGCAATATCGCCTGTATTACATATTAATTTGTTTTCTGTATGTTTTAGGTACCTTTGGTCAGCCTGACCCATGGGATATTTACAACAAGACAACTTGGAACCATCCAATGGTGCCATATGATGTTTTAATAGACCCCCTAAGTCTGCCTTCTCACCCGTTAGTGGCAGAGAAACAAAACATGCACTCAATCATCCACGAAGACTCTGTCAAAGACGAATCTGTAAGTACACATTAAGTACATGTTAAGTACAGATGGATTATATCGAGGGTTCAGTTCAAGACTGTACTAAGTGCATTCATGTTGTATATACATTTAGTACAATCTTGCACTGAACCTTTGACATATTAAGTAGACATGAGAGACACATTTAGTACACGTTAATTTCACATTGATTGGCAATATTTACTCTACAATCTACTGTCAATCCAAATCGGTCTACTGCCAGACCTGTTAGTGGCAGAGAAACAAAACATGCACTCAATCATCCATGAAGACTCTGTTAAATATGAATCTGTGAGTACACATTTAGTACATGTTAAGTACACATGAATTACATGTTAAGTACACACGAGATACATATTAAGTACACATTCAGTACACATTGAATGGTAATATTTACTCTACAATATTCTGACAGACCCAATTAGTCTACTGCTACACCTATTAGTGGCAGAGAAACAAAACATGCACTCAATCATCCATGAAGATTCTTGTAAAAGATGAATCTGTAAGCATACATTAAGTACATGTTTAGTACACATGAATAACAAGTAAAGTACACATGAGAGGCACATTTAGTACACTTTCAATACACATTGAATGATAATAGTTACTCTACAATCTTCTGACAGACCCAATTGGTCTTCTGCCACACATGTTAGTGGTAGAGAAACAAAATACGCAATCAACAATTCATATAGTCATGAATCTGTAAGAACCCATGAAGTACACAATATGTACAAATAAAGTACACAGGAAATGCATATTGATAGTTTAGTATGAAATAGTTTCACCTGCCTAAATGTTTTAGGCAGTTCCAACTGTTTGAAGCAGATTCATTGACATAGAGGTGTAATCTTTTACACAATATCTTAATAGACTTTGTCAGTCTCTACGCCCACCCCTCTAACATGGCAGCAAAGCACAAAATACACTTTATCATCGATGAAGACTTTGTCAAAAATGAATGTCCTGCAATAAAAAAACATGAGCAATACATTGAGTACTAATGCCTAATGTTCTTTTTGACCTCTCAATCTGTGAAAAACACCTGTTAGTTGTTAATAACAAAACATTCAACCTAGGTGATGAATCCATATTGAGGGGTCAGTGCAACACTTTTGTAAATGCCTATATATTAATAGGCACTTACAATAGTGTTGTGCTGACCCCTAGATATATAGTAAAGGCAATTTTTTTAAGATCATGTAAATTGTCTATATTGTGTAAATTATCTGATTTTCAGAGTGGAAGATCATCAACACCACCAGTTGTGTATAACAAAACATTCCATGTAGATGATGAGACTATAGCCATCTAAAGACAAATGTGTGTAAGATCATGTAAATTGTCTACATTGTGTAAATTATCTGATTTTCAGAGTGGAAGATCATCAACCCCACCAGTTGTGTATAACAAAACATTCCATGTAGATGATGAGACTATAGCTATGCAGATAAAAGACAAGTCTTTCAAGAAAGGGACAGGCAAAAGGTATTTAGCTTTATATTGAGCCTATGCATGACATTTCCAACAATTTTGCATGCATGCAAAGCAAAGACTCTGGTTAGTCTGTGCATATGCACAGTCTGACCAGGGCCTTCACTTTGTGCTTTGTAGATGAACTGGTACTCCGATGTCTGTGAGAGACAACGGGTAGTGTATAAATCTTACGGCAATCTGATTGGATGTGTGCTTTTCACGACAGGTAAGTTATTACAAACCGTAAGAATTTTCCCATCATGCATGTCGATATCCGTCGAAATTTGGCGGCATTATTTAAAATGGAAGGACTGAAATTCTGTTGCTTATATAAATATGCTCTTTACGAGATAAACATACGAAAGAAAAACAAACAACCAACTCATTATTTGTTGTTTTTCGCTGCATTCATCGTGCTTTTCGATCAACTGCATGTCGCAAATCCGCTTCCAAACGCTTTACGATTTTCTAGCTTCCATTTAACGTTGATCAAATGACGTCACTACCGTGTCACATGACCTAACGAAAATTTGTAAAATACCTGTCTCTAGTATCGATAGATCTAGGGGCAGTAACCCAGTCAACTTTGTAGACAGATAAGGTCTCAAAGTATCTCCAGAAAGTCGGACAATCTGATAATTACAGTTTGTGGCTGCCCAGGTTCCTTAATGTTTGTACCTCACGCACATGTCAAATTGTTGGAAATGTAACACACAGGTTCAATTATCTTTGGTCTTCTTATCCGAAAATAAGCCTTTTGTGCATTAAGTGCAATACTCTTATTAGTCCTTTATATTTGTAAGTATGACATTTTTTCACTTATATTGTGTTAAATCTACTTGAGGAATATTTCTAATATCTCTAATGAAGTAAGTAGCTTATTTGGATGGTGATGAAATTGGAAGAGAAGATATGACTGATGTTTAAATAAAAAGTTGAGGTATTGCTTACAATCACTGTATTTGACATTCAGGATGACTAAACGGTGAAAACTGGTTGCAAATTATAACCCAATTTGCATGCAAGTGCATGTGCAAAGTAGGGTATAATTTGCAAACAGTTTGCACTGTTATGTAAGTACGTATTATATTTATCTTATAACCTCTGATTGCCTTGTTTTCATATATGTTTCATACAAAAAATGCAAGTTTCTAAAAATAACCGCATCATGTCATTGTTCTAAAAATATCCATGTGATATCATAAAAAATATCATATTTGATGTTATCACACAGATATTTGTATATTTATAAGATAAACAACACAATGGGTGTATAAATATTTTGTGTAAGTACCATTCTGAATATATATTTGAAAAGAATCCTGATAGGTTGAAACGTCAGTTAAAAAAAAATGGACACATTTTTCTCCAAATGAATCTTGTATCATTTCAGACAACGGCATGAAAAGCTGCGACCAATCAGGGTAGATAGAGGTGGTCCTAGTGAATATCAAATGTTGCGCTGCGAGGACCTTGACGAGACTCCCAGACCTAAGACTCCACCCATCAAGAGAAATAAGGACGACCCATTTGATTTTAGTTTCGATTAATATCTCACCAACTATGAGATTATGATACTATATATGAAATGTTTAACAGGAAATTGATTGGAAAAAATTTAAATGAATAAATAACAGAGTTACAGTTATGAGGGGGTAAAGCCAGTCTAAAGTCTTTATTTCTCAATGAAACCCTATGTTGTGGGTACTCATTGAAATTGTCTCGACAAGACAATTCCAATGAACACCAACAACATAGTGTTTTTTGCGATAATTATTGAAATATTTTTATCAAAAATCCCAAATACCCCCTCTATCTGTAGCTCTGAATTAAAATCAGGATTAAAATAAAGAACTTCTGATTTATGAAAAATCATCATAAGGTATTCTCATTCTTTTAAGATTTTACTGAACAGTCCTCAATTTTTCTAGGAAATGATGATTTAAAACCTTTCTTTGAAGCATGAAGGCTTTAAATTTTCACCTCCAATCTTTCTCAGTGTGGATTAGTCTGTAATTGAGAAAAATGGGAAAGGGTTGATTGAATGTTTCCCCAAATGGGTAAAATAGGGGAAAAAAATAGATTTTGTAAAAGACTGTGATATACATTTGAGACTGTGCGTGATACTTCCAATAATTTCAAATGTGTGCCAAGCAAAGACTCTAACGATCCTGTCCATCTGCTCAGTTTGACAAAAATCTTCGCTTTGTGCTTTGTAGATAGATAGGGTCCCAAAGTGTTGTTAGAGTCAGTCAGGCAATCTTATAATAATGATGCTATGTGGTTTCTTTCCTACAAGATGTTATTAGAGCTAAAGATAGAGTTAGAGGATATAGAGGATATTGAATGAGTGGTCATTGAATACCAAATAAACTGATAAAAATGAGGCTGTGCCGAGTTTTTTTTCTGTTTTAGATGACAAGTCCAATACATTTTTAGGCTGTGCTGAGTTTTTATCTGTTTTAGATGACAAGTTTAATAAATTCGATATTTTATGAGCACAAATTTGATATGCTATTTATAATGACCTGAATTGTTGCTTTAAATCAAGGAAATTCCATATATTTATCGATCCAAGTTATTCGGCGAAACATATAATGCCGTTTGCAAAGTGACATTCACGGACATTTCAAATTGTTGGGTATGTAAAGGACATGCACATTTTTCATTTCAAATGAATTATATATTTTTTTAACTGTGATAAACTGCATTTTTCTTTAGATTGTATTAAAAATTGTTTTATATTTTATTGATGTTGAATAAGTGTGTAGAGAACACAGATTAACAGAGTATTGATAATTTCAATTATACAAATTATTTCTTTGAAATTATATGTATATATATTTTTTTTCCAACTGAATCTTTCTGAGTTCTAAGCCCTTGTATTTGATCTGATTTCTTTATCTAAGGTACATTTTGGATTGATTGGATAAGGGATATTTCACAGCCAAAGTTCAGAATTAGTCAACCTTCATTAAGAAATACAGACTTGATCCTACTGTGTTGTTTCTTTTAATGACACACCATGAAATGGCAAAGGGCATATAGAGTTACCCCTGTCTATATGAGAGTGCTGATATGGGTGTGAGGCTGTCTCATTTTGTCCAGAGCATAACTTCTACATTTATGGATGAACTTTAAAATAACTTGACACAGTTGTTCCTCTGGGTGAAAGCTTGTTTCATGCAAAGAGTTCATCTGGATTCAGTCAAGGTCTTGGTTGAAGGTCAAATAAGTCGGGGGGGGGGGGGGGTATTGTAAAAAATCAAGCATTTGCAGGGACATCCTTGTCAGTGACACATTTCTAGTTTTGTTCTTTTTTTTTGCTTGTGAAACAGTAAATGAGTTAACCAAAAATCATGACAATATTTAAAGATAATAATGATTGAAAAATACAAATGAATGAATACAGTAATGAATTGAATGGAATGAGTTAGAGGAGCGAGTTGTGAGTGAAATTAAAAGGAGGTAAGATCAAAATCATTGTAAGTGCCTATTTGTCTACAGCTAACAACAATGGGAAATGAACATGGTGAATGATTTTTGAATGATTTCTGAATAAATGGAATGAGTTTGAGGAGCGAGTTATGAGTGAAATTAAAAGGAGGTAATCCATTATTGGTAATTTATTACCTACCTCTTTTAACTTTACCATCATTTTGTGTTTGTGCATTTACATTGACCAATTAGATGCTTTATAGCCCACACAAGACAATACAATCATGGAAAGATTTTATTGATTTGAATGGAATGATGAATCTGTTGAACAGTTTCTTGAAGTCTTTTAGAACGACTTTGGAGTGTTTCGAATGGTTTGAGTGTTTGGACAAAATGATTGGAGCACTTAGCGAGTGATTTAGTAGCAATTACTTTTTAGTGAGGTGAATGTTAATTTCATGATGTCACTAACTGTAACGGCTTTTACAATGATTTTGACCTTACCCCCTGACTGTTAGCATGGCAGTTTTTTTTTTTAGAAAACCTGCCATAATGCGATAGCCATTGCCTAATTTTCAGAGTCATCCACATGGTGGTCAATGTACGAAAACTTTGATATTTTGTCATTTCTCTGGTAGGTGTAATACTAAAGGCATTCACTTAGGTCTTTGCACATATGTTTACTGTTAAAAGAGCAACCTATACTATTAAAGGAAATAATTCTAGGTGCATTTGTGAAAAATATGCCCCTTTTTATACTTTGATTTAACCCTTGTCATGTTGAATAAATTTTGGCTAAAATTTTCCTTAAAATCAAAGGGCAAAAAGTACTGAAAGTACCAAATGCATGTCAATTTATTTTTGAAAAACTAAATCTATTGACAATTCTGGTTTGGAAGTGAGAAACATGTTTTGTAGACTAACATAAGACTGCACATATGTGCAGGCTGATGTTTGTCTATATCTCCTGCCAAAGCAGGAATATTCCAGGTTCAGTATGACAAGGGTTAATATCCATGATCTAGCACCAACAGCCTAGCGTTGGCACCAGGAATTGGTGTTCTTGTTTTATGTATATAAGGTTGTGGTTGCTTTTAGATCAACTGAATTTTTTACCAAAAGATACCCCAATTTTTAACAAAAGCAAAAAAATAGAAGAGACACGTGGTTGAAGGTGAGATTAATTGATCCAAGAAATTTTGTTGCCTGCAATTTGTGATGAATGCAGAGTGTTTTATGAATATTTTCATTTTGAATGCAGGGCATAATTGATGTACTCTCAAAACATTTTAAGGCCATATATGGTGTAAATTGATGATATAAGATTAGTTATGAATTGATTCATATCAATTACTTTTTTTTTAAATTTAACCGTTTATATATTACCTCTCTTGCTAAGCATTTTTTCCATAAAGATCTTTTTCTTTAACTTATATTAATTTATTGATGCATTTTATGTTCACTGATGAAAAGCTCTGAAGATTACACTTAAATTAACAACAATATTGTTTTTGTTATCATGTTATCCATTCCCTCTTAACTTTATGGTGGCATATTTTTCCGTCATCAACATTTGCCTTGTATGCACTCTAGAGGCCTCATTTTTTGCCCGATCAACCTGAAATTTGGTCAGAATGATTGTCTTGATCAAATCTCAGACGAGTTTAAAATTGGGTCAACTGTGGTCAAAAACTAGGCCATGGGGTCAAATCATAGTAAAACCTTGTATGCACTCTAGAAGCCACATTTTTTGCACAATCAACCTGAATTTTGGTCAGAATGATTTTCTTGCCTAAACAACTTTTAAATTGGGTCAACAGGGGTCAAAAACTAGGTCACAGGGTCAAATCTTAGAAAAACTTGGTATGGACTCTAGAGGCCACTTTTTTTGCAAAAAAAAATCAACCCAAATTTTGGTCAGAATAATGGTCTTGATAAAATCTAATAAGAGTTCCAAATTGGGTCAACTGTGGTCAAAAACTAGGCCACAGGGTCAAATCATAGTAAAACCTTGTATGCACTCTAGAAGCCACATTTTTTGCCCAATCAACCTGAATTTTGGTGAGATTGATTATCTTGTCGAAATCTCAAACGACTTTTAAATTGGGTCATCTTGGGTCAAAAACTAGGTCACAGGGTCAAATCTTATAAAAACCTTGTATGCACTATAGAGGCCACATTTTTTGCCAAATCAACCTGAATTTGGTCAGAATGGATGTCTTGATGAAACCTTGGACAAGTTTGAAATTGGGTCAACTTGGGTCAAAAACTAGGTCACAGGGTCATATCATAGAAAAACCTTGTATGCACCCAGAGGCCACATTTTTTGCCCAATCAACCTGAATTTTGGTCAGAATGATGATCTTGATAAAATCTTGAATGAGTTAGAGATTGGATCAACTAGTGTCAAAAACTAGGTCACAGGTACAAATCATAGAAAAACCTTGTATGCACTCTAGAGGCCTCATTTTTTGTCCGATCAACCTGAATTTTGGTCAGAATGATTGTCTTGATGTAATCTGGGACGTGTTTGAAATTGGGTCAACTAGGGTCAAAAACTAGGTCACATAGTCATATCATAAAAAATCCTTGTATGGACTATAGAGGCCACATTTTTTGCCCAATCAACCTGAAATTCGATCAGAATGATTGTCTGGATGAAATCTCTGAAGAGTTGGAAATCGGGTCAACTTGGGTCAAAAACTAGGTCACTGGGTCAAATCTTATAAAAACCTTGTATGCACTCTAGAAGCAACATTTTTTGCCCAATCAACCTGAAATCTGGTCAGAATGAATGTCCCGAAAAATCCTCGGACGATTTCGAAATTGGGTCAATTAGGGTCAAAAACTAGGTCACATAGTCAAATCTTAGAAAAACATTGTATGCACTCTAGAGGCCACATTTTTTGCTTGATCAACCTGAATTTTGGTCAGAATAATTGTCTTGATAAAATCTCGGACGAGTTTGAAATTGGGTCAACTGGGGTCAAAAACTATGTCTTAGGGTCAAATCTTAGAAAAACCTTGTATGCACTCTAGAGGCCACATTTTTTGTTCAATCAACATCAAATTTCGTCAGAATGATTGAACTGATGCAAATTTTGATGAGTATGAAATTGGGTCAACTTGGGTCAAAAACAAGGTCACGGAGTCAAATAATAGACAATCCTTGTAAGTCAACCTGAAAATTGTAAAAAACGTATTATCAGGTTGTACAGAGGCAGAATAATATTGAAAAAATTTAGACAGTTTATTCAGGGGAGCGATTAAGGGCCACTATGACCCTCTTGTTGTATTAAAGAAATAAAATAATAGTTTGTTTTTTGGAGTAAGATCGATTGATATTTCATTTGGTGAAAAACAAAAGCTATTTTTTCACTTGTGGCTCTGCTACTTGTGTAAATATAGCCTTTATTGTTCACTCAATGATAGAGTATAGTCATGTATAGTCATAGACATAAAAGAAAAGTTAAATCAGTAGTGAGCAACCTAATTGTGGTAACTACAGATTCCGTAAAGGTCAAGGTCAAATTCTTAAGGTCACTGAATTTTTAATATAAAAACTATAACATTGGACATAACTTTTTAATGATAAGTGATACGAGTCTTCATAAATCATACCAGTATTGCTTGCGACAAGACTTTTCGTCATTACCAGCTTCAAGGTCATTTTCAAGGTCAAATTAATGGAAAAACCAAACTATAACATTGGACATAATTGTTATCGTTTTAACAACTGATATCTATACTACTCAAAGTTTGCTAAGCGCCAAAACTTTTTTATACTATAATTTCAGGCAAAAATGAGATTTGATTTTAAGAATGTTGGAAAATGGTCGATTCTTATCAGATTATCAAATTCTAAGAAGAAAATAAAGCTTTGTAATGATAAGAAGACTTTAAATGTAGACCTAACAGGGGGACCCTAGAAATTGGTCTGTTTTCTTGAAATTTGAAAAAAAACGAATTTGACCATAAAAGGTGTTCTTTCAATTGCATTTCGTTCAATAACGAGTATGAGAGCCGCTACTGTCAATAACAGCCTGACAGCGCCTCTGCATACTCCTAATTCAGTTCTGGATTACTCTTTGGGGAATAACCATTCTTCTCTAAGGATCTTGCCGAGCTACTGGAGTGTCCTTGGCTGGACCTAGCGAGCCGAAACTCGGACCTGTAGCTCATTCCACATATGCCCTATTGGATTTAAGTCCGGTAAGCGAACCGGCCAGTCCAGACGTGGAATGCCCTCTTCTTGGCCTATACGGGCCGTGTGTGGACGGCTATTATCATCCATTTAAATGAATCCATTCCCAATAGCACCAGCGTAAAAAGTTACGTGGGTATTGGGGACTTCATCAATGTACCTACGAGCTGTCAGAGTACCTCTTTCTAAAATAACAAGATCAGCCCGCCCATCCCAGCTGATGCCACCCAAACCATGATGGACCCACCTCAATAGCGATCGTGCTCAGCAATGTTTGCTGCATTTAACCTATCCCCCCTGCCTTCTCCACACCCTAGCCCGCCTATCAGTGTAGTCAAGGCAATACCTCGATTCGTCCGTGAATAGCACGGGGCGCCAGCGTCTTATGCGCCAGCCAACGTGGTCTAATGCCCATGTTAACCGACGCCGCCAATGAAGTCGGGACAGCGGAATACGTACATGGTCTTCTTGACCTCAGGTTATGCTCACGCAGTCGTGTTCGTATGGTTTGAGTCGAAACTCGCACTCCTAAGGTGTTTTGAAGGTCGTAACGTAGCTGCGTTGCCGTAGCAAACCTGTTCCTTCGGGCTTGAATTACCAAAAACGGTCCTCTGCGACGGAAGTAACTATACACCTACCTCCACCAGGTATTCTCACAGGTGTACCATACTGTTGGTATCGTGCCCAAGCTCTGGTGACAACAGTATGGTGTACCCTCAGTCCGGTTATTTCATTTTCATGCTGTTTACTAAATATTCCTTTTGTGAACTAAGCTTTGGCAGACAATATACACTAAGATCAGCCTGCACAGTTGTGCAGTCAGATCTTAGCATATACTGTATGTCATTTACTTGATTTGTGTGTGTGTGTTTGTGTGTGTGTGTGTGTGTGTGTGTGTGTGTGTGTGTGTGTGTGTGTGTGTGTGTGTGTGTGTGTGTGTGTGTGTGTGTGTGTGTGTGTGTGTGTGTGTGTGTGTGTGTGTGTGTGTGTGTGTGTGTGTGTGTGTGTGTGTGTGTGTGTGGGTGGGTGGGTGGGTGGGTGTGTGTGGGTGGGTGGATTTTGAGGCAGTCTTGTTCATATATATAAAAAATAAGGAAATGTTTTTAACATTTTAATTCAGCAGGATAAGGGTTAAAATAAGAAAACGAACACTCTAGATAGGTTCGAACCCCCTGTACCGAAATCCCGAATCTGCCATTGTATTCCAGAGTTATTGTCAGTGTGAAGGTTTCAATTCTACACCAACTAAACCTTGTGACAAGAGGGCCATGATGGTCCGATATCGCTCCCCTGATTAAGTCAACTCATAACTTGTCAACCATGTTACAAATACTTGAGATTGTTTGATGTACATTTAGGGTGGTTTTGAAAGAAACAGTTTTCGTCCTACTGCAATTTGATTTTTCCAATTTTTTGTAAATGTTCAACCAGACTTCGAACCCTCTCTGGATCCGCCACTGTGAGTAGCAAGTGATTTAACCTTTTTATCCCGATTTTTGATACTAATTTTTGTATTCATATCAATTCGAGCTTCATCTAAAGATTTGCAGTTGCGGGGGCATTTGTGTTGAACAAACACTTCTTGTTTGATTGAAAGCTACATGTATAAATTAGCTTACTATACAGTTTTTCAAATTGCACATTCGATTGTGCATTAAGGCAATTGACTTATCAACCCTTGTCATGCTGAACCCGGAATATTCCTGCTTTGGCAGGAGCTATAGACAAACATCAGCCTGCACATATGTGCATTCTGATGTTAGTCTACACCACCTGTTTCTCACTTTCAAACCAGAATTGTCCAATGATATAGTTTTCAAATAAAAAATGACCTACAGTGAACTTTCATTGCTTTTTGCCCTTTGATTTTGATGAATTTTTTAGCCAAAATTAATTCAGCATGACAACGGTTAGGATTAATCGATCTTACACTAAAATAAACAATTATCCTTTATATATTTCATTTCGTGAACAACAAAGGCTATATTTGTGAAAATATAGCTTTTGTTGTTCACTCAATGAAATATAAATCGATCATACACTGAAACAAACGATTATCCTCTATTTAATTCCTTGACTCTTGAAGGAAAAAAAAAGCAGAATGAGAGACTATCCATGGGGTCTTTGAGTGGAAAATTAAGGGTATACAATTATTATTTTTTCCGAAGCTAGGACTGGACAAGGGAAATGACCGTTTGGAAAATAGCTCGGACCTTTCCGTAATCTGAAAAGTACCTCGGACTTAAGAGTAGTTGTAGTCTGGTCAAAACGACTACTAATACGGTAGACGACGTCACAGGGCAGTTTGTAGTTTGTCAGACTGTCAATCTAAAGGTCCTGTATTCGATCCTCGACGGCGACGAACATCACTTCCTACTATTTATCACCAACCAGCGGGTTGGTACTCGTGCACCTTTGTTGGATAGATGCTGACAAAACAAATGTCTTAAATAATGCTTCACTTGGAGCATATTATATTCAATTACTTATTATAAAGCAAAATTAGATAATGAAAAAATCTCCTTTGTGGTAAAGGGAATAACAAGACGATATTTATGGTAATCAGGCGGATTTTCTTCCAAATTGCCAATGTCATCAGACCTGACTATTTGATAGAAAAGACTACGAGCATTTAGCACAAATTGGCGCGACACTTTGCGTATAAAGTACGCGGTCTTCTTTTGAAGGGGTCATTAGATATTATATGATATTTCTAAGCAGGTGAGCTATTATGATCACTGGGACGTCGCGCACGGTAATGCGGCACTAAAATGTAACGTCAAGATAGCGAACGTCGATTGTGTAGCGTCTAGTGCTTTTATTTGTTTGATTTTTTTGTTGTTGTTGTTTTTTTTTTTTTGTCAGAAAAAAAAATCACGTAATCTTTATATTGCTCACTCTTTCTAAAGCTATAGCAATGTCAGAATATATAGTCTTCATTAAAGAATTAAAACTTACCCCTATCCCTCGCGAAGAATGCAAAATGTCATATTATTTTCAACTTCGCATAAATGTGTAGACATGCGAATACTGGATTAAGCCTTTTGTAGATTTAGGCTTATTTCCACTCTTAATATGAAGATGTATTGGGCAAGGCGCTTCTTTTGAAAATTATTTATGTTATAATGTAGAGGTAAATCTGACATTATGAAATATTCACCGTATATTTATTGCAATGATCGATTCGAACCAACAGCAGCTTGTTCATATAAAGTGATGTCATCAATACATGCGTTTTTGTAAAAGGAATATGACGAATCCCCCTTTTTAATGTTCGAAAAAAGTTATTGCATTTTGCTAAGTTTGCTTCGAACTCACTATTCTTGGGTCTTCAGAACAACGAGTTACTGTCCAAGAATGCAAGTCTTTGCGAAAAATGTATCAAATATTCATTTTTGCTATCCGAAATAAAGATGAGCGATTTCGGGCAATATTGGCCCTCTTGTTTACAAAAATGTATATCTAGTTCTTCCCTTCCCCTACTCGCATCGCCACTTCCACACAGATATTCATCTCGCATGATATTACGCTTTCTTTTTCTGTTTTTTCCCCTTGAAATGCGGATTTAATAAACTCTGTATTCGTCTGAAGGCGCGTCGGTTTTATAATTAAACGAATCGAACATAACGTCGTTGTAAGAAAATGCGCGTTTTTTTAGAAATCGTTCCACACGAACTAATATCATTATCTCTTTTATTCGTAAATATTTTTTTATGAAATTTTAATATGATTATTAAGAGGAAAATAATATGTCTTAGCTTTATTTAAATTATCGTATGAATAAAGGAACTGCTTTTTAGCGTATTAAATATGGATAAAACGGTTTTATAACAGCCTAAAAAGATTTCGTTCCACACAAATTTGGGCTTATCAATTTTCCGATTAAAAGTCAAATTGATATCTATTTACATATTTAAGAAAAACAGAAAAATAATATTTTTGATTTAAAGATTGGTTGCAATTGAACCATTTTTAATTAGAATATACAAGAAAATCGTCATTTTTTCGGCGTCTTAAATTTTGATGTTACGCTTCACTTTTTGTTAAACATAAAGCGGTATTTTTCATATTTGTGGTTAAATTTCAATCTACGTTGGTAAAATTGTTGGATGTCATTCCAGTTTAGTTTTGATGTACTTTCAAGCAGTTTAAACATTATTAAACTGTATGAAATATAAGATGTGTATCTTCCGATGATGGTTTATGTTACATGTTACACGCGTTTTTTCGCTTCAAATACAATTTGAAACTCCTTTTTACGAAATCATACGAAAATAGTTTGCAATAAAAGTTTGATTTATAAATTGGCCATGGTTTAAGCATTATTTAGATATAAGATATAAGGATGGCGCGACCAAGGAGTCCTGTTATGATTAGTTTCAAAACACAGAGGGTGGCGTTTTTCAAAAAGTGCCGCATTACCGTGCGCGACGTCTCGTCGTGCGTCCACCTGTCCATCCGTCCGTCCATCAATCATTTCTTTAAAAATCTTCCCCTAAACCAATGAGCCAATCAATCTGAAACTTGGCAGGAGTATTCCTTGGATGAAGTTCTGCGGAAGTTGTTATAAAAGCAATTTCATCAGAACTACTGGCATGGTAAAAGAAAGGCTGAAAATTGACGAAAATCTTAGACAACTTCTTCTCCTCCTAAACCACTGGACTAATCAAACTGAAATTTAGTATGCATGTTCCGTTGGTGAATCTTTACCAAAGTTGCTAAAAAAACCCAATAAAACTCTGGTTGCCATGGTAATTGAAAGGCCAAAAATTTCCAAAAAAATTAGAAAAAAATTATCGCCCCCTAGAACCATAGGGCCAATCAATATGAAACTCGACAGGGATGTACCTTTGGGGAAGCTCTACTAAAGTTGTTAATCTATTTCATTCCATTAAAAACTCTGGTTGCCAAGGTAACTGTAAGACCGAAAATTGATGAAAATCTTAGACAAAATTCTCTTCCTCCTAAGCCTTTGGGCCAATTAAGGTGGCACATGACAGGGAGGTTCCCTGAGTTAGGCTCTTCTACAGCTAACAAAAAAAAGAGAGAGAAAAAGAAATTTAGATCCATTTATAACTCTAGTTTATTTTCTGTCTCAGTTTTACGATCGTTAGCTTTTTACACTATTACAAAAAAAAAAAAAAAAAAAAAAAAAAAAACTGAGCTACACTTAAGTAAAACTAAAATGGCAATTTGTTGAAAAATTTACATTAAATAGGCCGAAATTAATGTTTGTTTCTTTCAAAACCATTCTAAATGTACATCAAAACAATCTCTGGTATTTATTTTCAGGTTGACAAGTTGACAAGTTATGAGATGACTTACTCAGGTGAGCGATTGGACCATCATGACCCTCTTGTTTTATGCTTTATTTGAATACAGGTATTTCGTGAGGATATCCTGCAAATGGAAATTTACGGTGTTTAAGTAGTAATTTTCCGATGTTCAATTACCCATTTACGCAAATATTGCATCATCGTTTTTTATTTTAACCCTTTGCTGTTTAATCCCTGCTTTTTACGTGTCTGTTATTTTATGATTGAGAAAACATTGTGAAAAAAAGAAGAAATTGCTTCTGACAAGCAATTTCTTTTTTTTTTTCCACACTATTTTCTACCCTACTGAATGGTTATTTTTCAAATTAAATCCACTTAAAATGTTCGTATGCAAAACCTTTGGTGAAATTTTAAGAAAATCTTTAAAATTCTTCTTCTTCTCAACCAGTAGTCCTACAGACTTAAAACTTGGCATGGATGATCAGTTCATAGACCTTAATAAAAATAGCTAAAATCATATCTTTTGGGCAACCAGGTGCGGAGCACTCGGGGGGAGGGGGTAGTACTTTGGGTAAATTTTGTAATCTTTAAGCTTCTTCTTCTTCGGAACCAGGAGCCCTACAGACTTGAAAATTGGCATGGATGATCAGCTCATAGACCTTAATAAAAATAGCTAAAATCATATCTGTTGGGCTGCCAGGTGCGGAGCACCGGGAGGGAGGGGGTAGTTCTTTTGTTAAAATTTTGTAACTTTAACCTTCATCTTCTAATGAACCAGGAGCCCTACAGACTTCAATATTGGCATGGATGATAAGCATATGGATCTAAAATAAAATATCTAAAATCATGAATGTAGGGCCACCAGATGCGGAGCAATAGGGGGGAGGGGGTAGTACTTTGGATCAATTTTGAAATCTTTAACCTTATTCTTCTCATGGATCAGGAACCCGGCCTACAGACTTGAAAATTGTCATGGGTGATCAATATATTGACATTAATAAAAATAGCTGAAATCATGACAGTAAGGTCACCAGGTGCTGAGTGTCTTGGGGAGGGGGTAGTACTTTGGATCATTTTTGAAATCTTCAAACTTCTTCTAATAAACCAGGAGTCCTACTGACTTGAAAATTGGTATGGGTGATCAGCATATGGACATTAATTGAATTAGCTAAAATCATGACTGTAGATTCACCAGGTGCAGAGCATCTTTGGGGAGGGGGAGTGCTTTGTTGAAAATTTTGAATCCTTACAGGTTTTATATTTGACATGGATTGATCAACTCATTAAAGAAAACTTTAAAAGTCTCAGACTCACCCTGTATATCTGGCATAGATTAGCTGACCACAGACCTTTTATGAGAAAAGCTTAAATAAATAATGACCAGAGGAGGAGCAGGGGGGGGGGAGGATTATTTCAAATGTTATCTGATTGAATAAGTGAAAATCTCTTTTTCTGTGGTTGCATGGACATACCTAGGTAATGAAGCTTTTTTTCTCAGGTGAGCGACCCAGGGCCAACGGCCCTCTTGTTTAAATATGTCAGTCCCTCGGGTGCAACATTTTTAGGAATCTATGTAATATCTTTCATATTGAAGTGTGAAAACGACCAACATTTTGTTTACCACTACACCAGCCGAACAATTTACCTTAGCACTTGTGATACAAAATTCAAAATAAAATGACCCAAAGATTAGATACAGCTCTGAATATATTATCACAATACATGTGCAATATTCTAACAGGCTTTATGCCCATTTGCAGCTGGAAATAGGTTGGGACTCACTGTTTAACATGGTTTAAAGTTATGCGAGTCCTAGGGACCCCTTCCTTCAAATATCAAAATGAATCACTGAACGATACCCTTTTTGTCTGTTTCGGTGATTACCGTACTACTTGTAATTTATGTATACTGTGACTAACGCAATATTTGGACAGGTCATATTTTAATTTTAATGTTTTCAATTCTTAAAACTTTATAATATTTGTTTTCCTTTTATGGGATGAAACCATACGATCTACCTTGTCGTAAAGCCGTTTAACCATTTTCCACACAATCTCACTCTTTGTGGCATTTCTTCATTGTCTATCATGTTTTTCTTTCGGGGAATGCATAGATTTTTTTTTCTGAAAATTCACCGATCTATATTTTTGTCTTCAACATCAAGTCCAAAATGTTGTTTTTAAGGGTCAGATAGTGTCTTATTGACGACTGGTCGATGGCTCAGCGTGAAACAGCTGTAACTTCCATTAAACATATAGGGAGTTACAACTGTTTCGCGCTGAGCCATCGTGGTATATTCTATAATTCATGATTATCGCCCTGGTAGGGTGGAGTCATAGTAACGGGTTGTTGCACTGAAGGTTATGGTACATCAGCTTTATATTGCATCTGCTAATACTTCCATTAATAGTCGATATAAATATCTAAAGACCTTGAATCGTAGGTATGTTACCGAACTCCCGTTATTTCAGTTTGCCGAAGCTGAAGTAACGAGACGTGGTAACCAAACGACGAAATGCGTTAATTTTCTCTGAGCACGTAAATATTTTTGGTTTTAGGGTACAGTTATTAGCACGCGTATACGATAATTGCGGAGTTACTTTAGAAAGAACCCAAAATATTGAAAAGTAAACTGGCCAAATTACATAACATAACATAACATAACATAACATATCTTTATTTTGACATTAAGCTCATAGGCTCATAGTCACAACATGAAATAATACAGATGTAGCATGTTAAGGAAATGACAATCAATGTTAAAGAAATTATACATATAACAGTTTAGATGTTTTAACACATATAAATGAAATACCATATCGTGAGAGTATTAATCTTTATGATATTATAAAATCATATAATCAAAAAATAGTTTTTTCTCATAAGGAAAGCCTTTCTCAAATAAGAAGACAGTCTATTTAGTAATGTCTTATTCGACGTATTCAGTAGCTCCACAAATTTTTGCATCTTTGGTTTACATGAATAATATTTTGGAATGAGTTTTTTTCGAATTTCGAAATAATATGGACAGCAGAGAGTAAAATGAAATTCATCTTCGACGTCTTGCAGAGTGCATAGTTGGCAGTATCTTTCGTTTCTCAGTATGTTTTCATAACGACCTGTTTCGATTCTTAGATCATGAGAATACAGACGCAGTTTACTTATATATGTTCTACTTGATTTGCCGTCTAATAATTTTAAATAAGGTGACATTTCATAGTTTGTCTTAAAAGACTTGAAAAACTGTAAAGAGGGCGAATTTGATAAGCTTGAATGCCAATTACTTATGTAAATATCCTTAAGTCTTACTGATAAAATGGGTATGAATCTATCGATATTGACCGACTCAGGATATAACCAAACTTCCCGAAATCCCGCATTTTCTATTAGTTGTTTAACTTTCCCCGACCAATTTGTAATATTTGGACGGTGTTCAATTTCATGCCTCTGGTATTCAACTATTGATTGGAGAATACAATTTTTTCTTTTATTGGTATAGAGTTTTATCCAATATTTGACTATTCTAATGTGCCTCCCAATTATTAATGGGTATCTACCCAGTTCTGATAATAGGGATAAGGAATTTGTAGTCATTTTTACATTGAGTATTCTTTTGCAAAATTTCCGGTGAACTCTTTCGATGTTTTCGGCCTGACTAAACCCCAAATTTCACAGTTATAACCGAGAATAGAGTTCACGTATGTATCGAAAAGATTTAATAAGATTTGAATTGGTAAATCGAATTCCTTAGTATTATGTAGTAATGATCCCATTGCCCTGAGGGCTTTGTCCGCGAGGGTTTTCGTGGCTAATTGAAAAGAACCACCGCTTGTGAAAACTAAACCAAGATAATTGAAATTGTTCACTATCTCCAACGTTTCCCCAGCATATACCCAGCTTAAATCCTTTTGTAAAATACCCCCTTTTCTGAAGACCATGACTTTAGTTTTTTCTACATTTACTGTTAAATTCCATTTTTGGCAATATAATTCTAGACTTCTCAAAAGTCTTTGGAGGCCCTCACTTGATTCTGATAAAAGAACGGCGTCATCGGCGAAAAGTAGTAGATATATTGAAATTTGACCTATTGATAGTCCTTCGAGACATTCGCCTTGAAAATAATTTTCTATATCATTGAGGAAAAAAGAGAATAATAAGGGTGATGTTATCTCCCCTTGAAATAAACCAACGTTACTTTCGAAGAGATCTGAAAGATTGTTCATATGCCTCGCGCATAATTTTACATTGTTATACATTGACTTAAGAACGCTATACATTTTACAGTTTATACCCAAATCAAAGATTTTATGCCACAAAGCATTTCTATTTATACTGTCGTATGCTTTTTTAAAATCGATAAAACAGGTAAAAAGTTTCTGTTTTGTATTGATTTGTTTTGAAATTAAGTCGCTTAAGATAAAACTTGCGTCAACAGTTCCAAAACCCGTTTTAAATCCGAATTGAGCGTCAGTCACGATGTCGCATTCTTCGGCCCAGGATTTTAGTCGGTTATTAAGAATGACGGTAAACAGTTTTGCAAAGCAACTCGTTAGAGATATGCCCCTATAGTTATTTGGATCTGATGGATCACCTTTCTTAAAAATTGGAAGAATTAACCCTTTGCACCATGATGTTGGAAAATCTCCTTTTTCTAAGATGTAATTGAAAATTTTCAATAGTAAATTTCCCGTAATCGGTAAGGTTTCTGTAAAGTATTCATAGATAATTTCGTCCAATGCACATGCTTTATTTGTTCCCAAAGTTTTGCAAGCTTTTTGGATTTCTTCGAAAGTGATTAATTTGTCAAGTTCTAAGAAGGATGCTGTGTTGCGTTGTTCTGGAGAAATACTGTCAAATTGGTTGTCTGGAATTTCAGACGACAAATTTTTAAAATGTTCATAGAATTGTTCTATAGAAATACAAATTCCTTGAAATTTTGATTTCTTTTTTCTAAAATATTTCCAGAATTGGCGAGGATTTGTACGCCTAATATTTTCTATGTCACGTGACACCTTTTTGTTAAATTCTGCTTTTTTGCCCTACAACAATATTTATATTCTTTTCGTTTATTAAAACAATCTCGCCTCGTAGAATCAGACAAATATTTATTATATGTTTTTGTTGCATTTTTATAAGACTCTCGCTTTATTTTACATTCTTCATCAAACCACTGTTTTTGGTTTGTATCAACATCCTCAAAACGATTGTTTGATGAAGAAAATTTTGTTTTGAAATATTTTTCAGTGAAATGTTTGGTGCACAACTCAATAAGTTTGTCTGCTTCGCACTGATTTTCGATAAAATTTGAAATACTATTTTCAAGATGATCGATTTCCCTGGATAGATCTGACAGAAACTGTTCTTTGTATTTAGGGTTCCATTTGATATAAGAAACGCTTTTTTGAACCTTAGTATAGTTTGTGTGATTCTTTATTTTAATTGAGAATGAAATTGGAGCGTGATTTGAATGCTCTGTAAAATCTCCGACAGAAAATGACTGGATTGACTCAAAATTTTCAACAAATGTGAGAAGATAGTCGACTGTGCTCTGACCGTTATATGTTGTACAGGTTATTTTACCCTTTTCTTTGTCGCCATAAAGACGCCCATTGATGATGCGAATATCGGTTGATTTGCACATATCTAATAAAAGATCCCCGAATCGATTGGATCTAATATCCATCGATTTGCGGATTGGAACGGGCAAAGCACAGTCGGTATCCTCGCACTCTAACCTTGTATCATTTTGAATAAAATCGGGTTTATTGCCAACCCTACTATTTGTATCTCCACAGACAAACACTTGACCTTGCAACTTATAATAATTGATATCACTTTCTATAATGCTGAATAGATCTTGTTCATAAACATTATGAATAGGGGAATTTTCTGGTTGGATATAAACGGAACATAGATAAATATCTTGTTCAATCTGAAAAAAATCTTTACGCAATTTTATCCATACTACTGAGTCTACTTCATTTTTAACAAGTTTTACTCCTTTTCTTACATTGTCTTTTATATATATATAATACATACTTAGTGTCTTGTATGAGAAAAAATATCTAACGAGGTTGGGAGAATTGATCATTGTCGAGGCTCTGCCGAGACAATTATCAATTCTCACAACCGAGTTAGATATTTTTTTCATACAATACACTATGTATGTATTATATTTATCTTATAACCTCTTTTTGTCTTGTTTTCGTCGATGTTTCTAACTGAAATGCAAGTTTCTAAAAATAACTGTATGATATTATTGTTCTAAAAATAACTATGTGATATCATAAAAAATATCATATGGGATGTTATCACACAGATATTTGTATAGTTATAAGATATAAATAATAATTCATCCGCTCGATCTGTTCGCACGACGGTTCTGTACTCTTCTGAACGAGTGTATAGGGTTAGAATATCCTTGCAAGTCTATTATAGATGCTTTTTTCGTCCAAGTTTCGCTTAAACAGATTATTTCGTATTGAGAAAGAAAGTCTGAAAATTCACGATCTGATCTTTTAACCTTTGTAAGGCCCTCCACATTCCACGAGAGACATTTTAAATTACGACATGGCTAAGCCACGTTCAGTCAGTTGAATAATTAATAACGCAGAATACATTGACACCCCAGCTAATTAAAAATTTTGTGCTTGATTTGGAAGTGACACAAGTACTACTACTTTCATGCCTTCGATGTATTTTCTATCGTCACTTTCTAGATCTCTCGGCTGATCTTTTTGATAACCAGGGCCAATGTTGTGAATGATCTATTTTTTAGATAATGACGTAGGCTGTAAATATTCCATAGTATTCTGCGTAATTAATGAACTGGCAGGGCGGGGCTTAACCGTGACGTAAATTGGCGAGTTTACTTTTCAATAGTTTGTGTTCTTTCGAATTTTAGTCGGTTAGCAGGCAAATAACTGTATCCTAAAACATAAAGGATTCGCGTGCTTTGAGAGAGTGAACACATTTCATCTTTGGGGTACCAAGGTCTCGTAACTTCAGCTTGATTAAGCTGAAGTTACGAGGATTTGGTTACCAATCTACGATCTAAGGTCTCGGGTTATTTATGTCGACTCTCTCAAGAAGTAGATAAAAGCTGATTTCCCTTAACCTTAAGTGCAACGACCCGTTACTTAGGCTCCGCCCTGCCAGGGCATTAAGCATGGATAATACTATTTAAACGAATGAAGACACGATACCGTTTAAGTCAAAGAAATTATAGACTGTTATAACCCGAGATTTATGATCAACAAGTAGTGCATAATTTTGGATGGCTAAGACGATGATTTAGAAAAAAAGGAGAACGGACGATTTTCATAATTTTGTGCGTGATAAGATATATTACCATATATCTCTTTCCCTAACGATCGTTATGTTCTGAACCATAAGTTGTTTAAAATAAGTGTAACGAAAATCCTTACATATAACCTCTATTCTTTTTAATCACTTTATTAGTATTCACAACATATTTGTGCTGAGGACAAACCATAGGCAATGGGCACGGACAAGCAGTCTGATCTAAGCATTCACTACCTGCTTTCAACTCATTTGACAGGAAAACACGAGATTGGTTTAAGGTTTAATTATTCCAAAAATTCGCATTTTTTCTTATCAAAAACGTCAGCAGGATAAGGATTAAGGTAGTCGACCCGTAATAGTTCCGCAATATTTTGGACCACATATTCTTTCACAATGTTAACCGAGGTTTCCTAATGAAACTCAGTAGGAAACCTCGGTTAACACTGTTCAAGTTCAATACCTCTGAAATGTTGCAAAACTATTACGGGTCCACTACCTTAAGCGCTTTTGTCATTCAATTGCCCCCTGTTAAAGATAATGGCAAAACGCCAAATCATTTTACTATATTCATCAAAAATGATTATAATTGGAAAACTTATTTAGAAGAAAACTCGGTCATATCAATCACTCGAATCATCGCTTGATCACGCACGATTCTTTAGTATTATTTATCTAAAATGACCTGGCACTCATTACCTTCCGTCAGTGCTCGAGTATTCCCGCAGCGTAACTCGATTTCATTTTACCGTTTTAGTTACATTATTTCTCTTATTCGTTAAAGGACGCGATAGCGCAGTGGTTTCAGGCGTCTTCCCCGATCAGCGAAAAGTTGTCGGATCGAGTTCAATTCCAGACAGAGACACATATTTTTATCCAAGTTATTATCATCAACATATCGATTTTTTCGTCTTTCTTTTCTGAAAAAAAATTCTTATTATCATTTTGGTATTAGGTTTTTTTGTCAGTTACGCTTAATATTTTTTCTTTAATCATTCCATTTTGGTTGTGTGCACCAACCAAGACTATTGTATTCTGATCGAATGTAAAATTGGTTTCATACCTCAATGAAAAAAATATTAAGTATTTAGTAAGCTTGCACTAGAAAATAGTTCCAATAAAAGCCTCATTTGCTTCATGATATTGAGTTATAAGATATGAAGAGAATCGAGTTTTTGACGTTAATAAGATAATCATACTTAAACAGGAAATCGATTTACGTGTTCAATCCCTGTATATGTTTTTTTTTTTTTAATTTCATACCGTCATAGATTAAGAAAAAGTGTCTCTTCATCTCTTTAATATAGATCTAGATACATTTCAAAATAAATTATTATTTTCAGTGATATATAGAATGGACTTTGTAATGGTCAAATTTTAAATCAAATTGAGGCTGGCGGAAAGATTTCTGTGCCAAATACCAGTAGTTTTGTGCAACACAGTTCAAAATATCAAAAGTAACAAAATAGGTAATTAAAAAATGTTACCCTAAAAAGAGAAAAAGAAAAATTCTGGTCAAGGTCCGGCTTGAACTCGTGACCTCCCGGTTGCGGGAAAGCATCCTTACCACAACCGCTAAATTTCCGTATACACTATGAGTAGTGATACACTTTTTTACATCTAACCTTCACGAGTATAAGTCTATATTAAGAAACATTTACCGACTATCAATAGGGGTCAAAAGGAATATTTAATGAGTGCCAGGTCATTGTAGATCAATAATACACTTCTTTTATAATGCTTTATTGTCATTCGTGATATCATTAAAAAAATGTTGTTTTAAATAAACTCCGAAATTATCTTGTAGATTCCTTAGCACTAGAAGATTGGCTTGCGAAAGATCTTTACACCAAACAATTTGAATTGATAACAAATAACCTACATAAAACAAAGTGGAAAACAAAGAATACAAAAAATTGAATAAAAAATCTAAGATGAATTTGCCCTTGATAATGATGGCCCCTTCTAACTCGCCTGGATCTCATTGACAGTGAACAGCACAAATTTGTATAATGATACGGTGCACTTGGATATGCTTTGCACCGTTTATTTAATCGTAAATCTGGCTTCACAGCGGTATTATTTTGAAAGACTGACAGTAAACAACATCGTGAAATTGACAAGGTGAATGATTTTAGAATGATTTTGGAATGACATTGAATGAGTGTGTGGAGCGAGTTTTTGGTGAATTTAATGGGAGGTAATCCAATGTCGCAAATTTTGTTCAGGATGAACAAAATTAGCGGTAATGATTACCTCCCTTTAGTAAAATATGCGTAAAAGTTCTTCAGACAGGCTCCTATTTCTTCAAGAAGATATTAGACGCTTATGATTTTAATTGTTAGTGTAATCGCGATTTTTTTCTTTCCAAATTTATTTTGAATGACGATGATGATTTTTTTTTTCAATAGGTTTGAGCGTTTTTGAATGGTTTGAGTGAGTGTTTGGAATGAATGAGTGGAGCGCTCAGTGGAAATTTAGAATGGTTTTGATTGAGGTGAATGTCGAATTCACGATGTAACTTACTGTAGGTAAACTAGGGAGATGGATTGAGATCCTATCGGCGTATTTATAGTTAACAACCAAATGATATGAGGTTTCACCATTTAAAGAGTAGAGTAAACACCAATAGTTCATTGTTTCTTTTAATTTTTTTTTTTTAAAACTAAACGCATTTGTACATAGAGGGCCTTAAAATTTAACTTTTTACCAGATGGAAATTTCGGTCTACGAGTACCGTATCATATTTAGCAAAGGATGGTGTAAGATTACACCCTTTTACAATGAGCTTTTTTCACTCCTATTCGTTACTTAACTTCACGACTTGTTAGGGAATACTTATTCAAGTAGTGTAATCTACATAAGTGTATACCGAATTTACACTTGTTTTCGTGATAACCAAACACATAAATTGGTGTAAACGTACCCTTTTCCGCAATGTTTTGGCTATACCAATGTAGCTTTGACAGTCTTGTGTTTTTTAACTGCTTATGCTTATGAATAGCTTCATTTTGATATATAATATACCTGGACATACTGCCTATTCTTGGCAAATAAAGTGTTTGAAAACTGGGCATCAAACACTTTACATGAACCTTAACGATATTTAATTACATACCTTTAATTTCATCCTCTCACTCATTCAATTTCATTTAAAGATAATTCCAAAAGTATTCGACTTGTCAATTTCACTATGTTGCTAAATTTAGATGTCCACTGTATTCACCAAGTGTTAGAGCTATCTTTTGCCTAAAGAAAAGAATAAGATTTTTGATTTATTTTTAACATTGACAAGTGCTCAAGAAAGCACGGGAAAAAGGAACATCGATTAAGTTTTAATATAACCTCATGCTCTAATATAAACCCACTACCTCTTTGGACGTCAAAAATGACTATTTTTGCTTGATTTTAGGAAAATTTGAAGACTCGTATAAATCCCCACCCCACCAAATCAATGCAACAATTATTCCAACGCAACGGAGGGATCGAATACACTTTTCCCGACCAAATGTTAAGCGTTTTGATTATTTCATCATTAAAATAAATTATATGCTAAAAGTCTATCTCTGTTTGTTTGTTTATTGCTTTTGTTTTTTAGTCTACTGTACCTATAATCATGTCAAAAGCCAGCAAACCTCACTTCTACATTATATAACTAAATTGTAACGATTCTTAATTCACATTTTAGTTTTATTTCGACTTTTGAGTCATAGTTAATCTCCTGTATTTTGTATATTTAGCCATTTTTAGCTCATCTGAGCACGAGGTGCTCAAGGTGGACTATTGTGATCGTACAATGTCCTGCGTTCGTCGTCAGTCGTTTACAATTTCTTAAAACATCTTCTCCTCCAAAACCAGTGGGCAAATCTTTCTGAAAATTGGCAGGGATGTTCCTTTGGTCAAGCTCTACCAAAGTTGTTCAAATGAATGAAATCCACCCTTAACTCTCCCTTTACCCTTAACAAAAAGGGTGAAAATGGAAGAATCTTTAATCTTCTTCTCTGAAACCAGATGGCAGACAGCTTTCATATTTGGTATGTAGCATCATCTAGTGTACCTCTACCAAGTTTGTTCATATCAAGACCCTGGGGTTATATTTGGGCTCCACTCGGGCACAACCTTTTTTTACAAAGAATCATAGAGCGAAAACCTTTAAAAATCCTTTTCTCTGAAACCAGATGAGAAACAGCTTTCATATTTGGTATGTAGCATTCCCTAGTGGGCCTCTACCAAGTTTGTATATATCAAGTCCCTGGGGTCATATTTGGGCTCCACCTGGGCACATCCCTTTTAACTCTTCTGAGCACGAAGGGTAAAATACGAAAATCTTCAAAAATCTTCTTCTCTGAAACCAGAGTGTACACAGCTTTTATATTTGGTATGTAGCATCATCTAGTGGGTCTCTAACAAGTTTGTTCGTATCAAGTCCCAGGGGTCATATTTGGGTTCCACCCGGGCGCATCCCTTAGCTCATCTGAGCACGATGGGAAAACAGAAAAATCTTCAAAAATCTTCTTCTCTGAATCCAGAAGGCAGACATCTTTCATATTTAGTATGTAACATCATCTAGTGGACCTCTACCAAGTTTGTTCGTATCGAAGTCCCAGGGGTCACATTTGGGCTCCACCTGGGTGCATCCTTTTTTACATAGAATCAAAGAGTGAAATGGCATATCCTTCTTGCTCTTGGCAGAAAACATTCCAGGGTGATAATCGTATGAAGAAATTATTTTCTTGTTGACATCTGTCTATTTAATTAATGTGATGTACCAGGGGTCAAAGAGACTCAGGTGAGCGATCTTGGGCCATCATGGTCCTCTTGTTCTCCGTTTTAACATCTGAATCCTCTATCAAACCCTCATCCAGTAAAGTGGTGATTCTAATAATTACCCCGGGGTTGTATAAGAGATTTTACGGTATCATGATATATGTCTAATGTTGCATTTCTAAAACAAACTGATGTTTCGCGGCACAAAGATCTAGAAAATGATACCCGGTAAGTAGTTCATATTTTCGGGTCGTAGCCCAAGTCGTATTTTGTTGGGCGACAAAATTTAAGACTCGCCGAGGAATTTGGCTTTAAAAAGGTTTTCTTTTGGGGAAGACAGCAGTGTAGACAATGTAGGCCTAGAAATTGCTTGTAACAAGCAAAATCGGCATTGTCCACAATTTTTTCAAAACCTCTGTTTTCTCAAGTTCAGAGGCAGTCATAATTGTGCATGTTTTAAAGGAAGATGTTTTATTATATTTTTAAATATACGGAATTCCCCTTCTTTATACACTATCATTCGGTTCACTCATGATTTAAGTCATGTGACCGAAAAATGTAAACAAATAGTAAGCATAGTAAAAATAGTGAAAGAATAAAGACGTTAAGTTTGGATGAATGGCCGGTTAACTATATGTAAAAAGGTTTGAAGATTTTATACTCATGTTTTGATGTTTTGTTCTTTATAACATTTCTTTATGAATGATGATTTTTCACAAAAGAAATTGTTTAGACGATAAAGCTGCGTTGACCTAGATCTATATTTTTTGTAAACATTTGTCATTCTTCATTTTTCCTAATTTTGTTAAAATATCACTTTTACCTTGCATTTTTAGGATTGAATTAATTTATCGTGGCTAAAGATTTATTTTGTCTTGAATAAAAAGGATACACAAATAAAAATTATTGATATGAAGCTCATTCATTCAGGGTATTTGTAGGTCATATGATCGCTACAGACGATCGACGCATGCGCAGAATTCGGTCTTCAACGAACGGATTGTTTGTAAACAAATAAAGCCTGATTTAGTTTTTGACGAGTGACAAAAAAAAAAAAAAAAAAAAAAAAACAACTATCTGGGGTCATACATTAATTCGATTATTTCAGACCGATCAATAGTAGAGGGGTTTTTTTTAAAATCAAGATATGGTATACCGAACAAGGTCAAATTGTATCACATTCGGTCAGAAATAAGGTGACTACGGCATTTTTATTTATTTATTTATTTTTGTTGGGGGGGGGGGGGGGCATGGTTAGCCACTACCATCAAAGCCATATTTCCTTTTTTACCAAATCAATCTTACATTTGGACCAATTAGTTTTTCACTATTTAATTTTACATTATTTCGATAAAATCTAGGCCACTGTCAAAATTAGGTCACACGAAGTTTAAAAGAAAGTCACCAGATTGCTGCAACACTAAATAGGCTACTCGGTTTGCGTCCAATTAAACTTATATCACTTATTTCAAAAGATGTGTTCAATATTGAAGTTTTTATCATCAAAATAAATGACTTTGACAATTCAACCTTCACCTTTTCTGATGACATTGACTTTGGTTTCAACCGAATGGTCTTGATATAGGCAATACATATGTGGAGTTATGAAGGCTATATCACGTACCATTATTTAGTCTTTGCCGATGTAAGTGTTATATTTTCCGAACATAAATGTGATCTTAAGAAATGAACTTCACATTGAAAGATAGCCTAATCTGGACGTTATTACAAACAGAAAGTTCATATCACAAGCAATAATTATGTGAAATACGAAGACTCTATCACTCACCATTACGGAAGATATGACTTATGTCAAAGTTTTTTGGGCAGACAAAAGACAGTCTATCTTTAGAAACATGTTCATTATTTTAACCAGAACCACTGTCACATAAATTTCTTTGTTTTTAAGGTAGTGGAACCGTAATAGAACAACATTTCGACACTCATGACTGACTTTGACAATATTGACCAAGGTTTCCTCATGATAAAAAATAAATAAAGATATTATTATTATTGTTATTATTATTATTACTATTATTATTATTATTATTGTAATGTTGCGGAACTATTAAGGGTCCGTTAAATTTAAGCGCTGAAAAAAAATGACTGCACGATAAATAAAATAATATGTTAGTGTCTTAAAATATCAATAATATGCTGGTCGAGGATTTGTAGAATTTAAAGCCCCCTCGCAATAAAGTCTCCCAAACTCTACCAGATAACATTTTCATATTTTTAAAAACTAACATATGAGCCTGTGCGAGACATTTCATACAGATTCACATGTGCACAAAGCAAAGCTTCTGGCCAGCCTGTGCATCCTCACAGTCTGACCAGAGTCTTCACTATGTGCTTTGTAGATAGATAAGGCCTTGTTCTTGATAAGGCTGTCTGTGAAAATTCTTCTTGCATGGTGTGTTTGTTTACACTGGTCAGTAGTTTCACCTCGAGCACGTGTGAAATTGTTGGAAATGTCACGCACAGGCTCATATTATTCTTTATATCGTAAACGCAGTGCTAGTTACAGTTCTAGTATCAGATGAAACTACCGCCCATCTTATTCCTGATATCACTGCTATATTTGACCACTGACTGTGCCAGAAAGAAGAAATGTCGGGCTATAAGGGGACGATACTACTCTCCAGATGACGGCGAGACTAGGAGGTGTAGACGCTGTGAAGTCTGCCCTGCCGGACAGGAGTGGGATCGAAATGTAAGTATTTCTGTGCAGTTTTAAATCTATGGGTAAACTTTCAAATTTCTATATAAAGTTATAGATATATAGCATTAGTGGCTGATCAAATGACAAATCTATCTATACATGTATAGAAAACAGATATAGACTTTTTTTACACTTGACCATCCACTAAAACTTATGCATCTATACTCGCATGAAGCCATTCGCTAGTATTGTGATCCTGACAAAAATATCAGCTTTCATTTGTCTGATCAGGGCCCAACCCTTTTGCCCTTTATCATGTCATTCATTGATTTCTCTATGGTTCGATCCCCGACGGCGGTACTCATTCTTTCCGAGTATTTGTCTCTCACCAGTGGGTTGATAATCGTAGACCTATGTGATATAGTAGCTGGAGGCTAGGAAAGGATATGATGGTTGTACTGGTGAGAGAAATACCGGGAACACATTGTTAGGTGCTCAAGCCGCCGCGATATAACTGAAAAAAAAAGTTGAAAACGGCTTAAAACTCGATTAAATCAATCAATCAATTGAGTTCTTTGTGATTAGAATGAAATATTGTTAAAAGGTGGTATTTCACTTTAATCAATTACGGTTTTCCTGTAATTCAAACATGAAACACGTGCATGGCACATGTAACGACAATGTGCATGTAAAACTTTGTTCGAGTAAATCAAATAAAGGGAAACAACTTATTTTATACTTCAATTTTTATTTATATGTCCCGGCGAGGCAAACAGAGTTACATCTCTGTGTGGTATACACTATCATGGCTTGTTGGTGGGCTAATTAAAATCCGTTACAAAAAATTTTTTAATGTAGCTATCCGAATTATGATTTTTGTTATATTTCATTCTAAATGTTTTTTTTTTTTACAATGATCACTCTATCCTTCTAAGCTTGCGATCATTCACAATGTTTCGGAAGTTACGAACTTTAACAGTGTTAACCGAGGTTTCCTAATGATCTTCATTAGGAAAACCTCGGTCAACATTGTGAAAGTTTAATCTTTTTTAATCTTCAATTTCACTTCTAACCTCTTTTGAAAAGAAAAAAAAAATGGAAAAAACGCCCTTTGGCTATTCTCCGCTAGATCAAATATCTGATTCATATTTTTATCTTACGGTATTCCAACTGATGCTATTCACCGAACAAAACACATTATATGTCTAAACTTTCGCTACTGTAGGCGACAGTCAGAACATCCGAAGATTTCGGCGACCTAGAGTGTTTACCATGTGTAGCATGTGGCGAGGGGTATTATAAGGACAATAACATCTTTATGAGTTGCTCAGTCTGTATACAGAATTGTACGGGCCTCAATCGATACCTCCAGAAATCATGCGGTGGGTTTGTCAAGGGGCACTGCGGCAGCTGTAAACCAGGGTAAATATCGTTCATTTAGCGTAAGACGTTGAGTAGTCTGAATTGCATTTATTTAAGAGATAAAAAGAATATTTTTGACCCGTTACGCAAAAAGGTACCATCTGGGTAGTGCGTAAAGTGTCGACCCTTGTCAGACTGCGCGGTTTGAGCAGACTGACTAGGGTTGAAACTTTGTGAAATATACTTATTTTTTGAATCTAGAATGTTCAATCTACCTTCCAGTGAAAGAATTTTTTAAATGCTACCCTTGGTTCAATAATGCTGGACCAAAACTCTTTTTCGAATATTCATTTTCTTGAGTAACCAGATGGTCCCTTTTTGCGTGACGGGTCACATTTATGGATTTCTCGGAGGTATGAAACTTAAATTCTAGTCACACTTTTTTATGAATCCGCTTCTTTAAATATAATATCTGGAATCAACACTGAAAATATTTCAACGAACTGAGATTTTTATGGGACTACATTGTGTGGAAGCTTACAAAATAGCTGTGTACTCAAAACTGTTTTCATTGGACAAAGCTTCATGGGCACAATTAAAATTAATTTGTATAGTTTTGAACCACTTAATTTGCATCTTGTCGAACCAAGGGTTACGAACGTTTTACTTATCTTACATTCGAGAAGAAGCTATCGATTCGATACCCCTTGACCCGTGAAGATGCTTAATTAGACGTCTCGATTTATATTCCGTTTATGGGTGATTGTCGTTCTGTTCAATCTCCTACTCTTTAATTTGATTTGAAGAAGTCCGAAAGTCAGCATTTTTACTTGAAAAAGTCATAAAAATGTTCTTTTCTAACGGTTAGAAACCTCTTGAAATCTTCGTCGGTTAACTTCTTGTTTAGGCTGTATTCGTAAGCCTTTGGTATCACAGCGGGGTCCTAGAAATAACGCTTTGCTAGAGCATAAACATTGTATGCGCGGATCAATAGTTTAATATAAACCTTCTTATGCTGTTCATGACATATTTCTGATGTACACAGCTCTTTTGCAGACAGTATAGACTAAGATCAGTTTGCACAGGCGTACAGTCAGAGCATTTTCACTTTGAAACCGTACCTAGTTTTTTTTTATTTTGTACGGTTAGTAATTACGTTAACGTTCAACTCGCTCAAATCTTCTCTAAATCGCTCGCTCAGACCCCAATCATCCACTCGCTCACATTATTCATTAACGTTCTATAGTCGCTTTAAAAGACTTCAAAACCGTGCAACAAGATCGTCATTTCATTCAAATTGATATGAGGCTGTGCATGGCATTTCCAACAATTTCAATTGTGTGCCAAGCAAAGACTCTGGCCAGCCTGTGCATTTGCACAGTCTGGCCAGAGTCTTCACTTTTACGCTTTTTAGAGAGATAGGGCATAAAAGTGTCTTTAAAAAGCCAGGCAAACTTCTTATTATACTACGTGGCTGTCAAGATTGGTTAATGTTGGTCCTTCACGCACATGTCAAATTGTTGGAAATGTCACACACAGGCTCATATAATCTTTCCACGCTTTTGTTTTCTTGTGAATCATATATTTGGTCCGTGAGGACACACAAGCGGACGAAATGAGTAATATTGGAATGCCTCCCTTTAATTTCACCTAAAACTCCATCCTCCCAATCATTCCCTTTCATTCGAAAATCATTCCAAAATCATTCACCTTGTCAATTTTTACGATGTGCATGATTGTAATTCTAATAAATAACTTTTTGCCAATATTGATACTTTTGATCTGGTTATTTTCTTCTTTAGATATGAAGATAAAGTGGGGAGCATTGAGATGCCCTGCACACAAGTTCCGATTGTAACAGGTAAATCATGTTTCTGTTTGTATGGGGACAAAATCGTCTTCAACAGTATTGCAAGAATTTCAACCGCGGCTGATGCACCTTCTCATAGTTTACAGTCGTTTCTCGCACCGGTTTGATCACAATATTTCATCCGGGCCACCAGATGCCCATCCCACTTAGGCTACTTGCAGACTACTTAATTGTCGCACATTAGTGGGAGACAAATGACTTTTGTCACATTGGCTTTTGTTTGTGTATTTCCGTTTACTTATCGTCGCTACCGTAGCACATGTCCATATGAGCGACGCCCCCAGATGACGGTTAGTTGTTACGGAGGATAGTGCAAGGATACATGACAAAACTAATGCTCGATGGCTCAGCGCGAAAGAGTTGTAACTCCCTATAAACAGAGATCCACCATGGTTCTTTAACGTGTTCGGTGTAAAACACCGGCTCACGGGGCCTCGGTTAAACGTCTCATCCGAGAGACAATTAGTTTGTTAGTTTGCCAGCCCGGGTTTAATCCTACGCCGTCGAACTTCAATGGTTTTGAAGTCCGGTGCTCAACCAACTGAGCTAATCGGGCTGACAACATTGGCTTTTGTTCAAGACGGTTGAAAGAGAACCGCGCCAGGGGTAAAAATGTAATACATACAAGAAGAATGTTGAATGTATAAGTAAATCATTAAACAAATCATCTCTTTAAAAAGATAAAATGGCGCTGTGTCGATTCTGTTGTAGATAAATAGTATGATATTTATACGGTATTAAAAGGACGTGAATTTCATATGTTCCATATGATATTTATAATCAACATACCTGGTCTAAGTTTTTGTGATAAAATGAAAGAAAATCAAAGGACTGAAAGTCCTGAAGCGCGAATATGCCGGCGTACTTGCAATATATAGCTCAATTCATGATAACTTATACGCGCATGGACAGTACACGGATAATTGAGGATTTTTTTTCTGAGATTTTATCATTGTAGGGTTAAAATTGTAAACCCATATTCTGCTGAATGTAACCTTGACGGTTCTTTCATTCTATGGATCATTCGCATGCTAAATGGCGAGTGTGCTTTGAGTAGGTCTCGCGGCTATTTTTAATTAATTTGATAGCAACCATGAAACAGTTAACAACATCGTAAAATTGACAAGATGAATGATTTTGGAATGAAATTGGAATGAAATTGAATAATTGTGTGGGGAGAGTTTTGAGTGATATTAATGGGAGGTAATCCAATATCGCTAATTTTGTTCAAGATTAACAAAATTAGCGAAATTTATTACACCCCCGTTAATAAAATATACGAACTTTTCTGTTTATGTGTCCTCGAGGACCAAGCATACACTTTAAAACCCACACCAGCCAATAAACTCGTAAAATAATTTGATCGATGTAAATTAAATTTAAATCCTATTGAACGATTTCAAAATGTTTTCCAATGATTTTTGATTGTTTTTGATCGATTTGAGAGAGTGTTTGGAATGAATGATAGGAGCGCTGAGTGAATTATTTAGACTGATTTTGATTGGAATGTGTGTGAATTTCACGATGCTTTTAACTGTATGTGTGATATGATCTAGGATTATCAAAAAGTTTTAACCTTAGAATTTTACCTTTCAGGCAGTCATAAAGCAAAAGAGGTTGATTTCAGTTTGGAGCCACTGGATTCTGACTCGAATGAGCTATCACCAATGTCTCAAACGAATGAAAAAACTCACTGGCCGATTGATAAAGGTATGAACTTACCAAATTGCCATTTGATAGTAAGAAGATTCTTATGTTCATGGTAAAAACAATCGTTTCTCATGTCTTGGAATATCATCGATCGATGATAAAAAGAAACGTTTTTTGTTATTTCGACTTTTTTTTCCAAACCAAATTTTCAGATGAGTAAACATTGACATGCGTCTATTCCGAGGGGTCAGCGCAACACTATCGTAAGTGCCTATATATTTATAGGCACTTACAATAGTCTTGCGCTGACCCTTCAATTTACTCTTATTTTAGCTATTATCAACGTATATGCAATTCTAAATTCATTAATTTATTTGTTTTAGTTTTTATTTATCTATTAAAAAAACACTAAATGATATGAATAGAAAATAGTATAAAACTGTCTTTAAATATTAATGTTATCTGGTCGAGGTTGGGGCGAATTTATCATGACGGGGCTTTGTTGAGTCATGAAACTTTCTCACAGCCGAGACCTGATGACATTGATATTTAGGACACTTACATAATATTCTATTTACCACGCAATCATTTTAGGGCCCAAACTTTTATGTATCTTTTTAATACAATGAAATTAAGGTAATACTCGTTCTGGTTAAGGTCTTAAGAATAAACCAGGTGATGTCAAGGAATAGAGGCTTAATTACATGATAAAATCTATGGACACGCGTAGTGCTTGTTAATTTTATCTTATAGAATTGAATCATTACTTTTCATGTATTTAAAATTTATATATTAATTTTTTGTTTTGTGTGTTTTTTTTTCTTGTCAACAAATTTGTAAATTATTTGCTAGATACAGTGAAACTCCAGTACCTCGAACACATCTGAAACCGGCTAATTTATTCGAGAAATCGGGAGTTCGGCTTATTCGAAGAACCATAGAGGTAGTATCAGATCGAAATTGTTCATGTTCGTTAAAAGGATGTATCCGAAAATGTATGCACTTTTTCTTGATAATTTATTTTTAGGAAACATCCACGACCTATGATTACCCTGGATTTGGTATAATATATTTCAGTGATCATGGTGATTGGAGTTGTGTCCGGATCGACCCTCGTTCTCACATGTTTGATTGGAGGTTTTGTCTATGTAATTGTCAGTAAAAGAAGAGAAACTGGAAAAAGACAAACGAATGGAAATACAGGTTTGTTTGACTGGCGTATAAAGCCACCCTTTAAAAAAATTTCAGGTGTATTGTCGCAGCTGGAACAACTAAAATAGATTTCTTGTATTCCTCGCACCAATGCTACCATTACACCATTTCAAAGCCTCCAGCTGATATACATCTTAGCTTATCAATTGTTAGCTCCATAAGTGGGAGACAAATATCAGAAGCGAAATGTGTCGCCGCCGAGGATCATGTAGTAACAAAGTTTGAATAATCCTTGAATGAATAAGACATAAGTAGTATGGATCACGACTAAGAGTGCATCGGATACAAGGAGGTGCAGGTTAAATACGCCCCTGCCCGTTTGATTCCATAAAAATAAAGTACAAATAATATATTTATCTATTTTACATACAGTTCGATTATGGCGAAAGCTAAAGCTTATAGAGCCTTTCTCGAAAACACCCAATCCTTTTTTATGTCGTCCCTGAGATATAAGTAGTGGTTTAAAGCCACTGCTTCCAAGTTCTACAAATATTTGAACTAGGGCTGATTATTAAGTATTTCCCATCAACACAGCCCATCGACGGTGAGCCTCAAACCACGAACCTCCAGGTCACGAGTCGAGCGCCTTTACCACAGAGCCAGTTCAATACTGATTACATGCGAAGCTACCTCTTGGTTTCTTTCAAATTCACTTCGTCTTGCGCGGGTGAAACAGGTATCCCTGAAAATTCATGCCCCGTTCCAGATTCGAACAACGGACCTAACAATTAGTTTTCCGGTGGCTTACCGCTAGACCACCGCCTTTCTGTAATCTATTCTTTAAATGGCAAATAAACTGTGTTGTAAATTTAAAACTGTCGGCCTTGACGGGTTCTGCCGAAGCGATTAACTATTTAACAGCTGTACCCTTAAGGTATTCTTCATTCCTAATCTTCCTTTTTAATACCCAATAGGAAAAAAATAGGAAAGCATTGTAAATAATGAGAAAATGCTTGCTCCAATGAAAAGAGAACATGGCATTCAAAGTTTCATCAACTATAAATAATTATTGTCGTCTGCAACTCCTTTTAATTTGAACTAATCTATTTTTTCGTATGTTAACGGGCTTACCGTTCATAGCTGAAGACTTCAGCTCATCGAGACGATTACTGCACAGTAACCAAAGTGTGAGAAGTAACCAAGGTGTAAGATCTAACCAAATACCCACTGATCCGGAGAGACCCGAGATAATAGACGACCTTGACCTTGAATGTGACACTCATGTAGTTCCCGCTGATATTCAAGTCAGAGGTGAACTTCAAATTAACGGGATAAGCATTGGATCTTCCGAAAGAGGTAAAGTTTGGATCATATTGACATGGTGAATGAATTTGGAAGGAACTTGGAGTGGGAAAGAATGGAAGGGATAAGCGAGTTTTGAATGAAATTGAAAATATAATAAAATTGATTAAAATTGGCCGCTCTTATCCCTTATTACCTCTCTTACTAGAAATCTACGCGTGTTGTTCTATAATTAGATATGCTTGTCTAAAAGCTTGCTTGACCAACCATTTCAGCCCCCAAAAATCAAGAAATGATTTGATCGAATGGAGCGAATAATTTTGAGCTTGAGAACGATTTCAGAGTTTTCTTTTTTCTTTTTTTATTTGAGTGAGTGTTTTGAAATCTGTGAATGGAGCACTAAGCGAATGAATAGGAATGATTTTGATTGAAAAAAAGCATAAGTTGTACAGATAAATTTGAAATGAGTTAAACGTGACAAACATGATTTAAGTTTCCGTTTACAGAAAGACACGTTTAACGAGTTTCGCGAAAGAAATAAGAATGTGTTCACAAAAAGAATTATTTATTTTAGAACAAACGGCAAATTCTCGAGTACAATATCCGAACACCATCTTATCTAAAGATGATAGCATACTGGCGACCATCTCATCACATGTTTATGGCGACGACGTGTTGGATAGACTTTTTTCGCGGTTGAGTATACCCAAACAGAAATGCTACGAAGAAAGACAACTCTGGCTAAATAAAGTCCACACCCTCAAACAGTTTGTTCTAAACGTCCTACTTAAATGGGTAGAGAAGGCTGGGGCTGAAGCCACGCTATCAAATCTGTGCGACGCCCTTCGTGCTGCGGGATGTGACGAAGCCTTGAATGAAGTGAATAAAGAGTTAACAGATCGCTGATGTCAGTCATAAAAATCGATTGACCAATCAAATCGCTCATTATATTTAGATGACCGTTGAAATCCGTCATTTTCCCGCCATTTTGTTTCAAATTCAGTCATGATTGGGCGAAATAAACGTCGTAACTACAGCTTGATCAAGCTGTAGTTACGACGTTTTGGTCGCCCTCAAACGTTTTGCTGCTTGTTTCGTGTCCGTTAATATATATTGATTAGAAAAGAACAGTTATAACATTTGAGGGGGCGTGACATGATGGGGGTCAGGAGGCGGGGCAAGCGATCAAACAATCACAGAGCAACTCTGCAACATCTTGAATTCCTCAAGATTGATTCCGGAAATAACTGGAAAATCTTGATTTTTGAGAATGACGAATCATTCTCAAAGATTAAGATCTTTAAGCCGTTATATGAGAATCTAAAGATATTTATTTAAGAATACGCCGCTTTCACGGCAGTGACTTAAACGAGTGGCAAATATTTAAAAATAGCCCGTCTAGGATCGTGAGATTGGCCGAGTGGTGTTCCTAATGGTATACTTACCTGCAAAGTTGGTTGCCATTTCCCAACGTTCGCGAACATTGTGTATCCGGAATGCAGAGCAGGTCGACGTCGACACAAATTGTACAAGGTCAGTTTATTAAAAAAAGTCCCAACTATTCAAAGTCAGAGTGAGTTGATAAATTCATCTCACTTTGTAAAACATTTTGGGAAAAGAAGACAGCTATTTTCTCTTTTTTACTTCAACATTTTCAATTAAAAAATAGTGAAAATAAGCGTTCGAATGAAAAAGAGCTTTTGACTGCAAATGATATGAAAATAATAGTATTTTAGTACTTTAACGGAAATTGTAAAGATTAAAAGCAACAAACAAACCCACTTTGAGTGTTTATCAATTGTTCACTTTACTTGATTATGGTAGATTTTTATTACGTGTTAAAATTCAGAGAAATTTGGAATAACATGCTATTTGTTTTAGGCTTAGGATGGCAAAAGTTCGAGAACGTTTAAAAATGGTACCACTCTTTTCAAATACACGTGCAAGCAGTGTATCATTTCGCAGACGTTTCCATATTGAACACAAGACAAATGGTTCTAAATTTGAATTGTGTAGCCTACCCTGTTTTCATATGGTAGCATGTTCAATGAAGTTATTTTGTACAAAGATTGGTGTTTTTTTTAAAATATGAACAAATTTTCGAGATCTTAGATCGTAAAAACTATAATTGCATGTCAGATCTGATTCAATGTCCCTGTATTTATCTATGTTAATACAGTTAACAACATCGTGAAATTGACATGGTGAATGATTTAGGAATGAAATTGAATTAGTGTGTGGAGCGAGTTTTGAGTGAAATTAATGGGAGGTAATCGTATATCGCCAATTTTGTTCAGGATGAACAAAATTGGCGATATTGATAACCTCCCTTTAATGAAATATGCATACAAGTTCTATACATAGCTTCCTATTTCTCCAAGAACCTATAAGAATCTAACAATTTGAATTATGTCAGTGAAATCGCAATTTTCCTCTTTCAAAATTTATTTTGAATGACGTTGTTGATTCTATATTTTTCAATGGGTTTGAGCGTTTGGATGGTTTGAATGAGTGTTGGGAATGAATGAACTGAGCGCTGAGTGATCGATTAAGAATAGTTTTGATTGGGGTGAATGTCAATTTCACGATGTAACTAACTGTAGCATGTTCAATGAACTTATTTTGTACAAAGATACATGGGTTTTTTTTTAAATATGAACAAATTTTCGAGATCTTAGATCGTAAAAACTATAATTGCATGTCAGATCTGATTAAATGTCCTGTATTTATCTATGTTAATAGCTTAACATGATATATGTAAAATTGTTGATGTGTATTATGTAAATATTATGTAGTATGGATATACAAGTTTGAATTAGTGATCGAATGTTAATGTTCTCTTTGCCTTTATAAAAGATTAACATTTGATCACTTACTAAAAGTGTATAGACGTCGCGCAGAGTAATGCGGCACTAAAACGTAACGTCAAAATAGCGATCGTCGATGATGTAGTGTCTATTGTTGTTTTTTGTCGTAAAAAGTTAACGTAATTATTATATTGCTCCCTCAACAGCAATAGCAATGTCAAAATATATAGTCTTTTTAAAAAAAGATAAAACTCGCCCCTTTTCCCTTGCGAAGAATGAAAAATGTCTTTTTTTTTTCAACTTCGCATAAATGTTTAGACATACGAATACTGCATGGTCACTAAGTTGGGCTCTAACTCTGAAGTTGTATCAGGTTAGACGCATCTTTTGACCATTATTTAAGATATAATGTAGAGGTTAATCTAACATTTCAAATTCTCACCTTATTTGATTTGTAATTATCAATATGAACCAACAGCAGTTTGTTCATAAAAAGAGATGTCATCACACGCGTTTTGGCAAAAGGAAAATGACGCATTCCCCCCATTTTCTTGGAATGCTTGAAAAAAGCTGTTTCAGTTAATTGGGCTTGCTTCAAACTCGCTACTCTTGGGTCCATAGATTAACGAGTTACAGTCCGCGAATACAAGTCTTCACGAAAAATGTATTAAACATTTTTTTATTGCTATCAGATTAACATGAACGATTTCGGGCTTATTAACCCTCTTGTTTATATATTGTTCTTCCCTTCCACTTGCACACAGATATTCTTCTCGAATGTTGTTTCGATTTCTTTTTATTACAATGTTTTCCCTGACATTGCTGATTTATCAACGTCTGAAGGCGCGTCGGTTTTATAATTCAACGAACCAAACATAACGTCGCTGTAAGAAAATGCGCGGTTTTTTTAAGAAATCGTTCCACACGAACTTATATCAATATCTCTTTTATTTGTTAATATTTTTAATTGAAATTTTAATATGATTTTCAAGAGAAAATAATATTTCTTGGCTTATTTTAAATCATCGTACGAAGAAAGGACCTGCTATTTTTTAGCGTATTTAACATGGATAAAACCATATTTTAACAGCCTGAAAAGATTTCGTTCCACAAGAATTTCAGCTTATTAATTTTCCGTTTGTAAGTCAAATTGATATTTATTTACATATCTAAGAAATACAGAAAAATAATATTTTTAATATCAAGTTTGGTTGCAATTAATCAATTTTTAATGAAAATATAAAAGAAAATCGTTATTTTTTCAGAGTCTTAAACCTTGATGTTACGCTTCACTTTTTGACAAACATGAAATGGTATTTTTCTTAATTGTGGTTAGAATTCTATCTCTGTTGGTAAAATTGTTGGTTGTCACACCAGTTCAAATTTGATGTATTTTCAAGCAGTTCAAACATTAATAAATTGTTTAAAATATATGATGTGTATCTTTCGGTGATGCTTTCGTGTTACATGTGACACGTGTTTTTTTGCTTAAAATACAAATTGAAACTCCTTTTTACGAACTTGCACCAAAATAGTTTGCAATAAAAGTGTGACGTATAAATTGACCACTGTTTAAGCGTCATTTTGATATAAGATATAAAGATGCTGCGAGCAAGGAGTCTTGTAATGATAAGTTTTAAAACATAAGGGGTGACGTTTTTTGAAAAGTGCCGCAAAACCGTGCGCGACGTCATATCTATAAACTGTTTTATATATTTTCCCATTCCTTGAATTACGTTATCTCATATTTGTTTCCGGTATGAAATGTTTTAAGTGTAAAATACTAAAATGAGAATGTGTGTGTTTCCAACAATTTCAAATATGCGCAATGCAAAGACATTGACCACAGTCTACGCACTTAGTAGATAGATAAGATCTCAAAGTATCTGTAGACAATAAGGTAACTTTATATTTACAGTATTTGGCTGTCAACGCTACTTAATGTTTGCACCTGACGAACGTTTCAAATTGTTGTAAATGTCACACACAGGCTCAAATATGATTTTCTGTTATTCTGTGAATCTGTTTCTGAATATTGCCTATATATTGTACAATTGTAAGTGTCAACCAAATTATTACGGATGCATGTTGGTAAATGTGCAAGGAATATTATAGCCAGTGCTAGACATTTCAAACTTTTCACATGTGGACAAAGTAAAATTTCGGATCAGCCAGGCTGATTAGAGTCTTCACTTCGTGCCCTGAACATCACTACTCAAAGGTACAGATAAGAGGGGGTATTGCAATTTTAAAATATTTAATTCTCATTGAAACCCTATATTGTGGGTACTCATTTGAATCGTCTCATTGAGACGATTCCAATGGCTACCGACAACATAAGATTTGTGCAAGAATTGTTGAAATAATACAGTGTGAAATCCAGAATACCCCCCCCCCTTTCCGAAGCTCTTTTACTGATATGAACGTTCTCTTAAATGTCTGCGAATCTCTTAAGAAATGTCTTTTCATCACCTACATACAAAATATTGTTGGAAATGTCACGAACAGGCTCGTTTAATATCAATATTATCGTAGTTCATTTTCCCCTCAATTTGTATTTTACCCAGTTGTCTTTCCTATAATCATCAATGTGATAATCCTGCTTTGTAAATATTATAGCTTTGTATATAGTATATGTATGTGATCAGTTGTGCGAAAAGGGACCACCAGCCCTGCGTTTAGAATGTCAAACGGTGAAAACAGTAAGCCAATTATACCCCGCTTTGCACGTGAACTTGCGTGTAAAGCGGGGTAAAATTGGCTAACTGTTTGAACCGTTTTGTCATCCTGAACGCAGACCTGGATACTCCGTAAAAAGGAATAGATTGGATATAGCCGGGCTCAAGAGAAGCCAGTTGACATATTTTCAGGAAAAAGTTCTATGAAGGTAGAATTTACATTAAGAATGAAAAAAATCTGCCTAATGGATCAGGTTTCGATCCTAGTCGGTTTGTGCAATCCGCACCGTATGACTGTCTGACAGCCCTGCTTTCAGGAAGACATCACGGTACAAACTGTTTGCCAATTTTACCCCGCTATGTACGCAAGTGCACGTGCAAAGCGGGGTATAATTGATAATTAGTTTGCTCTGTTTTGTCATCCTGCCCTATGTTCAGGGTGTAAAAACGTTTTGCGAGCGCTTTGAGATGATACCCCGCTTTGCACGTGCACATACGTGCAAAGCGAGGTATCATTTCATAAACGCTTCGCTAACGTTTTCATCCTGAACGCAGGGCTGGACGCATGGTAGGTTCCGTTCTTAAACTCCATCCCCAGAAGGTCATTCTTGACGAGAATGGGCTTACAAGTCTCCATAACTTAATTGCTCAACGTGTTCAAAGTCACATTATCCATTATAAAACCTCATTTTTACTTGTTATTTGAATATATCATAGTTTTGTGTAACCAAGATTATTCATATGTTTGTTGTTTAAAGAAAAGCACCAACAGCCCTTCGTTAACATTATACTTTATTTTAGAAACAGTATTTAGTACATGTATTAGTCAAGCGGAAATAATTAAATTTCTCGTGATATGTCAAGAAAATGAAGATATAGACAACTAAAATTTCAAAGTGATCCCTGATCCGACAATAGCATTCAAATTCAAAATGCATGTATTTTACATTTCTAGCTCACCTGAGCACAAACTGCCCAATGTTAGCCAATTGTGATCACTCACCGTCCGTCGAACGTCCATTTTCCGTCCGTCCGTCAACTATTCCTTTAAACATCTTTTCTCCTAAACCACTCAGCCAGTCAATCTGAAACTTTTCAGGGATGTTTCGTGGATAAAGCTCTTCAAAAGTTGTAAAAAAAAGCTCTCGTTGCCATGGTAACAGAAAAGCTGAAAATTGATGAAAATCTTAACAAAAACAACTCCTAAACCACTTGTCAATCATACTGAAATTTGGTAGAGATGTTCCTTGGCTGATGCTACCAAAGTTGTGAAAGAGTATTATTCCACCAAAAAACTACGGTTTACATTGATACAGAAAGTCCGAAAATTGGTGAAAATCTCTGAAGAAAAAAACTTTTCCTCATAAACTACTGGGCCAATCAAGCTGAAACTTTGTAGGGATGATCCTTGAGTGAAGCTGTACAAAATTTGCAAAAAGGAATTTAAATCCATTGAAAACTATCTGGTTTATTTTCTGTTTCTCTTCCATTATGTTTAGATTTTAAATATATCAATTTCATAGATGTTTGTGGGTGGATTGAGTTAAATTCATTTATTCATTACTGTAAACAGTTAGCCTTTATATTGCATACTAAAAACCAGTTCTTGCACTATATTTATTGTCTGTCATAGAAATTATTATAGCCATGTTAATTGAATTGCTATGTACATGTATATATTGTTTAAATTGTACCTTTGTAATATACATGTGTAACTGTTTCAGAGGCCCACATGGAAGATTGGGTTTCCCAAAAGTGTAGCCTCAATGAATAAAGTCGTTATTATCATCATTATTATTATTATTATTATTATTATTATTTTAATAGTATGCTTGGTCGAATTAATTCTTACTAAATTTTGCAAATAAGAACATTAGATGAAATAATGCTATTACAGCTATTGTATTGTGTCAACAGTTTTCAGATACATGTACTTTTAAATCAAATATCCCGGGTTCGATCCCTCATTCTTTCCGACTATTTGTCTTTCACCAATGGGTTGATAATCGTGTATCTATGTGTTATAGCAGCTGGAGGCTAGGAAAGGATGTGGTGGTTGTACTGGTAAGAGATATACCAGGAAACCATTGCGAGGTACTCCAGACACCGCGATATAACCGAAAAAATGTTGAAATCGGCGTAAAACTCCATTCAATTAATCAATCAATTTTAATCAAATATTTTGATGATAAGATGAAGGTTATACCAGATAAAGTGCTATTGCAAAATGAACTCTTTTAAATCAATTTGAAAGAGATTTTAGAGGAAAGCTAGATGCTTTTGAACTGAGATTAAACGATTTGTGGAAGAGAAATCAAGAATATATCATACAACAAAGCTACAAATAGAGGGGGTATTTTGGATTTTCAAATTTGAAAAAAAAAATATTATTCCTAACTTAATCCCTATGTTGTAGGTACTCACTTGAAACGTCAAATGATTACACACAACATAGGTTTAATTTTTAGATAAAGATTTTAGACTGGCTTTACCCCTATAATCTGGACCCCCCCCCCCTTTATTGATAATTGTGCGAAAATTGATCAAGACTGTCTGAAATGATGTCAAAAGTTTGGGTTTTGTGTAGTGTCCGTGGTCTATGGTCTAGAGGTAGAGCGTCGGCCTCTTGACCCAAAGGTCCCGAGTTCGATTCCCGGTAGCGGCTATCGATCTTGGTTCTGTCATTGGCCCACACATTCGGCGCGAGTACTGGTGAATTTTCCAAGAAGCAGAATCGAGAGGGATAAATCTAAGTTGTAAGAACTTGTTTCCCAATCGATGTAAAATAAATAGGTTTAAACCAAAAGGTTGACACTGGTTTGGTAGACTGGCTCCTGTCCCACTGATCTTAAGTATTAATAAATAAGCCAATCAACTTGAAAAATTAAAAATTTCCTATCAGCTTATATTTCTCTGATTGGCCGATCAGTGTCTTTTTTTTAGAATAAGGAGGATAATTTGAAATAGTAAAAGATGAATGGTGTACCTTATGTAACACTAAATTGACAGCCTGGAAGCCAAGACTATTGATTTGGAAACTCAATTCGACAGGTTACGGTTCGAGCCTCTTGGTCATTGTTATCGCTCCAAACGCTCTAAATTTTCTAAAAATTAAAATCAATAACTCGATTCAAACAAACATAGCTAGGAAGAAACGCTATTTGAAATTATTAGCGTCTTATTGGGTCTTTAAGAAACGGGAAGTTATTTAAAGAACTTGTATACATATTTTATTAAAGGTAGGTAATAAATATCACTATCTTAGTTCATCCTGAACAGAATTCGCGATATTGGATTACCTCCCTGTAAATTCACTCAACATTCACTCATCGCACCCATTCAATTTTGTTAAAAAATCATTTCAAAATCATTGACCTTGTCAATTTTACTATGTTGTTAACTGTAGATATTTTTATGAGAAAAATGTATACGGAGATATTTAGTTTTACTACAGTTTTTATGAATGTTTTGTCTTGATCAAAGATTGAAAAATTGGCGTAGACCGTCAAAGTTGTAAAATAAAATATTTGAAAGAAACATATCTGTTTTGTTTTCTTCTTTCATATAGTGCAACTAGACTATACAAATACAACTGTTTAGCAATTATATGCGATTATAGTGATGTACGTTTAAGTATACCACAAGAAAAATGTATTGCAACATCTCTATGTATGTAAATACGACCGTGAATTAAAAAGGGCAAAATATGAACCCCATAGCCTATATGACTGGCTACCGTCCCACTGATCTGAAGTATTGTGAAAAAATAAGCAAAATTCAACTAGAGAAAGAAAATTTCTTATCAGCTTATATTCTCTGCCTGGCCGATCAGTTTTTGAGAATAAGGGGGGGGGGGGGGGTGGTAATTTGAAATAAAATAGTTACACATGAGTGGTCTACCTTATTAATTCTAAAACTAACTGACAGCCTGGGAGCCAGGCTAATGAACCCCATAGAATGTTAATTTTTGGGGCATTCTTGGTCCCCAACTATGCAAAATTGTTACCTCCTTTTCAAAATCTTGCTAATCTATTACAGACGTTGCAATAGTAAAGACCGTGTTCATATCCTACGTCTGATTCGGGGTTTTAAGAGAAAATGGGTGTAGTGATTTTTATCGCTTTTGCATGTTTTTTTTTATCAGAATCGTAACATACAACAACATACATTACAATACATAGTGATTTTAGCATTTGTCGATTCAAATTACATAATAGAGATTGCGACTAATACAGTTATTCACATCGTGAAATCGACATTCTCCTCAATCAAGCCCATTCTAAATCGCTCACTCAGCGCTCCATTCATTACAAACATTTATTCAAACCATACAAAAACGCTCAAACCCCCATTGAAAACTATAGAATCAACAACGTCGCCCTAAATTAATTTTGATAAAGAAAAATCGCGATGTCACTGACATAATTCAAAATGTTAGCTTCTCATAGGTTCTTGAAGGAGTAGGAAGCTATTTATAGAACTTCTATACATATTTTGTTTAAGGGAGGTAATCAACATCGCCAATCTTGTTCATCCTGGACAAAATTTGCGACACAGGATTACACTCCATTCATTTCGCTCAAAACTAGCTTACACTCATCTTATTTCATTCCTTAATCATTCCAAAAGCATTCACCTTGTCAATTTTGCTTTTGCATGTTGATGATGTTGGTTGCATAGTAATTTTGTGGATCATCTTGGATAAGAGACAATTATCAGGTTGTAATCACAGCAAGCACATTCGATACAGTCATGGTTGATTGTGTTCGGATAATTGATCAAACATGTTCTTTTTATACTGCTCATGAAATGCTTGAAATGTCAGAATTGGAAAGAAAGTCTTGTTTTATAACCTATCATAAGACCCACTGAAAATGTTTACTTTTCTTGTAAATAAATTGCGTCAAGTAACCACAGTTCACTTTCGTTCAAAACTACTTCGAAAAATATCGGGTGTTGCAATACTTTTTTCTTTGTGTATACATCAAATTCATAATTGATTGATTGATTGAATGGAGTTTAACGCCGCTTTCAAAATTATTTCAGTTATATCGCGGCGGCTGGAGCACCTAACAATGGATTCCTGGTATTTCTATCACCAGTACAACCACTACATTCTTTCCTAGCCTCCAGCCGCTATCTCACTTAGGTCTACGAATATCAACCCATTGGTGAGAGACAAATAGTCGGAAAGAATGAGTGCCACCGTCGGGGATCGAACACATCAAATTCATAAAGTAACATCGAAAGTACAGAATTGGTATAGCTGTAGTTATAAAAACTCATTCCCAAAATTACTTTTTTAGGTTTTAATATCCCAAAAGATACATTTTGACATAACGCATTTAGTTTTAACTGAAAAGCTACTGCAAATTTGTGAACCACTGCGCAGAGAGAAAAATCATCTGGGAAGCTCGTAAAACAAATGTGACCCGTCATGCGAAAAGGGACCATCTGGGTAGTGCTTGAAGTGTGGACCCTAGTCGGACTGCGCGGACTGCGCAGACTGACTAGGGTCGAGACTTTTCGCAATCAATTAATTTTCTGAGTCTAGAATAATCAATCTACTTTCCTGTGAAAGAATTTTTGAAATGCGACCTCTGGTTGACTTGTACTAGAACCCGTCTCTTTTTTAATTTTTTTATTTCTTGGAGTTCCCAGATGGTCCCTTTTTACGTGACGGGTCACAAATGTTTTAAAAAGAGAAGACTTGTTTAAGCAGAGGTTAAACGGACGTCGCATTTCAAAATATTGTAATAGCCAGAACTGTCAAAACGTATGTACTATCCGGATATAGGTGCACTTGAACGCATGTCAAGCTGATTTATTAGGAAATCAGGCTTCCCTGTCATTATCCGGACATGAAAAGATAGATTACTACGTAAACTCACGATGCAGCATAGTTTTTGGTGATGTCGAATCGGATTTTGGTCGCTATTACGATCGCCATCATTTTGGTAGTTCGGATATGTTTTCGTCTTTCTCCCGGTCGACTTCCGGATAGAACGCTGAGTAAGAATATATCGGATTTTTGTTATTATCCATAATTTCCCTTGCTGCCGCGGCGGCGATGCTAATATTTGGGTTGATTATTAAGTTTTCGAGTTATTTTCCAGTCGAAAAATCAATGCTGGCGAAAACTACTTTCTCGCGCGTAATGCTGCCGATGCCAGCATTATGCTGGATTTGATTTTTCATGTATTTTAATCGTTTACTCCCACATAAATTGTGTACGAACATGAATGGGAATATCTGGAGATTGTGTTACGGCACTTTTCTAGATTATTCATTGAAAACGTTTTATGTAATTAGCCTGTGTTGTGGGTTTTGACCGATTCACTCGTCCAGCAATCCAGCCGAGACCGAATCGTGGATTCTGATTGGCTGAAACGTTCGCAAGCATCCACTCGACTATAAATAGACGGTGCGTTAGTGAGTCTGCATCAGTTGCTCAGACGGCTTCAACAAGATGACAACAAATAGACCAGCAATTTAGAACTTGAAACAACAAAGAGTAGATCAGCATCAACTTTTATTTGAGAACTCAACATGATAAGAAGAAGCCGTCTATTCAACGAGCAACTGATCACCTCTCTTCAACACAAGATCTAGTCACTGGTCATCTCTCTCTCTCTCCCACACATTGTTTTTTGAAATGTCGTAGCTAGAAAATAGGTTTTTAAGGTATAAGACGAATGATATTGGTAATGATAAGAAATGGAAATTTGTTAGGCATTTGAACCACTGGAAGTGTATAAGAATAAACTGAATCATTTTTATTTATAGAAACGTTTTGAGTTTTGTCATTCATTGTAAATACAGCCCCTAAGACAACCCAATTTATTAACCCCCTTCATGTTGTAAGTGGCCAGCCAATATTCAACCCAGCCATCCTGCATCGACCATCAGACTTAGAGACCAGCCAACATAGAGTTTGAGATAGAATTGAGGGCTGGCTGCTTACAATTTTTGGTGTCAGAAGTAAGGATTAGTAATTGCCAAAACTAATCATTTGGATCAGCCTGGTTTAATCTTTTTTTTCATTGGTAGGAATTGATCCTCAACTGTTTTAATAGGAATATAGATCTACACATGTAATTTGTTAGTCATTTGATAAGATATTCATTTGTTTATTTCTCTTTCATAATGGCCTCGCCAGACCCTGAAGCTTCATTTGATCAGCCATCATCACTCAACAATGAGGAAGAGAGTCAACATAGTGACTTAGAAAGTGAGAATGGTGACATCTCTCCTCATAGTTCAGCAAGTTATCATTCTAGTGATAATGAGGACTCTAGATTAGAAAGATTAAGAGATTCAACAGAGAACAACTCACAACAATTTCATTTTAATAATGAGATTCAATATGAGAACACAATTCATCAGCATAACAACAACTGTAACGACACTTGTTTTCAGGGTAGTTCAAATAACAATTATTTTTGTAGCAATAATTATGATAGAGGTAATAGTAGCATAGTTGGACACAACAATAGACATATTTCATCATTTAGTCCTTATCAGTCAGCTATTATGAAGCCTGATACATTTGATGGCACTACTTGTTTTGAACAATATCTGTCACACTTTGAGGACTGTGCTGAATTGTCACAATGGGATTTGGGAACAAAAGTTCTTTATTTAGCACTAAGTTTAAGGGGGTCAGCAAGAATCTTCTACATGAATCTGTCTAAAAAAGAATGTCGCAACTACAGAACACTAGTCAAAAGACTGTCTGATAGGTTTGGCTATAGTAGTAAACATCAGTGCCTTTGGTTGAATAAACTAGAAAATAGGCGTAGAATGAAAGGTGAAAGTATTGCTTCTTTAGCAGATGATCTTCTTCATCTCTCACGAAGAGCCTTTTCAGATCTAGATCAGCATGCACAGGAACGTCTAGCCTTGAACCAGCTATATAAGTTGATTTCCACTGAAATGAAATGTAGATGCATGGATAATAATTGCTCTACTGTTATTGAGGCAGTATCAGTAATAGAAAGATATGAGTCAATTTTAGGTGACTCATGTTCTACAATAAGATCAACTAATCTAGGTGCAGAATCAGATCAGCCATCAGATCTTAGTTCTACATTGAAGAGAATTGAAGCTAGATTAAGTAAAATTGAAGCAATAAATTCAAAGAAAAACCTCAAAAGTAAAGAACTCAAGACATGCTTTGGGTGTAATTCAATTGAGCACATGTGGTCATCATGTCCACTTAATACAAATCAAAGTAAGAAATTACCATATAGTGGTAGTACATGTACCTCAAATTTAAGGTCTTTTGATTCTTCAGAACAACAAGACAGAACTCTACAATCTACTTACATTTATGGAAACTAGGGATCTTCCGGTGAGAAGGTCAGTTTAGTTTCATCTTGTTTCATTTTTTTTAATTTGTCAACTCAGCATGTGATAGAGCAAACTTCTCAACAGAGAACCTCAGAATTTCTCCTGAACTTTCATCTAGAGATGATCAGCATCTGAAATGGAATATGTTGATTTATGAGAATCATGTTTGTTACATTTAGGTGAAGAAGTGAGCAGTATTTTATTTTATTATTATATTTTTATTTAAAGCATTTTGAGAGATGAGACTGTTCAAAGAGGTAGGTGTTAGAAGTCAAGCATAGTGATCAGAAAAGCGTACGTACGACCATTAGGGATGCATCCGAGGTAATGAGGGAGGACTTGATCACCCACCCGCGATTTACCTCACTTGGGTCAATGTTGTAGGGTCACTAGAAGAGGCTTGGGCTTATGAGAACATCTATAGAACAGTATTACCTGCTACTTCGAACATGAGACTGCAACATACATGAGGTGCAGCATATAGGAAGTATGCAATTGAGGCACTAAGACAGAGACAACTCAACATATTCAGCATTTCAGCAGGTTTCAGTAAAAGATTTTGATCTTCAACGGGAAGATTTCATGTGAAACAGTGAGATAGACTGTTTGAGATTTCCCCAACCATTATGTCAAGTGATGAAGTGTGTGATGGACTGCCATACCATTTATTACTTGGACAAGCCATTGATTCCTGTCAGTAACCCAGATGATTGATGACCAACTTACATTTAACCTGTGACGATGTACCCATTCCTCTCATTCCAGTTCCACTCCATTGTTCCAGATAGATTTACAGACTCTGAAAAAAGTGTAGTTAGTGCATAGGACTTGTGTTGTGTTTGTAGGACATTAATGGATGACTTTTTAAACTAAAAACTGCGGTATTCCCAAAAGTATTTCTGTAAATATTTAATTTATTGATATTTCTAAATAACTCATATATAGATTAAGTGATAGACAATGTGCAAAGTGATCACTGTATAGGTGATATGGACTTTACTAGGACTTAGACATTTGGTGAAATTTGAAACATTTAATTTAACCATATAAGTATTTCATGTTTACAGATACTGGTCAAAGGTAATCTATGTACTTACCACATCTTTGTTGTATAAACTTCGGGAGAAGTTTGCAATTTAAGGTGGGGGAAGTGTAATAGCCAGAACTGTCAAAACGTATGTACTATCCGGATATAGGTGCACTTGAACGCATGTCAAGCTGATTTATTAGGAAATCAGGCTTCCCTGTCATTATCCGGACATGAAAAGATAGATTACTACGTAAACTCACGATGCAGCATAGTTTTTGGTGATGTCGAATCGGATTTTGGTCGCTATTACGATCGCCATCATTTTGGTAGTTCGGATATGTTTTCGTCTTTCTACCGGTCGACTTCCGGATAGAACGCTGAGTAAGAATATATCGGATTTTTGTTATTATCCATAATTTCCCTTGCTGCCGCGGCGGCGATGCTAATATTTGGGTTGATTATTAATTTTATACATAATCTGTATTGTTTTCGAGTTATTTTCCAGTCGAAAAATCAATGCTGGCGAAAACTACTTTCTCGCGCGTAATGCTGCCGATGCCAGCATTATGCTGGATTTGATTTTTCATGTATTTTAATCGTTTACTCCCACATAAATTGTGTACGAACATGAATGGGAATATCTGGAGATTGTGTTACGGCACTTTTCTAGATTATTCATTGAAAACGTTTTATGTAATTAGCCTGTGTTGTGGGTTTTGACCGATTCACTCGTCCAGCAATCCAGCCGAGACCGAATCGTGGATTCTGATTGGCTGAAACGTTCGCAAGCATCCACTCGACTATAAATAGACGGTGCGTTAGTGAGTCTGCATCAGTTGCTCAGACGGCTTCAACAAGATGACAACAAATAGACCAGCAATTTAGAACTTGAAACAACAAAGAGTAGATCAGCATCAACTTTTATTTGAGAACTCAACATGATAAGAAGAAGCCGTCTATTCAACGAGCAACTGATCACCTCTCTTCAACACAAGATCTAGTCACTGGTCATCTCTCTCTCTCTCCCACACATTGTTTTTTGAAATGTCGTAGCTAGAAAATAGGTTTTTAAGGTATAAGACGAATGATATTGGTAATGATAAGAAATGGAAATTTGTTAGGCATTTGAACCACTGGAAGTGTATAAGAATAAACTGAATCATTTTTATTTATAGAAACGTTTTGAGTTTTGTCATTCATTGTAAATACAGCCCCTAAGACAACCCAATTTATTAACCCCCTTCATGTTGTAAGTGGCCAGCCAATATTCAACCCAGCCATCCTGCATCGACCATCAGACTTAGAGACCAGCCAACATAGAGTTTGAGATAGAATTGAGGGCTGGCTGCTTACAATATCAAAAAGGATTAATCGTTCTAGATTCAGAAGAATCAGCCATTTGCGAAATGTTTCGACCCTAGCCACCCCGCGTAGTCTGCGACACTTTACGCACTACAAAGATGACCCCTTTTTGCATGACAGGTCACATGAAGTTAGTAACCTCGTGAAACTGATATATACCTCGATCAAAACCATTCTAAAAACGCATTCAATGCATTCAAACCACTCACTCGCTAAAAACGCTAGTAAAATATACGACACTTCGAAAATTTGGTTTAAACCGATCAACGTTTCATTCATGTCGAATATATCATTGCGTTATTTTATGCATCTAGTTTGGATTTTGAAGTGTCTGTTTGGTCCGTTAAGACACACAAACAGAAAAAGTACATTTATTAAAGGGAGGTTAAAAATTTTATTAACTCCGCCTAGTCGGAAGAAATTAGCAATGTGACATTATTCCTCCCTCCCTAATTTAATTCAAAACCCGCTCGTCCATTTTCATTCCGAAATCATTCCAAAATCATTCGTCTTGCCAATTTTATGATACTATTAATCTTTTAACTATCTTCTTTACGCATAAAGGCGGTGGGGCCATTTTATAAATAATTGCTGATGTTAACTAATGTTAAATCCTACCCACAGAACTGATTGCCATATACGAGTATAGGATGATTAATTCTTTTCCTGAATCATTCCGTCTGCATAAGTTACGTTATTTTTTCAACTAATTGCTCATAAACAAGTTTTAAATTACGGATGGAGTATATGATTTTGGGAAATCTAAGCCGCTTATCTTTTTAGTGTGTGTGGCAAAGCTTAAAATTTTGATGTATAGAAAATAATAGAATTGATCGAAACGAGGCTTTGCCGAGTTATGATAATTTCGCACAATTCAGACACTAACACAACATTCCTTTCATCATGGAATCATTTTTCATTGCTTAGAATTGTAGCAAAATGTTAAAGCTTAACTACAGCAAATCACGCGGTCTTTTTTATCTCCTATCTCCTTTGGCCACGGCATAAAGCTTTACTACAGCAAATCACGCGGTCTTTTACATCTCCTACCTCCTATGACCACGGCATAAAGCTTAATAACAGCAAATCGTGCGGTCTTTTATATCTCCTATGGCCACTGCATAAAGCTTAATTACAGCAAATCACGCGGTCTTTTATATCTCCTATCTCCTATGGCCGTAGGGATTTGATACGCTTCTTTATTTTCATCGCAACATTTCAATGTTGCGATGGAAATAAAGAAGCGTATGAAATGCAGTAGTTTTTAGACGGAAGTTAGAAGAAAAAATACACAAACACACAAACAACAACAACAACAATCTAAAAACAAATACACAGCATCATATATTTTATGTGGCGTGAGGAAGACCGCGTAGTCTATTAATTCTCCGTATTTTTCAGGCTTCAGCGATGCCCATTTTCTCTTGTCGGGTCGCATGTTAATTTTCGGGTCATTTTACCGACAAAAAATGAATCCACCCATATCCTATTAAAACTGAGGCATAAATATGAAATGTCAACATGAGTTTCTTTGTCATGCGTTCCCCTTTTCAATCAAATTCTGTCAAGTTTTTTTCTCAAATCACGATTGTTTGAAGAATATTAATGGCATCTCTCGATTTGTCAACCTTGAAAGTCTAACCCATAATCTAATAGCACTTGCGATTATTTTATAGTCCATTTTTGTTAAATACGTTTTGATAGAATGATAGAATATAGGAAAAAACTGATTATGAAACAATCGCCCATGTCATCTGAAGCCGAATTGTCAAATCACACTTGCGTTATAATCAAGTTTTTCTACTTTAATCCCTCGGTCAAATTTAACGGCTTTTGAATATCGAGGTATCAGTGCAGAACTTTTGAAAATGAGAACCGTCATTCGAAAAGGGACCATCTGGGAACTCAGAAATAAATATATGGAAGAGCGAGTAGATCTAGCAAAGGCAAACAAGATTTCGAACTGAAAACTTTATTACAGGAAGGTAGAATGATGATTATTCCTGATAGAGTTAGAAACATTGTGAAATTGACCTTCATCTCAATCAAGCCGCCGTCATAGCGCAGTTATTAGCGCGTCGGACTGTCAATCTAGAGGTCCCGGGTTCGATCCGCGACAGCGGCACTCATTCTTTCCGACTATATGTCTCTCACCAATGGGTTGATAATCGTAGACCTATGTGAGATAGCAGCTGGAGGCTAGGAAAGGATGTGATGGTTGTACTGGTGAAAGAAATACCAGGAAACCATTGTTAGGTGCTCCAGCTGCCGCGATATAACCGAAAAAATGTTGAAAGCGGCGTTTATTTCCAATCAATCAATCAATTCATCTCAATCAAAACCATTCTTAATCACTCGCTCAGCGCTGAAATCCAAGCACTTTAATACACAAACCATTAAAAAGTCTCAAAATCACTAAAAAAGATAAAATTAAAAATTTCAGTAGAAAAAAAATGAAATCCGCAACTTCACTGAAATTATAAAATTTTGTAAGCTTAGGATGGGTTCGAGAGGACATAAAAAGCTATTCATAGGACTTCTATGCATACATGTATTTTATTCAAGCAAGGTAATAAATATCGCTTAATCATTCAATATCATTCAAAAATTAATCCAAAATCATACATCTTGTCAGTTTCTCGTTTTTCTTAAGTGTACAAGTCCACGCTGTCTGACTAGGGTGGACTTTTGACGCTGTACCTAGATGATTCCTTTTCGACTGACGGGAACCATTTATTAGTGCAGTTAAGAACATCTTGAAATTGAAAAGATGATTTTGGAATGATTTGGGAATGATTTTGGAATGAAATTGAATAAGTGTGTGGAGCGGGTTTTGAGTCAAATTAAATGCAGGTAATCCATCTTCGCGATACTTATCACATCCCTTTAAAAAAAAATATGAACATTTGACAAAATATACGTACTTTTCTGCTTTTCGTCTTGTTTCGTATTCATGGACCAATCAGACACTCAAAAATCCATAAAAAGCCATTTAAATCGTAGAATAATTTGATCGATTTAGATTAAATATTGGTCGTCCTAACCATTTCGATATGATTTCTAATTTCGGAGCGTTTTTGATCGATCTGAGTGAGTGTTTGGAATGAATGAATGGATCCCTAAGTGAATGAATTAGAATGATTTTGATCGAAATGAGAGTCGATTTCACGATGTTTTAACTGTACTTACAGTAGTTTTGTGCTGACCCTCGATTTACTCGTCTTCTCGTCCATCTTCCGTTGTCAATCGTCCGTCGTCAACTTCTAGATGCCACATTTTTTGGTCAAAATGTCTTGAAACTTGTCAAGAATGCTTGTCTCCACCAAATCTCGGTCAAGTTCGAAATTAGGTCAAATTGGGTCAAAATGGGATAAAGGGGTCAAATTTTAGGAAAATCTTGTTTGCACTCTAGAGGTCACAGTTTTGCACAATTGTCTTGAAACTTGATCAGAATGTTTGTGTCCATCAAATCTCGGTCAAGTTTGAAATTGGGTCAGTGGTGTCAAAAATGGGGTCAAACTTTAGAAAAACATTGTGTGCACTCTAGATGCCACATTTTTGGCTCAAATGTCTTGAAAATTGGTCAAATCTTGGTCAATTTCGAAATTGTGTCCATCGGGGTCAAAATGGGGTCAAGGGATCAATTCTTAAAAAAATCTTTAGGTCACATTTTTTGGCTCAAATGTCTTGAAACTTAGTCAGGATGTTTATCTTCATCTAATCTCGCTTAAATCGAAAGTGGAGTCAAGTGGTGTCAAGAGATCAAATTATAGTAAAACATTTAGTGCACTCTAGAGGCCACATTTTTGCAAACCATAGAATATTACATAAAAACCTTGTATGCACTCTAGAGACCACATTTTTGGTCTTGAAACTTGGTCAGAATGTTTGTCTCCATCAAGTGTCGGTAAAGTTTAAAATTGGGTCAAGTGGGTCTAAAAACGGGGTCAAGGGATCATATCTTAGAAAAACCTTGTGTACACTCTAGAGGTAACATATTTGGCTCAAATGTCTTAAAAATTGATAAGAATTTTTAGTCGTTATGAAATCCAGGTCAGGTTCAAAATTGGGTCAAGCGGGGGGGGGCAAAAATGGCGGTCAATTTTTGGTAAACCCTTTTGAGCTCTCTAGAGAACACAATTTTAGTTCAATTGTATTGATTCTTGGTCAGTATGATTGTCTTCACATCTGAGCCAAGTTGATGATTGGGTCAAGTTGGGTCAAAAATGGGACCAAGAGGACAAATTAAAAAAGCCTTGTGTGCACCCTAGAGGCCACTATTATTGCTCCAATGTCTTGATATTTAGTCAGAATGTTTGTATCCATGAATCATGGCCAAAATTTAAATTGGATTAAGTAGGTTAAAAATGGGGACAGGAGGTCAAATCTTGGAAAACCCTGAGTGTACTGTAGATGCCTCTTTTTGGTCCAAAAGATTTGAAACTTGGTCAAAATGTTTGTCCTCATGAAAACTAGTTCCAGTTAAAATTGGTTCAAGTGTGGTAAAAAATTAGTTGAAAGGGTCAAAATTTTAGAAAAAATCTAGTGTGCACTCTTGGATTGGAAATTCTGTATCTTGGTCAAAATGTTTGCTTTGTAATGTTATACAAGTTTGAAAGAGGGTAAAAAACTAGAACACTTTCAAATCTAAAAAAAAATAGTACTTTAGAGGCAACATGTTTGTCTTCTAGATATCTTTGACTTTTGATAAGCCAGTAATAAATTTCAAAAAGTATTGTTTACACTTTGCCACCTTTGTCAACTATATGCATCAGAAGAGCGCTTAAGGGACAATGGTCCTCTTGTTTAATGTTTACATCATATGCGGGTTTTTTCATAATTTTCTCATGGGCTTTTATTTGTTAATTTACACGAGAAATTCGATGTTTGAAAAATTCACCTGTGGCAGACATAAAATAACTTAATTTTAATTTTATATCAATTTTTTCTGTTTAGATTCGATAGTGTGATTCGTTGTAAAGGATATTTTGCTAATTGAGTACATTACAAAGATATTTTGTTTCACTGTGCTTAAGGTTACGTTTGTTTTTCAAACGAAAAAGTCTCAACATTATTATGAACTTGATTGGCTAAAAAAAAGACTGCCAGTATACATTTAACTAATGGTTATCTGATATACAATTGGATGCAGATCTATAATTTTAAGTGAAGAATATTTAAACTTACTGGGTTTTTTTTTTTGTTGTTGTTATTTTTAAATAACATCAAATCAAAAGAAATCATGAGAATGATTTGAATTCACAAGGGCATTAAACTAAGACCCTAATTGCGTATTCATAAAGTGTGGTTTATCATCTTAATTCATGCCGGTATGCATTTTAAATAAATATAATATTAAACTAACCTGATAATTTTATTGTTACTTTGTTTATTTACTCACCATGATTGTGTTTTAAATGACATTTCTTAAAAAGTTCAAACGAACATCTCTCATAAATTACATATTTTTCATTTAATTTTAGAATGTGGAATATGTCATTTAAGGTTCATGAAAAGTGTTTGAGACCCAATTTTAAGGGCATTCATTTGCCAAGAAAAGGCAGTATGTCAAGGAATATTATATATCAAAATGAAGCTATTTATGAGCACAAGCAGTTGAAAAACATAAGACTGTTATAACTATAGCGGTATAGCCAAAACATTGTGGAAAAGGGTCATTTTGTACAGAACAAGCAACTGCATGACTGTTGGATAAAATTGGCTCATATTTTAACAAAGTCTAGCCTAAAGTACCATCCAGGTAGTGCTACAACCATTGGTATAAAACTCAGCCCCAAAACGTAGTTATGCAAGCAATCTTTTTTTGACTTATTTTATAAACACACATGTCATATATGTCATTCTAATTTTGTAAATGTGTAGATCTTTTTAGGGTAAGGTGTGTTATCACAACATAAATAGACATTAATTGTTTATATGACTGTAAGGTTCTTTTGCAATATATCAATTTCTATTTCACAGAATGGTAAAATGTATAGTAATATTGTAGATCATTGAATAAGAAAAAAACTATAATTTGAAATAAATCGCAGAAAATATTTCACAATATTATGTTGTTATGTTGCACCATACCTTACATCTATTTTGAAAACAGACCAAACCGGTTTGACATGTATGTTGACAAAATAAATGGAAATAGATTGTTTCAAAAGAGCCTTTTGAGACTGAGTTTTATATCTAAGGTTGTAGCACTACCTGGATGGTACTTCAGACTGTACTTTATTAAAATACGGGGCAATTTTATGCAATCGTCATGCAGTTGCTTTTTCTGAACAAAATGATCCTTTTCCACAATGTTTTGGCTCTACCGCTATAGCTATGGCGGTCTTATGTTGCCTAACTGCTTGTGCTCTCGAATAGCTCCATTTTAATATATAATTTACCTGGACATACTGCTTTTTCTTGGCTAATGAAGTGCCCTAAGTTTTGGGTCTCAAACACTTTACATGAACCTTAAGTCCTTCAAGAATGAAAATTTATTGAGAAATAAGAGTTTGTCAAGCCTAGCATACCGTATGGCTTTCGACCACTTAATCACGGCTGTAAATTATAACACTATCACGTTTCTGGAGGAGTTTCGAATTTTCAATCGAGTCGCCATTTTATGAAGTTTTCAGCTCTTAAGAGTTTTAGAGGAAATTAAAATGATTATTTACTTACAATCGAGACAGAATTTGGAAATTTCAGGACAAATTTTCTTACAACACGTCATATTGCACGTGATTGCAAACAACATGTTACTTCTTGGGCTCCTCTTAGATCACTTCAGATAAGTTGTCATAAACGAAAGCGGGGTATAAGTTTTGATAATTTTACTGGTTAGACGATGAGTTTATCAAATGATAATCTATCGTTTTTGTTTTTTTTCTCGATAATACTCCGAAAAGTATGAAATAATTGCATTTAAAGTATCAGGGGGGTTTTACTAGACAATTTGCTACTTTTTCATTTAAATTGTTGCATTATGCCCTCTGTTTGCCTCTTTGGATGTGCTCGCTTAAAAGTTGATCTCATTACATAAATATTAAAATAGCGGTATGATAAAGGACGAAAACGGTAAAAAAAAATTTTTTTCTACGCATCAAAGCAGTTCCAATTTCTAACAACATTATATATATATATCAAACTGCGAGGCGGTTGTATTCATAATACTGGATAGGGCGGGGTAGGTGACATGTTTGAGGTATATTAGTAATTTGACGCTGGGTTCAGTGTGTCTATGAATATATCCACCTGTTAACCTCTAACCCACTCTACCCTAATACAAATTTATTAAAATTTCTTTTTGGATTGAAGAATTTGTGCCAGTTTTTTACAAAACATGAATGATATAACCATTTTTCATAAAAAGGTAAAATTGGAATACTTTTGGAATAAAATTGAATGAGTGCGTTGAGGGAGTTTTGAGTGAAGTACATGAGATGTAATTCATCCAGAACAAAATTAGCGATATTCATAACTTCCCCATATTAAATTATGCAAACAAGTTCTATAAATAGCTTCCTATTTCTTCAAGAAACAATCAGATGCTTATACATATATTTTCTATTATGTCAGTGAAATCGCGATTTATTTCTAGTTATATTTATTTGCATCAAGTTGTCCATCTTTTTTATTGATTTTTGAGCGTTTTCGAATGGTTTGAAAGAGTGTTTGAATGAATGAATGGAACGTTGGCTGAGTTGGCGATTAAGAATGGTTTTGATTGAAATTGATGTCAATTTCACGTTGTTACAAACTGTACCAAGTGATATTGGTGTATGAAAAAAAGCCGATTTTCCGCGGAGAGAGAACAAATCTCGTTAATGCTACATGTATAACTTAACAGAGGTCAACCGCTATGGTGTGCCCTTTGGGTATAAAACCTGCTTATAAATACGTGCACTCTGCAATAATAATTTCAACACGGACACTCTGTTTTCGCGCCAAGACTTTTAGACGTTAACACCTTCATTTAAGGGATGAACGTTCAAATTTATGAAATCTCGACTATTAGAAAACTGTCGACCCACTCAGAGCATCATAAACCTTATTCTGCGGTTTTTGTCGTCCACATATACAGTGTAATCTTAAAATCTAGATACTAGAACGTGGCTTTTTTGTAATCGGCGTATTTCCGATTAGCTATCGTGTTCCATATAAAGAAAGCACTCATGGGAAGGCTGGTTGTTAAGGATGATTGTGCATACAGGTCGAAACTATAGCTCCATCTTGATCTTTATAGAATGTCCTACGACACGGGAGTGAAATTACACCGTTAGCGGCATTTCGGTCTTAACAACATCATTTTTGACAAATATCATGGTCTTATGGTCAACAGTAAAAACATCGCAAAATTGACACTCATTTCTTTCAAAATCATTCATTTATTTACTCATTCATTCATTCATTTATTCAAAACTCTCACTCAGATCGTTCAAGAACGCTCCGTCATCATTAGAAATCATTTCAGAATACAATATATCGTAGTTTAAGACGACCAACATTTAATTGTTTTTTTTTTTTTTTTATTTTTTTTTTTTTGTGTGTTTTTTTTTTTTTTTTTTTTTTTTTAATATCATCAAATCAAAAGAAATCACGAGAATGATTTGAATTCGCAAGGGTATTAAACTAAGACCCTGATTGCGTAATTGTGGTTTATCATTTTAATTAATTCTTGCATGCATTTAAAAGAAATGTAATATACATGTATAACCAACCTAGTAAATTTATGATTACTATGTTTATTTGCTCACCGTGATTCTGTTTAAAATGACATGTCTTAAAAGTTCTAAAAGAACATCTCTCATTTATAAAATATTTCTATGTATTTTTGAATGTGGGATATATCATTCAAGTCCTTCAATACTATTTTTTTTTTTTGTTGAGAAATAAGAGTTTGTCAAGCCTGACACACCGTATGGCATTCGACCACTTAATCACGGCTATAAATTATAACACTACCGGTTTTCTGGTGGAATGTTTCGGATTTTCAATCCAGGCGCAATTTTATGGAGTTTTTCTTCTCTTTAGAGTTTCACAGAAAATTTCAATTTTTATTTACTTACAACCGATACAGAATTTGGAAAATATAGGACATGTTTTCTTTATGCACGTCATTTTGCACGTGATTGCTATGCAACGTTCATGATAATGTTACTTATTGGGCTCCGCTTAGATCACTTCAGATAAGTTGAAATGAATGAAAGCGGGGTATAAGTTTTGATAATTTTACTGGTTAGGCGATGAGTTTATCAAATGATAATCTATCGTTTTTTTCTCGATAATGCAACGAAAACTATTAAATAACTGCATTAAAAGTATCGGGGGGGGATTTTTACGAATCATCTTGCTACTTTTTCATTTAAATTGTTGCATTATGCCCTCTGTTTGCCTCTTTGGGTGTGCTCGCTTAAAAGTTGATCTTATTACATGAATATTAAAATAGCGGTATGATAAAGGATGAAAACGGTCTAAAAAAAAGTTTTTTCTACGCATCAAAGCAGTTCCAATTTCTAACAACATTATATATTTATATCAAACTGCGAGGCGGTTGTATTCATAATACTGGATAGGGCGGAGTAGGTGAAATGTTTGAGGTGTATTAGTAATTTGACGCTGGGTTCAGTGTGTATTTGAATATATCCACCTGTTAACCTCTAACCCACTCTACCCTAATACAAATTTATTATAATTTCTTTTTGGATTGAAGAATTTATGCCAGTTTTTTTCAAAACATGAATGATATAACCATTTTTTTTCAAAAAACAGTTAAGAACATCGTGAAATTGACAAGGTGAATGAAATTGGAAAACTTTTGGAATAAAATTGAATGAGTGCGTTGATATAGTTTTGAGTGAAGTTCATGGGAGACGATCAAATTTCGCTAATTTTGTTCATCCAGAACTAAATTAGCGATATTCATTACTTCCCTTTATTAGATTATGCAAATAAGTTCCATAAATCGATTTCTATTTCTTCAAGAAACAATCAGAAGTTTTCGAATGGTTTGAATGAGTGTTTGGAATAAATGAATGGAGGACTGAGTTGGCGATTTAGAATGGCTTTGATTGAGATGGATGTCAATTTCACGTTGTTACAAACTTTACCAAAAAAACCGAATTTCCACGAAGAGAGAACAAATCTCGTTAATGCTACATGTATAGCTTAACAGAGGTTAACCGGTATGGTGTGCCCTTTTTTGTTTGAATGGGTTTATCGCCGCTTTCAACGACCTCGCTGTTATATCGCGGCGGCCGGAGCATCTAACAATGGGTTCCTGGTATTTCTTTCACCTGTACTACCATTACACCCTTTCCTAGCCTCCGACTGCTAACTCACATAGGTTTACGATTATCAACCCATTGGTGAGAGACAAACGTCGGAAAGGATATTTGCAGCCACCAGGGATCAAACCCACGACTTCTTGATTGGAAGTCTTATGCCTAACCAACTGCGCTATGGTGGCGGCTATGGTGTGCCCTTTGGGTAAAGGCCTGCTTAAAAATACGTGCACTTTTCAATAATAACTTCAACGTGGACACTTTATTTTCGCACCAAGACTTTTAGACGTTAACACCTGCATTTTAGGGATGAACGTTCAAATTTATGAAATCTGGACTATTAGAAAACTGTAGACCCATTCAGTGCAGTATAAACCTTATTCTGCGGTTTTTGTCACCCACATGCGCAATATACGTGTAACTCTACGCTCTAGATAAAGGAACGTAGCTTTATTCTCATTGGCGTATTTCCGATTAGCTATCGTTATCCACATAAAGAAAACCCTCATGAGACGGCTGGTCGTTTAGGGAGATTGTGCATGAAAACAGGACGAAAATACAGACCCATCTTGATCTTTATAATATGTCCTACTAAGCTGGAGTGAAATTACACCGCTAGCGGCCTTTCGGTCTAAACAACATCAACGTTGACAAATATCATGGTCCCGTGGTCTACAAATAAAAACATCGTCAGATCGACACTACTTTCGATCAAAATCGTTCTAATTCATTCACTTGAGCGCTCCATTCGTTCCAAATGCTAACTCGGATCGATAGAAATGGCTCCGAAATCATAAAACGGCATTTCGAAATATAGTTTAAGACGACCAACATTCAATTTTGATCGATCAAATTATCGATCTGCGATTTTAATGGCTGGTGTGGCTGATTCGTCAAAAAGGCACACAAACAGAAAGGCACACGTATTTTGATAAAGGGGGGGGGGGGTGGGGGTGCGGGTGGTAATAAACACCACTTATTTTGTTCATATTGAACAAAATTAGCGATATTTGATTACCTCCCCTGAGTTTCACTCAAAACCCGCTCCACAGTTTAATTCCAAAATCATTCCAAAACCATTCATAATGTCAATTTCAGGATGATCTTAACTGTACAAGGACACGTGATTGCCTTGAGACTGCAGCAAAGCCCATCAAGAATTTTGGTAATTCATTATAACAAGAACCGCGCAGGCGCTCTGCGGTTTTGTGAACAGAATTATCGTTTTTTTTTGTTTTTTTTTGACATGGCAGGGCGTTAGAATATCATATTAAAAAAGCACAAACAATCGTGATACAGTTGGTATCACCGTTAAAGTGACATTCACTTCGACCAAAACCATTCCAAATCGCTCAACCAGCGCTTCATTTATTCATTTAAAACACTCACTCCCAAAACACTCTGAAATCGTTAAAAACGCCTCGAAATTGTCTAAATTGATCAACACTTCAATAAAAGCGATCAATTTATTGCACGACTTTTTTGTATGACGTTGATTTTTAAGCGTCTGCTACACAAAATAAAAACAATGCGTAGATTTTATTAAATGGGGAAAAGTTATTGTTTATTTCGTCCAACTGGATATAAGGTTAATAACGTCGTGAAATTGACAGGGTGAGTGATCTTGGAATGATTTTGGAATGAAATCGAAATAGTGCGCGGGGAGAGTTATGGGTGAAATAAAAGGGAAGTAATCTACATCGCTAATTTTTGTTCAGGAAGAACAAAAATATCAATATTTCTATCTATGGCTTATATTGGTATCTTTTAAACCTTGTAAAAGAAATAAATGACCTGTATTCGTGATAAGAAATGAATAAATAATTATAACAATTATTATCATTCAGGCGCGGCAGAATAGAAAATTGGTATAATAATCAGGCACATGTAAAAGAATCGTGAAATTGACACTCATTTCGATCAAAATCATTCTAATTCATTCACACAGCGCTCCATTTATTCTTTCAAAACACTCACTCAGTCGACCAAAAACGCTCCGAAATCTTTAAAAATCATTTCGAAATGGTTTAAGATGACCAACGCTTATTCAAATCAATCAAATTATTCTACGATTTTGATGGCTGATTTGGATTTTAAAGTGTCAAATTGGTCCATGAAAACTGACAAAGAAAACGAACGTATGCTTTATTAAAAGGGGGGGGGGGGGGGGGGGTAATAGACATCGCTTATTTTGTTCATCGTGAACAAAATTAATTTTATTCACTTTTTTCATCTAGAATGAAATTAGCCATATTGGATTACCTCCCTTTAATTTCAATCTAATCTCGCTCCACACACTCATTCAATTTCATTCAAAAATAATTCCAAAATCAATCATCTTCTCAATTTCACAATGGTCATAACTGAAACTAGCCATTTTGGGGGTCATTGTTGGGGCAAGGGGGCGTGCAGTCTCCGACTTTAATGCTCCTTGGACTGCAAGCTATGAAAATTGAGCCAATGCATGACATTTCCAACAATTTCACAACGCAATTGCGCAACGTGGAGACTCAGATCAGCCTGTGCGGCCGCACAGTCTGATCAGATCAGAGACTTAACTATGCGCTCAATAGATGGCTACGACCCTTAAACCCTGTTAACTACCTAAAATCAAATTTCATGTACTAATTTTTGTCCAGGCTTCTCAACGTCTTTTCATCACGCACATTTGAAATTGTTAGAAATGTCACGCACAGGCCCAACTGAAAAAGAAAACCCCAAGAATTGTTTTTACCAAGCATTTCTTCACAATTTCACGGTATTTTGATTACAACATTTGATGGTCTCTTATCATAGTACCCAACTTTTTTTATTATCGTCTGCTCTTTTTTATTCCAAATCATAGAAGAGAGAAATATTGTGTAAAATGAAAAAAATATTGTAACAAGCAATTCTTACATTTTTCAAATAATTTATCCATTCTTCCCATTTTTACACGATATTCGATATTTTCTCCACATATGGTGGTTTCTTTCCAGAATTCCAGCAATTTTTGCTGTCGTCTGCAAACTCTTTCAATTTTGACCAGTCCAAAATTTTGAAAAAAAAATCTAGCATTATTGATTGATGTTCTTGTGCCACGGTTACAATTAGAAGTAAACATATATTTAAAATGACGAAAACGATAGTAATAGTAGAATAAAATCTTGAAACTTGAGAGGGTGATAATTTAAAAGCAGTCCACCCTTACAGTTTTGTGACACCGTATAGAGAAAATAATCTATGAAATTGATTACATTCACGATAACAAATCAATTACAAAACATATTCCATCGCTCATAAATCCCTTTTGATAATACTTATTTAACTTTTGCATTAAGAAAAGTTCAATTCATTTGGAATGGTCCTTAATCAAAAAAACAGAATATTTGGGCCAACTTATTTCTGACCCTGGGTGGGTACTGTTGCCCGCAACATCAGAGTATCTCTCAGAAAGCGGGATACCAGCTCTAGACTTGTCCACATATCGACTATCAGAATAGCCTAGAACAGGCTATTCTGATATTCGACAGTAAGACCAGTCTACACCCGACCCGAAAGCGGGCGAGAAATAAGTAGGCCCTTTGTAAATATATTCATAAAACGATGAAGGAAAACTGACTATAAAGGCAATAACTGAACTGTGAAGAAACTGTCAAGTAGACTCGAGATTTAACCGGGTAGATTGGCATAATATAGATTGAAGTTAGCTTAGGGATTTAAGACGAGCCTTTTGTTAAGGTATGATTCAAATTTTATCAATAATTTTGATATTGAACATTGTTACATATACATGTCTTAGAAATTTCAGGGTAGTATGAGGTAACTTATAGATCTAAACCCACTGTATGTATTCATACCTCCGTGAATTAATGTTTCTTTTTGTTCCTTATGATTTTATAAAGGCCAGAAGTCACGGTTTTGTCAATTTATGTCATCGGCTTAGGAGCTTTTATATACGAACATTATACAAATAGTTCTAAAATATTCTATGCATTTGGGTATGAATAACCTTATTTCTCGATAAACCACCGAAAAGCACTAAAGAAATGCCTTTTGTTAAAGTAACATATTTGAAAGTGATCGTTTCATAAGGGTGGGCACTCAGACAGGGTCAGACGTGTCACGTTATAAGTCAGTTTGTAGCGCGTTGGACTATTATTCAAGAGATTTCGGGTTCGATCTCCGATGGCGGCACTCATCCTTTCAGACTATTTATCACCCACAAAATAGGTTAATAACCGTCGACCTATTTAGGAAGGCAGCTGGATGCTAGGAAATAATGTTATGGTAGCACTGGTGAGAGAAATACCAGCAATCCATTATTAGGTGCTCCAGACGCCGCGATATAACTGAACGATTGTAAAAAGCGTATTAAAACACGCACAAACAAACAAAGATAATAAAGCATTACCGTCCTACGATTAAGGACGTACGCACATCCGGCTTTGAATTTTCCGCCATTTAAAAAAAAAAAAAAAAAAAAAAAAAAAAAAAACGCTTCCGTTTGTGTGCTCGCTATAAAACTATGAATCGAAATTCAAAATACGTTTTTGGAAAGAGTTACATTTTAGGTTGACAAAACACGCAAAAATTTGTATAAATTAAAAAAAGAAAATGTCACCAATTTTAAGGCGCGTTTTTTTTCTAATTTTAAAGAAAACGACAAGCAAGTATTTATTATTGCCCCTTGCCTTTTTTTTTCGGAGAGAAAGCAAATAAAACGTATGATTATGGTAATGATGATGGATGGGGAAAATCACGTGACCAACATGGCTGCTTATTTTGAATTGGGGTACAATTAAAGAAGAAAAAATGAGAAATATCCAATAAATCGAGAGAATATAATCAAATTAAAGAGGTAAATTGACATCAATAAAACACCGAACCCAGACGTAGGTGAAAAACAAACAATGTATGGAGAAAACAGATAAAAAACGAATAAGAAGTGACGATAGCGTGGATATCGAACCAGAAGAGAAACGGGAGAAATGGACTAATTCACCCAGTACGGTAAATGTCAGTACTGTAATAGGACAGGCTAACATTGTATTGTTTGAAAAAGAGAATATTGATTACGAAGGTTTGCTTTCCACTCTAGACAAAGAAATTGACAATTATCAAAGCACCGAAGTCACTGAGGGAATAGAACGTAGGATAAACAATAACTCTGATAAAAACATTGATAAGTCTCATTTGCAAGAAAACATGGGTGCAAAAGAGCCTACAAATGCTGAGCTACTACAATGTCTAAATAAAATAACTGAAAGATTGGGAAGCATTGATGATAAAATGGAGAAACAACGTGTGACACTAGAAAAGCTAGATGAAAGGGTAGGCAAGTTTGAGCAAGAAATAGACAACATATGGAAACATATACATGAACAAGATGACAAACAGCGTTCAAATCTCAAACAACTGGAGGAGAACACTGAGCTAAATGCAGAAAATATCTCTATTTCTAAAAGTAAAATTCATGACTTAAAAATAACACAGGAAAGTCTGAAGGAAGATATGCTATATATTCAAGCACAATCAATGAGAAATAATCTTCTCTTTAGCAACATAAAGGAAGAAACGTCGGATGGAAATCCTGAGGACACTGAAAATGTACTAAAAATGTTCCTAGTAGAGAAAATGAAGATGGCACAAGAGTTAGTGAATGAAATCAAATTTGAAAGGGTCCATAGAATAGGGTACAAAAAAGGTGTTTCTATTAGAAATATAGTGGCAAAATTTACCTTATTCAAAGAGAGGGAATTAGTGAGAAAGCAAGCAAGAGTCCTAAAAGGATCAAATCATTTTGTATCTGAGCAATTCCCCAAGGAAATTACAGAGAAGAGAAAGCCCTTAATTAGACAGATGAAAGAAGCAAAGGAAGATGGGCATAAAGCATGGGTATCATATGATACTCTATATATAAATGGTAAACCCGTGAATAAAAGTAAATAGGGGTGTCAAAAGGGTACTATTAGTGTTTTATCTTGGAATGTAAATGGTTTAAGTAAGCATAAAAAACAAGACAAAGAATTTGTTGACCTATTAAATAGACACAATATAATTTTCCTGTATGAAACTTGGACAAGTAAAGACAGTGACATAGAACTAAATGGCTATAAAAGTTTTAATTTCTATAGAAAATTCCAAAACAAAAAGGCCAAAAGAAGCAATGGTGGTGTAGTTATTTTTATAAAAGATGACATTCAAGAAGGTGTATGTATTGTTAAAAATCATTTTGACACAGTGGTTTGGTTGAAACTGGACAAACAATTTTTTGGTCTAGATGAGGATGTTTATATAGGTGGTGTATATATATGGCCTGAGGGCTCACCTGCTTATAATTTTGCACAGGTAGACTTTTTTAATGTTATTGAAAATGATATATTAGATTACAATTCAATAGGTGATGTCTATCTTGTAGGAGACTGGAACAGTAGGGTAGGAAATAAACCAGATTATGTAATAACAGATAGTAACAATAAAGAAATTGATGATGAAGAATATGAGCCAGACTTTGAAATAGATAGATCAACTCCTGATAGCAGATGCAATGCATTTGGAAACAAGTTATTGCAATTATGCATAGCAACTGGTTTCAGAATTGTAAATGGAAGGTTATTTATTGAAAATAGTAATGGATACACATTTGCAAATGACAAAGGGCTTTCTGTAATTGATATGTTGTTATGCAAAGAAAGCAACTTTGAAAACCTAAATTATTTCAATATAAGTGATTTTAATATATTCAGTGATCATGCATGTCTGTGTTTTGAATTAAACTGCAATTTAAATAAAAAAAAACCTGACTTTAAAGCAAAAGAAACTAAGGTTAAATGGAATGAAAATAAAAGAAATGCCTTCAGAAGTGGCATAATCAATCAATTAGGAAATTTTAATGATATGATTCAAGGTATAGATGTTCAAAATAGGGAGTCCATCAATAATGTTGTTAATTCTTTTTCCAAGGCTATAACAGAAATAGCAGATCCTTTATTCACAAAAGAGTATTGTAGAATTGATAGAAGGGATTTCACTGAACAACAAATATCTAAACATAAAGATTGGTTTGATAGAGAATGTAAAATAGCCAAAGAAAAATATGAAACTTCAAGATTAAGATTTAAAGTTGATAAATCAGATGAAACACGCAAAGAATTCTGTGAAAATAAAAGTCTATACAAAAAGACATGTAAAACAAAAAAGCGTAAATTTGAAGAAAATAAAATTGCTGATATTGAGAAATTGAAAAATGCAAGCCCAAGAGAATTTTGGAAATTCTTTAAAAAGCAAAATAAATCAAATCATGATATAACTTTAGAACAATTCAAAGAGTATTTTGCGGATATTGGTTGCGATAATTTAGAGCAAAAAAATGAAGAGGCAGAGTCCTTTTGCAGCGGTATACCCGAAAATAACAAGTGTGATGATTTAGATAAAGAAATAAGTCTAGAGGAATTAAATAAAGCCACTAAAAATCTCAACAGAAACAAAGCAATGGGAAATGATAACATTTTAAATGAGTATTTGATTGAAAGTATTGATATCATTGGCTCACACCTTTGTGATATATTTAATGCAATTTTGTCATCTGGTTTTTTTCCGGAGAAATGGATGGAAGGCGTTATAGTTCCTTTACATAAAAAAGGTGACAAAAACAATGTTAACAATTACAGAGGAATAACTTTAGTAAGCTGTCTTTCAAAATTATTTACATCAATATTGAATACTAGAATTACAAACTTTTGTGAAAAAAATAATGTTATCTCAGATTCACAATTCGGTTTTAGAAAGGGAAAATCTACAATAGATGCACTTTTTATTCTAAACAGCCTAGTTCAAAATCATATATTCAGGAGAAAAAAATTGTATTGTGTTTTTGTAGATTTATGTAAATGTTTTGATACTATCTATCGCAATGCACTGTGGATGAAATTGTATAAAAATGGCATCAGAGGAAAAATTCTTAATGTAATAAGGGACATGTACCAGAAAGTAAAATCATGTGTCAGGGATAAAAATGTTTACAGTGATTTTTTCAATTATGCTGTGGGTCTACGCCAAGGAGAAATCATGTCACCCATGCTTTTTTCATTATTCATTGAAGATTTAGAGCTGACGCTTCAAAATAATACCGATTCAGGAATAGAAATAGAAAATGCAATTATAATTCTTCTGCTATTTGCGGATGATATGGTTATTTTAGCTAAAAATCAGATTGAATTACAGGCTCATTTGAATAAACTACACGAATACTGTCAAAATTGGGGTTTAAAAGTAAACACAGACAAAACAAAAATTATGGTATTCCAAAAAGGAAATAAAATAAACAAAAAAGATAAATGGTTTTACAATGGTAAAGAAATAGAAGTAGTAAAACAGTTTAATTACCTTGGTACCGTTTTCAGTCAAAATGGGAGTTTCAGGTCACATGAAGAGTACACAGTCAGTAAAGGGCTTAAAGCCATGAATATTTTACTAGGTTACTGTAGAAACTACAATTTTACACCTAAACTATATTGTCAATTATTTGATGCATTTGTTGGATCAGTGTTGAGCTATTCATCAGAAATATGGGGTTTAATAGACAGTAAAAACATTGAAAATGTACATTTGAAATTTTGCAAGAGGCTATTAAATGTTAGAAAAAACACAAGCAATGTTGGAGTATATGGAGAGTTAGGAAGATTTCCACTATATATTGGTCAAATGGTAAAAAAAATAAAGTATTGGTTCAAACTTATAAATTCAGAGAATATATTACTTTCTAGAACATATAAACAAGCTGTTGAGGATTGTGAAAATGGTGCCAAAAACTGGGTGTATGGTTTGAAAACAATTCTAAGTGAAAATGGCTTTCAATTTATTTGGAATAATCCTCAAGTAATAAAAAGGAATATTTTTATTCAAATGTTTAAGCAGCGTTTAGTAGATAATTTCATGCAGAAATGGGAATCAGATAAAAATTCTAGCAAGGTTCTAATTTTATATAAAAATTGTAAAGAAAAATTAGAATATGAAGATTATCTTAGCTTATTACCAAAATCCCTAAGACATCTCATAACAAAAATTAGAATTTGTGCACATTCTTTGAGAATACATACAGGACGATATGCAAGAAACTATGTACCTCGAGAAGAAAGATATTGCCTTTGTTGTAATAATTTAGATATTGAAGATGAATTTCATTTTATACTAACCTGTCCCTCATTCGCTGATGCAAGAAAAGAATATATACCAAAGTTTTACATAAAAAATCCAAGCATGGAAAAAATGATAATATTTTTAAAATCAGATTCTATAAAGAATCTTAAAGGCTTAGCTCTCTTTTGCAAAAAAGCTTTTGAATTAAGAAAAAACATTACCCATAACATTGATGGCATTTGAGAGACACCATAGGTATACTAAACGTTTATCTTAGTTTATTCTGTGCATATTAGCAAAAAAGAAAATTGAAAAGGGAATAGCATGCTAAACACAATATTTTTCCTTTCAACATTTTGCCTTGGCATACAGTGGCTTAAAGCGAAGTTCAAGATCAGTCAGAAATGACCTGTGGTGATCTGAGTCTGCATTGACTGATCTTTACTGTAAATAAGTGGAAATACACATGAACCAAATTCATTCGAAATCTGGCTAAGATTGGCAGTGTTGTCAGACAGTGTAGCTTGAGACCAGCCTGCATTGGCAAGCGGGATGATCTTAGCCAGCACAGCCTGTTTTGAATTTTATCGGTATGGGAGTACACCTCAGCTGGATCAATTGAAAATGTAAAGTTAAAGTTTTACATATGATTTGGTCAGACAGGATGGACTGGAATCAGACGGCACTTAAGTGCAGTATGATCTGAGTCCACACTTCTTGACTTGTATTTAATTGATGCGGAGATATGCCTAAGTCAGATAAGTTGAAGAGATTCCAAAATAAAGTAAAATATATCTGCACAAGGTATTGTCAGTCAGTGTGGCATAGGATCAGGCACCACTGATAATGGGGATGATCCTGTACAGCACTGTCTGATTTAGTAAATGGTGATACACAGAAGCTTAAATTAGTGGAAAATGTCCCAAAAATGTCAATTTGTTTCAAATCAAATATGATTTCAGCAAGAAAAAGGTTAATATATGTATTTATTATCAAACTGTTCATTTTCATTGTTTTTTGGAACCATGAATAAATATATTAAAATATATTTGTGATTTTTTGAAGTCAGGAATACATTCAGTATTTATGTAAAAATGTATTGAGTATAAATGAATAAAAATGTATTGAGCCTAGTCAGTTGGTATTCTGCATTGCTGCTTTGCATGCACAGTTTATATCAAAGGCATCTATTAGCCAGATCCTTTTTTTTCTTCTTTTTATTGTACCCAAATTCAAATAAGCAGCCATGATGTTAGAAAAAAAAAAAATAAATAATAAACAATGTTTCAAACTTGTGTGCAAATAATTACAGTGCTTATTAATTGTTAACAAGTAAAATTTTATCAGACCTATTGATCCTTATCCTTTCGTTTTGCATAAGGTTCAAAGGTCCTTAAGTGTTGCATCAGAAGTGCATAATTTTTAATCACATGTATGTATTCTAATATGAAAATGCACTTTTTTTTATCTATTTATTGTATTACTTTCACTCACCTTTGTGCTGTTTCTTCAAAATCTGTTTGGATGCTACAAGGTAATCTGAAAATAGAGAGGGAAGGAACCACAAAGAAAAAATTCAAATTGAACAAAAAAATGATTAAAGAATTTCAATAGAGAGTACCTTCTGCAAGAAGGCCATTCAAGAAAATTGTATGTCTTTTAATTCTAAACACTATACGGAAATGTTTAATATTCTGGAAAATTTAAAAATTAATATTTTAATTAAGTCTAAGCTGAAAAATAAAAGTAGTAAGTGTCTGCAATTACATTATTAAATTGAAAAAAAAATATATATATTAAATTGAAAAAAAAAAAAAAAAAACTAAATGAGAAAAGGAGAAATTGCTTGTTTTTTATCCTTTTCAAACCATGTTATATGTTAACAGAGAAATTAGCATTGTGTTGAAAATGTTCTATTTGAAATTAGTCAACAATTATTACAAAACCGGTTTATAAATACATAGAGAGAGGTCAAGCTAAAATTACACTTATCTGAAATTCAATAACTCGTTTGGTTGAGGATTCAAGAGCATATCCTTAAAAAACACTAAATACATGTTATTCCATAAAATGAGCCGTAAACTTCACAGTTACACGAATATATCCAGTTATCTCAATCACTTGCAATTGGTTAGTAAAAACAAATCGATTACACACACCCGTTTAACACCGTGTATGCATGAGCAATCACATGTTCAACGGGTTGTGTACTTTAACCAGTTTATTTTACGGCTCTAAACGTCCATTCGGAGAAATTTGAAATACTATTAATATTTTGCGGTTAGATTTGATTACCCTAAGGAAAATAAGTGGTTATGTAGATCAAGTTGTATATTAGACATGTTAAATATGTATTTTTTTCTATATATTATATAAATGTGATTATATTTTGTAACGATGATGTACTTTGTACAAATCTTTCAATAAACTTATCTGTCTGTCTGTCCTATTTAGGAAGGCAGCTGGATGCTAGGAAATAATGTTATGGTAGCACTGGTGAGAGAAATACCAGCAATCCATTATTAGGTGCTCCAGACGCCGCGATATAACTGAACGATTGTAAAAAGCGTATTAAAACACGCACAAACAAACAAAGATAATAAAGCATTACCGTCCTACGATTAAGGACGTACGCACATCCGGCTTTGAATTTTCCGCCATTTAAAAAAAAAAAAAAAAAAAAAAAAAAAAAAAAAAACGCTTCCGTTTGTGTGCTCGCTATAAAACTATGAATCGAAATTCAAAATACGTTTTTGGAAAGAGTTACATTTAAGGTTGACAAAACACGCAAAAATTTGTATAAATTAAAAAAAGAAAATGTCACCAATTTTAAGGCGCGTTTTTTTTCTAATTTTAAAGAAAACGACAAGCAAGTATTTATTATTGCCCCTTGCCTTTTTTTTTCGGAGAGAAAGCAAATAAAACGTATGATTATGGTAAAAAGAACCCCTACCTCATATCCTTGAACCAAAATATCAACAAAATTGTTATGTCCAATATTGAAAAATGTCTTTTGAAATTTGATTATATTTGTGAAAAAAACCTTCTTTTAAACAAATAAGTCAAAATATGTAAAAAAGAAAAAATAGATAAAGACTGTGGCCCCAACTTTTTTCATTTCAAAAAAAATCTTCATTATGCCACAAATTTATATTGAGCATACAAGAAAAAGTTTAATAGCAGACATTTGTACAGTTTAGAATTGTGGAGTTAAGAACGTCATGTAAGTGTCAGGATGAATAATTTTGAATGATTTTTAATGGAATTGAATGAGAGCGTGGATCGAGATTACGGTGAAATTCAAGTGAGGTAATCCATTATCGCTAATTTTGTTCAAGATGAACAAAATTAGCGATATATATTAACCCCCTTTGATACATTAGGCTTACAGGTTCTATGAATAAATTACTACGTCTTCGCGAACCCATCGTACTCTTATAAAATTCATTTGTGTTATTTAAATCGTATATTTTATCTACTGATTTTAATTTTGAATGTAGTTATTGATCTTATCATTTTTAGAGATTTTGAATTGTTTTGAATGGTTTGTGTGAGTGAGTGTTTAGGCTGAACGAATGGAGTGCTCAGCTAGCGATAGAGACTTTTTTGGTGAGAATGTAAATTTAACGATTTTCTTAACTGTACAAGGTATAACATTTTTTAAAAATCTTTCAAATTGTCAAGAAATCTTTCTTCTGGCAGCAGAATTGAAAATGGTAACCGCCTCTTTAAAAGAGGTTTTGTCATGTACATTTAGGGAGATAAAAATTCATGTAAACACACTTAAATTTAATTTGTGTTATTCAATCTGGTTATATTTCCTGTCTCTTGGCTTGAATACAATTATCTAATATCTCTCAATTATTCCTTATTTTTTCAAGTCCGAATAACTATACTTCAGTTAGTTGCATTGTGAAATTGACTTTCACCTCAATCAAAACCGTTCTAAATCGCTCAATCAGCGCTCCATTTATTCAATCCAAACACTCACTCAAACCATTCAAAATCGTTCAAACCCATTGAAAAATATAGAATCAGCAACGTCATTTAAAATATATTTTTTTAAAGAGGAAAATCGCGATTTTGCTGACATAATTCAAATTGTTGGCTTCTAATTGGTTCCTGAAGAAATAGGAAGCAATGCATAGAACTTGCATGCAAATTTTATAAGAAGGGAGATAATCAACATCGCCAATTTGGTTCATCCTGAACAAAATTTGCGATTTAGGATTACCTCCCATTAATTTCACTCAAAACTCGCTCCACACACTCATTGAATTTAATTCCCAAATCATTCCAAAATCATTGTCAATTTCACGATGTTGTTAAATGTAATCGGTTTCATGCAGTTAAGGTAGTAAAACCGTAATATGTTTTCAAAATTAAAAGAAAGTAGGTAAACCCCAATAGACCCCCCCCTTTCTTAATAGAAAAATGTGATTGTAAGACAGAAAAAAAGAAAACTTGAGGCAGAAAATTATACCGTCTCTTACTCGGTTTGAACTTGTGTTCTCTAGTATCAGAGGCGGACGTCTTAACCTCTAGACCACAGGTCTGCGTACTGTACGTGCCTCCAGTGAACACTTAAATATTATTGCTACTTGGCGGAATTTGTCGATCATCGGTGATTTTCCGATTTCACTCGCGGAAAATAAACGGAGTCTCAGGCGAAATTAGCCAAGTAATACCATACATGTACACGTCAGAAAATAAATAAACTGTTCTGTTCTGTTCTGTTCTGTTCTGACCAACATTTCAATCAAAGCGATCAATTAATTGCATGACTTATTTGACTGGCGTTTATTTTTAACCGTCTGCTTTTCCATGAAGACACAAAATAAAAAAAAATTGCGTAGATTTTATCAAATGGGGTAAAAATTATTGCTTATTTCGTCCACTGGATAAAATGTTAATAACATCGTGGAATCGTCAAGGTGAGTTATATTGGAATGATTGAGGAATGAAATCGAAATAGTGCGCGGGGAGAGTAATGAGTGAAATTAAAGGAAAGTAATCTTACATCGCTAATTTTTGTTAAGGAAGAACAAAAATAGAAATATTTTAATCTATGGTGTATATTGGTATCTTTCAAGACTTGTTAAAGAAATAAATGACCTGTATTCGTGATAAGAAATGAATAAATAATTATATCAATAATTATCATTCAGGCGCGGCAGAATAGAAAATTGGTATAATAATCAGCCACATGTAAAAGAATCGTGAAATTGACACTCATTTCGCTTAAAATCATTCTCACAACGCTCCATTTATTCTTTCAAAACACTAACTCAGATCGACCAGAAACGCTCCGAAATCATTAAAAATCATTTCGAAATGGTTTAAGACGACCAACGCTTATTCAAATCAATCAAATTATTCTACGATTTTGATGGCTGATTTGGATTTTAAAGTGTCAAATTGGTCCATGAAAACTGACAAAGAAAAAGAACGTATGCTTTATTAAAGGGAGGGGGTTAATAGATATCGCTTATTTTGTTCATCGTGAACAAAATTAATTCTATTCACTTTTTTTTTTTATCTGGAATGAAATTAGCCATATTGGATTACCTCTCTTTAATTTCAATCAAAACTCGTTCACACTCTCCATTGTGGATGTCAAGGGGGCGTGCAGTCTCTTACTTTAATGTTCCTCTGATTGCAAGCTATGAAAAATTAGCCAATGCGTGACATTTCCAACAATTTCACATGTGCGCACCGTGGAGACTTAACTATGCGCTCAATAGATGGCTGCGACCCTTAAACGCTATTTACGACCTAAAATCAAATTTCACGCACTACTTTTTTGTCCAGGCTACTCAACGCCTTTTCATCACGCACACATGAAATTGTTTGAAATGTCATACACAGACTAAAATGTAAAGAAAAAAAAAACTTGTATCAAGCAATTTTCCACAATTTCCCAGTATTTTTATTACAACATATGGTGGTCTCTTATCATAGACCCCTTTTTTTATTGTCTTCTCCTTTATTCAATTAAAAAATATTGAAAAGAGAAACTGTGAAAAGGTATAAAAAAAATTGTAACAAGCAATTCTTACATTTTTCAAATATTTTCTCCATTCTTCCCATTTTTGCACGATATTTGATATTTTCTCCACATATGGTGGTTTCTTTCCAGAATTCGAGAAATTTTTTGCTGTCGTCTGCAAACTCTTTCAATTTTCACCATTCCAAAATTTTGCAAAAAAACCCTAGCATTTTTGATTGATGTTCTCGTGCCACGGTTACAATAAGAAGTAAACATACATTTAAAATGACGAAAACGATAGTAATCGTAGAATAAAATCTTGAAACTTGAGAGGGTGATAATTTAAAAGCAGTCCACCCTTACAGTTTTGTGACAGCGTGTAGCGATAATAATCTATGAAATTGATTACATTCATGATTACAAATCAATTACAAAACATATTCCATCGCTTATAAACCCCTTTTGATAATTCTTATTTAACTTTTGCATTTAGAAAAGTTCAATTCATTTGGAATGGTCCTTTATCAAACATACAGAATATTTGTAAATATATTCATAAAACGACGAAGGAAAACTGACTATAAAGGCAATAACTGAGCTGTGAAGAAACTGTCAAGTAGACTCGAGATTTAACCGGGTAGATTGGCATGATATAGATTGAAGTTAGCTTAGGGATTTAAGACGAGCCTTTTGTTAAGGTATGATTCAAATTTTATCAATAATTGTGATATTTAACATCATCAAATATATTTATTTCTTCAAAGTTTCGTGGTGGTATGAAGTTACTTATAGATCTCATCCTATTGTATGTATTCATACCTCCGTGAATTAAAATTTCTTTTTTGTTCCTTATGATTTTATAAAGGCCAGAAGTCACGGTTTTGTCAATTTATGCCATCGGCTTAGGAGCTTTTATATACGAACATTATACAAATAGTTCTAAAATATTCTATGCATTGGGGTATGAATATTTTTTTCTGTCAATCAGAACCTTCGGGTTTTTTTAGACAAACTTACCATTGAAATGTTGAATCATTGAACCTTTGTTCATTGACCGAGAAAGAAGTTTGGTTTATATACCATAGGATATTTCAATTTATTGTCAAATACAATAATGCTGTGTGCCAGACTGTATTTTCGTGGAGTTCTTCCTCCGTAAATTATTTTGTTCATCTTAACACTTGCTGAGACAAACTTTTCATTCTATTTTACTTTAAGACCACTTTTAAATGTGAACTCCAATTTACCACTGTTTCACCCAACCCCTTTTTTTCAAATATCGTTTTACGGATTCTCTGTTCGCGTAACAGGTCACATATATAGTTTTTTTTTTTTTTTTAATTATAAACGTTTCTTTTCGAAAAGAAAGTCCTATATAACTCTAATAATACAGCATGAATTGTAACACAACTTTCAAGTAATGTTAATGAGTTCGAGCTGATTTGAATAGTTTCATTGACCCGACGCCTATGGGTGTCATAAAACAAATGATTCAGTAAGAATAATGTAAGTGTAACGACCGACATTTTTTATAATATATAGAGGATAATCGTTTGTTAAAGTGTAAGATCGATATATATCCATTGAGTGAACAACAAAAGCTATATTTTCACGAGTAGTGGAGCCACGAGTGAAATATAGCATTTGTTGTTCACGAAATGAAATATAATTAATCGATCTTACTCGAGAAACAAACGATTATTCAATTCCTTTAATGCAAAAATGAGTCAAAAAGTGCAGTTTCTGGGACATATTTTCGTAAAGCGCGTCATTTTGCACGTTATTACTATGTAAAGTTCATTATGACGTCACTTATTCCGCCCCGCATAGATGACGTCATATAAGATGAAAAGCACAAAAGCAGGTTATAAGTTTTTGATAATTTCACTGCTTTATGGTGCGATTATCGAGTCATAATCTACCGTTATTTCTCGATAAACCACCGAAAAGCACTAAAGAAATGCCTTTTGTTAAAGTAACATATTTGAAAGTGATCGTTTCATAAGGGTGGGCACTCAGACAGGGTCAGACGTGTCACGTTATAAGTCAGTTTGTAGCGCGTTGGACTATTATTCAAGAGATTCCGGGTTCGATCTCCGATGGCGGCACTCATACTTTCCGACTATTTGTCACCCACCAATAGGTTAATAACCGTCGACCTATGTAGGAAGGCAGCTGGATGCTAGGAAATAATGTAATGGTAGCACTGGTTTGAGAAATACCAGCAATCCATTATTAGGTGCTCCAGACGCCGCGATATAACTGAAAGATTGTAAAAAGCGTATTAAAACACGCACGCACAAACAAAGATAATAAAGCATTACCGTCCTACGATTAAGGACGTCCGCACATCCGGCTTTGAATTTTCAGCCATTAAAAAAAAAAAAAAAAAAAAAAAAAAAAACGCTTCCGTTTGTGTGCTCGTTATAAAACTATGAATCGAAATTCAAAATACGTTTTTGGAAAGAGTAACATTTTAGGTTGACAAAACACGCAAAAATTTGTATAAATTAAAAAAAAAAAAAATGTCACCAATTTTAAGGCGCATTTTTTTCTAATTTTAAAGAAAACGACAAGCAAGTATTTATTATTGCCCCTTGCCTATTTTTTCGGAGAGAAAGCAAATAAAACTTATGATTATGGTAAAAAGAACCCCTACCTCATATCCTTGAACCAAAATATCAACAAAATTGTTATGTCCAATATTGAAAAATGTCTTTTGAAATTTAATTATATTTGTGAAAAAAAACCTTCTTTTAAACAAATAAGTCAAAATATGCAAAAAAGAAAAAAATAGATAAAGACTGTGGCCCCAACTTTTTTCATTTCAAAAAAATCTTCATTATGTCACAAATTTATATTGAGCATACAAGAAAAGTTTAATAGCAGACATTTGTACAGTTTAGAATTGTGGAGTTAAGAACGTCCTGTAAGTGTCAGGATGAATAATTTTGAATGATTTTTAATGGAATTGAATGAGTGCGTGGATCGAGATTACGGTGAAATTCAAGTGAGGTAATCCATTATCGCTAATTTTGTTCAAGATGAACAAAATTAGCGATATATATTAACCCCCTTTGATAAATTAGGCTTACAGGTTCTATGAATAAATTTCTACGTCTTCACGAACCCATCGTACTCTTATAAAATTCATTTGTGTCATTTAAATCGTATATTTTATCTACTGATTTTAATTTTGAACGTAGTTATTGATCTTATCATTTTTAGAGATTTTGAATTGTTTTGAATGGTTGGTGTGAGTGAGTGTTTTAGGCTGAACGAATGGAGCGCTCAGCTAGCGATAGAGACTTTTTTGATGAGAATGTAAATTTAACGATTTTCTTAACTGTACAAGGTATAACAATTTAAATCTTTCTAAATGTCAAGATATCTTTCTTCTGGCAGCAGAATTGAAAATGGTAACCGTCTCTTCAAAAGAGGTTTTGTCATGTACATTTAGGGAGATAAAAAATTATGTAAACACACTTAAATTTAATTTGTGTTATTCAATCTGGTTATATTTCCTGTCTCTTGGCTTGAATACAATTATCTAATATCTCTCAATTATTCCTTATTTTTTCAAGTCCGAATAACTTTACTACAGTTAGTTGCATTGTGAAATTGACTTTCACCTCAATCAAAACCGTTCTAAATCGCTCAATCAGCGCTCCATTTATTCAATCCAAACACTCACTCAAACCATTCAAAATCGTTCAAACCCTGTGAAAAATATAGAATCAGCAACGTCATTTAAAATATATTTTTTTAAAGAGGAAAATCGCGATTTTGCTGACATAATTCAAATTGTAAGCTTCTAATTGGTTCCTGAAGAAATAGGAAGCTATGCATAGAACTTGCATGCAAATTTTATAAAAAGGGAGATAATCAATATGGCCAATTTTGTTCATTCGAACAAAATTTGCCATATAGGATTACCTCCCATTAATTTCACTCAAAACTCGCTCCACACACTCATTGAATTTCAGTCCTAAATCATTCCAAAATCATTTACCTTGTCAATTTCACAATGTTGTTAACTGTAATCGGTTTCATGCAGTAAAGGTAGTAAAACTGTAATAGTTCCGCAACATTTTGGCACTCAAGAACTTTCACAATGTTGACCGAGGTTTCCTAATGAAAATCATTATGAAACCTTGGTCAACATTGTCAAAGTTCATTACTTCCGAAACGTTGCTCAACTATTACGGGTCCCCTACCTTAATTACACATTCCTGTTGCAGACATAGTTTAGACTGGCACGTAAGACTAAAATCAGACTGCACGTCAGATTAATTGCAGTTTGATCTTAGCCTTAATAATTGTTGGGAAACATTTTTTCTAGACTATTTGAAATGTCACGATAATAGGTATTTGATTGGAACAGGAATTAAATTATCAGGATAAGGGTTGAAAATAACCCAGAAATGTAGCGTCCTCAATGGACAAATTATCCCCTCTTTATAAATGATCAATAAATGGAATAGCTGTACGTTAACCGTAAAACAGATAATTGTGTAATTATGATCTTTTCTGCAGATCGAAATCTACGATTTTGCATGCAGTTAATAACATCGGGAAATCGACACTCATCTCAATCAAAACATTCTAAATCGCTCATTTAGCGTTCCATTCATTCGTACAGAAACTCACTCAAACCATTCAGTTTTTCTGTCCTGAAAAATTTACTTCTAGTTATATACACTAAGAACCGTGCATTATGATTGGCTGAAAAATTTTGATTACGCAGCTATTTTATAAACTTACGCACAAAGTAGTCAACCCAAAAAATCTGTCTCAATTTGTAGAAATATTTACCTTTTTTAAATCAGTAGATATGAAAGGAATATTTGTACAATTCAAAATATAATCACATTCATTAAGTGTTTCCGTGTGATTATTGTTTTAGTTTCATCCCTCTATGAATTCAACAAATACCCTCTTCATTTCATAATTATTTCTGTGATTTCTTCCACGTATTACGAGACAATGAACATAATTGGCATCAAGATACAGTTAACAACATCGTGAAATTGACATTTATCTTGGTCAAAACCATTCCAATATCACCCACTCAGCAATACATTCTTTCATTCCCAACGCTCATTCAAACCATTCAAGAACGCTCTCACTGAAAAAGGTATAATCAACAACGTAATTTAAAATTAATAAAGCTGGAAAGAATAACAATTTTACTGACAAAATTGATGTTTTAAGCGTCTGATAGGTTCTTGAAGAAAAAGAGAGCTATTTATAGAATATATTTTATCAAAGGGAGGTAATTGATGTCGCTAATTATGTTCATCTTGAACAAAATAAGCGATATTCGATTGCCTCCCTTGAATTTCACTCAAAACTCGCTCTACACACCCTTTCAATTTTATTCTAAAATCATTCAAAGACCAATAAACAATTTTTAGGTTTTTTTTTTTCATTTTTTCCTTTACACATCAAGACTTATGATAATCTGTTTAACAAATACTTCACATTTTGCCACGTCTAAATGGCGAAATGTTTTAGGATTTGTCTTTTGTTTTTTGTCTAACCTGTTAAAATTGACCCTAAATATCAATACAATTGATCATTGAAAATTAATACTTATTATCGAAAAATGAAAATTCTCAGATTTACAAAAAAAGATAGGGAGAAAGTTTTGATTTTGAAACACACTGAATCTAACGGAAAAGGGAGATACCAAAAGAATGTAATTTGTGTTATTCAAACATTAATTCATTTTTATAATATGACCTACGTCGCGGGAGTGAAATAAACCCGTTGAATATTTTTGATATTACACGGGTGTTATTACACTAGTGGAATAACTATGCAAATGAGCTCAGAACGAAAAGCGACGCTATTTTGTAACCGAGAAAATGACGTCATAATCTATGCTTTGTGACGTCATTTTTAAACGGCGTTATAAGTTTCGCGGAAAATTGTAACGTTGAATTCTAAGAATTTTGACGATTTTTCGCTAAAATTTGGGTCATATTATAAACAGAATATAAAATTTGTGCTCATAAAATACAGAATTTATTAAACTCGTCATCTAAAACAGATAAAAACTCGGCGCAGCCTCGTTTTTATCTGTTTATAGATGACTCGTTTAATAAATTCAGTATTCAATGACCACTCATTCAATATCCTCTATTTACAAAACAAATGACATATTTTCCATGTGACACCTGTCATTTTTTTTATTTTGCAAAGAACAAAGACTATGTAAAATATCAATAAACAGTTTGTAAGATTTTCTTTTTTTCATATTTTGGGCGTTGCCTAGGGCGTTGCTATGCAGGGAATGTTTTGAGAACGCTTGTATTCTTTGTCTTTTACTGACTAAACTTGATATTTATAATCGTAGCAATTTGATATAAAAGAAAAAAGAGCGACTTTCGGATCAAATCTAGGAAATATAATACAACATCTCTAATTTCGTCGAAGTTGAAAGTAAATACCGGTATTTATTACCTCCCTTTAAAAAAACACCCCTAAAAATGAATAAATAAATAAATAAAAAGGTTATCATTTTATTCTAATTGATTAAATTATTCCTCGATTCCTCCACAAACTCATTCAATACCATGCCAAAATCATTTAACTTGTCTGTTTTATGATATGCTTAAAGCAACTGTACCCCTTTGAAAAATTCATCTTATAACAATGATAAAAAATACGAAAGAAATAATGTCATGCATTATTACTGTTTATGGATAGTTTTTTAACGTGAATTTTCATGAGTAACCTGGGGTGATGGACATAAACTTTAACATTGTCGTTCAGTGACCTATGTCGGGTTTAAGTAAGTTGTTATATTTTCCCCTCAAGCTTAATATATTTTGCTACAAAACGAAGATCTCGTAATATTGAAGTCGTTTTAAGGAATGAAGAGAGTATTTGTTGATCTCAGTGAGCTATGAACTAAAATCTAATCACACTGTATGAATACGAGAAGTGGATTCATGCATGAGTGCGATTATGTTATTTGTTTAATACCTCTTTGAAATCAACAAATGTTATCTTCATATCTTATAATCTAATTTCATAAAGCAAAAATGTACAGATTTGTCAGTTAAGACACAAAGTTCTTACGGGGCTACTTTTTGTGAAAGCTAACAAAACAATTGCGAAATTGAAATTGTTTTCATTAGGAAAAAATCATCTTTTCAGCCAATCTGAACGCACGAATATTGATGGACACAACTAAAGTTAAATTATATTGCTATGAAACTAAACAAGTATATAACATCTAAACAACACCAAGATGATATTTTGTCGACAAGAAAAATCAAACAATAGGTATTTCATTTCTCGAAGACCTGTTACATCATGAAAAATATACATCTTTTATACGTGTCACAATGAAAACATTTCGATTATATGTAATTTCTTTATCCAAACATTGGTTAGGGTCACTGACTTTTCGAGCAACCCGTGTGCCTTCTACACATTTTCGAAATGAAATTACCCATTTGTCTTCGTCAATAGTTTAGTTAGTGATCGGAGTGATTTGAAATTTCAAATTGAAAAAAAAATCTCACTAGTTTATTTGCATAGATAAAAAGTAAGACAATTGTAAGATATTCCTTTTTGAGAGTTTGAAATGGGCTCCATCCAAGAGATACGTTTGTTGATAAGCGTTGAAATGATTCATGCTCGACAACTGTAAAATTTCTGAGATTGGTTAGCGTACTAGAGTCGACAAGAAACGCTTGTGACGTCTATCCGACAAGGCAGCTTCATCGGAAAACATCATTGACGCAATCAGTTTATGATAAAAAAATCTTTAGCTAAACAATACAACTGAACTCATTACATAACGGTTAGTCTAATTATTTGCAGTTTATACTAATTTATTTAAGATCGATTGCGACGACAGCTTAAGTTTATTGTATCGCTCTCGAACACTCAATCCTGATGTTTTCACGTCCCCGAGAGAGAGGCAGTGGTTTATACCCACTGCTACCCTTTTTTACAGCTGGGTAAACTGGGACTGGCTATTAAGTGTTTAGCCCATAAACACACCCCGGCGACAGTGGGGCTCGAACCACGGACCTCCAGGTCACGGGTCGAGTGCATTTACCACTAGGCCACCGAGGCAGTCAAATTAGTCTAATTATTATGAGAAATCGCAACTGAGATCTCCGAATCTCAAGAACCGTTGACCCTCTATGCCCAAGTCAAAAACTTTACATCAATGCCATTGTTCTTTCTCAAAGGTAACGCCAATCTCTTTACGAGTCAGCTAATCACATCGTGAAGTTGGCACTTATTTCGATCAAAACCATATAGAATTACTCGCTAAGCGCTTAAATCATTCATTCCAAACACCCTCTCCAAATTATCCGAAATATTTCAAAAACCCTTCGAAATCTTTCGAATTGATCAATTTTTCAATAAAATAATTGCATAATTATATTGGCTGGTGTTGGTTTTAAGCATCTGATTTAACAACGAAGAAAAAAATCAGAAAAATACGTATATTTTATTTAAAGGGGGGTAAAAAGGCATCACTTATTTCGTCCAATTGGATGAAATTTTCGATTATGTTTTACCTCCCTTGAAAATATTTCAAAACTTTCACGACACACTCAATCAATTTCAATCCAAAATAATTGTAAAATCGTTCAACTTGTCAATTTCACGATGTTCCTAACTGTATTATTGTGAGAAATCGCATCTGAGATCTCGGAAACTCAAGACCCGTTAACCGTATTTGCCCACCAAACTTTACATCGACGCCATTGTCTGTTCTATCTACAAGAGATTGCCAATCGGTTTTGCGATACTCTTTAAAAGACAGGTTTTCACGAAAAACGGATCCAATATCATATATCCTTACCAGTTCTTTTCCGGTTTGTAATTTAAGAGGACCCCTGTTATTGTGTCCAAGGATGACATCTCCATATTCTTCTTTTTATATAAAGGTACAGTTAGTAACAGTGTGTAATTGACATTCACCTCGACCAAAACCATTCAAAATCGCTCCATTCATTCATTCTAAACACTCATTTCAATCACTCAAAAGCGAAATCATTAAAAACCATTCGAAATCGTTCAAAACGACCAACTTTTATTTGGAATTAATCAAATTTTCCATAATTTTATCGGCTAGTTTAGATTTTCAATTAACTGATTGGTCCTTGAAGACAGACGGGTAGGAAAGTAAGTTTATTAAAGGGAAGAAATGAATATCACTAACTTCGCGCAGTTTGGACGAAATAAGCGAGTTTTTATTATTTCAATTAAATTTCATTCAAAATTCACTCCACACACTCATTCAATTTCATTCTTGAATCATTCCTAAATAAAACAATTTGTCAATTATACGATGTTGTTAACGATAATTAGTAACAAGCAGTTGTACCTCCAGAACAGTTGAGTGATACGGTTAGGAAGATCACGTAATTGACAAGGTGAATGGTTTGGAATGAGTTTGGAGTGCATTTGAATGAGTAAGATTTGGTGGAAATTCAAGGGGAGAAATTCAATAGCAAAGCGAGCTGCATCGTGAAATTGACATTCGCATCAATCAAAACCATTCTAAATTGCTCACTCAGCACTCCATTCAAAACACTCACTCAAACCATTCAAAACGCCCAAACCATTGAAAAACATAGAATCAACAACTACATTCAAAACAGATTTGGATAAAGAAAATCGCGATTTGACTGACAAAGTTGAAATTGTTAGCGTCTAATAGGTTCTTAAAGAAATAGGAAGCTATCTATAGAACTGGTATGCATATTTTACTAAAGGGAGGTAATCAATATCGCTTATTTTGTTCATCATGAATAAAATTTGTGAAATTAGATTACCTCCCATTAAATTCACTCAAAACTCGCTCCACACATTCATTCAATTTCATTCCTAAATCATTCCAAAATCATTTACCTTGTCACTTTCACGTTGTTGTTAACTGTGCGTAATTTTCTTTTTGTGTGCCTTCATGGACCAGATGGAAACTTAGAAATCCACCACAGATTAAGATAAAACAAAATGATTTAATAGACATGAATGAAATCTTGATCGTTCAACGCCATTACGAAGCGTTTTTGAATAATTTCGGAGCGATTTTGAATGCTGTGGTGTTTGAAATGAATAAATGTAGCACAGAGCGAGTGAACTGGAATGCTTTTGATCGAGTTACGTATCAATTTCACGGAGTTTCTGACTTAATTCCACCTGACGTCATGTGTGATTTTTATGGTTCCAGGAGTAAAAAGTGTTTTTTCCACTAGTAAATCTAGTTAAACCCAGCCAAGCTTTCAGGATGGCGGTGCAAACGTTTTGCAAACTATACCCTGCTTTGCAAGCAAGTGTACGTGCAAAACATGAATAATTTATAAAATTACGTGAAATTGAAAGTATTAGGCTACAGATGAGGCGAAGTTGAATCCCCATCTCCATCCACCTCAGAAGTCTAACATTCAGCATCAAATTGAAACAAGAAAACTTAAATCAAGAAACAATCATGAACAAAATCATGAATGACGAAACATTCTAAAATGCTTTTAAACAATAACTAATCCGTCTGTTTCTGTCAGATATCTTTATTCTGTGACATATTCTATTTCTTAGACGTATAATCAGATGAATTGTGAACTTTTCAGGACAAATTCCCTTAAAGCGCGTCCTTTTGCTGGTTATTATAGGGTGAATTCACTTTTTTGAGGGCGTTAACATTTGCCCGAAAGCGTTAATGCATTTTGAGGGTCTCTGCAAATGTTAACGTCCGAAAAAACGTGAATTGATGCTATTATTGCATAAAAAGAAAGGCTAGAGTATTTATTCAGCAGATATTGCGAAATAATTCATATAAACGCTCAAAACGAGCCACAAACTCCCGAAAACGCCGGCTAAAATGGGTCATTCATTGCATCAGCATTTTTGTTTATACCGCCATTGCTTGGTGAATTCATGACGTCATAAAACTTAACGCGGGAACTAGATCGACGTCTTTAGTTACGCTCTAAATTAACGTAAACAATGAATATGTTTGACGCATTTTACTTATCAATATGTATACTCGTCAAAATCAAACCTTTGACGTATTTTCAACAAAATGCGTTGATTTATATTAACAAATATTGCAGAGAAAAAGTTTCATTAAAATTAGGCCCAAGCTCGAGTATAATTAGGTAAAAAAAAAAAAGTCGGGCGTTACCGGCGTGTGAATTAACTGATTAATCCACGGTTTCTCCCGTTATCGCCCGGGTTTTGTCCGTCAACGTATGCCCATAACGACCCGAAAACGCACATTTTATGCAATAATTCTAATTAACATCATAACGTCATGTGAATAAAGGACTGTGCTTAGATAACGTCTAATTGTGTGAAACGTTGGAGAGCAGGGTTTAATCTTATAATATTTTTACTGCTTTGACGGTGAGATTTTCAAGTTATCGAAATTCTCGATAATCCACCGGAAGACAATACGGAAATTTTAAAATGCATCAACGTATAGATAAAATGAGGTTTAGCTAATTTTGATACATTTTGTATTTAATGAACACAAATTCGATATTCTATTTGTAATATCACCCGAGTGTTTGCAAAATATGGACAAAAAATCTTAATATGAATAGATTATAATTTTCCGTTTTACAAATAATTCTGTCTATGAAATTACATTATCTTAATCATACTCTATGACGTAATTGATACAGTTTCAAAGTGTCATTGCTCGCTACCGCTCAGCTCTACTTGTCTCGGTGTACACAGTTAAAGACACTCTTCAGATCAAAACCATTCTAAATCGTTCACCCAGGCGATACGCAAGATACTGGTGACCTCTAGCATTACACGCAACTATAGCGTATACGTCAAGTAAACATGGCGCTTTTTGTAATATTCAGAAAAAAAGTATCGCCTTTCTTTTATCATTTTTTTTCATTTAACAATCTGTTTGACTTCATTAAGAGATAATAATATATCTAGATATACAGCATTCGGTAAGAATATAGCGCTCAATTCCTTCATTCCAAACGCTCATTCTATTCGATCAAATCGCCCCGAAATCGAAAAAATCATGATCTTTCAAGATGATCAACATTTGATTCGAATCGAACAAATTATTGTACGATTTTATTGGCTGCTGTGGATTCTAAAGTGTCTGAATGATCCACGAATACGCACAAACTGAAAAATACGTCTATTTCATTAAAGGGGGTCATAAATATCACTAATTTTGTTCGTCTTGAACTAAATTAGCGATCTGGATTACCCCCTTTTAATTTCACTCAAAAACTCAATCCACACACTCATTTGATTTCATTCCAAAATAAATCACCTTGTCAATTTTACGATGTTGTTTACTGTATCATCCATGCATTTAGAATGACAAACTTCTGATCGACTTGGTCCTCAACTTTAATATATATTTTTGCATAAAATATACGTTTTTTGTTCGTTAAACGCATACGTTAACGAACAAAACCCGGGCGTTAACTGGAGAAAACGTGGATTTGTCAGTAAATTCACGCGCCGTTAACGCCCGGCTTTTTTTTTTTACTTAAATACATATATCCGCGATTTGGGCTTATACAATTTAATCAATTTCAACGAGTTCTATTATTTTTTCTGCAATATTAGTTTGTCCTAAAAGGATGTTTTATGCTTAGTTTTCAAAATACAACTATAAGAGGATCTAGAAGACTGTACGCATTGATTAGTAAAATACGTGGAAATTATTCATGTCCAAAGTCATCATAGAGCATACCTAAAGACGTTGCTCTAATCCCCGCGTTAAATTGTGTGACGTCATGAATTTATCAAGCCACGTCAGTATAAACAAAAATGGACGGTATAATGCCATTCGGAACTCCTTCGGTCAATCCAAAGATCAAGAGTGGTCGAAGGTGATCCGAATGGGTGTAATGCATGATATAATTGTTCCGGCATATTGGTAAGTTTGTTTCTAGTTTTAAATCGTTTTTATGAAATTATTTCGCAATTTCTGTTTGAATTTATACTCTAATCTATCTTTTTATGCATTAATAGCGTCAATGCACATTTTTTCGGGCGTTAGCATTTCCAGATACCCTCAAAATGATTTAACGCCCTAGTGCTTCTTATTCGGGCTTTAAATCGTTTTTCGGGTCTCTGCAAATGTTAACGCCCTCAAAAACGTGAATTAACCCAATACTCAATTAATTTGGTTCGATTATGACGACGAAAGCTTGAGGTTGATTTATTGTCACTCCCGAACACTCAACTTATATGTTTTGCATCCCTCAAAAAGGTGTTGTGGCTTGAAGCCAAGACTACCCAATTCTACGAATTGATTGAATGGGGATAGCTTCCAAAAGTTTTGGAAGCACGATCCAGAAATAGTCTCGGCTATCGAGACAGCTTTGGACGCGCTTTTTCGTGAACGTAGGTTTCAAGTGTTTGAGTTTTTCGGTTCTCATATGAGTAGGACAGGGAAAATATACTTAGTTCCAAAATAAGCTGTGCACTTTTTGAATTTTGAATATCTCTGAAATTGCACAATCTATCGTCATGAAATGACGTATAACCATCGCCAAGAGTATGTGCAAACAATATTTGAAAGCAAAAATCAGGCGACGAGCAAAAGCTTTCAGCTAAACAAAGACATTTGACTTGGCATGTTTTCCATATACAACACGCCTTAAGAGAAATAATTGGTCTGAAAATGCATTGCATTCAATTTTTGCGGCTTTTGTTAGCATAAAATCACATCTTTAATACAATTGTGAATGACGATACAGCGTAGTTTGACTACCAATAAACGCCGTAGAATAAGATTGAACCCTGTCAGATTTAGAACGTCATTAAAATTGATTGAGCATTCATGTTCCAAAAGAAATCGAGGGCATCATTTTGTAAGACCTCTAATAAGCAAATCAAGATGTCATGGAACGCCATAGCACCATTCAACGACAGGTTAGTGGCCTAACAACGTAGCAATGTCTAACGTTGGCGTACACGTAATGCCTGCATAAGAATTAAAACTTTTGTTTAGAAATGGCTTGGAATGGCTTCTTAACTCTATAAGGCAACATCAACACATAGTTTTTTCCAAAGAAAAAGTTATAAGGAGGTCAAATCTCAACAATTTTAGTCCTACCTGCGCGTATGCTTTATCCAAATCTGTTTTGACTTTTAATTTCAAAAGGTCCTGACTAAAGCATAGAATCAAATTTACTCAATAATTTTCCTCCAACTTCGTTAAAATAAAGAGAAATGCAAAAGGTCAAAGTGCACTTTTTCCTATGGAACTCAGTTTATACAAGTTTGAACAGTTCGAGTTCAGGAACACCAAACCCTCCCTACCATTTTTCAAAGTACTTTATCCTTTATATTTTACATGAGCATATCTTAAAATATTAAATGCCCTCATTTTCTTTTTTTTTGTCCAAAAGGATATCATTTTTCTTTCCAGGAAAAAAGAGGAAGAAATGGTCGAAGCCCTTATACGAACACTGGTAGTTTTACTGGGTAAGTCTAGTCATCCGTCCCGGGTTCAATCCTAGACGGCGGCTCTAGTTATTTCCGAAAATTGAGTCCCATTGATCAGTTTATAATCATAGACTGGTGTTAGAAATACCAGAAGGAATCCATAGTTAGGTGCCCCAGCCACCGCGGCATAGCCAAAGGATTGTTACAAGCGGTCTTTTAGATTTTTCCAAAACCACTTCATAATTTAATTGGCCGAAGTAAACTTGAAAAGGTGTGATTGGTCCAGAAAAATTCAGAAATCTAATTATATCTAATTTATCTTTATTTTAACAAAGAAAGGTAATAATAAATGAATAATTTCGTTCAATATGAACGAAATTATTGATATTCAATTATCGTCTTTAATCCGATCGCTTATTCCGTTCATTTACTGGATTATTTCACTCCCAGATCATCAATTTTGTCAACGGTAGACGCTGATCACATTACCCCTTTCAAGGTCTTCAGTTTGTTAGGGTTTCAAACTTTTCTCACTTAGTTATGGGATTGTAAGTAAGTGAATATTGAACATTTGTAATTGCGTTTATTCTCTTCGACTCTGGTCTGAATGTTAGTCAATATCAAGATAAAAGCAAGATAAAATCGTAAAGTTGAAATTTGACTTTGAAAAGCCATATACCTGGGACAGTGTGGCAATTTTTGATGCTGTGTAGAAACATGCAAGATCGCGGAAAATGATTACAATAAATTCTGAGTGTATTATATCTTTCAAAAATACAGATTATTTTCTCCGATGGCGTTTGATAATAGAAATTGCAGCTAACATAAAATGATTTTATTGGTTTTCCCATGTCTTCCAATTATTCTAGCATCAGAGCTAGCAGTTGTTATATTTGCAAAAAATAAAATCAACGCCGTGACCGAACGATTATCTACCGAATTTTGGATTCATAACCACCAATGTCCCTCGACATAATCCCACAAACCCAGAATTGCCAATCTTGAAAAAGAATTGTGAAAAGTGATATTTTAACTTATAGATGGGCAGTTCTCTATTGCAGAAACAAGCATTTTTGGTGGACGTTTTTATGTCTACCAGTGTAAGAACTTGAGAATAATCCGACCACAGATGCTAATGGCTTTTCAACTTTGGTTCAATTTTCTTTTCTTCAAGACTTGTTTCCGTCAGACAACTGTGCATTTTGAAAATGGCATTATGCAAGAAACCTATACAATTTGTAAATTATTCAAAGACTCTATTTAAATGCGAAATGAGCTACCATTACTGAACCACGCGTTTTAAACTTTGGACTGATAAACCAGTCCCAACTACGCTTCCCTCCGATACATGTACTGGATATCAATAGATTGAGACAGGCTCGCTAGTCAATTCAAACTTTCGCACAAGATATTAAACGACAAAGCGGTGATTCGCCTATTGGATATTTCTGTTGTGGGCAAAAACTAAGTGGCTTGTAGCCCGCTATCTGAAACACGACGGTTAGTATATAAACATTCCTGCATCTAATTTGATAATGAAATCAGCGAGTAGAGTGAGAAGCAGAGGACACATTCGCGTGGTACTATATACCCTTAGTTTTTTCACCGTCTATAAATTCATAACCAGGGGTGTGTTCGAAGATGAAAAATCCCGCTTAATAATTTTTCAACACAATATTTAATCGGTTTTGTTCGATTCGTTTTCTCATTTATTATATTTTTGACCAATATTCATTGAAAATATGAGAAGAATCAACACAAGCAAAATAGTGTCTTGCAATTCAAATTTTATGCAACACGCTACATTTAGATAAAGGATCTGCTTATGCCGCTCGATAAACTAATTGTTATTACGACATATAATCAAAGTACTGACAGTACTGAAAGCCAGGTCTTGAGTACATGTAAATGGTTGAACTCGTTCTCCTTTCAAGGAGAAACAAAACATAATAAAGTACAAAAAAGTAATTGTAACCTCAAATTTTAGAGACTTGCATAAAATCTCACAAAAGAAAAAAAAAGCATTACAAAAATATACATACGCAATATCATGAGTTTTGGTTTAAACCTATTTATTTTACATCGATTGGGAAACAAGTTCTTACAACTTAGATTAATCCCTCTCGATTCTGCTTCCTGGAAAATTCACCAGTACTCGCGCCGAATGTGTGGGCCAATGAAAGACCCAAGATCGATAGCCGCTCCCGGGAATCGAACTGGGTCAAGAGGCAGACGCTCTACCTCTAGACCACGGACACCACACAGTGTGTGATTACATGAGTACATTGTATTGGTCAGAGGATATGAAACACATCTAAAAAAATAAAAAATATTTCAAACGATAGAATTTTTTTTCCTTTTTCTCTTGATGATATGCAGTACTTCCGAAATGATTGGTTGAGATAACCCTATATCACCCCATTAACTATTCAACGCCAGCATCTTGTATCCTGTAGCAGACGACTTTAAAATTGATTGATTCAAAAGCAAAATATGCTCCTAATGAGTCATTTGGTATAAAAAAATCCAAAGATATTATAAAAATTGCAGACGTATCAGCCCAGCAAAGCACACCGCTGTTGCGAAGGTCATGCTTATTGCTTAAAGACGTCGCATATGTTGCGTCTCAAATTATAAAAAAAAATAATAAAAGAAAAAAGAAAAATAGAACTAATAGAAAAATGAGAGAACTTCTCAATATCTTGCCCCAAAATGATCCCTGGATCGGATCTTTGTTGAAAATTTTAGGGTGTTACATACGTTAAAAAACTAAAAAAAACAAAAAAAAAACAAAAAAAACCCACATGATTCGCCGATTGTGCGCCTCGAACCCACGCCGCGAAGGTACAAAAGTTTATGGGCTTTAGACGTATACGTTAGGCTATGGCCACTCCGACTAACCGTCAGCGAATTTTAAGACTATATATTATTGATTTCCTAAAATAGGATCCTTTCCTACGCGATTTACGATTGTGTAAAAAATATTCATATAGTTTACGGACCCAAAAGAATTGTCTTGTCTTTATTTTGATTTAACTAAAATGGCAGTTAAGTTAAAGCCGAAATGATACAGCAATTAGCGGTTTTCGGTCTGTACACACGAGGAACTACTTTTTGATTTTGGCGGTGAAGAGGTCAACAATTTCCATCCCGTCTGGCAGCAATAAAGCCAGTATACTGAAAGTATACCTGGCTTTAATAAAAGTGACATCTCTCTGTCACCGAAGCAAGACAAGTTATCGAGAATGCGAACTTATAATCCTACGTTTTTTGATATAGAATTTCTATATTATCATTAACCACCTGTATTTGCGAGATTTCATTTGTTCCTAAGTGATATATATGTTTGGTGCTATTTGTGGATGTGTATTTAAAGTTACTAATTTATCATTTACACAAATAAGCACATTCAACCATTCTTTTAAACTTTGAGTATTTTTAGATTACATATAAAGTAAACAGTTCATGTGAAAAAAAGAGTCGGGGGCCCCTGATTTTGGGGTACGGACAAAACCCGACCAGACAAAACCCCATCAGACAAAACCCCACCAGGACAAAGTCCCACCCCTATATTTGGCAAATAGGACAAAACCTAACCACTTTTTTATATCAATATACGAGGGTGAATGAAAAATTACGTAGACTCACGCAATAGGAATTTTGATTTTACATATTTTGGAAAGAAAACTACACTGTCATTGAATTGCGGTATTTTTTCTGTTAATCATTTAAATTTGGATGCATTACGAATAGTTGGTCACCTGTCGCAATCATTCTGAAACATGTAGTCATTTGGTCGCGGTGCACGGTAAAGACGTCAATGTGACGCCAAGGAACTAGCAACTTCCGTTGACAGCTAGCACTTTTTAAATAATAAACTCAAAAATCAACACAATTGCTGCATCGCCTCTTCCATTGGGTAAGTACTATGTTCATACCAATCTGATCCTAAATGGTGAACTATAGTATGCAATGTGTGTTCAAAATACTGCAATAGTGTTGATCTGTGACAGCTTCAGATCCAACGTTTGGGGGACATTTTAAATTCTCCGAGTGCCATCCTTCAGAAATTTTCTCTATATCCAATAAATAACAAACACATTTTAAACTATTCAAATAGAAGATATTTGCTTATATTTGAATACCCTTTACTATATTCTATCCTCTTAACATCTCGTTTAGGCTTTCGAGAGGTCCAGTAGAACTTTATTTTTGCCCGGTTGTCTATACCTGCGCTGGTGCCGTCATTTCGATGTTCAAAATCTGACACGTTCCTTTAGCTTATTGACTTTAAATTGCAAAATACCACATGGATAACGTTTGGAATGGTAAGGTACGAATTGAGCGGACAATAACGGGTATTGAAGCTTCGAAGTAACGTTACGAAATGGGCTGCGCCGACGGTGCCTATTCACCATTATCAAACAATTTTTTTTTACACCACAGCCATAACAAACTCTTGTAAATTTAGTATTATGTCAACATTAAATAGTTTGAGACGTGAATAAAATTTTATTCATTTCCGTCGGGAAATTTCGAAGTAATAGGTATAGTCCACGTAATTTTTTATCCACCCTCGTGTTTAGTGAAATCTGTATTTATTTAAGTGTGTTTTCAACAGATTCACGAAATATATTATTAAGTTTGTTAATAATGTCATTAAAATCACTTGATTATTGTTATTTTTTCTTCTGATTTTGACTATCCACTCTTTCTATATTTTGTTGCAAAATCGCGTTTACAAACTTAAAGTAATTTTCTTCGCCTTTAAACTATGAAATAGTAAACATATTGTTTAACAGTTAGCTTCTATCTGTGCAAGAAAAGCATTGCGCGCTGTCAATCTTAACTTCAGGTACCGGTTTCAATCTGCGATGGCGGCAATCATCATTTGAGCCTGTGCGTGAGATTTCCGACTATTTCAGAATTGCGCAAAGCAAAGACTCTGACCAGCCTGTGCAGTCGCACAGTCTGATCAGACTCTTCACTATGCGTTAAGGAGATAGATAAGGTATCAAAGTATCTGTAGACCATCAGATAACTTTATATTTACAGTATGTGGATGTCTATACAACTCAATGTAAGCACCTCACGTAAATTTTCAAATTGTTGGAAATGTCACGCACAGGGTCATTTTGGACTATTAGTCTCCCAACAATGGGCAAATAATCATAGTCCTATGAGGGGTAGCAGCATTCGGAACACGACTCGGCCAATCTCACGATCAACCTCGGATGTACATAGACGGACTATTTTTAAGAATTACGGGAAAACCTTGGAAAAACTCGATGACGTCACTTTAAATGGTGTTAGCCCTCGAAACTGTGAGTGACAACATTCGACGTCGCCAACGCTACTCGTTTAAGTCACTGACGTGGAACCATCGTATCCTCATATAAATATCTTTAGATTCTTAAATAACGGCTGAAAAAATCTTAATTTTTGAGAATGATTCGTCATTCTAAAAAAATAAGACTTTTCAGCCGTTATTTACTGTAAAATATATATCTACAGTGCTAGTTTTTCTTACACTGTTTCCGCTTAAGAAAATGCACGATTTTGTTACATACCCATCCGCCTTACAAGCCTCCGAGGTCTGTTGCAGTTCACGGAAATGGCCGAGTGATGTTCCGAATGGGGGTAGCAGGTGGAGGCTAGAAAAGGATGTTATGGTAGTACTGGTGTGAGGAATACCAAGAAATCAAAGGTGCTCCAGGTGCTTCAAAATGACTGAAAGATTTTGTAAAATCGGTGTAAAATCTCTTTCCAAAACAAAACAATCAAAAAAGATGGTAAAACTTGTCGATCTTGAGTCGAAACATTTAACATTTATCGTATATTTACACGGATAGTTTCCTTTTTCGTCTCGTTAATTTTTCCCACAATGCAACCAGAAACGTCAACCTTCAGTACCTTAATTGCTTTGATTTTCATAGCAGCTATGTAGACAGGTTTTGATGTGTGTAGGGGGTGTTATAAGATTAGAAACATGTTTTTGATATTGTGTTCACACATGGTACGGAAACGTTTTGTGTGTGCCGGTGTGAATGAGAGTGTGTGAGTGTGTGGGCTGGTAATTTGGTTCGAAGGTTGGGTGTGTTTTGTTGTTTTGTTTTAATTCGCGTTACGGGCCAAACTGTTTTTTTTTTTCAGGTATTAAGAGTGTACAAGGGCAAATATCATGGGCGAAACCAGCCGAAGGTTCTACAAAGACAGTTTCTGACCCACAGACCGGCTGCGCCGGTACATTACTTTCTTATGAAGCCTTTCCTACCACCGGGACTGTAACATATACGTATGTTTATTTAATGAAATTGTTCAGTGTTTTTCCTCCGGAATAGAAACCAGGGAAATTAGGGGAAATGTATTGTTTTCTCAAAAACCGGGAATTTATTATTGTCAAAGTTTTTTTGACAAAATCTTTTCACTTGTGTTCAATTTGCTACAGAATTTAGATTTCTTTGCCTCTCAGTTTATTGAAATTAAAATTTGTTTAAAAGGAAAAATGTGTGCAGTTTAGTTATAATAAGAGATAAATCAGATATTCGACTTATGTACAAAAAAAAAAAGATAATTTACAGAACGACAAAGTCAACGTCTCTCCTTAGGTCATTTTTATTTTCATTCGAAAGCCACGGTTAGCACACCTTTACAATCATTTGGAAATTCCAAGTTGTTTTTCCTGATTTCGCTCTTAATACAAGTGATCCTGTGCTATACGAATTCGACATTATCTTTCTGCGTTATTATTCACCTGTAGGGCTTAGCTGAGGCGTAACGTATTTTGGCTAGTTTACTTTTGAATAGTTTGGGTCTTTCGAAAGTTAGCCGAGCGTTGTCGTGAACACGTGTAAATAACTGTATTTTAAATCGAGCTAAGCGCTAGTGATCACATACTCTTCAAAAAAAAAAAAATTCTTTGACACCTATCCAAAATCGATGATTATAGACGTCAACGTCAAATTACAAAAAAAAAATTGCCCTACTCAAACAGCTTGTCCTCTTTCAGATTCATTCTTAATGAAATGCCATTCTTTCATTGCTTTTGGAATTAAAAGTCTTTGCAGATATTTCAAATGAAAAAGTGTAAAATATACTGAGGAAGAACGTCATAATGCTTGTGCTCGCCATAAGACAGGCTTTAATGAAGAGCCGTTGAAATGACTTTTTTGCTTCGGGACCAATCTGGCACTGCTTTAACGCGACTCACTCTTGTGTATATAGAGCCAGAATAGCCTAATGCGTAAAAACAGCGTACGTCCATTATGGCAAATAACCATATTTTTGTTATTTCTCTCTTACCGTGCCTTCCAATACAAATTTAATCTGTTGACACTGTAAAATCTCCGGACAGAAAGTTTGAAATCAATTCAGAAAGGCCAGACTTGCTTTAGCAAGACACTTTCGACGTAACGATCTTATTTTACGTCACCATTGTAAACCATAAATCAGTAATTATTTTTAAATTCAGTAAACAGATGCCTGAACTTCACCTTCCTCGATTTATATTACATACGTAAATGATACTTTTGTCGAAGTTAAAATTTGTTTCAATGTCAAACAACTTTCTTGAGGAGTATATTTCATGGTTTAGTTAGCAAACCCTCGTAAATTCAGCTTCTCAAAACTGAAGTTACGATGGGTTGGTTGCAAAACCTTCGATTTAGATAATGTCGACTATCTTTTAAAGTGCGAAATAATAAATGAAAGCTGATTTACATCAACCTGAAATAACGAATCGATACTTATGCTCCGCCCTGCCAGAGTAATGATCTTTGATTATATTTATACGGCTTCATGCGGGGTATATGACGATTTATTCACGACTGGAAAAAAAATGATGTCACTTCAGCCGTATTCGATGTTGTGATATGGAAGCTGTTTTGGGCTGAACCTGTGAGATAGTTAGCACTTTCAATAAGAATGTCAGATTTATAAATTGAAAGGTATTTAATAGCAATTTATATATTTTTGGTGAACGAACGTCGTTCACCAGTGTTATATACCATGTCAGGAAAATCCTGTTGGATGTTAATACATTTTAAATAAAGTAGCGCCTCTTAAAATTCAATTTTGTATCTTTAAATATTTTTCTCCGCAAAATCACTGTTATTTTCTTTAATGGTATGATACTATTATTCTTTATCAAGTGAAAATAATGAAAGTTTGCCTTGAAAAACACAAAATGATCTTGCAATGTTTATCAAGGGAATTTTTGATCGGCGTAAGCTTGTCGAGAGTTTAAAGCAAAAACAAAGTTTGTGTCTAGACACCGTAGAGACAGATACTATGTTTTTGACCCAAGCCTTCGCTGGTGCAACTTGTAGTAATTAGCCGGAAATACGTGTTTATTTAGGTCATGTCCTCTTGAACTTACATTCGGCAATACTCGGGCGATCTCCGACGGCTCCGATTTAAATGTAGGTTAGAGGAATCGGCCGAGTTTAGACGAATGACACATCAAAACACCTTGTGTCATTAGAAACGGTAACGCGGTTTTACAAAACTTTTCAACTAGCGACAGTCAGTCTCGAGACGGGTTTTAAAAATGATTCGACGTGTGTTTTACATGTACAACCTTTCTTGTACTTTTATTTGAATAGGGGTGAACGCCGCTATTAAGATTTTTCTGTAAAATTGCGTTGACTGAAGTAGGGCTTGTACGGATACACTCGAATATTCGGTGAACTTATTCCCAGCGAAAACGTTTCGTATTCGTCTGTTTCAGAAGCGAATTTTGCCGAATACCAAATGACACAGGCACGGAAGATATTTCATTGGGGCCATTCTACTTTGCATTTTTTCAATCTGTAAAACCATATCAATTCAAAATTCTATTTGAAAATTAAATAAATGATAGCTAAATATTCAACCCTAGATTCCACTCCAATTGACGAGTAGATATTGCCGTGGTCAAGGGGGGGGGGGGACCAGATCCGCCATGCACTTGTTTACAATTCGACAGGCGGGTTTAGTTGTTAAATTATTCTGGAAAAGTCATTGCGTTTTTTACAGAAATCATAAAAATCTTAATCGATGAATAAAAACTGGCTCCATCCTTCCCAAAATACGTTTAGAATTGGTTAACTACAGTTTAAGCAAAAACTAGCTCCGAACAGAAAGTCTAATATCAGCCGCAATACTGTAATAAGATATCGTTAGTGAGTGATTTTACAAGCATCGAAACTCTTGAAGGTAAACAATAGGTTCTCGTGCAAAAAATAAACCGACAATTGTAAGGATTCTAAATTCTTTTTGGAAAGAAAGTCGGAAGGAAAAAAAACGTATTATACTTAAACATAGTCATAGACATAGTCATGCAATTATTACCTCCCTTTAAAAAATAAACTTCTTAAATAAGATTCTTATTCGCTTTTGATGTAGAAATTACGTTACAAAAATAATATATATATAAAGACTTTTAGTATGCAATTTACTATGGAGCAATTGTTTAATATAAAAAGTTATACTTTAATTTCTAAACCATAAACAGAAATTATCTATGAATTATACTAATAGGGCACTAGACCTCCTTTAAGCTATACCTAAATATTTCTCATCCTGCAGTGTTATAAAATTGATTAGACCACGCTTGAAGCGAATTGGCCAATCAGAGAACAGTATTTCAAAAGTATAAATCACTGATACAACTCCGAGCCTTGTATTTACAGATATACGGTGGTAGTATGCCGTGCATGTGAATCTCGACAGGTTTTGCGTGCCGCGTCATTGCAAAAAGATATCGTCCATTTTATATTAGCGCCTTTTCCAAAACACTTTTTACAGTCGCAAAAAATGCAAAAGATCTACAAAAGTAACGTTAAGAGATTCATAAGTTATTTCAGCATTATTACAAAGCGAGCTTTACCCTTTTTTTATTGTAAAGAGGTTCGGGTAAAAAATACAGACACTGATAGAAAAGCGTGGTCTAAGTCAGATAGAAAATCACGTGCCGCGGTGTATGGAAAATAGACACTCGCTGACGCTCGTGTCTATTTCCCATATACCGAGGCACTCGTTGTCTATCCTATACATAACGACATAAGTGTCAACCACGGAAGTGGTTATGGCTTCAAATATGATAAAAACTAATCTCTCAGGTTATGGTTCAAATACTATTAATAAGTTAACAAATCATAACTTTAAACAATGAGTACAGTTCAGGACTGACTGATATTCATAGGTGTTTCTTTGGTTGGTACTCAAAGACCTTTTCATCCTCTGAGAAGAAACAAAGATAGTTGAAAAACAAATAAAACAAATTTACTTGAAATAAGCTTAAACATGATAACAACTACTTTTGTAAAAACAAACACCATTGGATATAGGTTAAAGACAGTTTTAGATAGGATTAAATCGTTTTCTCCATTTATGTTTAATTAATAAATGTACCTATTTCAAGTGTGTAAAAGAAATTTTCACAGAGTAACATCTCATATTCTAACAAATGTTTTTCTAACAGGATTTCCTCTCTTTCCCTTTCTTTGAATTTGCAGTGAAATTTCTGAATAACGGAAATTTTGTCGAGACAATTCTTCCCACTTTTTTTACATTCGTAATTTCTCTTTTCTAATTGAATTCAATATATCACTCTAGAATGCCATCAGGTTCGTTCACCATCAGTACTTTCAGTGCTTTGATTTGTTATTTACTGACATACTTTTTAACTGTAGCATTATGTTTATACTCGGGTCGTGTTATCAGCAAAGGGATGGCTGCCAATATCGGTTCCAATCTTTGTCTATGTCCTCGGCGAGGCGCATTAAAGACACTTTATAAGTTATACCGGAGCGGTCGAAAATTAAATGATTGTTAGGTCAGCATTAACCAATGGAAATGCTAGAATTTTCTTTTCGGTATAATAAAACCCCATTTATGCGCGGAGTCTTCATAAGTAACAGGATTCGTGAGGTCTCATCGATTTTACTTTAAAACGAAAATTTTCGCAATACATGTGTAATATCCAAAAGGAATTTAAAGGAATTTCAAGAGCGAAACGTTTTCATTTTTGCTCAATATGTTATCCTATATACCCATTTATTTCTTTCTATCTATTACACAGCCTGGCGACTGTAAACCCTGGAAGTATAGCAGCTCCATTTTCCCTTGATACGACAACAGCTTCCGGACAGGCACTACTTACTTGTACAGAATCGCAAGTGCAAGAAAACTCATACTCAGTATCTGTCAGGTAGATAGCTTTGTTGTTCATTGAGAGCCGAAAAGGCACTACAAAATTGTTCAGACTCGCAAGTGACCGAAAATTCATACACAGTAATTGTCAGGTAGATAGCTTTATTGTTCATTGAGAGCCGCAGAGGCACTACAAACTTTTACAGACTCGCAAGTGACCAAAAACTGATACACAGTTATTGCCAGGTTTACAGCTTTGTTGTTCATTGAAAGACGGTGAAGCACTACTAACTTGTTCAGACTCGCAAGTGACCGAAAACTCATACACAACTATTGATAGATATATGGCTTTGTTGTTCATTGATAGCCTCTGGGGCACTTTTAACTCGTTCAGTTTCGCAAGTTACCGAAAACTCACATGTTAACAGTTATTGTCAGGTATATAGCTTTGTTTTACATTGATAGCCGGAGAGGCACTAATAGCTTGTTCAGACTCGCAAGTGACCGAACACTCTTACACAACTATTGATAGATATAAAGCTTTGTTGTTCATTGATAGCCTCTGGGGCACTTTTAACCTGTTCTCGCTGAACACTCTTACACAACTATTGATAGGTATATAGCTTTATTGTTCATTGATAGCCGAAGAGGCACTACTAACTTGTTCAGACTCGCAAGTGTCCGAAAACTCATACACAACTATTGTTAGGTATATAGCTTTGTTGTACATTGATAGCCGGAGAGGCACTAATAGCTTGTTCAGACTCGCAAGTGACCGAACACTCTTACACAACTATTGTTAGGTATATAGCTTTGTTGTACATTGATAGCCGGAGAGGCATTACTAACTTGTTCAGACTCGCAAGTGACCGTAAACCCATACACAGTAAGATTTAGTTTTATAGCTTTTTTGTACATTGATTGATTGGATTTGGGTGTAACATTTTCAGTCATACGCGCGAACATCTTCGAACAGCGTGCTTCTGGTATATAAGTTAAAGGGAAGCAACAGCTGGTTTCGCGGGGAACATTGACCTGATCTTAATGGATGATCCGATATTGGACCATTTTTGGTGAACGAAGTTTTCGTTCACCAGTGTTACTATGTAAGGAAAACCCAGTAGGATCTTAAGGGATTCGAAATAAAGTAGTGCCTCTTTAGATTCAATTCAGTATCTCTAACGACTTCTCTCCGCAAAATTACTGTTTATTTCGTTAATGGCGTAATACTAGAACTCTTCTTAAAGTGAAGATAATGAAAATTCCCCTTTAAAAACACAAAATGAGGTTTCAATGTTTAATGGGGCGTATTGATGATCTGCGTATGCTTGTCGAGGGTTTAGAGCAAAAACAAAGTTTGTGTCTGTACACTGTATAGACAGATTCTATGTTTTTGATCTAAGCCCTTGTTGTTGCAACTTGTAGTAATTTGCCGGAAATATGTCGTGACCCCTTGAACTTGTTTTCACCGTACAGATCTACGCACCTCTGATTGGCCATACCACATATGATGACCTACTACGATTTTATCTGCCTTCGTATGAATGAAATCTGTTACGTAAGGTCAAGTTTACAAACGAATTGAATGTTTCTATACTTAGCCCGAATTCTCATCAGAACATAAACACGCACCACTTAACCGTGACCATCCTTGATATAAAGCAAAATTTAACCCATTACCAGACAGCTAATGGTCTCAACTGCTCAATTCACACCTCTTGCTAAAATCCCGTTTATATCCCAAACTTTGTTGTTGCATTCTTGTGTAATGAAAATATTTTGTTTCGTTTCCGGGGATTTTTGTATCATATTCTAAAAAATCCAGTTCCTTGTTTTTCGTTTCGAACAAGGACGGAAAACAGGGGATATAGCCATCGCGGTACGGTTTACTGTAAATATATGAATGTCGTTGTTATTTTGACACCGAACAAAACATAATAAAAGAATAAACAATTGTCCCAACACAATGGATCTTATTTCAAATTTTAACATGACTGAAACGTCGTAACTATAGCATACTTAACCTGTAGCAGCGATATTTAAGTCCCCGCCGGCATTTCTTTTGTCCCATAGTTTTACACTGATACATTGTATCAAAATATTTTTCTTCAAAGTACTTGAGATCGTAACTTCAACAGTTTAGTAGCGCTTCTTTCCCTCGGATGAGTCTAAAATTTCCACAATCAAATCATTCATCTATTTGTTTTACCGGAAGTTTTTAAGATATTTAAAAAAAATCATTATCAATGTATATTGTCTTTAACAATTTATCTGTAAAATAGCGGTGGTTGAAGCACATGCGATCTAAACATAATCTGAGTTTTTCCATATATTCTAATATATGATAAGTTAATAACCTATAAGACGAAATTTGGATTGTGAATCAATCGCATGTGGACTGGAACACCTTAACATGGAAATTAGCATTTCTCGCACCAGAACTATCATTAGCATACATCCTTTCATATCTGCCATCTTCTTCCCTCTTCGGTTTACGATTATCCACCGATTGGTAGGGGCAATAGAATTTAAACTACGACTTAATTTGGACAATCTATTAGTTATACAAAATACATACCTACATAAATCGTATTGTTTTTCTTTAATTCTTCTTTACACAATGGCATCAGATAATCCTTCTTTCACAAAATTGCATATTACCGAAAAAGACCAGCATCCTGTAATTACAGCGTTTTGGTTGAAGACGAAACAGTGGTCTTTTAATTCGGAGGATCGGGGAACCCCATTACGGGCGTTAAAGTTCCAGAGTCATAGCTAATTACGTTTAATAGTCAAAATACAGAAAGACTGGAGATTGATCTGGTAAAATATGGGTTCCGCATGTGAAAATTGAATTTCCATTCTGACTTTCTTTCTTAGTTGAGAAAAGAATCATAAGTCTAGAAACTAGAGTTGCCTGTTTTCATTCTCTGTTGCTCTCTGTCTCCCTGTCTGTCCCTGTATATCTGTCTGCCTCTGTCGCTCTGTCTGACGCTTTCTTTTCCTATCTTTCCCTTTCTTTGAATTTACAGTGAAATTGCAGAATTGTCAAGACACTTTCACTAAATCATTTTTTACATGAATAATTTCCCTTTTCTCAACGAATTCAATATATCACTCTAGATTGCCATCAGATTCGTTCACTATCAGTTCTTTCAGTGCTTTATTTATTTATTTTTTTACTGAACGTTTAACAAGTTAGCATGGTATGTCAGAACTTAAGGGATTCTGTGGAAATAGTGTACAACTTTAGTACTAGACAAGAGACCTCCCTGTTGTCAGTGACTGCTCCTTCGATCGAGGCAAACACGACATTTTTCGGGCAACCCTTGTTTGATAAGAGTTCTGATAACTCTGTCGGGCGTCGTTTAAACGAATTCTCTTGTGGTACAGATTTTAAATCGCTCACTCAACGTTCCATTCATTCACTTCAAACACTTACTCAAACATTTCAAAAACGCTCTAAAATCACTTAAAATATAGATGAACAACTCGATACGAATAAATGAAGCTAGTAAAAATACGTAATTTGACTGACTTATTTGAACTTATAAGCGTATGATTGGTTTTAAATGAAATAGAAAGCTATATGTAGAACTTGTTTCATTATTCTATCAAAGGGAAGTAATCAATAACACTAATTTTGTTTATCCAGAACAAGTCAGTTTTAATAGGGTTGGTTATTCATAATCTCTTTCGTCCAGCTCATTTTAATAGGGCTGCTTATTTATTTACTGTGTCAACTAGCTCAATTTAATAGGGTTTTGTGATTATTTATTAACTCTGTCAATATTAATTGAACCCCTGATAAAAGAAATATTGCTCTTCGCGCTCATTCGATTTAATCCAAAATCATTCCAAAATCATTGACTTGTAAATTTCACGATGTTTCTAGCCGAATCTATATCGAATATTTATTGCGGGCATAGGCAGATCGTGTGATATACACACTTAAACGTACCTACAAAATATACGGCTTTATAAAACGACATACGACGCGAGAGTGAAATTATCCCATTGAATATTTTTGATATTACACGGGTTTACTTTTACTGGTAGAATAGATATGCAAATTAGAGTAGAGCGTAAACCAACATTTTTTTAAAATGTTGTCGTAAAAATGATGTCAATGTTTATAAAATGACGTCCTTTTTCAGATTGCGTTACATGTTACGCGGGGAAATTTATACCAACGGATTTCAAGAATTATGTCTATTTTATCACAATAAAATCAAGTCATATTATAAACAGAGAATCAAATTTGCGTTTATAGGATACAGAATTTATTGAACTCGTCATCTAAAATAGATAAAAACTCGACAAAGTCTCGTTTCTAGCTCTACTGGACACTAAGTACTCATGGTGAGCTATTGTGATCGTCCAATGTCCGTAGTCCGTCGTCAGTCGTGCGTCGAGCGTCGTCCGATGTGCGCCGTGCGTCCTCCACAATTTCTTAAAATATCTTCTCCTAAGCCGGTGGACCAATCTTGATGAAACTTGACAGGAATGTTCCTCGGGTCAAGGTCTATCAAAATTAATGAAATCGACCCTTAACACCCCCCTTTACCCATAACGAAAAGGGTGAAAATTGGAAAAAGTTCAAAAGTCTTCTTCTCTAAAACCAGAAGTCAGACAGCTTTCATATTTGGTATGCAGCTTTATCAAGTGGACCGCTAAAAAGTTTGTTCATATCAATACCCTTGGGTCATATAAGGGCACCATCCGGGCCCAGTCCTTTTAGCTCACCTGAGCATGAAGGGTGAAAATATGAAAAACTTCAAAAATCTTTTCTCTGAAATCAGCAAGCAGACAGCTTTAATATTTGGTATGAAGTATCACCTAGTAGGTTTCTACCAGTATATTCATATCAAGACAATGGGGTCATATTTGGACTCCACCCGGTCACAACCCGTTTTGAGATAGAAACAAAGAGCGCAAATCTTACAAAAAATCTTCTTCTCTGAAACCAGAAGGCAGATAGCTTTCATGTTTGGTGTATAGTATTATCTAGTAGGCCTCTACTAAGTTTATTCACATCAAAACCCTTGGTTCATATTTGGGCACCACCTGGGCGCAACCCTTTTAGCTCACCTGAGCACGAAGTTTGAAAAAAGGAAAATCTTAAAAATAATCTTCTTCTCTGAAACCAGAAGGCAGACAGCTTTAATATTTGGTATGAATTATCATGTAGTAGGCTTCTACCAAGTTTGTTCATATCAAGACCATGAGGTCAAATTTGGACTCTATCCGGCCTCCACCCTTTTTAAAATAGAAACAAAGAGCGAAAATCTTTAAAAAATCTTCTTCTCTGAAACCAGAAGGCAGACAACATTCCTATTTTGTATGATAATAATCTAGTGGACTTCTACCAAGTTTGTTCATATCAAGACCCTTGGGTAATACTCTGACCCCACCCGGGCGCATCCTTTTTTACAAAAACTCACAGAGCGAAAATCTGTAAAAATCTTCTTTTCTGAAACCAGAAAGATATGATGTATGTAGCATCATCTAGGAGACCTCTAAAAAATATGTTCATATCAAGACCCTGGGGTCATATTTTGGTTCCACCGAGAGCACTCCTGCATACATTGATTCAAAAAGAAAAAAGAAAAAACCTCAAAAATCTTCTTCTCTGAAACCAAAAGTCAGAAATCTTCCATATAATTTATGTGATCTTATAAAGTGGACTTCTGCCAACGTTTTCATGTCATATCCCTAGGGTCATATTTGGGCTTTGAATGAACCCACCCTATTTTACATAGTCACAAAGGAGGAAATCTTAAAAACTTGGTCACTGAAACCAGAAGGCAGGACTTTTCATAATAGCCCCATTTAATTGTATGTCATGAAGTTTGTTCATTGTATGCCCATATGTTCAAGTAAGGTCTGTGCCCAGGCATATCCTTTTTACTCTTTGCTGAATACATTCAATGGTATTGATCTTATTTAAAAATCATTTTCTTGTTGACATCTGCCTATATAATTGATGATATGACCTAGGTTTCAAAGAGACTCAGGTGAGCGATCTAGAACCATGATGATCATCTTGTTATCTGTTCATAGATGACTCGTTTACTATTTGATTATAATATGACCTACGGTGCGGGAGTGAAATAACGCCGTTGAATATTTTTGATATTGCACAGCTGTTATTACACTACTGGAATTACTATGCAAATGAGCTAAGAACGGATAGCAACGTTATATTTTTCGTAGGGAAAATGACGTCAAAATGGATTTGCTAACCTCATTTCACAAACAGCGTTACATGTTTCGCGGAAAAACTTGAATCGATAAACATCGTCCTTTCTTTGTTTTTGACAAAATTTGGGTCATATTATATATAGAATATCTAATCTACGCTCATATTTTACCGAATTTATTAAACTTGTCTTCTAAAACAAATAAGGACTCGACACAGCCTTGTTTTTTATCTGTTAATAGATGACTCGGCTAATAAACTCGGTATTCAATGAACACTCACTCAATTATCTCTAATTTCCTCGCAACTTCTTCAAAACTTTTCTCATTTACAGAGCAGATGCTGGTAGCGATACTTCCACTCGATCTGTAACTATAGTGTTCACAAACATCGGTCCTTCTGTGACAATTACTGCAGTGTCAATACTAACAGTGGTACAGAACGTCTTTGAGAGAAACGCAGCACTAGGTAGTTTTGTTTCCTCTTTATATTCTATTTTTACAAGTCTAAATGATGCGATTTTTTGTGGTACAGTATCTTTTGAACGTTTTCTAAACCATCAAATTTTTTAAGTACCCAAAGATTAAATTGCCTTGGCATACATTGTAGTTACGGAACTGCTGGCTTACCTGAGCTTGACGTGCTTAAGATGATTTTCTTTGTGATTACCTTAGGACCGTCGTCCGTCTTGCGCCGGACGTTTCAAACATTTTCAAAACATATTTTCGTAGTTTTTTTTTTTCAAATTAACTCGGCTCGAAATTCCATGGCTTACCAATTCGATAACTTATTTATGATATTTTGATAGATCTCCAAATATGGACGTGGCTTACATTTTGACATTCAGATCATTTAAAGAACATCTTCTCCTGGAGGGAGTGGAAAATAAACGTGGCATGAGTATAGCTTCGGTGTCCTTTCCTAAAAATTGAAATTTTGAATGCTCCCTTTGGAGAGATTGGCTGATTTGACTTTAATATATTCTCCAAAATCACCCCTCAACCAATTCAAACCAACCTAGGTATGAATGGTCCTTGATTGACATTATTTTTTTCTCTTTTTTATGTGTGACATTTTCATAACTCCAAAATATTGGCGCGGTAGGGCGGTGCTTTTCTGTGACATTGGAATCTTATAAAACATGTTGTCTGTAACTAAAGGGGTCATTTTCAGAAACGTGTAAGTCACATTTTGCTTGACCTTCTAAAATGCACGTTGCAGTTTGTGGATTATTTTCAAATTGAGAATCTCCCTCCGAATCAGTGGGCCGATTTCTACCGAAATTGACATAAATATTCCTTGGTTCGCCCTTCTGGAAGTTTGTCCGAGAATGGCAAATAATATGATCTAGTTTATTTCAACTTTGATTTTTTATAAAAACCTTCCCCCCTTTCAATTTGCCAACAATAAATCGCTCACCCAGTACTCAATTCACCCATTTCAAACACTCACTCCCCAATCAAAACGCAACAAAATTACTAAAGTAGTTCAACACCCATATTCAAATTGCTGGATAAAGGTAAACGAGTTCACTGACTTTTTTGAATTTGAAAGTGTCTGATTGGTTTGTGAAGACACGGGAAGCTATTAACCAAACTTTTATCAATTCTATTAAATGGAAGTAAAATATTTACTATTTCCAAAATCTTTAAAAAAATTATTCCAATATTCGGTAATGTAAATGATAAGGATACAGTGATCTAAAGATAGGCCTAACTTGATGAATATTTATGACCCGCAACATTTTGAACTCAAATTTGAATAGAGAGCATTACCGCTCCGGAGCGTATTGCACTTGACCAAAATCTTATTTACATAAATTACTAAATAGAACAGATTTTGCGGTTCTCGAAAAAGCCACCGTTTATCGATTGATTTGAATTTTTATGTAACTCATCTTTCATTATACTATATCAAGAATAATTATTCAAATCATGTGCATGAAATAGAGATTTTTTTTCTTCTCTAAACGCAGACGGGGACTTTACGTCACAATGAACGTCACATAGCAATCACGTGCAAAATGACGTGCTTTACGAAAATATGTCCTTGAAATTTCACATTTTGTCTCATTTTTGTAATAAAGAAATAGAATAAACGTTTGTTTTTCGAGCAAGATTGATTAATATTTCATTTCGTGAACAACAAAATCTATATTTTCACTCGTTGCTCCACCACTCGTGAAAATATAGCCTTTGTTGTTCACTCAATGAATATAAATCGATCTTTCACTGAAACAAACGATTATCTTCTGTATAATTGATTGGAATAATGGTACAATTTTGATAAATTCCTGGTTTGACTGTGAGTTTATCAAGTGATAATCCGCCGTTATTTCCCGATGATACATCGAAAAGCAATAAAGGAAAGGTATTAATCTGAACCTTGGAACACCTTATTCATATTCTTGTGGTTTTTTTTCCAGAAAATGTGATATCTTTGTTATTTTATTCCAGGGGGTGACATTACGGATGATATCAGCTATACCTTTAGTGTCTCCGATACGGCCGCTACGGTTACTATTGAAGCTGTTGCCCCAGACACAGGTTTGAAATTTCTTAGAGACAGGGAGGCAATTGAAAATGAATTGTCGGTTAGTTACCAAATATCGTTGCTTTAGCTTTGAAAGCAATGATATATAATAGTTTTAGTATACAAATGTCGAATATATAGTGAGTAGATTATTCGTGTCTTTTCTTAGATAGGATCATTTGACATGAAAAAGCTAACACGTGATCAAGTGACCTGATAATAACAAGATTTTAATATCATACTCTCTTTTATCAGGGAATATTTACCGCTAATGGCAGGTATACGACGGTTTATCTGCTTCACCGTGAGGAATATTTCACAAGGGTTTAGAGTGAATTTAACATTTTTATCTCAAACTAGGAATAAGCCGAAATAGCCATTTATAGAAATATCACTCTTTGTTGTAATTGTCTGTTTTCAAAGCTTTTTGGGACACATTACCTTACGCGAGACTAGCCACAATTCTATTTGAGATCATAATTACTTTTTCCTCATTCCAGCCTGCCCCTTTACAGCGGTGTCAGCTGGCAGTGGTCAATATAAACTTGGTTTAAGCGGATCCTTACTCAGCAAGCCAACTACATACCCTTTCAAGATCGTAGCTACTCCTGCAACCGGTAGTCCAGCATCGGTAACAGTAACGGCTACTCTTTCAGCCAGTGAGTATACTAGTAATATATTAATTGTATTGTCCGCTTTATATTTCCTGGTAGGTCGTGTCTTAGCCGGGATGTATTTTGTCCTAAGTTTTCAATATACATTCAATATAATGTTTGTTTTTTTAAAACATATTCAGGAATTTTCTTTTTGTGTGTGAATTGATTTTTTTTTCAAAGAATCAACATTCTTAGCAGAAATCTAGTAATTGGCGAATTTCGAAGCCTTTTCAACTAATTATCTTTCATTTGAAATGTCTATTTTACGGAGCCTCAGATGGTCTTTTTTCGGGTGACGGGACATATTACTTTAAGGCTTTATTTTCAGGTACGCCAATAGACGGAAACTGGGGAGCATGGGGACAGTGGTCTGAATGTACCTCTAACTGTGGTGAATCCAACCAGACTCGAACCAGGGACTGTGACTCGCCAGCCGCTGCGTTTGGTGGTCAAGTCTGTCCAGGAAATGATACAGAGCTACGAGCTTGTACTTACTCAAATAAGATACTTTTGTTGCCGAAACATAACTTTGCATAATTCATAAAAAGACCGACGTTGCGAAAGTGAAATAATACCGTTGAATATTATTTATATTACACGGGCGTTATTACACCAGTGAAATAATATGTAAATGAGTTAAGAACGTATTGAAACGTTATTTTTCCAATTGTGAAAATGACGTCATATTGCATTTGCTGGCATCGTTTCATAAATGGCGCTATACGTTTCGCTGAATAACTTAAATCGATGAATTTCCTTGAATTTTCGCGATTTGTCGGTAAAGTCTCTGGCATTACCCTTTTTTATGAAGAAACACACACAAAAAAAACTTAATGAATCTCTTGTAATCAATATTCGTAGATTCAGGTCTATTTTTGAATGGCTAATATGTGCTTGTATCTCGTATTTTTTTCAAAACTGTCGTCGTTCGACAGAAATTATTTGGTAGTCGACAAACGAAATACATGTGTAGTATTTTTTTTACAGATCCAGTTTTTACTGCACCCTACAACACAGGATCCTATACAACGAATATAAACGAAGACGTTGGGAGCTCAGCTAACATCCTCACGTTGTCTGCCAGCGACGCGGACGGGGACTCTATAACATTCGCATTTGTCGGGACGGTAAGCATACACGATTGTGTCCGATAATATCCATTCAAGAACGTTGGATAGAAGAAGTTAGATCGCTTTAAAAAAGTTATATTACCGGTATCTGTCTATCAAATTTTATTTTGTGTGAGTTCTTCTGAATCGTCTCATCGAGACGATTACAATGAGTTCCCACAATACATGGTTTGAATGAGGAATAACAGATATCGGTAGTCTACACCCAATGATATCTTAATCCCTACCACACGGATCCGTATACAACGAATATACGAGGGTTGATCCAGAAGTTCGTAAAACGGGGCTATAAGACCTTTGAAAACTGGGCTATCGAAATTATACTGTTATTAAATGCAACATATGTATAATAAATATTGTAATTTTTGAACGTGTACATTCAATTGCGACTGCAGATTGACTAGTCTAAAAAAAGACCCCGCACGTAGGCGGGGGAGCAAGATCATCAAATCCGATGTCATTGTTAACTTATTTCTATATAGTCTCCGTTTGCTCTCATGCCTTTCTGTGTCCGACTTTAAATCAAATTTCTGCAAAATTCATATAAGAAAAGTATTTGTAGTGAAGTGGAGACCCATTTGCTGGACCTTTATTTTAGAAAAATAATGAGAATCAATTTTGACGATTTTGTTTTTTGAAACTTCATTATAACTTTCTTTATCCTCTTTTAAAGCCTGCGCGTAATCATATTTCTTCTGAATCATTGTTTTCTATCATTGCGAATGAATAACTTTGAGCATGTCAAAATTCGAATAGAAAAGGCCCGGTCTCACAGACAAACGGACAAAAAAACTTATGCTAAACGGACACAACGGAAGAGTGAAATTTCTATCCGTTCGCATAAGCTTAAAAAAGGATAAACGTGACAAAAATTTGCGAAACAGAACGGAAAATATCGAACGCATATTAGAGAGGGGGGGGGGGGGGGGCGGGGTGTCGAGTGGATGTTTATCGGAAGCCTCGTAGATAAGAGCGGATGACAGCTCAGAAGAGGTTGAGGCCCGGTCCTTCTGCTCCTACGGATGTATTGGGGATGTATTGACATCCATTGAAAAGGCGCTTTGCATCTGTTTTCTACCCTGTACATACGATTTACATACGCCATGTCCATAGAGCGTCCGTCCATTGTGTTTTCATCCGCGCATAAAGTTTTGAGCTGTACAAAACTTGCAGAGCGGATAAACTTTCCGCTAATTACGATGCAAATGCAAACCGATACGAGGAACAAACGCTACGTGTCCGATACCGTCCGTTATTCTTCCGCTGTATTCTCATTCCATCCGTTAGGCATTCTCGGAACTCCAATTCGCTTTGAATGGAAACGTCCGGAGGGCGGATTTATCAGGTTTACGAAAAGTATATAAAAGGGAATTAATATCATACAAATTGATATCATAGCCCTCAAACTTATTCCATGTCATTCACCATGCTTAAACCACTCACCATGTGAATTGCACAATGTTCATGAATAAGCTAATTAATTAATTAATCAATTAATTTATTAATTATATATTAAGCTATTTATGGAATATAATCGGAGATATAGGAGGCTCAGAATCGAATCCTGCCCTCCCACTCAGTCACCGGGACGGGGACACCATATTAGCATTCGAATTAGCCGCCTCTGTGAGAATAATTAATGAGCTGTAATGAAATACCAAATTTAGCTCAAATAACGATATCAACAGATAATCATGGGACTGACCAAGGTTTATCATATTTGGTAATTCATGAACGCAAAACGGATGTTCTTTTCATAATATGTGAATTGTTCTGATTTATTTACTTTTGCCTCTTAACCTATAACGCCGTATGTAAATACACGTCATCACATTAGTTACATATCACGTCATTTTAACGGTTATAATTAGTGTTACTTTTCTCTCTAAGCTCATTTGTATAGTTATTTATCTAGTGTTATTTCACAATTGTAATACCAAAAAGAAGATATTTATTTTCTGCTTTCGTAGGTGAACGAAACAAACAATGTTAATTGCTTTGATAGTATTCTCTATTTGTCTCAGGTTCCAGCCTCCAATTCTCCGTTGTTCATGGTAGTTGGTGCTGATTTACAAACGATAGCAAACATTGGTACGGCTCTCGATGTTGATCCAGCGAATGCAGAACGGAGCTACACGTTGGAGGTTACGTGAGTACGGGTTCATCTCATCTGGGGTTGATAAAAAACGATTTCGCAGATACATATACAGTTAAAAACATCGTGAAATTGACAAAATGAATGACTTTGTATTGAATTTGAATGAGCAGGAGGAGCAAGTTTTGTGTGAAATTAAAGGGAGATAATCCAACATCGATAATTTTGATCATGATGATAAAAAAATAATCGATGCTTAAAACCTCACTTTAATAAAATGTGTATTAAAATCTGGGAGTATAACAAGAGGCACAAGAGGGCCTGTTTCACTCCATTGTCTTTAATAACGTAAGACTTTCGCCCTGCATTGCCTATAATTGGGTGTCAATCAAACTTTCTTGAACAATTTAAATTAAGGATCACCAGAGGAACATCCATGCCAAGTTTCATTGAAATCGGCCAAATGTTTTGGGAGGAGACAGATATTTTAAGATTTTAACGTGGAAAAAATGCCCCGGCTTGCCACACCAATGTTTGGAGGTCGATCAATTATTTTCTTTAACAATTTACGTAAAGGGTCATCCAAGGATCATCCAAGTTTCATTGAAATCGGCCAAATGGTTTGGGAGGAGAAATTTTTTAAAGATTTAAATGTGAATAAATGCCCCACAGGCCACGCCCGTATTTGGAGGTCAATTATAATTTCTTGAACAATTTAAGTAAGGGTCACCTAAGGAACATCCATACCAAGTTTAACTGAAATCGCTCACTGCTTTGGGAGGAGAAGATTTTCAAAGATTTTAAAATGAAAAAAAGGTCCCGCCCTGTCACGCCCATATTTGGGGGTCAATCATAATTTCTTGAACAATATAAGTAAAGGGAACATTCATGCCAAGTTTCATTGAAATCGACCGAATGGTTATGGAGTAGAAAGTATTAAAAGATTTTAATGTGAAAAAATGCCACGGCCTCCAACGCCCATATTTGGGGGGTTAATCAGCATTTCTTGAACAAATTAAGTAATTGGTCATCCAAGGAACATCCATGCAATGTTTCATTGAAATTGGCCCTTTGGTTTGGGAGGGGAAGATTTTTAAAGATTTTATTATGAAAAAAATGCCACACCCATATTTGGGGGGTTCAATCAAAATTTCTTGAACAATTTAAGAAGAAGGTCATCAAAGGATCATTTCTATCAAGTTTTGTTTTAATCCGCCCATCGGTTTAGGAGGAGAAGATGTTGAAAGAAAATGTTAAAGCACAGACAGACGCACGCGCGGCTGCACGGACGCACGACGGACACTTCGTCATGACAAAAGCTCGCTGGCCTTCGGCCAGTTGAGCTAAAAAGCTTTCTTTTTCTTCAAGATCCAATCAGACGCGTACAATTTTATTTATGTCAGTGAAATCGCGATTCATTTCTATCTATATTCATTCTGAATTTAGTTATTGATCTTATCTGTTTAGAAATTTCGAGCGTTTTTGAAAGGTTTGAGTCAGTGTTTCGAATGAATGAATGAATTGAGCGCTGAGTGAGCGATTTAGAACGGTTTTGATTGAGATGAATGTCAATTTAACGATATTTTTAACTGTAGGATCTGTCATGAGATTTTGTTTAAGACAAGCTGATCGTAACCGAGTCTAGAAATAAAAAGTTACTAGGCTAGCATTGGTGGGCTTAATAACTTTCTATTCTAGACGCGGTTAAGATCAGCTTGTCTCAAATAAAATCGAGTAACAGATTATTTTTCTCACAGGAACAATATTTTTTTAACGTTTAAACCATTTTTTAACGCTCAGATGAAAGGAAAACATCGAAAATGTGGGTTACACGACATCGTAAAGTCATCACTGAAATGTGATCTTACACATATTTGAGACAAAATTACCCATGTGGCTTCTCGTTATAGAAGAAAACTTTGACTAGTTAATGTTAATGTTAAACATTTTAACCAGTCACTAGCTATAAATATTGCCTGATAAAAGGGGGTATGATAAACTTGATGAAACCAGGTAACTTGATCACGTGACAGCTTTATCATGTAACTTCTTCATGTGACCTGCAGGATCTTCTTTTGCGGCTGTTAGGTCTGAAAAAGAGTCCTCCCTAACAAAATTTTCCTTTTAAATTCGACATGTCGTTTAGAACTGAGATGACATTTTGCGCGTGTTTACGGCATGACACAAACGTCATTTTAACACGCAAACTCTTCTGAAACCTTACAGATGTTCAAATATTGATTGAAAAATCAATATTTTTTAGTCTAATCGAGGTTAACGACGTTCCGATTCTAAGGAACAATTTCCCTTTTGACAAATTCGATTCAGGTAACAGTCTTTTCAAAGCGAGTGAGTTTATTTCATTTCTTTTAATGGTTTTTGAAATGTCTATCATTAATTACTTTCGACACATCTGATTTTTAAATCAAACAACCACAAAAAGTGCAATGATAAAGAAAGGGTGAACATTAGCTTGTTATGCCGCCACTAACAAAAGCGTCAGACCAAATGAAGATTAAGTCTATTCAAAAGAGTATCTTCTTTGTATGATTTTAGCTAAATTTAGTTAAAACAGATCTATTTTTCCATGATCAAATTACAAATTTACTTTGTTGCGTTTTTAATGTTGCTCAGTATATTTCACTTGATTCACTTTATTTTTAATAATCAAATTTCGACAACATCTATGACTAAGTACATGACTGATGACGTTTTCTATAAAATTGTGACGAAGCTTAACTTGCGTGTTTACATTCAACCTCGAAAACTGTCAGGATTTTTAAATATATTCTGGGTGGATTCAACACTTATTTTATTCGTCCGAATGGGATTTCGGAGATAGAAGTTTTGCATCTGATCTCAATGTATGTCCGTCCTCCGATTAAGATCAAGGAATGTATTGAATTAAGGTTTACTTTTATCAATGTTATCTGGTCTCAGCTGCGAGAAATTATTGTGATTCCGCAAAGCCTCGTCATAATAAATTCTCACAGCCCCGACCAGATACCTTTGACTTTTTGAGATACTAACACGTTATTTTCTATATATTTGCACCTCATTATCAGGGCTTCAGATGGGACACTTACAGCCACGACAACCATAGTTGTCAACGTAGACGACGTCAATGATTTAGACCCGGTGTTTACGGCTGGTCAAAATTTAGACGAAGCTATTCCGGAGACAACACAAGCAGGTAAAGCAACAGAGTGTATCATATCATTATATGAAATTAAATGATGACGCGGGCATTGGAATTAGGCCAAGATAGGCCAGTCAAAAGAAATGAAAACTGCTAAACATATGTATTGAATTTAAAAAGAAACTTAAAAAATGACCGTAATCTTTGGCATTGGCCTCGAAGTCAACTATGTTAAGATCTTCGCAAGCGTAACACATGTGAAATATGAAGATTTTATGCAATTTTATTATTGAATTTTTACACAACTTTGGCCTTGGAAATTACCTTGACATTGATTGCTGACATTGAAATTAGTACCAACTGGAAGGCATTGCCTTTATTTCACACACATATGAATAACGAAGACTCTTTAATTAACCATTCAAAAGTTAATGTCAATGCTAGTTTCTATGTTTAATAAATCAGTGAAATATTACCTTGACCATTCGCCTCCCAGATGGTACCAACAGATTTGTTTTGGTCAATAGCAATGCACATATGAAATTAAAAGACAACCTCCCTTACTAGTCAAATTTACGGCAAATGTAAAAGTTTAAGATTTAAATATAGTTGGCATTGATAAAGAGTCTGAACTTGCTTGAAGACCTTGAAGTTAGTACCAACATTATTTTCTGTCGCATTCAATGCCCATTTAAATTATATAGACTATATTCTCGTCAAATCGTCAAATTGATGGTGTTTTCTTACGTCTTGATTGACGGTTTTGACGTTTTTTTCAGGCCAAGAAGTTTTAAAAGTAACAGCTACTGACGGAGATTTTTCGACTCCAAATAATGAAATAACATACAGTCTTGGTGGTACAGGTAAGAAACACATAAAAGGGGATGGTTGATTCTAAATTTTGGAATCGTAAAGTAGGAGATGTGAAATCTGATTACTTTAAATGAATAGGTAGGGATTCATGTATATGAATTTTTACATAAGAAATTGAACCCCTGATGAAGAAACATTGAGTTTCGAAAGCGCTAGGGTTATTTATGCTTTTAGCAATAATCCAAATTACTTACACTGTTTGAATACAATTTATCTCAAATTTATTTCAAAATATTCAGTATTCATGCATCCTTAGGGATCCGGTGTTTTAGAAAGTTATTACGTTGGTATTTTCCTCTATCTCGTTTGTTACAGTAAACAACATCGTGAAATTAACAAGGTGAATGATTAAGGAATGAAAGTGGATGTGTGTGTAGGGCGAGTTTTGAGTTAAATTAATTAGGAAGTAATCCTATATCGCAAATTTTGTTCAGGATGGCGATGTTGATTAACTTCCTTTAATAAAATATGCAAACAAGTTCTACAATAGCCTCCTAATTCTTCAAAAACCTATGAGAAGCTAACAGTTTGAATTTTGTCAGTGAAATCAAGTTTTTTTTCTGCCAAAATTTATTTAGAATGGCATTGTTGATTCTATATTTTTCAATGGGTTTGAGCGTTTTTAGGTGGTTTGAGTGAGTGTTTGGACTGAATGAATGGAGCTCTGAGTCAGCGATTAAGAATGGTTTTGATTGAGGTGAATGTCAATTTCACGATGTAACTAACTGTATTCCAATCCAATGACATAGGTAGGTTTTAATCATATATAGCCCGCTATTTTATTTTCAATTTTCAGACAATACCCATTTTACCATAGATGACACTGGTTCTATGAAAGTAGCATCGCCTTCACAGCTGGATTATACAACAAGAAGCCAATATATTTTAGATATAATTGCAACAGACAAAGCGACCTCGAACACGCGATCGGCGACTGCTACAGCCACAATAACTCTTGAAAGTGGTAAGGAATTAAACAATGACTTAATATCACTAACTTTGAACGGCATTTGTGGGATCAAGACGAGAAAGCAGGTTGATACGTTGAAATTCTAGTTAAAAAAAAATAAGATGTTAAGACAATTTTGAAAGTTTGACCTTTCATACCCTCATTAGACCATGGACCTTTGAGAAGTAGCCTGAATCATATTTTTTGCTCACTTCGAATCAGTACTTAATAAATACGATAAAATTCTCGAATAAGCGAATGATGTTGAAAAAGAAACCTTAGATTCCCAAAATTTGAAAAAATATAAATAAATATAAAGGCCGATACTTTAAAAGTAATTTCAAGATGCATTGATTCAAAACATAGGTAGCAGTATCAAAACACTTTTATGCAAAATTTTTTGTATGTTTTAAAGATATAAAAAGGTTTTTTTCATTGAAAATACTTAAGAACATCACTGAGGTGACCATTCTATCCCTTAAATATAGGGGGAAAATATGAAAATAAAGTAAAAGACATGTCGGACATGTTCAATTATACAAGAACATGATATTTTAACCATTTTCTGGTATATAAAGTCATTTATTTCGATCAACGGGAGTTTTAAAACATTTCTTAAAATCTCAATCAGGAGCACAATTGTCAACTTTTATCCTCCATATTGTTTTGGTGAAAAAAATGGATCATTCAAAGCGGTTTGAGCTAATTTGATTGATTGCCTGGTCTTTAAACAAAATAATGTAATAAGGGTGCGTTTTCTTGTAGCAAATGAAATATTTTGCTACTGAAAAATTTTAAACTTCTATACAAAGACAAATTGTCACCTCAGTGATGTCCTCGCAAATTGAAGGTATATTTTTCCAATTAATTTCATAAGTATAAGACCAATTTCAACAAAATTTCGAATACATATAGTCATTAACATGACCTTTAAACAAATATTTCGATTGTTTTGTATTTCTACAAAAAGACTCTTTGTCATATTGATTTTAAAACTGACCTGGAATTTTTGAAAGACACCTTGTCATTATTAATTAATGTTTTTCCTATAAGTTCTTTGATACTGTCACCTGTGATTCAAAACTCGTTTTATAAATCATGGTGCAAACGGGAAGCATTTATAAAAAAAAAAGTATCGTTCGAGAAGAAAATTTACACTTTTGGACACTCGTCTAATAGCAAAGTTGTCGGCCGTAATCAGCCTTTCTCACTTCATTCGTAGCTTGTTCTTTCGCAGCCAGTATGCTGTCTATCTTGGGCACGTGAATTGACAATGAATCTTTTCGTTAATTGATAGATCGCCGACCCTGCCACGACACATCCCTATAATATTAAACCACTATTTATCTGCAACCATAAGATCGGTGAGATGAAACAAAACGTTTCATCATGGTCGACACAAACGACATAACTTCGACCTTATCTAAGCTGTAAGCTGTAGTTACGATGAGGAAGACGCACAATCATAAATACTCGAAACGAATTGGGAACCTGCGGTGATTCTATGGAATAGACCTCGGGAAAAATGAGCGCGGACATGAAAACGCGTCATATCGCGTGAGCTTTTATATGATGTCACGAACATCATTAAGGATAACTTTGCGAAAAAAAGATATATTGGGAACAACACAATTTGATAACAAAACGCAGTGGTTGACAAAATGTGATTTTCGTCAAGCGTATTCAATAACTGAAGTATCACCAGAAGCCGAATAACCTAAGAAAATACCCAAAATTACTACACTTACGTCCGATGCACTTTTCAGTTTACGGAAAAGTCAGGGCGATGTTGCAAAGTGGGGGAAAAAGACGGAAATTATCAGTCATCTCATTATGAAAAAAGGGGTTTTGAATGGCTGATCCAGTTTTGTTTGATAACAGCCATCTATAATTTGTTCTTTTTAAGCCCCAACATTCACAACGCCATCTGATGGTAACACTGTGGTCCAAAAAGGCGAGGACATTGGCCCCGGTACAGTCCTGTTTTCGTGTGTAGTTGCTGACGAAGACACAAGTAACGTTGGAACTTTAACATTAACTGTTCCAGCAGTCGATCCCGCATCAGGAGCCACATATTTCACAATGGAAGGAGTGACACTGAAAACATCTACATCAGTTACGAGCACAACATTTGATTTAGAAGCTGCGAATGCTGTGTCAAGTTATTTAATAACAATAAGGTAGATATCCGAACTGAACTACTTACAGCGTCATATTTCTCGTTAAAATGACTGATACTAAAAACTTATGCATCATTCATTGGACCATATTTGTTAAATAAAGCTGCAAAGCTGTGTTGGTAAGTTAGTAATATATGAACATTTTCTAGTGTTTCTGAAAATTGAAAAAGTACACAGTGGCCTTACCTTGCGTAAACTTTGATCAATGCTTATATTATTTAAGTATTTTTCATATTTTTTCTTTTGAAAATTAACTAATTAACATACGGCCCCGTTATCATCTTAGGTACAAACTAAAGTAGAAAGATACCTTATATGTAAAGTCTACAACAAAAATAGTTGAAATGTCAGAATGCAATTTATTTAAAACAAATAAGTTGATCAAGTTTTGTAACACAGATCAAAGATGTATTTAATTGGCTTTTAACAGGATTATGTTGATACATCGTTCCGTCTTTTCTTTGATTCAGGGTTTCAGATGGAAAATACAGTGCAGACGTTAACGTAAGACTTAATATCACAGATATAAATGACAACAACCCAGCATTTAGTGGAGCTCTTACACAAACTATAAATGATAACCTAGGCATAGGTACGTAACAAGTTTCAAAATAATTCTTTTGCAATCAAAGATATAAATGACAACAATCCAGCATTTAGAGGAGCTCTTACACAAACTATTAATGATAACAAGTTTCGAAATAATTCTTTTGTAGTCACCCCATTGATAGTTTCGGGATAAAAGTAAGGGCCTTGAATTAACACCCTGAATTACCACTGGCTTCTAACGTAATTGAGATCAATATTTAAAAAAAATGATCACCAAGTTTTGCTTAAATTTGGCAGCCATCGCATATTAAATTCAGACGCAAAAATAGAAAAAAATCATTTGGTCGTCATCAGGATTGTTTTCGTTTTTCTCATTTTGTCAAAGAGAATAACTGTTTCCTATGTAAAACAAAACAAAGGTAATTTGAGCCTGTGCGTGAGATTTTCAACAATTTCCATTCTTCACTATTCGTTTAGTAGATAGATAAGGTCTCAAAGTATATGTAGACCACCAGGTAACTTAATTATTTACAGAATGTTGCTGTCTACGGTACATGTACTCTGTGTTTGCACCTCACGAACATTTCAAATTGTTGGAAATATCACGCACAGACTCATTTGAAAATGATAAGCAAGCAACTCTGGCAAGACGACACTCAAATCATCGTGTTTTTTCTATTCTGTCTTGAATGTATTTTAGAGGCACATGGATATGTGGCACTTTTCTAATCTACACTGTCTTTGAATCATACTGGCGCTTTTAAACTGATCGGAAGATAGTGGCAAATGGTAAAGGTAAAGAAAGGGATATCAACGCTATTCATATTTTCTTAAAAATATACAATTATGGGGCGCTTGTAAAAGGTGTAATCAATTTGAGAAAATAAAAAGCAAAAATTGTCCTCATAGACACAATAATGGTATTGGATTATGAATAAATATTTCTGCATTTAAGGTCAGGATGTAACAACGGTAGCTGCCATTGATGCAGATGTCAGCACTCAATTCAATACGGTTACATACTCCATTCAAAGTGAGTTTGAGATATATATTGAACTGTAAAATCCTTTAATAGTTAATATTAAATAATGCTTACAAAACAACACAGGTTTCCAACGTCGATCCGATCAACCTGATCGTCTAAATTCCCAAATCAAACCCGAACAACCTCTTTCAAAAGGCATGAACATGACTTGTCGGTCAGAAGTCGATCGCACTCGACTCCTAGTTGGACTTTCACGACACTTTCACGATCACAGGCTGAATGAATATCCATCGATTTCAAGTCAATTATTTCGATTATTACTCAGGCTTTACTCTATAGATTGTCTGAGACTATAAACGAGCTCTTTCAGACATCGCCCGAAAAGTGATCGAGAATGGCCAAGTAGTATCTTGTTTTCTTTAATGCATTTCGGTGGTTTATCGGGAAATAACGGTAGATTATCACTTGATAATCTCACCACAAAAACAGTGAAATTATCTAAAACTTATACCCTGCTTTTGTGTAGTTCGTCCTAACTGACGTGATCTTTGCGGGGCGAAATAAGTGACGTCACATAGCACGTTGTATAGCAATCACGTGCAAAATGACGCGCTTTACGAAAATATGTCCTAGAAATGTCACATTTTGTCTCATTTTTTGCAATAAAGAAATAGAAATATCGTTTCTTTTTCGAGTAAGATCGATTAATATTTCATTTCGTGAACAACAATAGCTATATTTTCACTCGTGGCTCCGCCACTCGTGAAAATATAGTTTATGTTGTTCACTCAATGAAATATAAATCGATCTTACACTGAAACAAACGATTATCCTCTATTTAGATACCAGATTCTGACCTTACAAGCATCTTTCTGAATTTCGCTACCAACAACCTAGAACTCTTCTCGATAGCTTTCAGAATAGCGATATAGCAAAAACATTGTGGAAATGGTCATTTTGTAGAGAACAAGCAACTGCATGACTGTTGGATAAAACTGGCTCATATGTTACAAAAGTATAGTCTAAAGTACTACCCAGTAACTGCTACAGCCGTTGGAAGAAATAATAAGAATTTATTCAACAAATGAAAACAAATATACATAGTACAAGAAATGAATTATGGTTAACAAATAAAATCTATAATCTTTTTTTTTTAAAAAAAAATATATAAAAAATATATAAAAGTATAAAAATAAATAATATTTATGACTTGGTATTTTAGCAATTTAACTATTTAAGCTATAATTCTTGTACTAGAGAATGTTTTCATGTATCATGGATAGCACAAAAAAGGAAATGAAAGGCATGGTTGGTATAAAACTCGGGTCCAAAACGTAGTTAAACTAGCAATTTATTTTGACTTATTTTATAAACACATATGTCATATATGTCATTCTAAATTTGTAATCGTGCAGATATATGAAAGGTATGGTGTGTTATCAAAACATAAATAGACATTAATTTTCACAAAATGATAAAAATATAGTAATTTATCATAGATCATTGAATTTGAAAAACTATAATTTGAAATAAATCGCAGAAAATACCTTACAATGGTATGGTGTTATGTTGCACCATACCTAACATCTATTTTCAAAACAGACCAAACATGTATGTTGACAAAGTAAATGGAAATTGATTGTTTCAAAAGAGCCTTTTGAAACTGAGTTTTTAGGTTGTAGTAGTATCTAGTAGAACCATTTGTCTACATTCTGGTCAAATTTAGGCAAATTTTATCCAGCCATAATGAAATTGTTGGTTTTGAACAAAATATCCCTTTTCCATATTGATTTGGCAATTCTGTAATGAAATGGGGCCTGTAATGTTGTGCATCTTTTTGTGCTCATCTACAGCTCCAATTCAATACATTTTAAGCTGCGCAAACTGTTTTTTTATGTAAAAAGAAGCAGCATCAAATTTGATTCAAAAATTCTTTACATGAACTTTAAAACCATGAATTACCTGGCAATAATAAGATAATTAGTAATTATTCCAACTGTCCATTGAAAATTCTATTCCTCGATTGATTATATATTTTTTTTGCAATGAAGCCTGTGTTGACCACACGTCTTCATTTCTTGTTTTTTGTTTTCGTTTTTCGTGTAAGATCATTTAATTTTTCATATCGTAATTAACTAATGTTATCTTTCCAATCCTGGCAACCTTGCACGGAAGCAAACAATAACCTTGTTTATAAATATCCTTGTGATCTTTAGGTAGCAATGGAGACGACACCTACTTTACAATAAATGAAAATACAGGGCTGGTGAAGTTGGCAAAAGAGCCTCTTAAATCAACGTACCTGTTAACTGCGAAGGCAACCGACGCCGATAATAAAGAAGGAATAGCAACTCTTACGATTACAGTAACTGACAGTGAGTTTGAAATTCTAATTGGATACGATAATAAATTGAAATTAATTGATTCCATACAGACATTTCATGGTCGAAGGACAACAAATTATTGTTTCAAGAATACTTAGTGATAACACACAATCGGGCAAAAAAAAATAAAAAAAGATAGAAAAACACATAGAAATGTTTGAAACGCGAATTGATGAGCAAATGTGGAACTATTTGTCTTGCATTATTAAATTATGTCTCTCTCTCTCTGCTTTTTTTAATTCGGGTTTAATTCGGTTTTGATGTGTATATGATTCTGGTTAATGTAAACGTACGTACGGGAGAGCTTAAATTAATAGGATGAAATAAAGTTAAAATTGGCTTTTTTAAAATAGAATTAGCGTATGGAATTTCAAAGAGACTGTAAATAATTGATTTTTCTTGGCAGCTGTTGATGAATGTTCCTCAACTCCGTGTCAGAATGCTGGAACTTGTTACAACAACATTAATTATTACTTCTGTGACTGTGTCAATGGATGGACCGGAAGGATTTGTGAGACGAGTAAGTAATTTATGATTCTAACTGGCAGCTGTTTACGAATGCTGGAACTTGTTGTTACAACAACTTTAATGATTACTTTCATGCCTGTGTCAATGGATTGACGGGTAGGATTTATGAAACAAGTAAGTAATTTATTGATTTAACTTGATAGTTGTAGACGACTGTCCCTCCATTCCGCGTCATAATACTCGAACAACATCATTAAGATTTACTCACAGAGGGTTAAGTGCAACACTATTGTAAGTGCCTATGAATATCTAGGCACTTACAATTGTTACACTGTCCAATCGACACTGTCAAGTGACTGTGTCAATGGGTGGACGGGAAGGATCTGTGAGACAAATAATTATAGTTAGGAACATCATGAATTTGACTAAGTGGATGATTTTGGAATGATTTTGGAAATTAAATTGAAAGAGTACGATGGATGGGTTGAGTGAAATTATATCAATTTCGTACAATTGAGAGGTATATTTTTTTACCTTTCTGTAATGAAATATATATCCTTTGCTGTTTGTATGTCTCCACGGACCAATTAGATGTGTCGGGTTTTCTCGGATTGTCACGGGTTCTCCTAGGCATTAGTAAGTTACATGGTTCTTTTTGGCTTTTTTTTGTTCTTCAAGATATTTGATTCATTTACATATCTGCATATGACATAAAATCTTATGAAGGAGGGAGATAACATTTATTACATAAGGCATTGTGGTAAAAGCTTTCATTTTAAGATAACTGCTATTTTTTTGTTAAGCTTCATCTTTTTCTTTCACCACTTATTGTGCGATAAAGAAAAAAAACTACAGAAACTTTTCACATATGGTGATATTTACTACCAAAACGCACATCTTTCTAGATGAAATGACACTGTAGTTGAATATTATTTGAGTATCCGAAAGATCCTACAGGAATGTTGCTTTCGGGTCTTCCGGATACCTTTGAACTACCCAATATTTGCGCTTTCTTCTCCTTGTAAAAGGTGCATTCTTACTTTTCAAAAAATAATCCTTCGACGAAAATCTTGTCAAACGACGAATTCCAACAATATTTTTGAGACAAAAATAGAACAAGGTTTGTCAGTTTATGAAAAGATGCCGTGTTTCCATCGTACATCCTCAAACTAGAAAAAATAAGAAAATGGTATGCAGCGTATCCAAATGTAATCTCATTTGAAATAATTAACGATTTGATTAAAGAAAATCTGAAATGAACGTATCTTTCTACTCTTATGGGTCAGAACTGGAAGATATCAGCACATAGTTCAACACACATCCATTTATATGATAGAATGAAATAAGGTCAATGTATTTCGGGATAGAGCTAGATTCTAAGTGTCTCTACGCTTATTTGCTTGAAAGATCATCTTCAACTCTTCCAAAAGACATATCTTAATGATGTATTTATAAATACATTTCATTGTTTAATTCTATTTAGTATTTTGACTAATAAAATACGCTTCAAAGATGTTTGAATCAAATTCAGATATAATTTATTTCACTTATTTTAAGTATCCGAGATTACCCGTCAGCGACCAAGATCAGATGTTTCAACATGGGTTTCTTTTATCCGTTTTTTAACAAATTATTATTTCGCTAGAGTACCTTTTTATTATATAATCTTGTTAAGAATAGAAAGCACCCGTCAATAAACGCCTCAAGATCAAAAGTATAATTGTCCATCTGCATCTTTTTTTATACTAAATGTCTTAGGTATCCGGAAATACCGACACCGCTCTAATAAAAAAAAGAATTATCTGTATGAATGCAGTGTTGATTAATTGAAACCATTCCTTAGCTTTTTTTCAACAATTTTGGATAGTTTTGAGTGATTGGAGTGAGTGGTTTGAATGCATTGAATGGAGTGTTAATCAAACGATTGAATGGTTTTGGTCAAGGTGAATCTCAATTCCACGATGTTTCAATTGATGCATTCTATTCATGTTCTTGTCAAAATGTATCAAATAAAATTGCACTGGAAATATTTATCTCTTGATCCAAAGTTGCATGTCGAGTTTTGCTTAATAGTGATCCTATAATAGCAGATCTATATTATTCAATTTTTGAATGTCAAAAAGTGATTGAAATTTTCAGATATAAATGACTGTGACCCTAATCCCTGCGAAAATAACGGCGATTGCACCGATGGTGTGGCGTCATTTACTTGTAATTGTTCTGCAGGATGGACTGGAAATACGTGTACACAAGGTAAGTATGAGTAAAAAACTTCGCAAGAAAAAGAAAAATGTGCCTCACCTTTGTAAATAAAGTAGGCGAATTTAATTAGGGTCAACAAGGCCCAACGACAAATAGGCCGAGTGTACGAAAAAAAAAATAAGTTGAATAACGTAACGGTGTAACTAAAGCTTGCTTAGTATTAAATAAGCGCTAAGTGATATTGTTTGTAAGGAAAACACCTTCTTTTTTGCGTACAAATTTCAATACTGATTTATTATAATCGATTTTGTAATGCGTCTTTAGGTAATGGCAAACAGAACTTATTGTGGGTCATAGCTGATCAAGTAAAAGATATTTGAGTTATATTTTATATGTATATTGTACCCGATTCAGCGCTCCATTCATTCATTCATTCATTCATTCATTCATTCATTTCAAAAACTCACTCAAATCTATCAAAACGCTCAGAAATCATTTGAAAACCTTTCGAAATCGTCCAAGATCAAAATTCTATTCAAATCGATGATATTAATCTATAACTTTATTCGCTGTTGTTGATTTTAAAGTGTCTGATTAGTACACGAGACACCTAGACAGAAAAATGCGTATATATTTTATTGAAGGGGGGAAATATCGCTCATTTTGTTTATCTTGAACAAAATTAGCGATATTGGATTGCTTCCCTCTAATTTCACTCTACACACTCATTCACGTTAATTCCAGTTCATTCATCTTGTCAATTTCACGCTGTTCTTAACTGTACCTATCAGTGTAACGATACAATACTTGCTAGTGGTGTTTCAACCAAGAATGTAACATAAATAAGGGGATAGATTCTTTACATCATGTATAAATTGCACGCGATAAGGTTAACATTTAGACGGTTGTATCGATATTTTCTATAGGTAGTGCAGGTTACTTATCGAATATGTTAACTTCCTGTACAGAACCTGGTATAATATAATTAAAATACCGTGACGTATGTAAATGACTGCGATGGCTCAGTGGATACGCATGCTAGACTATCGACTGATTGTAACCAAAACGCTCCCGGTTCGTATCCTGTCATCGGCACATTTTGTTATTGTTGGTTTTATTCGAGAAAATTAAATTTTTTACACCATCAAATACACGCAGATAAATTTCTTTTCTATGTGTTTCTTTATATTTTAGATATGTATCATAGGATTAAACATACAGGATTATACCGTTCGGAGAAATCTTTATCGATTCTATGCGATCAAATATCGAATCATGAAACAATCGCCTTTGGTCTACAATTGTTTTGGCTATTGCATTCGGTTTATCAGCGTGAAATCTTTTTTAATTTGGAATCTTCGAATAGTCAAATTGCAGTTTCAAGCTCTATCTAAAGTGGCCTTTATATCCATCCCCACGGTGAAGTATATATAGTATATATCTATTCAATCAAAAGAATACAAAAAAACCTTTGAAGAATTTTCAAAATTAGCACAGCATTTAACATTTTTTTAAAAAAAAAAAATATGCCATTAAATGTATAAATTGAAAAAGTTAATTTTTATGTCGCAATGCAGAATTGAACTCGGTCCGCTTGGTCAAAATTCTGTCGTCCTTATCCACTCGACTACGCCACTCCGATAAACTACTGCACGTTTTTTCAGTATAATAAACACGACCAATCGACATGAACACTGTTTTCAATAACATGGATTGATCCAGTGTTTATATACAATATCGCGCTTATCGCGTGAGCATAATATTTACTAAATTAACAGCATGTATGAACAACTAGTATGGCCGTTACATTGCAATGACCCGTCAGTGTAATGATACTATAGGTAGCTTTTGCGCGGTGAGCCCGAATCTACTTTTAACCGTTAGATTCCCGTGCCATTTTTTCGATTTAATTAAAACAGGTTTAATCTACACCTTAAAAAAGTTCCAAATTATCTTTCAAATGAAAGTTTTTGATTGTCTTGTATCCTATGTTTTAGTCATACATGTACTTTCAAAATTGAAGCCAATGGATAAGATTCAATTTTTATCACATGTTTTTAAGATTTACCTGATATACCTATGGTAATGGACTGGGCGCTTACGTCAGAGCTAAGTTTTGAAAATACACCTAGAGAGGTGTTTTCAACCAGGAATGGAACATAACTTCTGGGGAGAGATTATTTGCATCATGTATTTACTAAATTTACAGCATGTATGAACAACCAGTATGGACGTAACTGTGCAATGGCGTGTCAGTGTAATGATACAAGTTTTAAAAATGGAAAGTAACAGAACATCTGGGGAGAAATTCTTTTTATCATGCAATGAAGCCTGTATTGACCCGATATCACCTGTCCGATAACATAACATGTTATCAGGTAGTCTATTTTTAGAACAATTTAAATACTCTTTCACCCGAATTTCCTTGATTTTAAAAGGTATTACAGTGGTCTCGCATTATCTCGAGAGGGCGAAAACTCGCATTCACGCGAAAGCTCGGGCTGGCCTTCCGGTCCCGACACGTCTTTCTCTAATTTCTTGTTGTTTATTACTGCACTTACTCGAACGCGCGATTGCTCGATCGCTCGAGCAGCAATCTCACTCCCGTTGTCTAATTTTACTGCATTCCTTCGAGCAAAGGAGTTCGCACCTTTCTGACATCTATTGTTTTGCATCAAAATTAACTTACAGTGCGTATTTATTATTTCGTCAAATCGTCAAGAATACCTTAAGGCTTATTTCATAGGTTCTCAACGAGTCAGACAACTTGTTTTCACACCTTTTTGTATGCCACACTTTTCCAATTTAAGGATGTAAATGACGGGAATGTAATGATCAGAAAATAATCAAGAGACTTTGAAACAATTATAAAACATAGGAACATTCTTGTCGAGATAATACTAATTAATTTTTTGAAAGTCTTTCGAAAATCATACTCGTGAGTAATTGAGCTAATTAATCATCTTTATAAAGAAAGATATTGACGATTGCCCACCGAAACATCATTACTTCATTTTTTTCAGCTGTAGTTTCAATGTTTCGGTCGCCAATCGACAGTGTTCGGCATTAAAAAGTGGTTTAAGAAAAATGAGTCTATTTTAAATTGTCTTGAATCCCGCTTCATCCTTAAATTTTGTTATCTGCTGAAAAAAATTTTTTTGAAACTTTCTAGAAAAATCATAAAAAGTTTGTAAACTTCTTTTGTTTATAGATTCCATTTAAGGAAACCTCCTTACTATTTAATCATTTGAGGTACCGAGGGAATTAGCTCTAAGGAAAACATTGTGAGAAAAGAAGGAATTGCTTGCAACCTCGCCTATCTTCTGACTGACATAACATTTAAAATTTTGACATTCAGCAACGATAGCTACGAAAGTATTATAAGGAAGAAATGATATGCCTGTCATAGTGCCTCTCATTAGAATTCCCTAATCTAACCTTTTGTCATTTCAATGGCCTATGAACTGAGAACAGATATCCCTTGTCGCCGATGCCTTCATCGACTTTTGTGGATCTTTCTTTTTTCAACCCTTACGATTTGATCGAATTAAATCAGGCGCCCGATTTAACAAATCGTTTGAAATCAAGGTTATATATTTCATAAAACTATTCCTCGGGCAGTATTTTAACATAGGTACTGCATGTTTTGAAGGTAAACTATGCTAATGTAGGTTTCAAAAGAAGTCTTCATAGAGTACAAATTTGCTTACTGGCATTAACTCGAATCATGCGATGACTCGAGCAAATCGGCCGGTCCCGTGTGTGTTCGAGCTATCACGAGACCACTGTATTATGAAAAAGCTCGAAAAAAGGTTGCATGATAAATAGAATAACATGTAAGTGTCTTAAAATATCAATGTTATCAGGTCTCGGCTGTGAAAAAGTATCATGACTCGGCAAAGCCTCGTCAAGATAAATTCTCCCAACCTCGACTACATACTTACTCAATTTACAGCATGTGTGAACAACAAGTATGGACGTAACTGTGCAATGGCCTGTCAGTGTAATGATACAAGACTTGCTAGTGGTGTAGTAAATCAGAAATGTAACATAACATCCGGGGACTGTTTCTGTAATGACATGTGGACCGGAAGTGGCTGCCAAACCGATGTGGATGAATGCGCAGTGGTATTTATTTTAATGCAACGTCCTTTTACATTTTATTCGCGTCATAGTGAATATTTTATGTTTTACATGTATATCTCCGTCCGCTTTGACGTCCTGTGCGAATAATATATGTCGAATTTACATTTATGAGGGCTATCGTAGAAGAAGAAGAATGTTTATTTGCGTAAATATAGGCCTCGGGCCCAAAATACAACATTTCGTATAAGATAATACATTTGAATTTGTTGTGTCCCAAGATAATTCAACATATATAGAAGAGTAGATAAATAATCTTAAGTTGGTAGTGCTTATCGGTGTCAGCAAATGAGACGGTGTCGGCTGCTTCCGATACACGCTACCAGAGATATATCGATAGTATAATGATAATTGGGTATCATGGTATAATTATCATATTTTATTGGCGAGCCTCCGGTACGTCGTATAAATATAACTCTAAGTTCTACTTATGACGACTCGGAGGTCGACTAGCGAAGATTGGTTTCACTCCGATTTGTCTATACGTTGCATTATGTTTGATATATATATAGCTATCATTTGAAGTGAACTGAAAAATTATTTCACTCCTGGGTGTGCGATATTTTGAGTGCCGCTTTCGATGTTGACGCCAGAGATTATCGCAGGGTAATCCTGAGATTCCCGTGCGGAGATCGTACGGGTTACGTACGGATATCGAGAGGATGCCGTGCGGTCAGCGCACGATTCAACGGGTTTTATTTTGGATGTTTGATAGTTAAGATATCGTGCGATTTCCGCGCGATCATCGTAAGGCTTCCTTGCGAGGTCTGTACGGCGACCAAGCGGTGTCCGCACAAGGCTACGGGCTTGCGATTTCTAAAGCTGTGTATAACATTTTTTTAAAACGAGATCGCAGGTGTCTGCGGTGCCCGTAAGACCTTGCGATGATCGAACGGGCACCGTATGTCACCGCACGGGCATCGCACGATTTTATGCTTACGGCGAGATGCAGGCGCCCTACGGGCTCCGTAGGCCAAATGTAAACGAGGCTTAACCGAAGTATCACTTCAAGCCGAATGACCTAAAAATTACCCAAAATTAGTACAAGTACGTACGAGGTACTTTCCAGTTTACGGAAAAGTCCGAGCGACGTCCCGAATGAGATTTTACCAAGTCTTCTCAAACTTGATGAAAATAGTTTATTGTCTTTAAGAATATCCATAATGAAAATGATGACAGTTTGAGCAATGTCACGAGAAAAGGGGCATAAATAACAAAGATTTGCTACAAATAAGCCCACAAGAGTGTGCCCTTTTGAACGTAAATTATTGTATATTATGTTGACATAGAAAAAAGGGGATACATGCAATTTGAAAGTGTCATGAGAATATAACCTAACGTGACTCATCTTCACAAGCCAAGGGTTATAACTTCACTTAAGGGAAGTTATAACTCTTGGTTGCGGAGATGCGAGCGATCATTTAAGTGCAAATTGTTTACTTGTTTGTTCGATCGGAATTACAGGCGATTGTTTTATCATCTGAATGGCTTGTGGTCGGAATAAATCGACATTTTCAACGAAAGAAAATATACTGTTTCCACTTTTTTCTTTCTATATACTTCAAATATGTTAAAATTTATTTTGTTATTATTTATTTTAGAATACTTCTATATGCTCTGGAGCTCCAAACAAAGCGTGTGAAAATTCTGAAGGATCGTATGAATGCGTTTGTGCACAAGGCTACACTCTAAACTCAACAAACGCTTGTGTGGCCAGTGAGTACCGTTCATTTTATGATTATCTGTTAATTTCAATCATCTAACCGTGTTCACATTTGACAATTTACTTGTAACTTCGTTGCCATTAAAATTTGTCCGTTTTTGTCCTTACATCTCATTTCAGTGGCATCTAAACTGGTTGGAGACCAATTCTTGCCGCGTACCAGTTCTCGCAAACTGGCCATTTTCACACTCAAGACGCAATATTCATTTAAAGCAAATTACTTTCTGAATAGAAGAAGTTGTTGTCAACGTGACTTGTAATTTACAAGGGATTCCTTTCCGTCTTCACTGTGATTTGGGGTGGTTGGCTAGAACTGGTACTCGGCGAGAATTTGTCTTTAACCAGTACGGTTTTAATGGTGTTTCTGGAAAGTAAACTTCGACCAAGAAACACAAAATTCTTGGCAGTCATTAATATGACGATATGTGTTTTATTTTTATATATCTAAATTGGTTAGACATTAAATACTGACCTGCAAAGGAATTGTAGAAAGTAAAAATGATACAAAATAACTACATGTATGTATATAATATTTATTGAATCCTTGCTTGATTTCACTCTTTTCGTCACGACCTGAGAAATTTCGGTTGTCTCAATTTTGTCATTTGTTTTAAATTAACATTGCAAATTGTTATGACTGTGAAAACCATTTTATTTAAATACTTTGAACCTTTTTAAAAGTTACATCGCTGTTCCATCAAATCATTTTTGCACAATCATAAGAATGAAATTCCAAGCCATTTCTTATATAAATATTGCGTCAAATCCAAGTAGAAGGGAATTGTGTAGGTGGCAAATCGTGTTTATCTATGACTTTTTGGAAGAAAACGACCGCCTTTGTTAATGTTTTTTTTTCTGTGTTTTTTTTTTTTTCTGAAATCGTTAGGATTTACTGAATAATTGCTTACACTACAAGCAGTGTTTCATTTTTCTTCTTTTGGCATATTTTTGAAGCCATGTCCGTAGTAAAACGTAACGGTCTAGAAAATTTCTTTAAGGCAAAATTGATACATGCCTACATTTTAAAGTGCACATTTTCAATTTACTTGACATTCAATTTGCTTTGTGATAATGGATTTGTTGAAGCATCTGCATCTTAGTTATCAAACATTTGTACAAATGAATGACGCCTCTTCTTCCAAAAAATGAAAATAATAATAATAATAATAATAATAATAATAATAATACATGTAATACTAATGTAACGCTATGCGTTTCTTTTGGAAATCAATTTATATCGTAACGCTAAGATTAAATAAAAACGTCAAAGACAATGATCAAAATGTAAGCTTCAAAAGTAGCAAATACCACCTGTGATCCTGTGATGAAAAAGCAACATTTTAGCTTATATGATTTTCTAATTTTTTGGCTATGAGGTAATTGAATGAAAGCCAATAAACTATTTATCTTTTTTATATAGCTCCAGAAAATACTACAGTTACAGTAAATGGTGAGTTTTTATCATGCATGAGACCGGTGAAAAACATCTAGAATGGGTGAACATACATATTCAAAGAAAATTGGCAAGAAATCATATATTGAAAATAGATAAATGACTTTTGCGGGGTTCCTTATGGCCTTTCATGGGTAGAACTGGTTTCATTTAAGAGATGAAGAGAGTATTTGTTTATTTCATGTTGGTATGAAACTAAAAACCTTATCAAATTGCACGAATACGCGAATCTTGATTAAGTTTTTTTTAGTTTCATATCTCTATGAATCCAATATATACTCTCTTTATATCTTATAATTTAATGTATCAAAAACAAACCAGTTAAGATTTTTATAATGAAGGAACATATTTGTCATGGGACTACTTTTTGTGGAAGCTTATAAAATAGCTGCGTACTCAATTCGTCTTCATTGAGGAATAAAACCAACTATCGAGAATGCACGCATCTTAATGTACACAACTCAAATTAAATTATATCTTATAACTATACAAATATCCGTGTGATAACAACCCGTATGATATTTTTAATGATATAACATAGTTATTTTAGAACAATAATATCATGCAGTTATTTTTAGAAACTTGCATTTCAGTTAGAAACATTGACGAAAACAAGACAAAAAGAGGTTATAAGATAAATATAATACGTACTAAGTGTATTGTATGAATTTTTTTTATCTAACTCGGTTGTGAGCATTGATGATTGTCGCGGCAGAGCCTCGACAATGATCAATTCTCCCAACCTCTTAGATATTATTTCTCATACAAAACACTAAGTATGTATTATATATACATGTATATAAATATGGTTGTGCCTTGTTGGATGATTATCCGCCTAATGACAAAATAGTGGCGTTCAATACTCATACGTTTGGATGTGTCCATCATTAAAAGTGGGTGTGGCGATTGAAATTGAACTGAAGTTTCAATTTATTTTTTTTTACAACAATCCATATTGTTTTAGTTTCAGGCTGCCACACAAAACAAAACTTATCTAATACCAATGAATTCTTGAAAAGTTTTTTTTAACAATTAGATTAAATATTTAGAACGTTTTAGACGAACTAAGTGGTCTGAATCTGAATATTTTAAAATGAGTGCTGATCAATTAGAATATTTTTGAATGTATTAAGCGTTTTTTTTCACGACGTAATGGACTGTATCTGTCACGATAAATCTTTTTTTTTCAATATAATAAAATTTTAAAAAAATATTGTTTATTTTTTGCACTGTTTCAACAGCTGGTGAACTGCTTGTGAAATGTACAGTAACGCAAGATGGGTTGCCATGTCCCGACCTTGCAGTACCATCAGTGTACAGCACAACAAAGACTAATATAGAAACTTCCGTAAGCCATTTATATGTGTGACCCGTCACGCGAAAAGGGACCATCAGAGAAGTGCGTAAAGTGTCGACCCTGGTCAGGCTGCGCGGACTGCGCAGACTGAGTAGGGTCGAAACTTTTTGCACCGTGCTTATTTTCTGAATCTAGAATGATAAATCTACCTTTCAGTGAAAGGATTTTTGAAATGCGTCCTCTGGTTGTCCTATGCTGGATAAAATCTCTTTTTCAAAAGCTCATTAAACAGAATTCCTTGATGGTCTCTTTTCGCGTGACGGGTCACTTTTTTTTTTCTTATTTTTCATTACATAATATTGTAGTATTTAATCTAGGGCGTCTATCAATTTTCCAGTTGGATGATAAAAAATGAATACTTAAATTCGAATGAGTTTTATTTTTACAGACGACCAAATATTGGACAACTTCAGATTCAAGTTGATTCAAGTGTCGTAGGTATAAGTGTTTAACTTTTACTGTGATTTCTGCAGTATTAACCGTCATTGCCATAGTACATTGCCAATAACAACAGCAACAACAACAAAAACAACAAAATAGACACACAGTCCTGAAATTTGCCATCGCTGTCATTAACAATTACATTTTCCTATTCAATAATCTAGGTTGTAGATTAGTTTTGTCTGTATGATCGAGCGGAACGATAGAAATACACTGATCTAATCATAGAACCCCATTTTCGATGCCTCGCCTTCGAGGTTGCACACATTATATCATTTAATATAGGGATGATTGTCTTTTTCACTGCGTTTATTGGAGTATAAAGTGCATTGCCTTAGCACATGGCAAATAACTCCCGTAGGGCGTTATGCTTAAGCCACGTGCTAAGGCAATTAGACTTTATACCCCAATAATCGCAGGGGAAAAGACACACGTCCCTTATAATTGCAATTCTCTAGATCGAAAAACTATTTAAATACTCGGCCAAACATTAAAGCTTCAAGTCTACTTTATGCGCGTATAGATTACACAATCTATTTTTAGATCGTTTTTTTTTTCATCTTGCTATCGAAGTGAAATGTCATAAAGTAAAACAAAAGATACACAAATAAACGACAACTTTGAAATTCGTAGAGGTATTTATGACAAAAAACTTGTTTCTTCCAAGTTAGTCTGTATTTTTAAACGAAAACAGCCTCTTAGTTGAGAGGGTTGCTTGATGGTCTTCGTCGACTCACTCTTATCTAAGTTTACGTCGGCTCAGAATCAGAACTGCATGCTTGTAATCGTAAATTCTCTCGAAAATATTTTTTATTTTACAATACATTGAATCGCAATGTTGCATTGATGATCGGGAACTAGGTTAATTCGAGTTCCTACAACACAGGACTTGCAGATCGAAGACCGGAGGTTTCCCGAAAGACCTATTGCATTTTATACAGAAATAAAGTGCAATGGATTTCCCCACGTGATGCGATTTAAACCAATCAGAATTCTTTATTTTATTGGATTGCAATTATAATATAAGAAAAAAAGTTCGAATGATAATAATAAGTTTGAATTGACTAATCGCGGAAAGTGCCCTAGTCAGACTATGCAACCAACCCTGTCTGACAAGGGTAATGCTTTTCTCATTTCCTATATTGTATATTTCACCTGACGGATTAAATCTTTTTGACAGGAAAAGCAACAAAGGTTTACAGATTCCAGCCCTCAGAATTTAACTGCTAACAATATAAGGTAAGTGTCTTTCATTACTTTAAATTTTCATATTACTCCCGGTGTTTGCCAATATTTTTAAATTGTACGCATTATTGCACATGAAGGCACTTGCACAATCTACTGAATAGGCTACATTCACTTGAAACTTGGCATACATCTCCACTATCTAAAGAGCAACATACACTTTCAAGGGGGATAACTCTTGATGTATTTTGTGCAAAATATGCCCCTATTTCGACTCAGATTTTTTAACCACTATCTAGCACCCAACAGCCGTGTGTAGGCTTTATTAGGCGGTGCTCTTGTTTACAATGAGACTTAAAACAATAAGAAATTTATGTAAACACGACTTCAATCTTAAAAAGCTTTTATTGTTGTAGTCAATTATTATTCATTTCGATTTCAATCTACTAAACAGCTATCAATAATTCGCTTTCATCTTCTTTTAATATTGATTTCGTGTTGTGTATATAGAGGATATTGAATGAGTGGTCATGGAATACCGAATTTATTAAACGAGTCATCTATAAACAGATAAAAACGAGGATGTGCCGAGTTTTTATCTGTTTATAGATGACGAGTTTGATAAATTCGGTATTTTATGAGCACAAATTTTATATTCTATTTATAGTATGACCCGAATTTTTGCGAAAAATCATCAAAATTATTGAAATTCAAAATTTCAATTTTCCGCAAAACTTATAACGCCGTTAAAAACTGACGTCACAATATATACATCATGACGTCATTTTCGCGGTTACAAAATAGCGTTGCTATTCGCTCTTAGCTCATTTGCATAGTTATTCCACTAAAAATATTCAACGGCAGACCATATTATATTGTTTGGTTTTACAGTTGTGGATCTCTAATTTACGACTTGTATATCGTCATCAATGATACAACTTCTGCTAAAACAACCCTAGCACGAGACCTAAATAACATCAGTAATGGTTTACCCTTGGTATTGGACAACGTCACCACCGTAACGTCCGCGTTGACGGTAGCCGGAAAACAAGGTGAGTTTGGTTAAAATCTTTCCTACTAATACGATACGTTTTCACTTAATTTCCTATTCGGTATATTTTTTGGACGTGTGCAGTTGATTTATTAAAAAATTGCGCAATATCATCGGGAAACCTAGACGGCACCTGACGTAAATGTAAGTAAGATTTAAATGTCACGCATATGCTCTTTCTTCTTTTAGTTACTATAAATAGTACTGAGGACCCAACAGTACAGATTTGCAACGTGTACACTGCCTACTCACCTTGCGGGGCTGATTACGAATGTAAAATTAGTAATGGGACCCCGTTTTGTCGGTATGTATAGATCTCTTTTTACATAACTCCTTTTGATTGATTATTGGGACCGTTTGTAATCCTGGTCATTGTTACAAGCCCTGTGTTCAAAACGATAGAAACTGTTTGTCAGTTATACCACGCTTTGCACGTACACTTGTGTGCAAAGGGGTTTAAATTAGCAATCAGTTTGCATCGTTTCGTCATTCCAAAAGCAGGACAGGTGTATAACAACCAAAAATATTCTATAGGTTCGTGTAACTTTTGTAACATTCAGGATGACAAAACAGTGCTAACTGTTTGCAAAATATGCCCTGATGTGCACGTGTAATAGCGTGCAAAGAAGACGTAAGGCAGGCTTTGGGATGTAATTGCTCTAAAAACAACGCAGAACTTGCTTTTCGATAAACCTATAATTAAATTCTAGTTGTTTCCATCAGATTTCGTGCATTCTCACTCCATGAAATCAATATTTACTCTTTTCATTTCTTAACTATAATGGTGTTCGAGCTGTACTCACAGCTTTTACAGAAAATAGAAAAAAACACAACCTCCAGTCTCTCAGCCTATCGTCTCTAAGACTCTAGTCTCTCAGTCTTCAGTCTCTCAGCCTCCTGTCTTTCAGCCTCTAGAATCTAAGCCTCTGTCTTTCAGCCTCCCGTCTCTCAGCCTTCTGTCTCTCAGCCTCTCGTGTCTAAGGCCTTCTGTCTCTCAGCCTCCCGTCTCTTATTCCCCGTTCTCTCAGCCTTCTGTCTCTTTGCTTCCAGTTTCTCAGCCTCCTGTCTCTCAGCCTTCTATCTCTCAGCCTCCCGTCTCTTAGCCCCCATTATTTCAGCCTTCCGTCTCTTAGCCTCCCGTCTCTCAGCCTTCTATCTCTAAGCCTCTCGTCTCTAAACCCCCGTTCTTTCAGCCTTTCGTCACTCAGTCTTCAGTCTCTCAACCTTCAGTTCCTCAGTCTTCAGTCTCTAATCCTCCTGTCTCTCAGCCTCCTCTCTCTCTGCCTTCCGTCTCTCAACCTTCAGTCCCTCAGTCTTCAGGCTCTAATCCTCCTATCTCTCAGCCTCCCGTCTCTCAGCCTCTAGCCTCTCAGCCTCGAGTCTCCCAGAAACCTATCTCTAAGCTCCAGTCTCTCAGCATCCAGTTTCTCAGCCTCCGGTATCTCATCCTGCTGTATCTTAGCATCCTGGCCCTGAGCCTCTTGTCTCTAAGTCTACTATTTCCCAGCCTCTTTCAGCCTTCCGTCTTTCAGCCTTCGGTCTTTCAATCTCCTGTCTCCCAGCCTTCAGTCTCTCAGCCTTCAGTTTTAAAGCCTACTGTCCCTCAGCCCCAAGTTTCTCAGCCAACTATCCCTCATCCTGCCGTCTCTCAGCCTCCTATCTCTCAGCCTCCAGTCTCTCAGCCTCCTGTCTCTTAGTCTCCAGTCTCTCAGCATACAGTCTCTCAGCCTCAAGTATCGCATCCTGCTGTCTCTCAGCCTTCTATCTTTCTTCTGTCTTTCAATCTCCTGTCTCTTAGTCTCCAGCCCCTCAGTTTCCTGTCTCTCAGCCTCCTGTCTCTCAGTCATCAGTCTCTCAGCCTTCTGTCTATCAGCCGTCTGTCTCTCAGTCTCTCGTCTCTCAGCCCTCCCTTGTTCTTTCATCATTCCGTCTCTCAGCCTCCAGTATCTCAGCCTCAAGTCTCTCAGCCTCCTGTCTTTCAACGTCCTGTCTCTAAGCCTCCTGTCTATCAGCCTCCAGTCGCTCAGCCTCGAGTCTATCAGCATCCTGTCTCTCATCCTCCAGTTTCTCAGCCTTCTTTCTTTTAATCTCCTGTTTCTCGACTCCGGTCTCTCAGCCTCCAGTTTCTCAGCCTACTGTTCTATGCCTTCAGTCTCTCAGCCACCTGTCTCTCAGCCTTCTGTCCCTCAGCCATATGTCTCTCAGCCTCCTGTCTCTCAGCCTTCTGTCTTTCCACCTCCTGTCTCTCAAACCCCGTTCTTTCAGCCTTCAGTCTGTAAGGCTGTATTACCTGTTTCCGACTTAATTGTATTGGAAGACATTGGAGCAAAACCATTGGCAATTTCCCGAACATTGACAATAGGTTTTTTTTTAAAAAAAAATCAAATTCAGCAGAATGAGGGAAAACATTAAAATCTACTGCCTATCCTATGACATTAGAATTTACTTAGAATGTACTTATTTCTATTTTCAGAGAGAAAGAGAAAGGTAAGTTTATAATCTATTACAGACGACAATATTATAGACTGTTCCAAATCCAAAAAAGTGCAGACGACAGTATTTGATTGATGATTTTTTTGAAAAAAAAAATCTTTGTTTTTTTTGGAAAAGGGAATAATGTTTACATTGAGGAAATTGCTTGTTACAAGCAATTTCATCTCTGTGCATTATATTTTCGGAAGCCTTCGGCTTCGTATTATCGGAAAGTAGGATTGTTTGAGAATGGATTAATAATCATACCATTAATAGGGGGTATATAATAATATCATCCTGATATTGACATTCTCTCAAACCACCTCCATTCATGCATTCCAAACACTCATTCAAACCATTAAAAACGCTCAAAAATTGTAAAAACGAATTGAAATCGTTCAAAACGAACTACATTTCATCGACATTTTTTAAATCTTTGCACTGTTTATTGGCAAGTATGGATGTTTTTAGTTGACTGATTGGTCTGTAAAGATATATAGGTGAGAATATTAATTTTTTATAAAGGGATGTTATAAATATATAATACGTACTTAGTGTTTTGTATGAGAAAAATATCTAACGAGGTTGGGAGAATTGAAAATTGTCGAGGCTCTGCCGAGACAATTATCAATTCTCACAACCGAGTTTGATATTTTTTCATTCAATACACTAAGTACGTATTATATTTATCTTATAATTTATATTTGTCTTGTTTTCGTCGGTTTTTCTTACTGAAATGCAAGTTTCTAAAAATAACCGCATTATATTATTGTTCTAAAAATAACTATGTGATATCATAAAAAATATCATACGGGATGTTATCACACGGATATTTGTATAGTTATAAGATAAATATCGATAATTTCGTCCAAATTGGACGACATAAGCGATATCTCCTATAAATTTCATTTAAAACACACTCCCATTCAATATCATTTCAAAAGCATTCCAAAACCATTCCCCTTTTCAATTTATAGATGTTGCTAAATGTAATGGTTAAATTAATTTTTATTGAGTGAACAACAATGAGCCACGAGTGGAAATATAGATTTTGTTGTTCATTAAATCAAATATGATCAATGTATCACGAAAAACAAACAAATATGAAAAAATGATACAAGTTTACAAAATATACATATGATAAGGTACATTGAAGCGTGCAATTCACACATGATGGTATTCGACTCGCTTTATACGCCCGATGGCGTAAAATAAACGGAAAAAATCTTTCAAAAAATGATTTACAATTTTGAATATTTCTCGTCCTGAGTGGTGAAATGCACAATTGTATGTGCCTATTTGACACATAGAAAAAATACATTTATTCGCAACTAGGTAAAGATCTAGTAACAGTACTTTTATAAGCGTAGTTAAAAAAATAATTCAAAAGAATACATGGAGAAAACATTTTGTTTACTTTCTAAATTTAACAAGGTTGGTGCCTTGACTTTCTTTTGATATATCATTTGGCACCAGAAAGAGAACGTCGATTTTTCATCCAACGAAGCCTAGATTTGCCTGATACTACTACCTACTGCCTATCTGATAACATGAAATGATAACAGGCAGTCTTGTTTTGGAAACAGTATGCAAATTTTCAATTTCACTCTATTTTTCGGTATTCTTTTTTTTCGGTTCAGAAAATTTTGAGCACTGAAAATTTATTGCATGATAGATAGAACAGTATGATTGTGTCTTAATTAAGGTTCTTGCAAGAGTTTTTGAACCAAATTTAATACTGCCTCTATTTACAAAAAAGACAGTTTGCCCAAATAAACAATATATTGAATTTAAGCCGTAGACGAGCACAAGCAGTGAATTAATATAGATTTCCTATAATAATCATATATTTATCATGTTGTGAAATAGAAATTGATATATTGCTTAACAACTTTGCTGGTATGTAAACTATTAATGTCCATTTATGTTGTGATAACACTTCATACCTTACATAGACCTACACGTTTACAAAATTAGATAGACATATATGACATATATGTTAATATTAAATGCCAAAATAATTGCTTGCATAACTGTGTTTTGGGTTCGAGTTTAAAACCAACGGTTGTAGGAGTACCTGGGTAGTACTTTAGACTGTACTTTGTAAAATTATTAGCCAATTTTATCCAACCGTCATGCAGTTGCTTGTTCTAAACAAAATTATCCTTTCCACAATGCTTTGACTATGCCGCTACGGCTATGACAGTTTTGTGTTGTTTCACTGCTTATGCTCACAAAGAGCTTCGTTTTCATGTATGATATACATGTACCCGGACATACTACCCTTTCTTGGCAAATGATGTGCCCTTAAAAATGGGTCTTAAACACTTTACATTTGCTCGTTTTCATGCTAGAGTTGAATTCTTTGAAACTACCGATACGTCCCAAATTAAAAGTAAATTGTAGTGGCGTCACAGGTAGAAGTGACGTGTTACTACTACATCCTGCAATATTGTGATTATGAAAGTGGTTCTTGGCTGAACCTGCGGCAAAGCACTTCAAATGGATAGATTGGTAAAAAAGTTATATAGACCGTTTGACTTCTATATGGACCAACATTTGGCCAAAATTCTCAAATATGAATTGATGAAAACTAATTTTTGCAAGTCATATCAATGTTTCCATCTTATACCATGAAGACTTATGTTTTTCAGATTTTTTTAAAAGTAAAATAATGATTTTGTCCGTTCGTCTACATGTTAACTACCGGTCTTTCATACCTTCTTGTTTCTATAATAAACGGAACAGCGAATTGTCTCTCCAAAATTAGGTCTTATTTGCATAGGGGTTGAGTCAAAAGTGAACAGTTCAAGTGAGCAGTTTTTGTAAAAAATCGAGTATATTTATAAAATAAATTTTGTCCATGTTATTTACGTGTTAGGGATATTGAACTGACTTTATCCTGTCTTTGTACGAAAACATTTGACCAGATATTGATAATAATCTTTATCTATTTTGAGATTTACCCCATACTCCCTTGTACAGACCAATCAAAATGGATATTTTAACGAAATCGTTGCGATCGTTGCGATTTTCACGAGGAAAACCCAGCAAACAGGCGAGTTATAACGGTACAAATCACGTGAGATTTAAATTTAAACTGACGTGAGCGTCGGAATGCTAATTAGCATGTCAAAATAAGGAATAATAGTGATTCAAAACCACGTGTTTTTACGATATGTTTACAATTTCTTACAACAGCCTTCTCCACCCTCGTGTTTAAGAAAGGAAAAAACGAAATTATTAACATTGACTAGATATACAAAATCATTATTTTAAAACCATTTCATCCTCAAAAATAAATTTTTGGAAAGGTATTAAGCTCAAATTAAGATATTGCCAAAAACAAAACATTTTTGCCAACGTATTTTTGTGTAATTGGTGAAAACGTTGGTCCTTATAGAAGTCAAACGGACTATACCAACTTTATTATTAAATAAATGTTTTTGACTGTAACATAATGTGTATACCCGGGTTGTGCTATAATCGAAGCGAGATAATCATGGCCCCCATTACTGGCTGGAATGTTTGTCTATTGTCCCGGAGGGGCGCCTTAAGAAAATATTAGATGTTATACTGCAGCGGTCGTAGACATCAATATATATGTCAGGTCAGCATTTCCCAATGAAAATGCTGGAATTGATTTTTTAGAATGATTAAATATTACTATCTCTTTACTTTCTAGATCGATTAGGATTGATTCTGGGACTTGCTCTTGGTATCCCACTTGGAATCTTAGGTATTGTGGCTGTTGTTGTTGTCCTCTGTTATTTCCGACAAAAGCGATTTACAGAAGATGATACGGTGAGCCTAAATGACAAGAGGTTAGTTTGCTTTTGTGTTTCATATTATGGTAGTCTGTCCCTAATGTAAATGAATGAATTGGCTATGAATCCTTTTTTTTTTTCGAAGGGAGAGCATATAGCCGCCGCTTCGTCTGTCCGTCCGTCCGTAATTCCGCCCGTCCACCCATCAATCCCAAGCGATTTTTCCATCACTCTAGGGCCAAATCAAATGGAACTTACCATGTGAACTCCCTATAATATAGTGTTGATGCATCTGTCTCGGTTTTTGGATTTGAGGCCTCGTCACGGGAAAAGGGGACTTAGGGTAAAATACAGTATTTCTCTAATTTCTCCTAGTCTTATGGTCAGAATTTAATGAAATTTCATATTTGAGTAGCAAATCAGATGTCCTTTACTTATCAACTTGAAATTTTCGTACAAAAACATATAGCATGAAAAAAGGGGGCTTAATGTTTGTTACCTTTTTCTTTCATTTCTCATGAACGTATGTTCAGAATTTGATGAAATTTCATATTTGAGTAGCAATTAAGGTAGCAAAGGACACATGGCGTCATTTTTTCCGCCCGATGAATTTCATTTTTGGTCACATATGTTGTAGAATAACATTGTGTAGTCACTATATCAAAATTTGAAGGTGCCTTTCCATGCTCGTTTTCATGCTAGAGTTATCTGCCCTTGAGTGGTAATTCCGATTTTTCAATAAAACGTTTATATTCGTTTTAGTTCTAGTATAAACTCATTTCTAACTTATAGCTATTAAACACAAAAATTTGGTAGACCTTATACATGTACACAATAGCTGTTGCCAAGAAAATTTCTCTTTGATCAATTGCATTTGCACAATATGCTTTCAAAAGTGAAAAATGCACTAATTGTTGTAATTTTACGGGGTAAAAATGCCACAAAAAAACCCTATTTTTTGAAGAAATTACTCAATAAATTTTTCTAATTTTCCGATATGTTTAAAAACCATATTTCTCCTGTATTTGGCAAAAAATTCAGTATACCTTTCCATGCAAAAAAGTAAGTTTTTCGTTATTTTATAGTAGGGATGGTAACTTGTACCAATTTTACTAATCGATTACTCGTTCACCTTTCCGATCGAGTACTCGGATAAGATTGATAACTTTTGACCATTTATTCTGTGTCTTCAAACGTAAAGATATACAGTGTTTGCTGCATATCTTCGGTTGATAGGACAGTTGAAATGACATTTGATTGCTAATAAATTTGAAAAAAACAAAAAATCGTAAAATACATACTTAGTGAGTCATTTCTCGGTAAACTTTCTAGGCCGATATTCATCGGTTAGATATATGATTTTCGGTAGAGGAAAACTAAGTAACTACAATATCGATAAGTTTGTTACAAGGTTTGGAACGAAGATTCAACGCATAAATTGATCCCAAGATCCAAATAAATCGCACCGTCCCTGATCAGAGTACCATGAGTCGAGATGCGAAAAGTTACATGATGACATGTTTTGTTTGACAGCAAAAACAATGACAGTTGACACTTGATTGCAAATTCGGAAAAAATATCGACGAGTTAGAAGATCGACAGACGACCAAGTGTTGCATACATTATCCTAAGCTTTACAGTATTTCGTCTTAAAGATCGTCATTTTGAGAAAATATGTAAAAAAATGAGATCGGAAACGTATTTCCTATTATTTCATTTTTTACCGATTAATCGATTGGTGAAATTGGTAATCGATAATCGGACGTTCGATCGAGTTCTCGATTAATCGAATACTCGTTACCAACCCTATTTTATAGTGACCCCTCCTTATTGAATGACGCTTTTAACGCACTTTTATTGTTAAATTTAATAATCCAATTATTCCATTGATATCAAATGTTTAATTATGAAATTTTACCATCCTTATTGTTCGTTATTTCCATAAGCAGAATCTTATGAAAACCGGTCTTTTAAAACGACGTGCAAAAAGAGCCGAAAAATAAACGAAAACCCACTTCCCGGTTTATAGAGTCGGGAGGTCGCTGTCCATTGACACCTTAAGATGCCATTGACCATAAGCTATTTGAAAATTTCGCCTGATGGGTAACATTTCCCATTAGCAAATCCCAAAACCTATAGAAGCAATCAACAGCAAACTTTTTCCTTTGATTGCATACATTTTTTCTTTGACAATGCCTTATTCGGGGATCATAATCCGTCTCTGACGGCTCTTGTTTTCATTTAAATCGCTAGCAATTTCGTCATTAATTGCGTCATTATAGTGCTAGCAAGTGCCAATATGTGACCTGTCACGCAAAAAGAGACCATCTGGGAACTGCATGAAATAAAAATTTAAAAAAGAGATTGGTTCTAATACAGGTCAAACAGGGGTCGCATTTCCAAAGTCCGCGCAGTCTGACTAGGATCGACACTTAACAATCTATCCAGATGGTCCCTTTTCGCGTGACGGGTCATTATGATTTGAACCAAACGTGGCGGAAATTTCCTTTAGTTGGTTCGTCACAAATTGTATGTATTAAAATCTCTTCTTGGTTAATTTCGGCTTTGGCTCCGTAGAACTTTTCAGACGAAATTCTTAAATTTAACCGATATGCCAATAGTGTCAGTTGAAAAAGCATTGCATGCATAGCCCTTTGGTGACTTTTTTCAGGTAGAAATGAACACATGGTGTCATTTTTTTCCGCCCAATGATTTTTTCATGTCACATATGTTGTCGATTTACATTGATTAGTCATTATATCAAATTTTGAAGGTACCTTACCATACTCGTTTTCACGCTAGAGTTATCTGCCTTTGATTGGAACTCGCCATTTTTCAGTAAAACATTTATATTTGTTTAAGGTCTAGTTTAAACTCAGTACCACTTTATAGCTTTAAAACACAAACATGTTGATAGACCTTATACACAAGGACTTTTGCCAAGAAAAATTCTCTTCGATCAATTGCATTTGTATAATGTGCCTTTAAAAGTTTACAATGCAATAATGTTTGTAATTTCATGGGAGGGAGAATGCCACAAAAACCTACTTTTTGAAGAAATTGCCCAATAAATTTTTCTTACTTTCATATATGTTTAAAACCATATTTTTCCTTAACAAATTAGCATACCTTTCCGTGCAAATAAGAAAGTTTTTCGTTATTTTAGAATGACCCCTCCTAATTGAATGATACTTAAAGCGTATTTTATTGTTAAATTCAATGAACCAGTCATTCAGTAGGTATCAAAAGTTGAAAAGAATTAAATTATAAAATTCTAACAACATTATTCTACGTTATTTCTATAAGCAGAATCTAATGAAACCCGTCTTTTTAAATATTGCGCAAAAAGAACCTTAAATTAACAAAACCCAACTTCCGGAGGCCGCTTTCCATTGCCACCTTAAAATCTTGTTTGAGAAAGTGGAGTCGTTGTAGGGCAGATCTTATCCGACTTCGATTAATACTTCTTTAAACAATACCACCCCATACGGGTGCCTAAGCTCGGCTGTCGAGTGTTGTATGGTGGATAAAATTCTAAGTCAAAAAAGGAGCATAATCTGCACAAAACGTATCTAAAGTTAACCCCTTGATAGAATAGGTTGCTCCTTTGATGGTGAACAATTGTGCTAAGTTTCAAGTGAATGCCTTCAATAGAGATCACAAAATGACAAAGTTTTCGCAGGACGACGACAACGATAACAACAACGACGACGACGACGCCAAGACTATATCAATACCTCAGGGTTTCTCCGAAAACAGCCAATCTAAATTACCCTACAGAGGAGTCCCAATCGGGAACCCTCGGCGATTATACGGAATAGACCACGGGAATAATACGGGCGCTGCCATAAAAGCGCGTCATTTCGCACGTGGGTTTATATGACGTCACAAACACAATTGAGGATGACGCTGCGAAAAGCAAAACCAACGTAAGGTAAATAACTGGGCATATTATGATTTGAAAACAAAACGCAGTGTTTTACTGCGATTTGCTTTCAAATCATAATATGCCAAAATGATCTCCATAGATGATCTGAAAGCATTAAAGGAATTTGCTTTTCTTCAAGCGTATTAACCAAAGTACCACCAGAAGCCGTATTACCTAAAAATTGACCAAAAATTACTACACTTACGTCCGAGGTACTTTCCAGTTTACGGAAAAGTCCGAGCGACGTTCCAAATGAGAGGAGTCCAAGTCAACCTAGGCAGACGGATTACATGTCTGACCCTTTCCTATATCTTTTCTTTTGATTCACCTATATGCTGGCAAGGGTAGGGCGGGGCTTATCAGACTTCACAATATGAACCATTCGAAATTGTGATTATGTTTTAAACAATGTAGCCTTATACCTGAACTAAAAAAAATCATTTTCACGTGGTCGAATAGTTGCAGTTAACAACATCGTGAAAATGACAGTGAATAATTTTGGAATGAAATTAAATGAGTGATTTTTGACTGGAATCAAAGGGAGGTAAACCAATATCGCAAATTTTGTTCGGGATGAAAAGAATAAGTGATATATATTATCTCCATTAATAAAATATGCATACACGTTCCATAAGTAGCTTCCCATTATTTCAAAAACAATCGGGTGCTTTTCAATTATGTCAGTGCAGAATGTCTATCAACATTTAATTTGAACTACTGAGCGATTGATCGAGAATTGGTTTCATCGAGTTGAATTTTAATTTCACGATGTTATTAATTGTATTGAAGGAAATGATTTTTTTTTCTTTATAACGACAGGTTTCCAGAGGGACCTTTCTTTTACTAAATATAATTTATATGCTAAGTACATTAAGTTAGGTTGACTACGTTTATTAACGTAAATGTTGCCATAGCCTTAAAATCCATATTTTCTTGATGTCCCTTTTGTTTCAGAGCCCACGATTCCCGTCGCCTGCAGTCAAGTAGGCGTAGAGGGGATGAGTCAAAGAGCCGACTAAAATCAAACCACGCAGATTACTATCCAAAAACATCCGATTTGCCATACACGCCATCGATCGAATACGATAATTACGCTGTCGACCCTGCTTGGAGCAGACAAAATTTATCCACATCGCAAAAAGATTGGATGTTTTATAAGCCGGCCCCGCGAAACAGCGGTAACAACTATCGTCAAACAAAGAGATATTGATATATTAAAAACGCTTCACGAAAACACTTAACAAACAGTCGTCATAGCTTCACGAAGTGGCGGGTTCGAATTATCGGTAGTCCGAGAGATATTGAATATATTGACCGGTTTAACGAAACATCGGTATTATCTATAGAAGGTTTCGCTTGGTGTTAAAAGCTAGAATTATGAAATAGTAATTGTTCAATTTGCTACACTTACCGATTTAGAATAATTTAAACTATGCTTTGTAATTCAAAAATGTTTCTTTGAAATACACTTTATCAGTTTCTTTCCCCAACATTATTATAGAGCATACCCAAAGACGTTGCTCTAAATCCCGCGTCAAATTGTGTGACGTCTTTAATTTACCTAGCAACGTTCGTTTGAACAAGCTGGACGCTGTAATGCATGTCTGCATATTAGTGAGTTTTTAACTGGTTTTATATCGTTTCTGTGAAATTATTTCGCAATTTTTTGTTTCAATTTATACTCTTATCTATCGTTTTATGAAATAATAGCGTCAATTCACACTTTTTTGGGCGTAAACATTTGCAGAGACCCTCAAAATGGTTTAACGCCCTAGTGCTTCGCACTCGGTTGTTAAACCATTTCTCGCGTGTCTGCAAATGTTAACGCTCTCGGAAACGTGAATTAATCCTATATTCAAGCCTACGTTCGTTCGTTCGTTCTCTTAGTGATCCCGCGCTGACTTTTCGCGGCACACGTTGAAGTTTATATCCAACGTTGGTTGACAGTATAAAGCCCCGTTCCCACTGTCACGGTTTGGACCCCCGGTTAGTCCCGGATGAGTGGTCCGGGGGAAACCGTGACAAACCGGGAATACAACCGTGGCGGCACCGTGAATATCCTGGACCATCCGGGATGAACCTTGTTGATCCGGCAACCGACCCCGGATGTTTTAAAATGTTTAATACAACCGGCAGTAAAGCCCCGTTCCCACTGTCACGGTTTGGACCCCCGGTTAGTCCCGGATGAGTGGTCCGGGGGAAACCGTGACAAACCGGGAATACAACCGTGGCGGCACCGTGAATATCCTGGACCATCCGGAATGAACCTTGTTGATCCGGCAACCGACCCCGGATGTTTTAAAATGTTTAATACAACCGGCAGTAACCGGGACTCACCGGGAGGATGTCAAGAATCGGCTTAATCCGGAGAAACACCGGCATATTCCGGGGCAAGTCCGGTTCTCTACCCTGGCTCAACCGTGATAGTCCCTGATGATCCTAGGACATTTTCAGCTTAGCCCCGTTCCCACTGTCACGGTTTGGACCCCCGGTTAGTCCCGGATGAGTGGTCCGGGGGAAACGGTGACAAACCGGGAATACAACCGTGATATGAAGGGGCGATACCGGCGGCTACCGGTGCGCTACCGGCGACGACCGGGGTTACACCGGGTCGTACCGGGATCAACCGGGATCACGCCGGCCCCTGCACCGTAAATACACCGTGGCAAACCGGGAACAAATCGGGATAGTCCGGGGTCGAACGGGAAGATCCTGCTAGTAAACCGGGGGTACACCGGGGCAATGTCGGGAATATGGGAATATGAATCATTTTTTAGAGAAAAGATCCCGGTTCATCCCGGAATACCGGCTCTTTCCCCACCGGGAGGTACCGTGGGTGTCCGGGACCAACACCGTGACAGTGGGAACGGGGCTTAAAGAGTTGTAGTTATATGAAAGTCACAATTTTAAAAGTCATTGTTATGAAAGTCACAGTTGCTAGTGATAACTATTCACATTCAGTTTATTCAACTAAATCAAATCTACTATGTTTCTTTCGGAAATAAACGTGCTATAATCTTAACATAATGCTCATGAAAGCAAAATTGATGAATGTTCCGTAAATGGGAAAAAGTATGTATCATCTATTGTGAATTTAGATAAATTAACGTCAAATTTGTTACATTAATGAGTACTGAAAAAATATCCGTTTTAAGAAAACTCGGAAAATTCATTCGTGAGTCATTTATGCTTCGTAAATCGTTATGCTGGCGAGCTTCTAACTATTTCATAAAGTCTTTTTCTACCTCCTCGTACATCATACTTATTTTCAGATATATAAGATGTTAATCTCACATGTTCTATCATATTACAATCTTGCCGGTAATGTTGATGGTTGTTACAATAACAATTACAGTTGTTGTTGCTGTTGCAGTAATTATTGTCATTCTCGCAAATGAATGAACACCACGAATTCACTCAAATTCAGAAAAGAGTTAGTATCCTTCCATACAATATAAATGTAGCTATGAATTTGTTCAGCTTACGGTATTGTTGCTGACCTTTCACATATTTTGATATTATGTTTCTTGTAATTTGACCAGACACTTTATGTAATTTTATGTCAATAAACGATATGCCTGTCTATGTCTATGTTAAATTTCTGTGAATTGGAAAAAAATTATGTATCATCTATCATTAATTTAGATAAAGTTTACTACGCCACAAAGGTCAATAAAAGGTTGTGATTTATGACCCTTTTAAATATATAGAGGATCATCAAATTGATATGTCTAATTTGAAAAATATTTTACGAGAAAGCGCCATATGGCGTAAAAACGAGGTCGGAAGACAAGTTTTTGAATTACCAAATAACGATTTTAGTCCGGTAGAAAAATGGCATATTTTACTTGAACCTAGTAGTGTGGTATAAAGTTTTTTTCATTGCTGATTCTTGTAGCACATGTCTTACGTATCAAGAATCTGAATGATGACACCTTGTCATCATTGAGCATTTTGAGAAAATCGAGATGGCAGCCAGGACCCTGTGAACGAATATATGTAACCACTTGACTTGTCTTGATGATAGGTTTTTATGTGTTTTTTAGCTTAGTTTTTAAGTAAAGATTCTACTTTTAAGTATTATGATAAAATAGGCCCATAAAACCAAAGAAACACAAAATTTTGTAGGCAACATGGCAGCATAATAGTGATATTACACGGTATTTAGTAAAGAATGGTTTCTGATTGACAAACCAAACTTTGGAATTATTTCAATTACATTTATGTCACATGATTTTAGCTGCGTACTTGCATACTTAAAATTAGATTGATAGTGCCATCGCCAATATTAAATTGTCTTCTTTATTTAGAGATGGCAGCCAGGAATGCAAAATTGAAAATAATACCATTTGGTTTATTACAAACTTAATGACAGTTATACTTAATTTTACTATTAATCTGCTACTTAGCCAGCTTCTGATAAATCAAATACTAAAATCGATAATCATAATTGTGGTTATCAGTTAAGATGGCTGCTAAACAGAACTATTGCTTGTTGGGCAACATTCAACTGTGAAAAGGAGTTTACACAGTTTCTCTAAATTCTTTTCAATTAATACCAAATTTTTTTCCGAATTCCATCCTCTTTTCATCTAGCATTTTGTATTTGTCATTATATATGAATCATTTTTCTTAATTTGGGATGGCAGCCACTTGAATGTGCACAACAGCATTGTTTACCTTATCTTTATGTTGATTTTTCTTTACATTTCCAGCTGATTTTCCCTTAGCTTTGTAATTTGGTATGATGTTATACTCCAAAATACACTATGTTAATGTCCTTATTCTGACTCAGAGAGGTCCGATGAACAAATAAATATCACTCTTCGACAATGGTGACTCTAACTGATCAAAAGACTAAAAGAAAAAGAGAGACAATTTTTTATCTGGCTGACATCTTGCAATTAGGATGTCATGGTTTTCTAATGGATCACAATTAATAAGGATGGGATGGGAATGCAAGAACAGATGTTTAAGTCATAAAATTTAGATAAAAAAGTTAAAGGGTGTCTATAATAGGGTTTCTTACATATTAGATATTTAGGCTGCCATCTTGAAATTCAGCCTAAAATGGCATTCGGACCAGTTAATTGAAGTTTGGATCTGCTTAACAGAGGTGAAATGAATGATTTCATACCTTATTTCGCGAGATCACTTTGAGGAGTGTTTGATGCCCCTTCCTGATCCAATGATTATACATGTATTTGAATATAAGCAATTTTCGTTTTTAAAACCGGCTACCATCTCGCAATGAGAATGCTTTCATCTGAAAATTAGCACTTAATGATTTAATTGAGTAAACAAGAGTGTTTTGGCTACTGAAGTAAGACAAAAGCTGATAAGAAAACCTAGACAGTGTTTTTTTCAGTTCATTGTATCATTCTTTGACGAACACTCAGAATGCCGGGTAGAACCCAAAATATCAAATGTTTACATTTTGATTATTACTAAGGAAGTTCAAATAAATTTTCAGTCATTTGCCTTGTAACTGCCATTACATGTTCACAAGCATTATTAACATTTATTTATTGCCAATTAAAATTCATTGTTTGTCTGAGCTTGGCAGCAAGCTTGATGATCGAAATTTAAATTGGCGTGCACAATATATAATGAATATGATTACAAGTTTCCGATAATAGTCTGTATCTTTAAAACTGAAGTTCTACAACAAATTATAGAGCAAATGCAATGTATAAGGCTGGAAATAAACTGATACCAAAAAAGACTTTTATATTTTTCATATATGGCTGCTATCTTAAATATGAAAAAGATTTTTTCTTTGTTGTAATTTTGTTTCATATAGAGAAATACATTTTTTTGCAAATTTCTGACTTCTATTTTGGGTTTTACAACAAAAATAACACATGATAAAGGCTGACATCAATCTTAGTTTCAAATGAGCCTTATCTCAGATGTAAATCCACATAAGAACAAAATATTTTCATACTCGATCGTTTGTGTGTATCATCAGTTCTTTTTGTGTAATGACCTTTAATTCTTATAAAGAGCTAAACTTGCACTTTGACGCTATCCTTATTATCATAATCAATTTAAGCTTTACTTAAAGCAGTCTTTTCGTCACCTATTTCGACAGGGCATGTTAACTGCAGAATTTGCGAGTAAAATTCTTATTAGATATAAGGTTGATTTGTTGTTTAGTGGGAATCCACATTTCATTATTCCTGGCTACCATTTCCAATTTCAAAAAGAAATTTAAATGGGGGGAAGGTTTCATGACCCTTTTTATCGAAACTGATTTCCAGTTCAAATATCGTGGGAACTAAATGTAAACAGTTATTCAAGGGTTCAAGTTGGTCTTAACATGACTTTCAGAAACCCAATTGGCTAACATCTTGATTACAATTGTTGATTTATATTCGAATTTGGGCATGTTTGTTTTGTTTTTCCAGTTGTTATTAGCTAAGAAAAGGTGAAAAGATATCATAAGAAATATGTAGATAGCATGCTTATGTTAAGCTTGTATATTATATAGAAGCCCTGGCTGCGATCTCCATTTTTCAAAAAAGAATCAATAAATACAGGGTGTTATCAGTATCATTATTGATATGTAATGATTTGGCTAAAGAACCAACCAATGAAAACTGCTTAACTGGTCTGAAAAATCTTTCAGATTAATCCTCATTTCAGTTTAACTGGCTGCCAAGTTCAATTTCTGAAATAAAAAAATAATATTCGCTTTACCTGTTTTTCAAGAAGGAAATGGTTTCAGCCTATGAACAAATTATTTGAAACTACAATGGATTCTGAGGTTAAAGTCTATCACAGCATGGCTTTTTACATTATTTACTAATCCATAATTCCACTTGGCTGCCATCTTGATTACAATTCTAGATTCAAATTTGATATCAGTCATTTATTATTGTGGGGGATTTCTACTCAGCATCTTATAGGGCTGTCACACCTTAACGTTTTAGCCCGCGAGTGCGGAACGTGTTGGATTTTTTATAACACGCTGCGAACACGTCGTGTACGCTATGGACACGTTCCGCACACGCTATCGGCACGCTGTAACACGTTGGCACACATTGCGATACGCTGAGTATCTCATAAAATTTTGTGCATGCTTAAAATTTCTCAGCGTGTGCCGAACGTGTTGAAACACGCTCCGCACACGTTCCGCGCACGTTCCGAACACGCTCAGCACGCTAGAGACACGCTAGGAGCTCGTTCACTTACGCTACGGACACGCTAGAAACACGTTCGCCAAAAGTTTAACGTGCTTCTAGCGTGTCTCCAGCGTACTGGGAACGTGTGCATAGCGTGTCTACAGCGTACTGAACGTGTGTCTAGCGCGTTGCCAGCGAGTTCACAGCGTGTTTCTGGCGTATGACAGCGTTTCAGTTTTCAATGAAAATATAAAAGTCCCGATGCATGTTTGTCTTGAATTTCTACCATCAGCTTCTCGTAAATAAATAAATTTGTGCATGTACGTGTGTATGACCCTTTTGACATGTTCATATTTGCATGTTTCCTCATGACCAGTCTAAGAAGGACTTGAAAACTCGATTATAAGTAGCATTCTCTATATTTGACGACGAACGTTTTCGTTCAAGTCATATAAATAAAACTATCTTATGTTATAGGCTACTTGTCTTTTCTTCCATATAAATCCTTTACGGATTTTCTTAATTCTTTAGATTGTCGAGGTGGAGAATGTAGCCTAAATGTGTATTAAACATTGCGTTTATAGCTTCACAAGTGCGTCTGCTCTTTGGTAAGAATAACAATACGTTCGCGAAAATACAAACATTCATTCGTCTTATTTGATCATTATCAAATGTCCCTGAAGTTGGCAGAATGGCAGAATAGCAGGATAGCAGAATGAAGTTAGCAGAATGGCAGAATAGCAGAATGGCAGAATGAAGTTGGCAGAATGGCAAAATAGCAGAATAGCAGAATGAAAAATCGAAAATAAAAATTGGGTGCATGAAATAACTTGATTTGTTGTTTAAACGTGTTTTCAACAATTTTCCCGCAAAAAATTCCTTATATCATGCTCCGGTTAACATGCCAAGCAACCAAGTCCAAATCCAAACTTATGAAAAAAACAATCATTTTTTGAGACCTTTCTGTCTAAAATCGATTTAATAATGATATTAGAACACAATTTGAGTAATTGAGAGTGAAAAAATCATATCTCAACAGTTTTCGCGTCTTTGAAATCTCATTCTGCTATTCTGCTATTCTGCTATTCTGCTAGCAGAATGAAGTTGGCAGAATGGCAGAATGGCAGAATAGCAGAATGAAAAATCGAATGTCAGAATTTGATCAATTTGGTCATGAAATTACTTTAATTGTTGTTTAAACGTGTTTTCAACGATTTTCCCGCAAAAGATCCCTTATATCATGCTCCGGTTAACATGCCAAGCAACCAATTCCAAATCCAAACTTATGAAAAAAACAATCAATTTATGAAACCTATCTGTCTAGAATCGATTTTAAAATGATATTAGAACGCAATAAAAGTGATTGAGAGTGAAAAATGTCATATCTCAACAGTTTTCGCGTCTTTCAAATCTCATTCTGCCATTCTGCTATTCTGCTATTCTGCTAGCAGAATGAAGTTGGCAGAATGGCAGAATAGCAGAATGAAAAAACGAAAGTCAAGATTTTATCAATTAGGTCATGAAATAACTTGATTTGTTGTTTAAACGTGTTTTCAACGATTTTACTGCAAAAAATTCCTGAAAACATGCTCCAGTTAACATGCCAAGCAACCAAGTCCAAATTCAAACTAATGAAAAAAACAATCAATTTATGAAGCCTATCTGTCTAAAATCGATTTAAAAATGATATAAGAACGCAATAAACGTGATTGAGAACGAAAAAAGTCATATCGCAAGAGATTTTGCGTCTTTGAAATCTCATTCTGCCATTCTGCTATTCTGCTGTCAGAATGAAGTTGGCAGAATGGCAGAATAGCAGAATGAAAAATCGAATGTCAGAATTCGATCAATTTGGTCATGAAATAACTTGATTTGTTGTTTAAACGTGTTTTTCAACGATTTTCCCGCAAAAAATTCCTTATATCATGCTCCGGTTAACATGCCAAGCAACCAAGTCCAAATTCAAAGTAATGAAAAAACTAATCATTTTTGAAACCTTACTGTCTAAAATCTATTTTAAAAAGATATCAGAACGCAAAAAAGTAATTGAAAGTGAAAAAAGCCATATCTCAATAGTTTTTGCGTCTTTGAAATCTCATTCTGCCATTCTGCTATTCTGCTATTCTGCTGGCAGAATGAAATTGGCAGAATGGCAGAATAGCAGAATGAAAAATCGAATGTCAGAAATCGATCAATTTGTGCATAAAATTACTTGTTTTGTTGTTTAAACGTGTTTTCAACGATTTTCCCGCAAATAATTCCTTATATCATACTCCAGTTAACATGCCAAGCAAAGAAGTCCAAATTCAAAGTAATGAAAAAAACAATCAATTTATGAAACTTTTCGGTCAAAAATCAATATAAGAATGATATTAGAACGCAAAGAAAGTGATTGAGAGTGAAAAAGGTCATATCTCAACAGTTTTCGCGTCTTTGAAATCTCATTTTGCCATTCTGCTATTCTGCTATTCTACTAGCAGAATGAATTGGCAAAATGGCAGAATAGCAGAATGAAAAATCGAATTTCAGAATTCGATCAATTTGTCCATGAAATAACCTGATTTGTTGTTAAAACGTGTTTTCAATGATTTTCCCGCAAAAGATTCCTTATATCATGCTGCCGTTAACATGCCAAGCAACTAAGTCCAAATCCAAACCTATGAAAAAAAACAATCATTTTTTGAAACCTATCTGTCTAAAATCGATTTTAAAATGATATTAGAAAGCAATTAAAGTAATTGAGAGTGAAAAAAGTAATATCTCAACAGTTTTCGCGTCTTTGAAATCTCATTCTGCCATTCTGCTATTCTGCTAGCAGAATGAAATTGGCAGAATGGCAGAATAGCAGAATGAAAAATCGAAAGTCAAGATTTGATCAATTTGTGCACGAAGTAACTTGATTTGTTGTTTAAGCGTGTTTTCAACGATTTTCACGCAAAAAATTCCTTATAACATGCCCCGGTTAACTTGCCAAGCAACCAAGTCCAAATTCAAACTTATGAAAAAAACAATCAATTTATGAAATTTATCGGTCTAAACTCGATTTTAAAATGATATTAGAACGCAATAAAAGTGATAGAGAGTGAAAAACGTCATATCTCAACAGTTTTCGCGTCTTTGAAATCTCATTCTGCCATTCTGCTATTCTGCTAGCAGAATGAAGTTAGCAGAATGGCAGAAAAGCGGAATGAAAAATCGAATGTCAGAATTCGATCAATTTGTGCATGAAATAACTTGATTTGTTGTTTAAACGTGTTTTCAACGATTTTCCCGCAAAAAATTCCTTATATCATGCTCCGGTTAACATGCCAAGCAACCAAGTCCTAATCCAAACTTATGAAAAAAACAATCAATTTATGAAATTTATCGGTCTAAACTCGATTTTAAAATGATATTAGAACGCAATAAAAGTGATAGAGAGTGAAAAACGTCATATCTCAACAGTTTTCGCGTCTTTGAAATCTCATTCTGCCATTCTGCTATTCTGCTAGCAGAATGAAGTTGGCAGATTGGCAGAATAGCAGAATGAAAAATTGAAAGTCAAGATTTGATCAATTTGGTCATGAAATTACGTGATTTGTTGTTTAAACGTGTTTTCAACGATTTTCCCGCAAAAGATTCCTTATATAATTGTTGGGCTGCGGCGAAAAACGTCGGAGCTACAGCGATTCTCGCTGGAGTCGAGCATCGACGCGATCGAGTCGTGATTTTAGTGCGAAGCGAATACAGCTCGGCTCTTGAACCGTAGATTTGCTCCCGAGACATAGAATCTGCCCCGCATCGCGGTCGATCGCTAAGCAGGTTAACGGCTCTCGAGCGGCGATTTTGACGGCTCAGTAGCCGTCCCTAGGCAGGTAGTGGGCCGCTCGCGCCAAGGCGAAAAATTGACGCGAGTGAGACACTCGATGCAAGGCTCGAACCAATGGACCCATTCCTATGTTGGAGGAACCGTCGTGTAGCCCCATTCAAGCGCTACAATCTCGGCGAGTTTGGTTGAGCTGCGGCGAATAGCGTCGGAGCTTCAGCGATTCGCGCTGGAGTCGCGCCTTGTCGCGATCGAACTTTGATTTAGCGGCGGGGCGAAAACAGCTCGGCTGTTGAAGCGTAGAGTTGCTCCCAAGACACAGAATCTGCCCTGCATCGTTGTCGATCGCTAGGCAGTTTAACGGCTCTCGAGCGTCGACTTTGGACAGCTCAGTAGCCGTCGCTAGGACGGCAGTGGGCCGCTGGCGCCGAGGCGAAATGTTCACGCGAGTGAGACACTCGATGCAGGGCTGTAAGTAATTGACCGATTCATATGTTATAGGTACCGTTGTGTAGCCCCATTCAAGCGCTACAATCGTGACGAGTTTTGTTGGACTGCGGCGAATAGCGTCGGAGCTACAGCGATTCGCGCTGGAGTCGCGCCTCGACTCATTTGAGCAGCGATTTTTGCGGCCAGGCGAAAGCAGTTGTGCTCTCGAAGCAGTGATTTGCTCCCAAACCTCGGATTTTGCCCCGCATCTCGGCCCGTTCAGCGGTAATTTTTGCCGCAGTTATCCGCATTCTCGCTCCAAGTACTCTAATTTTGCCCCGCAATTTTGACTGCCCATACGCCGTAGCTCGGCCCCCAGTGGGCTGATCGGGAAAATCCTGGTGTCTACGTGTTTGTCTCGACGAGCTCTTCAATCAGGTAGAGTTTCGCACCTCCATCCAAACCACAGGCGAAATTCGAGTTTTCGGCGCTCAGACCGGAAGTGCAGTGGCTGGGTCGGGATTGCTCGACGTCGTTCGCCTCTGGGGCTCGGTCTCTTCCATCGAGGCGAGTTTGGCGTTCCCAGCTTATCCATGGCCGGAGAAACGCGAATACGGGCCCTGGGGCGCGAGAGCAGGGCGGCCGTTGCCGGGTAACGCCGCTGGGCCGAGCCAAGGCGCTGATCGAGTCCATCATGTCTCGGTATTGTTGCTCCACTCAAGCACTACAATCGTGGCGAGTTAAGCGGGGCTGCGGCTACGAGCGGCCGCTCCAGAGCGATTCGCGCTGATGTCGCTAGGCTGCAGGCCGAACTGGGCTTTACAGAGGCGCTTCGGCCGTAGCTCGGCCCCCAGCGGACCGATCGGGACAATCTTGGTGTCTACGTGTCCTTCTCGACGAGCTCTACAATCGCGGAGAGTTTCGCACCTCCATACCATCCACAGGCGAAAATCGCGTTTTCGGCGCCCCGACCGGAAGTGCAGTGGCTGGGTCGGGATTGCTCGACGTCGATCACCTCTGGGGCTCGGTCTTTACCATCGAGGCGAGTTTGGCGTTCCCAGCTCATCTATTGCCGGAGTAACGCGAATAAGGGCCCTGGGGCGCGAGAGCAGTGCGGCCGTTGCCTGGTTACGCCGCTGGGCCGAGCCAATGCGCTAATCGAGTCGATCATTGAACGGTCTTGTTCCTCCGCTCAAGCACTACAATCGTGGCGAGCTTGGCGGGGCTGCGGCTATTGGCGGCCGCTCTAGATCGATTCCCGCTGATGTCGCTAGGGTGCCGGCCGAACTGGGCTTTTTCAGAGGCGCAACGGCCGTAGATCGGCCCCAAGTGGGCCGATCGGGAAAATCTTGAGGTGTACGTGTTCGTCTCGACGAGTTCTACAATCGGAGAGAGTTTCGCACCTCCATCCCAACCACAGGCGAAAATCGCGTTTTTTGCGCCAAGACCGGAAGTGCAGTGGCTGGGTCGGGATTGCTCGACGTCGATCACCTCTGGGGCTCGGTCTTTACCATCGAGGCGAGTTTGGCGTTCCCAGCTCATCTATGGCCGAAGAAACCCGAATACGGGCCCTGGGGCGAGAGAACAGTAACCCTAACCCTAACCCTACACCTAACCCTAACCCTAACCCTAACCCTAACCCTGGCCCTATCCGAACTGCGTTTTTCAGAGGCGCAACGGCCGTAGCTTGGCCCCCAGTGGGCCGATCGGGACAATATTGGTGTCTACGTGTTCGTCTCGACCAGCTCTACCATCGGAAAGATTTTCGCACCTCCATCCCAACCACAGGCGAAAATCGCGTTTTCGGCGCCCAGACCGGAAGTGCATTGGCTGGGTCGGGATTGATCGACGTCGATCACCTCTGGGCTCGGTCTTTACCATCGAGGCGAGTTTGGCGTTCCCAGCTCATCTATTGCCGGAGTAACGCGAATAAGGGCCCTGGGGCGCGAGAGCAGTGCGGCCTTGCCTGGTTACGCCGCTGGGCCGAGCCAATGCGCTAATCGAGTCGATCATTGAACGGTCTTGTTCCTCCACTCAAGCACTTCAATCGTGGCGAGCTTGGCGGGGCTGCGGCTATTGACGGCCGCTCTAGATCGATTCCCGCTGATGTCGCTAGGGTGCCGGTCGAACTGGGCTTTTTCAGAGGCGCAACGGCCGTAGCTCGGCCCCAAGTGGGCCGATCGGGAAAATCTTGAGGTGTACGTGTTCGTCTCGACCAGTTCTACAATCGGGAAGAGTTTCGCACCTCCATCCCAACCACAGGCGAAAATCGCGTTTTTTGCGCCCAGACCGGAAGTGCAGTGGCTGGGTCGGGATTGCTCTACGTCGATCGCCTCTGGGGCTCGGTCTTTACCATCGAGGCGAGTTTGGCGTTCCCAGCTCATCTATTGCCGGAGAAACGCGAAAATGGGCCCCGGGGCGCGAGAGCAGTGCGGCCGTTACCAGATAATGCCGCTGGGCCGAGCCAATGCGCTGATCGCGTCGATCATGGTACCCTCTTGTTGCTTCAGCCAAGCACTACAATCGAGGCGAGCTTGGCGGGTCTGCGGCTATTGGCGGCCGCTCTAGATCGATTTGCGCTGATGTCGCTAGGGTGCCGGCCGAACTGGACTTTTCAGAAGCGCAACGGTCATAGCTCGGCCTCCAGTTGGCCGATCGGGACAATCTTGGTGTCTACGTGTTCGTCTCGAACGGGCACTACAATCGGTTAGGGTTTCGCACCTCCATCCCAACTACGGGCGAAAATCGAGTTTTCGGCGCCCCGACCGGAAGTGCAGTGGCTTGGTCGGGATTGCTCGACGTCGTTCGCCACTGGGACTCGGTCTCCTCCATCGAGGCGAGTTTGCCGTTCCCAGCTCATCCATGGCCGGAGAAACGCGAATACGGGCCCTGGGGCGCGAAAGCAGTGCGGCCGTTGCCGGATAACGCCGCTTTGCCGAGTCAAGGCGTTGATCGAGTCGATCATGGTAACCTCTTGTTTCTCCAGCCGAGTACTACAATCGTGGCGAGTGTAGTGGAGCTGCGGCTGTTAGCGGCCGCTCTAGAGCGATTCGCGCTTATGTCGCTAGGGTGCAAGCCGAGTAGGGTTTTTAAGAGGCGCTACGGCCAAAGCTCGGCCCCTAGTTGGCCGATCGGGACAATCTTTGAGTCTACGTGTTCGTCTCGACGAGCACTTCAATCGGTTAGGGTTTCGCACCTCCATCCCAACTACGGGCAAAAATCGTGTTTTCGGAGCCCTGACCGGAAGTGCAGTGGTTGGGTCGGGATTGCTCGACGTCGATCGCCACTGGGGCTCGGTCTCTACAAACGAGGCGAGTTTCTATGGCCGGAGAAACGCGATTACCGTCCCTGGGACGCGAGAGGAGTGGGGCCGTTGCCGGATAACGCCGCTGGGCAGAGCCAATGCGCCGATCGAGTCGATCATGGTTCGGTCTTGTTGCTTCCCTCAAGCACTACGATAGTGCCGAGTTTGGCGGGTCTGCGGCTATTAGCGGCCGCTCTAGAGCGAATCGCGCGTATGTCGCTAGGGTGCCGGTCGAACTGGGCTTTTCAGGGGCGCAACGGCCGTAGTTCGGCCCCCAGTGGGCCGATCGGGACAATCTTTGTGTCTAGGTGTTCGTCTTGACGAGCTATACAATCGGGGAGAGTTTCGCACCTCCATCCCATCAACAGGCAAAAGTGTCGTTTTCGGCGCCCCGACCGGAAGTGCAGTGGCTGGGTCGGGATTGCTCGACGTCGATCGCCGCTAGGGCTCGGTCTCATCGAGGTGAGTGTGGCGTTTCCAGCACATCTGGGGCCTGCGAAACGCCAATACGGGCCCTGGGGCGCGAGAGCAGGTACGCCATCGCTGTCCATCGCCGCTTAGCCGAGCCAAAGCGCCGACCGAGTCGATCTGGGTACCGTCTTGTTTCTCCATTCAAGCACTACAATTGTAGCGAGTTTGGCTGGGCTGCGGCTATTAGCGGCCGCTCTATGCGTGTCTTCCGAACGGCACTCTTTAGAGGCGAAACAGCCGTAGCTCGGCCCCCAATGGACCGATCGGGACAATCTTGTTGTCTACGTGTGCGTCTCTTCGGTGTCTACCATCGAGGCGAGTTTGACGTTCCCAGTTCATCTGTGACCGGAGTAACGCCAGTTCGGGCCCTGCGGCGCGTGTGCAGGGTGGCTGGTGCCGGGCATCGTCGCTGGGCTCCAAAATGTTCACGCGAGTGAGACACTGCTTTAAAAAACACAATAAACAGAGTCAAAACTTGTTGGAAAATAAACTATCTCCAGAACGTGTTTTTGCTCCCAGACCCCGGAATATGCCCCAATTTCTTCAGTAGGCAGAGTCTAAACTTGTTGAAAAATAAACCAAGTCCAAACTTTCCGAAAAAAAACAGACTCCTTGAATCCCGTCTTCTTGCTCCCAAACCCCGGAGTTTGTAACTTGTTGAAAAATAGACTCCAAGAACAGCTTCCTTGTGCTCCTAGACCCCGGAATTTGCCCCGCTATTTAAGGCAGAGTCTAAACTCGTTGGAAAAAAACCCATCTCTGTACTTGTTAGAAAATAAACCAAGTCCAAACTTTCCGAAAGACGGACCCCGATAACCCCTTCTTCTTACTCCCAAACCCCGAATTTGCCCCGCATCTCCATCTTTGTTGAAAAATAAACTAAGTCCAAACTTTCCGAAAAACAGACTCCAAGAATCCCGTCTTCTTGCTCCGAAACCCCGGAATTTGCCAAGCATCTCTATCTTTTAGAAACTTGTTAGAAAATAAACTATCTCCAAAATGTTCACGGGAGTGAGACACTTTTTATGAAAAATAAACAAAGTCCAAATTTGTTGAAAAATAGACTCCAAACTTGATAGAAAATAAACTAAGTCCAAACTTGTTGAAAATAAACCATCACCAAAAGGATCACGGGAGTGAGACACTTCTTTGGAAAATAAACTAAGTCCAAACTTTCCGAAAAACAGATTCAAAGAATCCCTTCTTCTTGCTCCCAAACCCCGATTATTTGCCCCGTGTTCAACGGACCGTGACGGTCGGCTTGCATCTTGATCCCCACTCACCAACTCTCTCTCATAAAACTCTTTCGGGGGCCCGTTGCCGGCCGCTCGCAGAGCAGAGCGGCCGCCTCTTTACACTCAGTCCCACTTCAAAGTCTTTTCCGCTAGACCGGCCCAACACAGGCCGTCTGGCTGGGGCCTCTCTTAGCGGCCGTGCTCCGCTAGAGTCAGGCCCCTGTATGCTACGAACAAAGTCCAACTTGGGCTTACTGAGCCGTCGTCTCTTCCGCTAGACTCTGCCCCCCCATCATACACTTACTCTGAGGCTCTCTAACCGGAGCATGTTATAAGGAAATTTTTGCGGAAAAAACATTGAAAACACGTTTAACATCAAATCAAGTTATTTTATGAACAAATTGGTCAAATCTTGACATTCGATTTTTCAATCCCCTATTCTGCCATTCTGCCAACTTCATTCTGCTAGCAGAATAGCAGAATGGCAGAATGAGATTTCAAAGACATGAAAACTGTTGAGATATTACTTTGGCTTGGGCTTACTGAGCCGTCGTCTCTTCCGCTAGACTCTGCCCCCCGCCCGCCCCCCCCCCCCCCCCCATCATGCAATTTTTTGAGGCTCTCTAACCGGAGCATGATATAAGGAATTTTTTGCGTGAAAATCGTTGAAAACACGTTTAAACAACAAATCAAGTTATTTCATGCACAAATTGATCGAATTCTGACATTCGATTTTTCATTCCGCTTTTCTGCCATTCTGCTAACTTCATTCTGCTAGCAGAGTAGCAGAATGGCAGAATGAGATTTCAAAGACGCGAAAACTGTTGAGATATGACTTTTTTCGTTCTCAATCACGTTTATTGCGTTCTTATATCATTTTTAAATCGATTTTAGACAGATAGGTTTCATAAATTGATTGTTTTTTTCATTAGTTTGAATTTGGACTTGGTTGCTTGGCATGTTAACCGGAGCATGATATAAGGAATTTTTTGCGTGAAAATCGTTGAAAACACGCTTAAACAACAAATCAAGTTATTTCGTGCACAAATTGATCAAATCTTGACTTTCGATTTTTCATTCTGCTATTCTGCCATTCTGCCACTTTCATTCTGCTAGCAGAATAGCAGAATAGCAGAATGGCAGAATGAGATTTCAAAGACGCGAAAACTGTTGAGATATTACTTTTTTCACTCTCAATTACTTTAATTGCTTTCTAATATCATTTTAAATCGATTTTAGACAGATAGGTTTCAAAAAATGATTCTTTTTTTCTTGAGTTTGAATTTGGACTTGGTTGCTTGGCATGTTAACCGGAGCATGATATGAGGAATTTTTGCGGGAAAATCGTTGAAAACACGTTTAAACAACAAATCAAGTTATTTCATGCACAAATTGATCGAATTCTGACATTCGATTTTTTATTCTGCCATTCTGCCAACTTCATTCTGCCAGCAGAATAGCAAAATAGCAGAATGGCAGAATGAGATTTCAAAGACGCGAAAACTGTTGAGGTATGACTTTTTTCACTCTCAATTACTTTTATTGCGTTCTAATATCATTTTTAAATCGATTTTAGACAGATAGGTTTCCGAAAATGATTGATTTTTTCATTACTTTGAATTTGGACTTGGTTGCTTGGCGTGTTAACCGGAGCATGATATAAGGAATTTTTTGCGGGAAAATCGTTGAAAACACGTTTAAACAACAAATCAAGTTATTTCATGCACCCAATTTTGACTTTCGATTTTTCATTCTGCTATTCTACTATTCTGCCAACTTCATTCTGCCATTCTGCTATTCTGCCATTCTGCTAACTTCATTCTGCTATTCTGCTATTCTGCCATTCTGCCAACTTCAGGGACATCATTAATAATATACCAAAAAGACAAGTACATCGTTGTACCTAGTGGACATAATACAAGACGTGTTTTACTCTATTCTGCTCTGTTCAGAATATTTGATTCTATTATATGTACTACAAGTTTGATATTTCGTACACCTTTTCCTCCTTAATATAGGACTAGCTATTCAAGATTAAGAGAGTTTGTAGAAAGTCATCCTATATGGTAGAGCATATGGAGGAAGATAGGAGTGCATTAAAACAAGTAGTTTCTTACCCTTTCGCTTCGTAATATTTTTCGAGTGAAAAGTACTAGAAGCTTTAATCAGCCTGTAATCTTATAAGTTTGTTATATGCATGTTTTCATATGTAACAGGTGCCAATGTATTTATCTTTTCGTCTTTTCCTATTTTTTCTTTTACATGAACCAACATACTTTGAATTTGAATATGTGTAGTGGCCGATGGCCTGTTTATATATTAAAAGAATAAGTTTATAGTGGTAATTTCTTGCAGAATTTATATTTACATCCAAAACACGCTGCGAACACGTTATAACACGCTAGAAGCGCGTTACAAACACGCTAAGCACGTTCTGAGGACGTTACGAGAACGTTGGACACACGCTCAAGAACGTTGGTATACGCTGACATACGCTATCAACACGTTTCTCACACGTTTCTCACGCGTTACTCACACGTTCAAACTCGCTATGAACACGCTACAAGCGCTTCGTGGATTGACAAAAAGAAAATGTAGGTCAGCGTATGCCGACGTTTTGCGGACTTAGTCGTTTTCTCAAACGCGTTAGGCACACGCTGGCTAAAACGTTGAGGTGTGACAGGGCCATTAGTGACAAGAATATGTGAAAAAATAGGATCAGAAATATAAATATATCAAAATAATGATCATTTTATATATTTTACGATAGCCCTGGCTGCCATCTCCATTTTTTCAAAATGCTCAATGATGACAAGATGTCATCAGTCAGATTCTTGATGTGCAATGTCTTGGCTACCAGAATCAATCAAGAAAAAGACTTTATACTACACTACTAGGTCCAGCTTGATATCTGCCGGACTATTTCGGATGAAATAGTTTTCATATCAGGCATTTAAAGTCGATTATTCTTTTTTAAATATTATGTACGGATCAATTCTAATCCTAAGAAAATCAATTTTTGTCATTATATCGTCATCCGCACGTTTGCGAATCCTGTATTAATACAACAAATATTCTTGTCGCTATCTTGGATTATTTTTTTCTAAATTTAAGATACTAAATCCAATCTTTTGGTGTTATACAATTTGGAAAAAAAAATTAAAAGCGAAGTTAGGCGTTCTAAGGTTGAAATGCCGTCTTTTTATATGACAAAATGCTCTGACCAAAGGAGGTTTTTACTTCTTTTTCTGAGAGACGAAGTGAATAGCATCTTTGCAATTGAAAGGAGTATAAAACATGAAATATATTTTCACATGTAATCAGTTTTTTTCGACTTTCGCAAATGTACCACCATGACTTCAGAAAGTTGGCCTTCATCATTTTTTTAATACTTTCAAAGCCAAAATAACCCATCATTTATTACAAATTTTGTATAAATACTGGCTAAAAGATTTGAGAAGAACTAATGTAATTGTTGTTGACGGACGTCCCACGACGTACGACTAACAGACACCGGACATAAGGCGACCACAATAAACCACTTTCAAGAGAACTTTATGGTCGGGTAAGCAAGGAAATAGACAACCCTTAAGTTCCGTTTGAAATATACTGTATTAACAGATCTGTCCTTCTCCGATTATTTGGTAATATTAAATGTATAGATATCCGCATAAAAATACATCAAATCTTGTTGCTTGGTTTTATATATCACACCTCTAATATATTTCTTGAAACGACTATGCAAAATTGTAACTTATGGTGAGACCTACATCGTGGGAGTGAAACAATCCCGTTGAGTTTGTGATATAACAATGAATATGCAAATTAGCTTAAATCGTAAAGCATCACAATGAAAATTATGTCTTCTTAAAGGAATGAGATGCTGATTTTCATGAGTTTTGTAAAGTTTACAAATACCAAATTTATTTAACTCGTCATCTCAATTAGATAAAATCACGATAAAGTCTTTTTTTTATAGATGACGCGTTTAATAAATTTGGTATTTGAGTAACATAAATATGATATCCTGTAAGTGTTTTAACTTAATGTGTTATCCGTTCTGTCATCTGGAGCGTGAGCTTAGAAGTCCTGCTAATTGTGAATGTCAATAATCTTATTTATCTAAAAAAAACCTTGAAATAGTAAAACTGATACTCTGGAATGAGACTTTTCGAACGTTCTGACATTCACCAAAAATGATATTATTGTCCGAGTACATGAATATCAATTTACGCGATAAAAAAATCAATTGATCCCAGAATATGTATGTCCGTGATTTTCTGCACTTGTGTCAAGTACTTCATAATCCCCTGTTTCTCCGATGTTTTGTTTCTCATGTGTATGCTTGTTCCCAATATTGGACGAAGGAACTAAAACTATCCGCCTATCCGAGTCACTGACTTGCTGAAGTCCTGCTAAAAGTAGAATAGATATTCATCGTATACAGAACTTTTGATACAGTTAACAACTTCGTGAAATTTACAATGTGAATGAATTTGAAATGGATTTGGAACGATTTTTCAACGAAATTGAATGAGGAGCGAGTTTTGAGTGAAATCAAAAGATGGTATCAATTTTCGCTTATTTTGTTCAATATGAACAAAATAAGCGACATTTATTACCTAACTTAAATAGAATATACGTACATTTCTGTTTGTGAGTCTTCGTGGACCAATCAGACACTCAAACGCACAGCAGCCATTACAATCGTGAATAATTTTGATCGATTTGGATAAAATGTTGGTCGTCTTAAACTTTTCCGAGATGATTTTTAATGACTTCGAAGCGTTTTTGTCGATCTGAGTGAGTGTTTTGCATGAATGAATGGAGCGCTGAGTGAATTAATTAGAGTGATTATGATCAAAATGAGTGTCAATTTCACGATGCTTTTAACTGTAGTCATTATGCGGGTATCATAACTAACTTAATTTCAAAAACGAATCGTCTTGTGGCAAAATGCCGGACTTTCCGATAAGTGCCAAACGGGAAGTTTCATAACGCTACATTTTAAAAACGCATTCATATACCAGAGGCTATTGGTTGTTTTGAATGCGTATGTACATTTTAGCTCAATTTTTCGTTAATTCCGTCATATTACAAAGACCGGGTAAGCGAACTATGAGTTCCTAGAATTTGTCTCACTGGTCTGTTTTACCACGACAAACGCCATAACTTTCCAGCTACTCTTTTCACATAGGTTTACGATTATTCACCTATTTGAGAGGAGAAAAGTTTGGTCTGGAAACTGCCGCGATGGGGATCGAACGCGATACTTTACGGCTTAGATTTCGATTAGCTACAAGGAAATAAAACACCAACAACATCAATTAGTCATTGATAAATAAGATGTCATTGATATCATAAACACCAATACCCATGCAACTAACATGTGTTTTTACGAGAAGTGTGAAATCAGTAGTTAAACGAATTGTATTCTTACATTTATAGTCATGTTTTAAAGCTCTCCCTGAATTCGAAGCTGTAATATGAGTATCCACTGAAAGACATTGTCACAATTAAAAGTCTTGTAAAATGTGAAGATTTAATCAAATTCCAATCCAAAGTCATAGCACATATTAGAATTTTATCTCTAGATATTTTTTTTTTCTTGACAAATTATATTGACGTTGACTTACGACCCATGCATTAGGGAAATAAAGAAACTTTCAATTTCACAAGAGAAAACGCACGTGAAATAAAGATAAGAGGGGGTAAAGCCAGTCTTAAATCTTCATTTATCAATGAAACTCTATGTTGACGAGACAATTCCAATGAGTACCCACAACATAGGGTTTATGCAAGTATACTTAATAAAATACTTAAAAAAAATCTTATTGTAAACCCGAAATATCATCTCTATCTGTAGCTCTGGAAATATCTCTTACTATTCAAAAGATCAGACAAATGGTATTTTTTGTTTGAATCAGAGATGTGGGGTCCCATAGCTAATGACCTTGGCTTTGGCATAAATTGTAAATGCAACAAACAATTCTCGGTTGAAGGCTAGATCAATTGACACGCAAAAGTGTAGTCTAATTATGATTATTTTTTTAATTTGACCTTATTTTAACCATGGTAATTGACCTTAACATTATGGATGATATTGAAGATGGTACAAATACAAGAGCCTTGTTATAAGCGATATTCATGTGAAATGTGAAAAAAATAACACTGGCCGTTTAAAGAGCCATATTTAAAGTTTATGTGAAAATACACCTTAAATATGACACTATCTTACTGAGGACCTAGACTTTCGAAAAAGATGAAAGGTCTTGTCCTAAAAAAAACACAGGAAATATGAAGGCTATATATATTTTTTGTATTACTAATCATTCTAACGTGGTGGTCAGTTCGAAACTTATCACTTTCCGCAAATTCAACGTTGTACAAGTGCCATTTACCGCCCCCAGCTTATAGTACCTTGTAAATTGGTACCAACAGAAAAAACCCTTTTACGAAGAGTATGGCAGCCAGACTACGTAATGGAGTACTCCGAGAAATATGACAGATATTGTATAGGGCTCTCAACTGACAGCTGGGAAGAGAATTAATCGTGTAAAACAACGACTAATAGTTACCAGTAATATTCGAATAAACTGGGGTTTCACTGACAAAAACTGTTTCCTTCGGAGAATTCGTCTCTATTCATCGGTTTGACCCTCTGTAACTCTTGTCTCTCGATCTGCAAAAGTGATCAAGACAAAAGTTTATTTCTTACCTTCCCATTCTGTTCACGACATGTTATAAGATCAGCCGACACACACGTGCAGATCCTAGCCTTCATTTCTTGTTTATATGCAAACTCAAAGGACTGAAAGTCATGTTACGCGTTTTTTTTGTATACTTATGTTCGTATATCCCCTTACAGTATGGCCGACATGTGCATGAAAAGTTTTGTGACGGATGATGTCACTAAGACAAACAATACATGTATATGGTAACAATGTACATTGTAATTAAGGTATTTGGTCTTTTTCGCAGAACATGAACATTTAACTTGTAAATAGTATCTCCATTTCCTTCAAGAAGTGTTTTCATGAATCATTATCTCGCGAATTGAAATCTGATTTTTTAAATAAATGTTTTGAAATTAAACTTCTGTATTTTTAAAATTTTGTATGTTACTTTTTGGATGTATTGTTTGAGAATTGTGAAGTTTCTTGTATTGGCTTTTTTACCGTCTCCGGTTACATATCTATGCTCATAAGGCGAAAGCATGAAACATATGTATGTGGCACACCTTTTGAACTAGGCGATAAATTCCGGACGATCATTTGAAGCATCTACGATGTGTCTATGGCGTATGGTCTTGCAGTTTTGCATTACTATTTTTTTAACAAAATTTCAAGGGTCTACGGCATCCGTAAAGCAGTGTGATGATCGCACGGACACCGTATGCCGCCGCACGGGCACCGCATGATTTTGGGGTTACGGTGAGTCACGGGAGCCGTACGAGCTCCGTATTCAAAATGTAAATTAGGCTAAAGCTTTGACAATAGACCACTTGATTTCTTCCAGTGAAGCAAAACCATGGATGGAACTCAAGCTAAGGTATTGTGTGAGGTTGTGATTTGTGAAAGAAGCGCATTAATATACAAGTCAAAAAAGCCCATTCTACCAATATATATCTAATATTCGAAGCAATAATGATCTGGATTAATGGAATTGAGTTTACATACAGATCGCAACCCTTAGTAATTGGCATTCAAAATTATTTACATGCGAAAACACAGCGTACTTATTCACAAAGCAATAGTGAGTGCGATGAATGGAATTGAGTTTTCACAAATTGCGAAAACCATTAAATAATATACATCAAACATATTTTACCTGCGAAAACAGAGACATACTAGGGCAAGTCCTAAGCCCACACACATGATACTCGGTATTGTCACGGCAATTATCCATCCCGTCGTTGAATTTTCTTCATCTGCATTCATATATACTTAAAATAAAATGAACCTGGTTTGAACATACAAAGAATAATTTTACGAAACTTATTAAAAGAAAAGGGGAAAGAGAAAAGACTGCTTTAATTCATTAATGCAATATAATAAAATTATCTTCTTAGCATTGTTAATTTGTATTTTGATTTACAGATCAGGAAACAACATCGATAGTGAACTTGTAAGGTTTCCTGTCAGGAAAGTCGATATGTATTTTTTCTATTACTGCTCATGTTTTATGTGTTTGAAAAACTTGAATTTTGAAAGATGACGTCATAGAAGTTCAATGACTAAATGTATTATGGGATTGATGCTTGAACGTACACAGGAACTTCACAACGCGTCCGACAATAATACAATGCACGAAGAAATTCACAATATTCGTGCATGATGTGACATATCACGTTTCTTGTCGTTGTATTCTTTTTTTTTTTCTTTTAGAAAAAGATCCGTTGCTACTTCATATTTGCAACCAGAATGAGGTTTTTGCGCAAAATGAATCTTTATCTAAAACGAGACAACTCATATTGGTTGATGTAAACGAGGCAAGCTATATTGTACAATGAAAGCGAGGCTACAGTCCAAAAATTCGATATCATCACTTTTCGAGGCAATTTCCCAAACATATGGGCGGAAGTATAGGATTGAATTTGATATTGAAAAGATTCTTTGTATCTTCACGTATTACTTGGCTTTGCAACTGAAACAAGACTGCATGTGACACTTAAATATTCAAAAATATGCTGTTGCTTCTTGTCAGTTGGAAAATTGTTTGTTGACTTGAACATGAACATTTCAAGTAATTAGGTTTAACCTATTTATTTTACATCGATTAGTAAACAAGTCCTTACAACATAGATTAATCCCTCTCGATTCTGCATTGCATTTCAAGTAATAACAGGTTGTCAACGTATATTAAGTTATCACACATATGTAATCAATACGGACTGACTAATTCGACACATGGAATAATATTTAACAATGTGAACCTTTTCCTTTTTTTGCTGTCTCGATGGTGGTACTTTATTTGATGCATATAGCAACATAGTGTAGAATAGAGATGTCATTAAACATGGCCGAGTGCAATACAGAGGCGCTCACTGGGTTCGTACCTTGCTGAACCAGTCTATATTTTGACTCGGCAATCTCTGGCTGTAAACTTGTTTGGCACTCGGCGTACTCATCTTATACATTTCAGTATTTTATCCTGTCACTAGCTATGAATATTGCCCGATAAAAGAGGGTATGATAAACTTGTTGATATCAAGTCATTTGATCACGTGACAGCTTTATCATGTCACTAAGCCTGCCGGACCTTCTTTTGCGGCTGTTGGGTCTGCTCTCACATTTATTTTCTAATCGAATTTGAGTGTCTTAATTATATAAAAAATATTTCATTCCATTCCCATATGTTTTAAAATCAAGTCGCGACCATATCGATTACTTAGTAAATGACTGATGACGTAATCTATAAAATTGTGACGAAGCTTATCTTGGTGTTTACATTCGACCTCGAAAACAACCAGGACTTTAAAATATTTATCTGAATAGATTAAACGCAGATCTATTCGTCCGAGGAGGAATTCTTGGCATCTGATTTCAATCTATGTCCATCATCTGATTAAGAGTAAGGGAGGCATTGAATTGCGATTTGCTTTTAGCTGCATGACAACAAAACCTCCGAGAATAAAAGGGACGATTGGGATTGCGAAAAGCGAAAGATTTATATCTTCTTTATCATTAAGGCATGTACGTATTACTCAAGTTTTCTTTCGTTAAATATTTCCTTGCAAAAGCATTAGAAATCCTTTCAAATAGCGATTTCTTTAGCCGTACGCGATCACTTCATCTCATTTCATGTGTAAATATCGATCAGACTTTTAAAAAAGATTGTAACGGGATAAAGAGAATAGATAAAGAAAATAGATAAGTGACTTGAGATGGAAAAAGAAATCGGGCTCGGCTGCGGAATTTAACCGGTTCGCCTCCGGCTCACCAGACGAATTCCTACGCCTTGCCCAATAAACTTTTCCATCTCAAGTCACCAACCATCTATTCTCTTATGTACTCGAACATGAAAAATAATATCTTAATACTTAGTTTGTACTTACGCTTATGTGCAAAACAGGACCATATTTAGACATTTTCAAGCGTGTTTGCAACCTGTATGTAGAGTACATGTGCGTTACCTGTACATGCCACTCCTTTGTATCCTCCTATACACCCTGGAACTTCACATACACCATTTACATGGTTACAGTTCGATACACAGTTACATGCCCTTGAACACATATGGCCAAAAGTCTTATTTGAACAACCTGAAAGATGTAAAGCATCGGCATAAACTCTGTTATGATAATAAATGCGGTCAAAGTGTAAAGCCTAGTTTTTCAGTGACTTTACAATTCGCATTTTTAAAGTTGACTCTCTTACCCTAATGATCCAATGTGCCACCATATTCGATTGACTTTATGATTATTGATTTATGTTTTTTTTTGTCTGAGAGAAAATATACAAAATATACGAGGGATGTTCAATTTTTATTCGGATTAGGTCAATAAATCATTATTGATTTATGAGTATGTGAAAAAAATATACGCATATTAACAGGACACTTTATATACTCAACCTTGCCAAAACCTGAAGCATTTTAACGATGTATATTCATTTCACATGCAAACAAATAAACATGGGTATAAGGTGGCGGCACACAGTACATACCGCTAGCGACGTTGTCGAAAATCGAAACATTTGATGTTGTGTAATTTAGCTTCTCACGGCTCGTTATTCATGGAAGAAGGATAAATTCAGTGTTCCTGTAATTAAGCCGTGCTTTCTTGGTTTGTAAAATCGATTGGTGCAAAATCAAAGTTCTCAGAAAGGTGCCCCTTAGAAAATCGCTATATCTTCCAGAGACTCGGAAATTGGCGTTCTTACAGTTGTTTGGACAAGTTTCTCTCTGCCCGTTCTTCCTCTTATCTCACAGGGCATGGAGGCATCTTTACCGATGAAAATTAAATATTTGGAAGAATTAACCATTCCCTTTTAGCGTGACAAGTATTCGAGTTATTTCTTTAGGTATTTTTGTAGATTTCGAATAGAATAACTAAAATCAAAATTCCGAGCATTCAGTTGACGTCGTCTAGAACGTTCCGAAACACTTACCCCGCTTCATTTTAAACGAATCTATACGAAAAATTCGACAGTCAAATTACTTCCAATGATGACAAGGCATTTGTTATACTTATTCCAGTAACTCAATTAATTTTCAAGTTTTTCAACAGTTTGAAAAGAAAGAATATTTACAAACGAAGACCAAACATATGGATTATTTTATCTGCTACGCCGGATACTCGTTTCCATGGCATTTTATATGGCAGATGCGCAAGCGCTACAAACGATAACTATACTAATTTTACATAACCATATGTGGATTTAATTCGACAGCAAATGATACCAAATTTATTTTGATTGCTTCAAAAATAACTTTTTGCGAGGCAAAATCCGTTTAATTTTTAAACAACCCTCGTATAGTTCCAATTTCTAATCAACACGTGGGGTAATCCTTCTATGATAGACTGCAAACTCTTCTAAGATCTCGATATAAAAAAATCATATTGGTAAACGTAATTAAGCTAAACACCAAATTTCAAGACTGTCTACCTTATGGTATCAGAGAAAAGGATTTTGGAGATTTCCCTCTGTTTCTACGCAAAACGGAATTCACCCCGGCGGAGCCCAAATTTGACCACAAGGACATGATATAAACCAGCTTGATAAAGTTACAAAAGATGATATTATATACATAATTTAAAGGCTATTTGCTTTCTGGTTTCAAAGAAAGTTTCTACATTTTATTCCTATGTAGAACATCATGCGACGAGGCAGAGCCAAAAACATGACCTCTGGGGCATAGTATGAACAAACTTTGTGGAGGTCAACTAGATAATGATGCATACCAAATATGAAGACTGTTAGCCTTCTGGTCTGTAAGATTTTCGCTCTTTTTTTCTTTGTAAAACAGGATGCGCCCTGGCGGAGACAAAATATGACATTAGGGTCATGATATGAACAAACTTAGTAGAGGTCTACTAGGTGATGGGACATGCCAGAAATGAAAACTGTCCTCCTTCATATTTCCCCCCTTTATATTGTCATGGCAATCTTAGTTGATAATTGAATGGAATGTTTGAACAAATTTGCTAAAACTTGACCCTATGAACAATCCTGACAAGTTTTATCAAGATTGGCCCACCGCTTTAGTAGGTGAAGGTTTTAAAGAAATTTTGTACAACGCACGCCGGACGCCGGACATAAGACTCTTGTTTAAGCTCACCATGAAGACTAAGTGCTTAGGTGAGCTAAAACAGCTCGAGCATTTTTCATATTTTAATTGTTTGAGGCCTAGGTAGCTTACTGCCATGTTAAAAATGTTATTTTTAGGCAACACGAGTATCTGATAGTATTGCAATCTTAAACTGCCATCAAGTTTGACCAGCTAGTATAAATATAAATACTTGCGGAGTAGTTGACCAGCCCAAGAAACACTCCCCCAAAGATCCCCTCGTATGTTCCGTTTATCTATGTCGCTTTCGTACATGTAGCATATGTTCACTTGTGCGACGTCCCTTAACGATTAATAGTGCAAGCTACACGGCGCAACTTATGCAGTTTTTTAACGTATTCGGTGTAAGACAAGCATAATACGGGGCATCGGTTTAACGTCGCATCCGAAAGAAAATAATATTATTACAGTGCTAGCCCAGGAATCGATCGAATTATTTCAAACTTTGAATGAAGTAATTTGCTCTCCATGTATTTTTATATTAGATTTACTCAACAGCTTTCTGTGACACCGCGGATTTCATCAGAAAAATAACGTTATGAAGAACGTTCATATGTATATTCGCTGTTTTAAATAAGAAAATTGAGGGTAAATTATAACATGAAGTGCTTAACAAGATCTCCAGCTTTCTTGCATCGAATTACTCTTAAGAATTAGTCTTTTATTATCGGCTTGTAAATGAAAAAGTACTACATTCCACTCACCAAATTCAATTTGAATCTTATTGTACGTTCAGTTTAAATACTCACGTTTATTACATGCAACACCTTGCCACCCAGGTTTACATCCGGGTGTTTGACATCGTCCATCTTCCTGGTGACACTTCTTGTTATATGAACATTTGCATTCTTCGTCACATCCAGGACCAAATCGTCCTATTGCACATTCTTTAAATATATGATACTTGTCTTTCTTTAAAGGTGTTTCTTTAGGAAGGTTCGCAACATATGGTCTTACATATTAATATTAGATACATGCATACGAACAGAAAATATAGTTAATATTAAAGCAATATTATTTAATATTTTGTTTATCGTTCGTCTCTGCAAATTATTTTAAAATAAGGATACTCAAACATCTAAAGGTCCTTAGCATATTTACAATTAATGCGTCATCATATACATGTAGTGCTCTATATGTTGTTTTTTCTTAATTACACCATGAAAAATGACACAAAGAACGCAGAGATTATCTTGTTGTAGGGCCAATTATCAGAATCAGTTTGAATAATGTCTTTGGTGACCCTTGATTTAGATATTCAAACGATAGGGTTATATTCGGGATGTTTGATTTAAATTTATTGGAAGCTTTCGGAGGAGAAAAAAATTTATTATAATTTTCAAACAGGTATACGAACGCACTCGAATACGGAAGGCCGGTCGCGTGACGACGCAATTCATTTACTCCTGATTTTCTCTAGTATTGCGTAGTAAGGGAGTTAAAAGATTGTCAAAATTCATTTTTAAACAAATAAAAGTCAAAGAAAACAGCTGAATTTTTAGGGAAGTATCTTTTAGGTATTTGACCTGTATGCATTTTGTATATATATATATATATGAATTTAGAAATGGCTAAAGATAAATGCATGTATATTTATTTAATCTTTTAAATTTTACACTTTAAACGATGTATCGATTTCATTTATGCAGCAAGCATTTTTTGATACAGTTTACGTGGGGTGACCGATCATGCAAAATCAGGCAATCTCATAAGTGCGAAAGTTAATGACTTTGCTCAAGCTATAAATGCACAAACTTAATGTTAACGGATTTTTGCCCTTAGTTTTATTCCTTATTCTACAATTTAACATTAGCATTCAATCTTCAAATGTTACTTTTTTCGATATGTGTCTTCAGGGTGACCTTTTAGAATACAGTCACATTTTAAAATATCTAGTTACGAAATTACCACATATTCCATTCTTTGTGAAAGGTGAAAAATATATTGAATATTGACCTCTTACCTCCTCGATGCACTTTCACCTCACACAATGTCAACCCTCCTAAGGGGCGCTGGATTCTCACAATCTTCGCAAGTGTATTTGGTATCGATATATTGTGAAACGCAACGTTGTTTAATACGCTTTTCGGTTGTAGCAATGTGCCGTAAGTGTCGTTCATCAAAAATACTTCAGAATTTGCTATTTGTTGCACTTGAAAGGGAAGGATATAGAGAATAACTTGTTAGTGTCTAAAAATAACAATGTTATCTGGTCGAGGTTGGGAGAATTTATCAGAACGAGGCTCTGCCGAGTCATGATAATTTCTCACAGCCGAGACCAGATGACATTGATATTTTAAGACACTAACGTGTCATTCTATTTATCATGCAATTATTTTCAGCGCTTAATTATAATAAACCCTTAAAAATCAAAGAAATCCAGGTGAAAGTGTATGCAAATTGTTTCTAAAATTAGGCTGACTGATATCATGTTATGTTATCAGGCAGGTGTTATCAGGGTAATAAAGGCTTCATTGCATGATAAAATCCAAAATAAGGACATTAAACGAACGAGTTTATACTTTGACAAATTTTCCAGATTCATATTCGTTCAATAAAATCATAAATAGAAGAAAACGTAAATTGATAGTACTAGAACTCTAACCTAAAGCAAAAAATGCTAATCATCATAAGACATAAAAGTTAAACTGTACTTGAATTCTAGTGCAGAATCTATTTAGCTTAAAAACTTAAATAATTACAAACTTAAGGTTATTAGAATACCGCAGTTCTTTAAGAAATGAAAAAAATGATGCAGGTAAATTCGAAAATGTAGAACATTCTAAAAATAAATTGTACTAGTATTACAGATAAGAACATACTATTTAGTCTATTTCTTGCTTTAAATATTATGTTATCAGTATCTTGTTCTTCTACTGAAAGAAAACATATAAAAGAAATATAAAAACATACCGGGAGTTTTTCCATAAATCTGTATATTCATAACGGGAACCTTGATCCCAAAGTCTATCTGCCAGAAGGAATTCGGAAGATCCATTGTTGCACTACAACATTGACAATTGGCGGCATCTGTTCTTGGATTTCCATCAATAGCCCTCTCTGCAACCCATGCATTATCAAATGTAGATGACATTTTCACAGATAGAAATTCGCTAAATTCAGGAATGATGTTCAGGTCTGAAAAAGCGCGACGAAAAGACACGTTTTCAAAAACAAGATTAAACAAGAGAAAATTATGAAACATACATGTCAAAACCGGTTTCATCTGCTTTTAAAATAGATATTAGGTATGGTGCAACATCAGACCATAATATTGCTAAATATTAACTGCGATTCATTTCAAACAGTAGGTTTTTTATCCAATGATCTTTAGTATATAACTAAAAATTTATCATTTTGGGAAAAACAAATTGATATAATGCTTAACAACCTTACAGGTATATGAACTACTTATGTTCATTTATGTTGTGAAAACACACCATACCTAACACAGATCTACAGGTTTACAATATTAGTACGACATTTATGACATATATGGTCATAAAGTAAGTCAAAATAAATTGCGTGCATAACTACGCTTTGGATCCGAGTGTTATACCAACGGCTGTGGTAGTACCTGGGTAGTACTTTGGACTGTACTTTGTTAAAATATGAGCCCATTTTATCGAACAGTCATGCTTTCCCCAATATTCTGGTGAAAATATTTGTTCTTATAAATAGCTTCAATTTTATAGATAATAAACCTGGACATACAGCCTTTTCTTTGCAAATGAAGTGCCCTTAACATTGGCTCCCGAACCTCCTACATGAACCTTAAATTATCACACGAACAAGGATTTAGCTTTTTAATATTACAAACGACAAGGCCTACCCGTGACCTTTAGACATATAGACATATAGACATATTTTATTCAGTATTTAAGGCCATCGGCCCATGATACATACAATATTTAACAATTTTGTTAATAACAAGAGTGACCAAATCATTACAAATGAGAATATCAAGATTATTATCATTGCGGTTATTATTATTAATATATAGTCATGAGAAGACCTTTGTAATTTATTGATTGTTTGGAAAAAAATAATAGAAATTATCAACACCGCAGATCAATGTATGTTCCAATTTTGGTAATCCAAGTTCGATTATTGGTTTTAAATGCCTTTCGGGCTAGCTTCTGACCGACAGAGAGTAAAAGGTAGGGATGGGGATCTACCTGTACTGCACGTATTTCCGATATACCCGAATTCACAAAGACTATTTGAACAAACTCCAGTCTTCGGATCGCATGCGGCACCGGAAGCACAGTAACAACTTTGGGCACAATTTTCACCGAATTTACCATGGTTACAGCCTTAGAAAGAAATATTTATATATAAACTTTAATTTTTAGCCATAATACAATTTGATATTTTCTATATAACGGTTTTAGGATTTCAAGTATTATGACATCACATAGAACCGTTGTTAGCTAAAAAAGAATATTTTTTAAAAAAAAAATCTAGGCCCGTTTCGTACTGTTTTAAATATTTGACATTGAATAAGAAAATATAAGAATTTAATCATTCATATGTATATTTCTTTCTAACAAATATATCATATAATGAAATTATAAAATGCAACATTTAAATGCACATTCGGTCATTCTTGGATGCAATTTGAATTACCACACTACACCAAATACATTGGCACTGCTTGATGAATCTTAAACTTAAGACACATTGTCTGGTAGAATGGTAAATGTTCTCTGTTTGAAAAACTACAGTATAGCAATATAGGATGAAATATTCGCAGTATATAACTATATTATTTAAAGTATGCTTGTCCGGGTCCACCATAACGTATTTCTTTGTCTCTTAGCAGCTACTAGCACGGAAATTATGGCGAAATAAGAAAATACAAGATATCAAATTGTTTGGTATTACCGCCACCGCTTTGCGAATTTTAAACTTCTAAATGCGACGCTTAACCCATTCCAAAAAATAAACAAACGATATTTTTCTGGCCTCTGAAATTGATTATTATATCTAGGTACAACTCGGCAGACATCAAATATTTAGTCATGAGAAAATCATAATCTGCAACAACCAACAACTTTTAACTGATAGCCTATACCTGTTTTACATGTTATCCCCGTATATCCTGAAGCACAACCTTCCAAACATCTTCCATTATAGATGTTACACATTCCATTGAGTTTGCAATTACCACAAGTCTCTTGACAATTAATTCCAAAATAGCCATTTGAACATGCTGTAAATAGAGGATATTGAATGAGTGTTCATGGAATACCGAATTCATTAAACGAGACATCAATAAACAGATAAAAACGAGGCTGCGCCGAGTTTTCTTTCTGTTTTAGATGACGAGTTCAATTAATTCTGTATTTCATGGGCACAACATTTATATTTTCAAGTCATAATATGACCCCTTTTTTTTTCGAAAAATCGTCAAAATTCTTAAAATTTAACATTTCTATTTTCCGCGAAACTTATAACGCCGTTAAAAACTGACGTCACAATATAAAGATTATGACGTCATTTTCGCGGTTACAAAATAGCGTTGCTTTTCGCTCTAAGCTCATTTGCATAGTTATTCCACTAGTGTAATAACACCCGTGTAATATCAAAAATATTCAACGGGCTTATTTCATCCCGCGACGTAGGTCATATTATAAAAGAAATTATTTTTAAAATGATCTATCTATACAAATATCCGTGTTATAACATCTCATATGACAATCTTTATATCACATGGATATTTTTAGAACAATAACACATATTGACGAAAACAAGGTAAATAAAGGTTATAAGATAAATATAATACATACTTAGCGTATTGTATGAAAAAAAATTATCTAATTCGGTTGTGGGTATTGATAATTGCCGAGCTAAAAATTCCCCCAACCTCGTTAAATATTTTTTTCATACAAAACACAACTACGTATTATGTATATATAAGGTTATTTATTTAGTTTACGTTTAAAAGAATATATCTAAAAGGACGTGCACATTTAGGTGGTTTTGCATTGATACGAAGGAAGAGGCGAGTTTTTATTGTACAACTAACATTTCAAACTAATAATTTATCAAATCAACATATAAGAAGTACATCATATAATTTCGAATAAATGTCTTTAATCAACTTAACTTCATTTTTATCCCAATTATTTTGATATTCAGTAATCAAGCAATTATTCGATTGCTTAAATGTTATGTAACATGCTTCTTTGTGAAAATAATATCCAGAGCTAGTTTTTAACTTTTTTGGTTCTGTGTCTACCCTCGTGCGTCATTCGTCGTCAATACTTGCCTTGTGGACACTACAAAGGCCACGATTTCAGCAAAAGAAACAACCTAAACATTGGTCAGAATGATTTTACTGATCAAATCTCTGACGATTTCGAAATTGGATCAACTGGGCTCAAGAACTAGGTCACGGGGTCGAAAGGATGAGTGTCGCCGTCAGAGATCGAACCCGGGACCTCTAGATTGACGGTCCGACGCGATTCCAACTGCGCTACGACGGCGGCTCAATTTGGGTCAAAAAATACTTTACGGGAGCATACAAGCAATTCATACATACTTGCAACCCTGATGACACTGTAAATAAGATTTTTTCGCCAATAACAACAACTGAAATATTGGTAAAAATGTTAACCTTTGTGAAGTCTTAAAACTTTTGTAGACACTTTAGAGGTCATTTTGTATCCCAATTAACCTGAAAAATAGTCATAATGATTTAAATTGTCATATTGGACAATTTCAGAATTAGTTCGTCTTGTCAAAAACTAGGACACAGGGTTAAATCTTAGAATAAACTTCTTGACACTGTGGAGGCAAGACTGTTGCCCAGTAAACCTAAAAATTTGCCAATGATTATCTAAATTAATTCTTGCAGTTCAAAATTTGGTCAATTCGAGACAAAAGCTAGGTCACAGGGTCAATACCCAGAAAAACATTGAGGACACTCTGGAGACCAGGTCTTTAGCCCAATTAACTTTGGGTAAAAAACGTGGTCGTAGGGTCAAATCTTAGAAAAAACCATGTGGTGACACAAATTGCCACATTTTTACCCAGCCAACCTTGAACTTGGTCAAATGATGTTTTTGTTGTGTTAGACCAAGAGTATTATTTGACTCGTCATTTTTCCACCATCTTCTTTTAAAGCCTACTTTAAACACATTTTAGATTGTTTAATCAGTCAATCAAATTAGGGCTACGATGGCCTTCTTGTTTCTTTAAATAATTTCCTTTTTCATAACATCTTCTAATCTGCATCCCCTTTTTACCCTCAGTATTTTGTTGTAGATGCAATTTTATTACTTTTTTTGTTTCTTACTTACATTTATCACAATAAGTATCCGTATATCCGGCCCCACATCCACTATCACACAGCCCCGTTGCTATATTACATGGTTCGTTGTTCATGCAATGTCCACATATCTTCGAACAGCCAGTACCATACTTTCCCCATTCGCAAGCTATTTACGTCAAGGTGAAACTTATATCTTCACAAAGCAGATTTTTAAGGTTCATCATTGAATTAAAAGTCTTATTGAATCGGTAAAAGTCTCTTATTTTACTTGAAAAAGGCTTACAGCAAAACCGATGTGTACATCAATAAAATAAGTTTCAACGCTACTTGAGGTCGTTTTCTTTCCCTTGAACCTTACACGTTTCTTTGACTTTAACATGTGAAATGGTTTTAAATAAAACTTATTTAGTTTAAAGGGATAAGAAAGTTATTCAGACCAGTAGCAAGTTCTTTTTAAGTGCCTATTTTAAAACAGATACTATCTTCAATATGAACATTAATCACGTGATGTATCATCGGTCTATGTTTTCATAATAAAAAAAATGTAGCCATACTATAAATCTTTTTATTTAAGCACCTAAATCATGATTACTTGAATTTTTCCTTGCTACCATTCTACGAAAACCTGTGTCTTGTAATGTATCAATTATTCATAGGCCGACCCCGAATTAATCAATTAGTAACGCGTTGGGCTCTCAATTCTTGTTTCATCTGTAAGTTTATATAAAAAAATAGTTCAATTACAACAATATTTTAAGCATATGGAGTCGCTATAAACCCTCGATCCTGATTTTTACGCCCTTCAGTGAGAGGCGCTGGTAAAGCTCACTATTTCTATCTATTCACCTTGTTCACATGTAAAAGCGGGACACTCTCTTCGGAAATGTAAATCCTTGAAAAGTTTAATGAGAATTAAAAATCAGAGGATTGTACAAATCAAAAAAGAAAACTTACGATTTTTGCAGGTTTCCCCTGTATATCCAAGTTCGCATGACGTGCAGATACCGTCAGATTTGTCGCATATTTCTGGTGTATTACACTTCCCACAATCCTCTATGCAATTTTCCCCGTATTTTCCTGGCTCACATTCTTTAACAATGAGACGCAATAATGATATTGATAATTCCAAAAAAGTCTCAAGATACAATAAGGTCATCGCCTATGCCTTGAAAATTTATGAATTCATAAGGTGGTTTTAAACAACCGTTATACATCTAGTGATTTTAAATGTCATTATTCTTTAAGAATCTTTGATAATCCTTTGCAGAATAACAAGGGAAGCAACATGCATAGAGAAATATGTGTAGGCATAGTGGTAATCTAAATGGAAAGTTTCCAAATAATTATTACGATTTTCTTTTAAGTGCAGAATTTTTATATCAATAATTACATCGTATGAGTGAAAATGTTCTGTTCGATGGATCTGACCACTGTCAAATACGAGAATTGTTTTTATGACACATTTACTAATTGGATAACTCAAATTCGACAATTTTAAGTAAATACTAGTAAGCGCTGCCGTCCCATAATTTAATTCATTATAATGTAAACAAAAGATCTATTGGTGGACATTGGCCGGTTAACGTCATTTGAGAAACAAGAAGGCCACGGTTTCTGATCTGAACTTATATTTAAAAAAAGGTAAATATGCCTTTGAAATGTGGTTTTGAACATAATAAGGTAAATTAGAGTTACAGTTTCAGAAAGTACGTAAGGTCATGGGTACCAAAATAATGAAAATAGCAAAGATGTTCATGTGCCATCTATCGACCCTTACTTCATACAATCTCGTATTGAAGTAATCGACATATTTAAGATACTTTTCGTTGACTTCAAAACCCAAATTATCAAAGTGTTTCACACGAATAAAAGGATTAAATCTGTCAGAGCACGTTCCAAGCACCATTATCAATTAAGCCTTGATGACTTCTGTACTGTAGTTTTAACAAGGAACAAGTTAAAGTATTATCCTGCAAACCATTTTGTTGACACGAGCGTCCGACTCACCAATGTATCCAGAAAAAAATATTAAACTTGAATTGTAACACAATGGCGTTTTACGCATATACGAAATAAAATGAAATTGCATTAAACTTTATTCGCAATAAAACTCACGTCCGCACATTTATTATACTCAAGGTCATCTTTCGCGGGCCATTTATCATACTCAAGATCATCTTTCACGGGAACGTCGATGCTTTTGACGTCATTTAACCTACGTGCTAAATGACGAATTTCATTTTCTGTGTAATTCTCCAACCGTCAATATCATTTATTGTGCATTAGTTTTACATAAAAAATAATGTTATAAGACTATCTCACACACAGAAAAGATTGAAACTATTTTCAGAATGATGATGGCGTTATAAAGGAAAACAATTGCATTTACGCATTGTTGTGTCCTTGAAAAAAAGTCTCATGGGGAGGAGTTTTATGCTCTTTTTGCATACAACTCCTCCTTCACCAGACTTTATTCACAAAGACAACAATGCGTAAATGATTTTTTTTTTCAGTAATAACGATTAATAACCTAGTCGTTCACTGTGGCAAGAAACATATCCGTTTTTCCAATCTGCACCAAGTAGAAGTCTAAGCATTACCTTTGGTACATAGTGATCCTTGGTATCCAGAAGCACATCCATTCGGGCAAATCCCATTTGCTTTATCACATACGTCTTGATTATTACAGTTTCCACATGGTGTTGTACAATTTCCATAATAACCATCTAAACAAGCTTAGGAAAAAACATTTAGACGTCGAAGTCAATTACTCTTCTCGAAAAATATGAAAAAAGAGCATATGATAATTTTTTCAAGTATACTATGTATGAACAACTAAAGATGGTTGTCTTCAAACATTCATTGTGGTTTTCTTTCTGTCAAACTTCGTTTGCTTCTACCCTAAACATAGTAATTATTTCCGAAAACAGATCTATTTTTACATTTGTTTGTTAACATGGGTGTTTAAGCCGCTTTCAACAATTTTTCAGTTATATCGCGTCGGCTGGAGCACCTAACAATGGATTCCCGGTATTTCTCGCAACAGTAGTACCACCACATCATTTCCTAGCCTCCAGCTGCTATCTCACATAGGTCTAGGATTATCAACCTATTTGTGAGAGACAAATAGTCGGAAAGGACCTTAGTAAATTTACATGTAACAACATAAAGTGCCCAAATTTGTAGAAACATAATACGGGTATAATGGAACAAAACTACTAAAAGCACTTGATCTAGTTTTGCATTGTAAGACTCGATTGCTGCGCATTGAATTCAAAATCATTTTAAGACGGTTTTCAAATCTGACGTGGCATTTTGATAATAACTAATTTATCTTATTACGTTCTTGACATTTATTGCCCATGTATCCAACCTTGCAACCACTGGGACAATCACCAGTTGTTTTATCACATATTAGCCCGTCGTAACACTCTCCACACTGTAAGGTGCAATCATCATAAAATCCATCTTTACAGACTGAAAGAAAAGATTCTAACAATCAGTATTGAAGGTCTACTGAAAGTAAAATCTGCTGATGATGCCAGATTATTTAACATGACCTGAAATAGCATACCGAAGTGACCAAGTGTAGGTCCATAGCCTGTTGAACTTTTGAGTGGAATCGTTTTACATGTGACAAAGTTAAGCTATCTTTTTTCATTATGCGAAAGGTCAATGCAAGTCGAATTTAAAAGCTGTTGATTTTTTTAGCCATATTAACTGCTGAAAAGAACGTGTTTTAATGTATCTGGATATTCGGACTGCAAGGCCTGTGACACTCATATTTTGGGGTATATCAAATCATTACAATCAACTGTAATAACGCGTCACGTAAGGAACGTTTCTGCAAATTTTGGTTGAAATCCACACATTAGTTATTAGAATTGGGGTTATCATAAACTCTGCCCTTCCATGCACATATTATTGGATCACTATTTTGTGCTAATGGTGATCTACTGTGATCGGGTACTTTCCATCGTCTTTGTCAATATGTACCTTTAGGGCACTCTAGATGTCATTCATTTTACCCAAATGTCTTTAAACTTGGTAAGAATCTTCGTCTCAAAGAAATCATGGTCGAGTTTGATAATAGGTCAGGTGGTGACAACAATTAGGTAAAGGGTTCAGATATAAAAAGAAAAAAATACTTGAATGAAATCTTGAGGTAACAATTAGGGCTTATCATGAAACTTTGTCGGCATGTTTTTCCCTATGAAATCTCAATCGAGTTCGAAAATATGTCAAGTGGAATCAAAAATAAGATAGGAGTCACTCCGGTTGTTCCTTAAAGCTACCGTTGAGCACGTTCTGCTGAGGTGAGCTAACAACAAAACATTTCATGACACATCATGATCACCCATCGAAAGCTTCAAGGAATAAACGTCATCTGACAAATTCACGCGTTGATAAATCAATATTTGGACATTTGATATCTTTGACGCTACAGTGAAAATTATTATATAATCATGTAAACTAAAGGTGTATTATGCTGTGTATTCTTAAGAATCGACTCTTGAACTAATGAATTGATTGGTAATTTTGTTTTTATTATCTGAATTGGGTGAAGCACTTTTTAGTCACACTTTAGTCACATTGAAACAGCTAAAGTATCAACCCATTAATCCCAGTTATTTGTCTCACCAGTACTTCCACACATCATTTTGTGGCATCTAGCTGATAATAAAACATTGACTATATTTTCAGAAGCTTTATACAAGTAGTTATTGAAATATGTATAATGAGGTTATAGTAGTACATGCCTAGTTATTGTAAGTGTTTCTTTTTTCTACAACCTGATAACTACATCTTTATTAAAGCTATAATTACATGGTTTTAGCAGAAGATTTACGTTTTGTTAATTTGGGGAGACGCAATGTCCAGACGGTTAAAATATCAAAAGGACCGTGAGTATTTGAGTTCTCCATTTTCTCAAAGATTTATATTGGATATCCACCAAAACATTGCATAGGGATCGAACACAATAGAAATAAATGTTAAAGTAGAGAAATGAGAAACCAAACAACAAATGTAAAAAAAAAGAGCACCGCCTACGGGTGCGTACGCTTGTCTGTTGAGTGCTGGATCGTGGAAAAATCGAAAAAGGGGCATTATTTTAATAAAATGCATCTTGAGTTATACGTTATACCCCTTGATAGAATATGTTTCTATTTTGATAGTGAACATGTTTACCAAGTTTCAACTGAATGTTGAACCAGTTACAGCACAAAATATCAAAGTTTTCGCACGAAGACGACAACAACAGCAACGACGATGACATCAAGGCTATAGCAATAACTCGGGTTTCTCCGAAAAAAGTCGAGCTAAAAATGTTTAAAGGTTAGAATGAAACCTTTTTCAATATCCGTTCTTCAATTACATCTATGTTAAGTATGGCTTATTTCGATTTCAATCATTTTTCCGAAAACATAGATCAATGACAAAGCAGAATATGAAAATATAAGACCTTTCTGTTTGAGAAGAAAATAAAAGCATCGCCAATGGGTGCTTACGTTCGACTGCAGGTGGTGGCTACAGAGGCAAAAAATCTTCCATAGATACTTCACAGACTGGACAGCTCTAATGGAAAGCTCTTGTGGTGGTGTCTCCACATGCCTAGTTTCATAAGATATGTTAAAAAAAAAACAATTTGGATATGCACAATGTAAGGGTTTGCCGGGCAAACGCCTACACTTACCCTGTTACCAAAGGTACCAAAGTGATAACATAAGCCCGACTTGCAACAGTGGAGTTAAAAGTTCATAAGATCTCCTGCTTGGCATCAAATTCTAGAAAAGAGACCGAATAACACTTACTTACATTTGATCTGAAAGCACTCAAAAATTGGACTGTCTTCTGCGCAATTTATTAGAATTATGTGTAGTGGTAAACATGTTTTAACCAGATAGTTTAAATGTTAAAAGATGTGGTTTTTTTTTTTTTTTTTTTTTTTTCATTTCTAAACAAACAAAATCCGGGATCCTAAAGCAATGGGATAATTTTCAAGACAGAGCAAACAATTGAAGAACTTGGAAATGAATTTGGTAAAGCTTTTTCTGAAATATGAAATCTCTAGGCATTGCTCTTTCGTCAGAAAGGACGTTTTAAGATATACTTTTACTTCGTTGTCATGGGGTTCTGCGGTTGTGATGTGTCTTGAAACTGCTTGAACTCGGATTAACACTGTGAAACTTGATATCTGATGGATAATTTGAGAATAGAAAAACTGAAGTTATTCATCAGTCTCAATAGCTAACTTTTGGCGTTTTGCGCCCGGGTGAGTTGGTCCAATGCATCCGATTTGAAAATCTTTATTTACAACTAAACATCTTTTTATTATTATTCCCCCCCACAACGAAGTTATGGGGGTATACTGGAATCAGGTTGTCTGTCCGTCAGTCCGTCCGTAGACCTAATTTTGTGTCATCTTCTCCTCTTCCACAGTTTTGGACCAATTTTGCTGAAATTTTATCAGATTGTTTCCTATCATATGAAGTTGTGCACCTGTAATTTTCATCCTGGTCCAGTCATTAGTTTCAGAGTTATGCAACTTTGAACTTTTTAAGGAGGGGGGAACATAATTCTGTGTCCTCTTCTACTCCCACAGTTTTGGACCATTTTTGCTGAAGTTTTATCAGGTTGTTTCCCGTCATATGAAATTGTGCACCTGCAATTTTCATCCTGATCCAGTAATTGATTTGAGAGTAATGCCACTTTGAACTTTTCAAGGAGGAGAGGAGGGGGATAGTCAGAATTTTAAATTGCAACACTCAGTAACCATAAGGGGAGTTACCAAATTCGGTAAGTAATCCTATCATATGATGAAGTTGTGCACCTGCAACTTTCATCCTGATCCAGTCTCAGAGTTATGCCACTTTGAACTTTTTAAGGAGGGGGGGGGGGGAGAGTAGTCAAAATTTAAAATTGCAAAACTCAGTAACAATAAGAGGAGTTACCAAATTTGTTAAGTAACATCATCTTGTTGACCTTAACAAAATAGCGAACGGGTTATTCTCTGAGGTCAAATTTGACGGGGGTCAAAAATTGAACAAACGCTCATATTGACTTTATGTGGATATAATTTTGTGTCATCATCTCCTCACACCGTTTTCCGCTCTGTGTACATGGAGTTCCTCTCAGTGTTTTATTATTAATGTAATATGCATTTATTTGAATATTTATACCCCCCCCCCCGAAGTAGAGGGGGGTATAGTGGTTTTACCATGTCTTTCTATCTGCCAATCCGTCCAACCGCCAATCCATCCGTCCGTCCGTCCGTAAACCTTTTCGTTTCCGGACTCTAACTTGAGAACGGAGTGACCTACAATCATGAAACTTTATACAGATGTTGCTTATGACCCAAGGAGGTGCCCTATTGTTTTTGGGTCACATAGGTCAAATGTCAAGTGCCCTACAATAATTAAACTTTATACAAATGTTGCTTTTGACCCAAGGAAGTGCCCTTTTGTTTTTTGGTGACAAAGGTCAAGTTCACTATCAATTTTTGTTCAATTTTCGTTTCCGGATTATAACTCGAGAACTAAGTGGCCTTCAATCATTAAACTTTATGCAAATGGTGCACATGACCTCAATATTTGTAACAAACACATCCTGCACTAAAAGCACTTGCATTTTGACAAAGTACTTGTGGGGGGTATAAGTCCGCTGTGTGACAGTTCTAGTTCTCTTTAACACTGCAAAAAGATAAATTAAAGGTTTTCAGGTAAAGAATGAGTATGGTAAAAAGCAGCAGGTAAGACCCAACCTAAACCGTTCACCTGAATTTTATTGGTCCAGTGAATCTCACCCAAGAAACTTTCTGGCAAAGTTTCATTCACATTTGCCTAGTTTTTGGGGAAGAAATGTTATTCCAAATATTCAAAATGAAAATAGACCTTGTCCACTCATTGGTTTCTGATATGTTTAAAGATTTCCGGCTCAAAATAAGCAATGTCCATATTTAAAATTTCACAAACAAATTTTGAAGAGGGTCATCGAAGGAACATTCCTGTAAAGATACATTAAAATTAGCCCAGTGGTTCAGGAGGAGATGTGAGTCAAAGATTTTGGGCTCAAAATAAGCCCCGCCCTGCTATGTCCATGTTTGGGGGTCAATCAAAATTTCACGAACAAGTTTTGAGAAGGGTCACCCAAGGAATATTTCTGCCAAGTTTGGTCGATATCAGCCTAATGGTTACAGAGAAGATGTTTAAAGCTCTTGGGGTCAAAAACTGCCCCACCCTGCCAGTCCATTTTGGGGGGGGGGGGGGTCAATAAAGTTTCACGAACAGATTTTGAGAAGGATCATAAAAGGAACAATTCTGCAAGCTTTCAGAGGGGTCACCAAAGGAATATCTTTGCCAAGTCTGGCCGATATTGGATGAATACTGAGGAGAAGATGTTTACAGATTCCAGGTTCAAAAATTTCCCGCCCTGCCACGCCCATATTTGGGGGGTCAATCAAATTTTAACGTACAAGTTTTTGGAAGGGTCACCCAAGGAGTATTTCTGCCAAATTTGGTTAAAATCGGCCCATTGGCTACCGAGGAAATGTTTAGAGATTTCAGGGTCAAAAACTGCCGCGCCCATACTTTTCGGTCAATCAAAATTTCACGAGCAAGTTTTGAGAACGGTCACCCAAGAAACATTTCTACCAAGTTTGGTTGAAATTGGCCAATTGGTTACTGGGGAGAAAATGTTTAATGATTTTAGGGTAAAAAACTGCCACGTCCCTATTTGGGGGTCAATCAAATTTCACAAACACGTTTTGAGAAGGGTCACCCAAGGAGCATTTCTGCCAAGCTTGGTTGAAATCAGCCCAATGGTTACTGTGGAGAAGATGTTTAAAGAACTGTTGACGGCTTCCGACGGACGACGCATGACGGACAAAAAGGTGATCACAAAAGATCACCTTTAGCACGTTGTGTTCAGGTGAGGTAAAGATATATATTGTAATGACTCGTGTTTTTTGAAGAATGACCTTTTTTATTTAGATTACTAGCGGAAGCGCAGTTATTTCGTCATTGGTTACGCCTTGATATTGCTTAAATGTCTTAATTGATAGACACTTACGTAAAGACCACCAGTACTGAACCGATATTTTAAAAATGGAAACGTCTGGTTGAAGCGAAAAAAAACCCCGACGTCTTTAATAACTTCCCGACATAGAGCTTATTTCAAAATTCATAATTTGGGATGTACTACATGTTCACTAAGTTTTCTATCGCAGAGATTTGTTATAACAAACATTTTAATTTGAATCTTACCTTTAGCGTAAACCTGTATTTCACAAATAACAAAATACACTGCTTCTGTCGACTTAACTGTGATATATTGATATTTTTCTCTTTCCGTACACCTATATTCAATGTGGCTCAAGTTGGCTGATGTAACGTTAACAGGCGAAAAATTGTCAGTCTTATTTTGGTTGCCGAGATACACCTCTGCGTTGGTTAAGTCACCTGTTAATGCAGAACATATTTGAATTAACAAATTATTTGTTATGTTAAAATTTTAAATACTAAGAGAATGACCCGATAAGTTAATATAATTGACAATCTCACTTTCAATCTAAACATTTACGGAACTACTAGTAAAATGATGCGATGAAACACTTAGCCCAGCCATAAGACAAACGCGTAACGAGCTGGATCGCATAAGGCCTATCTCCGTTATAAGGCTTAAACTAACATTGAAGTCATTAAACAACCCAAAAAGATTTATTATGGATTTGATTGGAAAGGAATTCTTAAGATACGGTAAGATAGGTTGAATCAATAATGAACCATCTCATTCAAGAAGAGACGATAAGTACAACGAAAGACAACAACTGGCATTCACGGGTTAGTCAGTAGTTCAAAGCTGACGCAAGTTTTCAATATATGTTTGAATATGGCGACAAGTGCCAGTCACATTGCTTTTGCATGCTGAATGCTCATAAGATGGAAAAAAATTAATGGGCAATCGAATGATGGAAAAATTACTTGTATCTGAAAAGAAAAATCATTTAGAATTGTATTCGTGTACTAAACATGTCGTTATTTGATCAAATATTTCTGTCCTTGGGATTAATACGTACCTAAAAGCAGAGATAAAGCACTTTCTTAAATACTTTCAAACGAATTGTCAAGATTTGGTATTTTTATGGAAAATGTATATTTACATTGTGTTCGGGACAATCAATGTCTTCACTGTCGTAACTAGAAACTTACAATAAATAGACAAATGCAATACTAGTTACATGTAGCTTAGTGTTACATGTACAATAAAATTAAGAAAGATTCGACCGTAGAAGAAATACAAGTAAATGTTTTTGCTATTGCTAGCGTCACATTCAGAAAAAAATTGATTTATTCATGTATACCGAATATTGAAATTTGCTTGGCATTTTATTATGTTTTATACTTTTTGAGAGGTCCCTGATTCTATTCTTTTGTATTCGGTTTCGTAATTATTTAATTTTGCAAATCGTTAAGTTGTCGTACAAAAGAATCTGGTTGCAAGTCAATTACGGTCCATTGCGTCTGCTTCATTGACGCCTAAGCCTATTTTCAACACATGTTCTACGGTTTAAGGACTTGACTAAGGGCGAGGGCTTTTTAGTCCGCCTTTTCATAACCAGACGGAAGTCTACGAGTTTGTAAGTGAAAATTAGTTTCTTAAGAACGCTCGTAGATGCTGTCGAATGTCTACAAGTTACAAAAATGTGACCCACCAAGAATCCGTCAGACACAAAGGAGTGAGCCCGGTATTTCGATGACCTTTCCTGTTGATCCAGTGAATGACTATTTATGACAGGGCATAAGTAACAAATAATTCAATATAAGTCATCGATCTCAAATATCAATTGCCCTAATCTAACTCCTTATGTTTATTAAACAGGTTCGTTACAACAATAATTGGAATAAAACCAAGTTCAAGCAATATTTCCGCACAATGATCAGTGTGCGTAATAAAATAAACGCTGCATTGCAAACTTCTGCAAAAATGTCGCACATTTGCAATAAACTTTTTGTTTCTTCAAGGGTTCTTACCTCCAAAACTATTTGCTACATTTTACTTATTCTGGTAGGTTTAACAAAACGGCTTTACGTCAGCAACTGCATATATTACCTAATCAAGAGGACATCATATATCGAATTCTTTTAGTTATGATTATTTTTTTTAGGGATTGGATCGAATTTTCGAAAATTCGCTTTTTTTCTTCGTATATCCAAACACAATTTTCGAATACAAATGTTTGTTTACAAAGTCTAACTATGGGCCTTTGCCTTTATTTTCTGGAATGAGAAAGAAGGGAAAGTTATTTCTTGCTTTCGAAACGATTTTTTCCAACCTAGTAGTATCTTCCAAACATCTTTGTTGTGTTGAAACACATTTGTAAAAAAAAAAAGTGTTTTGAAAATGACTTTAAATTCAGTTATATTTCTTTCACTTACTAAAGAAAGTTAGAAAGACCCTTACACGTGCAGTTAGTCAAGTGTGCAACAACAAAATAATTGGAAAAAATGGCCAATTTGTCTTTCCTTCTCTTTCATTGAAGTCATAGTTTAATCATAGTTAATTTCCTCGTCGAGTATTCGGTGCATTTTTGCGATTTAGGGTCAGTCAAAAAAAGTGTAACGATTATGTTACTATCAGACAACAATTCAGAATAAATCGCACGGTAGTCTGTAATGGCAGATGAAAAGTATATTAATAGAACAATCAAAATAAATAAATCTAACTGCATTTAATGTACATGATAAATTTTCCAAAAATAAATTCAACATTCCACAGGGCGAGAGCAATGAAAAGCAGATCTATAGGTAGTTAGTATGAGTCACGGGTGGCACCTATTAATAATTATTGATTATATTCCTATCAAATGTATTTGAAGACTTAAATTGTATAGTCTTTGTAGAAAAAAAACTATGTAACCCGATTTAAGTAAAATGTAATCTTTTTTATTCATTATTTGTATAATTCGATGCGCTAAAAATACAAACCATTAACACTAGATCGGTTGTCATTTCGGCCGTATATGTGAATTCTTGATAACATGTACATATCTTCTAGATCTAGAGTAAATGTGTTTCCTGGATTACTTTCATTTTGAGCAGCACAACAATGACATATATCTGGATCCTGTCGTAGGTTACCATCTACAGCAAAACTAGCTTTCCACAAATAATCAAAGTATAATGTCGACGTCACTTGAACAGGTTTTCCTTGTGAAACGAGAACTTCATCTATGGTATTGAGGAAAAGGGTAATTTTAATTTATTTTTTAGAGAGAACGGTTGCGGACAAAAATTATTTTGATGTACGAAACTATTAGCAAAACATGAAAGAAGGATACATTAATTTCCATATAATATGCAAATTAAACTTGTTCAATTTGAATAAGTTTTACCAATATAAATCATGGCTTTAAAAATACCATATTAAATATGCCTGGAATATTATGCCAAATGAATGTTACACAAGCATCTGAGATGAGGACAATTGTTATAGGATAATATGTATGTACTATGAAGCCCAAGCACGGATAATTTCATTTGCCATTGATAGTGGCAATAATAATGTTTAAGTCTGTCGCCGTCATAGCGCAGTTGGTAGCGCGTCGGACAGCCGACAGCGGAACTCATTCTTTCTGACTATTTGCCTCTCACCAATGGGTTGATAATCGTTGACCTATGTGAAATAGCAGCTGGAGGCTAAGAAAGGATTTGATGGTTATACTGGTAAAAGAAATACCAGGAATCCACTGTTAGGTACTCCAGCCGTCGTGATATAACTGCAAAAATGTTGAAAGCGGCGTTAAACTCCGTTCAATCAATCAATCAATGTTAAAGTCTACAGTATCGACCCCACCCCATCCAATATATACCATAAATGGACAGGATTTAAAAGATTTTAAACAAACACAAAATCCAAGATTTTTTACCGTATTGGGGATCCAGTGCATCCGTACTGAAGATAAAGTAAATTACTACTGACACAAAAGGTATACTGTTCATCTGAAATGAATTAGAAATTTCAATTTAATTTTGAAAATCATCCAGCACATGCAGCCGACAGTTTCACCCGTAAACGTTGCTCTGGTTATATACATAATCAAAAGGGGTGGCACCCATAACATTGAATTAAAAACAAACGAAGTATTCACAAATCCTTGTGGAAGTTCCTATTCCACGTTCTTTGGTGTTAAGTAAATGGTGTTTCTAGATGGAAAGAAAAGTGCAGTGACCCTTAACTTTAAAAAAAAAAAAAAAAAAAAAGAACATCCACAGACTTTTTAGAGGCAAGGTTCTAAAAATCTGAATAAAATAACCATAGATTATTATTATTGACTTGTATCGCTTTGGATAAATCGTGTCTTACCTAATAATAATTAAACAAAAGATTACTTGCCTTATATGAGCGAGCAAGTTATTCAGAGAGATCGATGGGAGACTCGAGTGCAATTACATCACAATAAGCCGTCCCAATAAAGTAGTGTCAGGATAGGGTATCATTGAGGAGTTTACTAGGGAGAAAACGTACTACTCAAAAAAGGGAAATTTGGTTTGTTAGGCAAATTTAAAGCCACTTATTGCTCCAGGCACAGTCCAAAAAGACGGTAATTGCTAGTTCAGTGGAAAAGCCACCATAGAATGCGAAATCAATTAGTCAACTGGCATTATGTCTGAAAGGGTCATTAAACGACAAAAACTACGATTTACCACAAACTGTTACTTTGCCATGTCCGATGGAATTTGACGCCATTGAGAAGTGTTCCTGGCGCAATGAAAGCAGACTTTTTCGTAAAGCTACATGTATTGACAAAGAATTTGTGTTATGGTACGGTTCGGAACTTTATGTAGGTGTGATACCACGGTCAAGGTCATGTGACAAGGTCAAGGTCATCTGTCAAGGTCAAATAACTAAACTTAACTTTTGCGATTTCTTCCAGCCTATTTTAGGTACAAGCCTTTTTTGCATGGGGATAGATCTCAAAAATGTGCACCTGTAGATACCAAGGTTAATGCCATATGACAATGTCAACGTCATCTGTCAAGGTCAAACTTCTAAAAGTTTTCGACTGCTAAACTTCTAAAAAACTTGATATATTCAAGCATACATGTATTTTACATACATTAATTAGCACGATGAAAGGTCTCGGTGATGTACATCTGTAGGAATATGTAAAGTTTATGTTAAAAGAACAAGGTCATCAGTCAAGGTAAACACTTTGAAAAAAAGCTGTTATGGGGCATTTGTGTTTCATAAACACATCTTGTTTCTTCGTAGTCAGCTGCGAATTTTCTTAAAATAATGATTCTAATAACTGTCCATATTAAAGATGATATTAAAAATGTGTTATTTTAAACAAATCATTAATCTTATCTGTAATTTTCATGCATTTACTAAAGTTTTTCAACAGAATTACTTTAATCTCAAGTTGATATTTGATACAATTCTTGACCGAGCAAGAGAAAAGATTTTTACTCTCGGGCCCTGAAATATGTTTGAAAAAACATATGAATTGTGTTGCCTCCTCACGTTTTGGGGCGTAATGTTTTGGCATTTTTGAAAATCTTTTCAAAAAAACAGAATTAGATCTTCATTAATCGACACGTAAATAGTACGCCTTTGTAAATTATTACGTTTTCTTTACTAATGTATTGGAAAAAAGGAAAGGCCTGCTTGTGACCATAAATAATGTTATGGGAATTGTAAAACTGCCCCATTATAGCTTACCAATGCGTCCATTCGGAACATTACTCGGCCATTTTCGTAAACTGCAACATACCTCGGATGTATATAAGGCGGATGCGTATGTAACAACATTGTGCACTTTAGAAGGCGGAAACAGTGTAAAAAACAAACTGGCGCGGAAACCAAAGGCACTATCTTTAGATATAAATTTATATTCATATTTTTTCACAGTAAATAACGGCTGAAAAATTTTAATTTTTGCGCATGACGAGTTATTCTCAAAAGTTAAGATTTTTTAGCCTTTATTTAAAAATCTAAAGATATTTATATAAAGATACGATGCTTTAACGTCAGTGTCTTAGACGATTAGCGTAGGCGACGTCGAATGTTTTCACTCAATGTTTCGAGGGCTAACGTCATTTTAAGTGATGTCATCGAGTTTTTCCAAGGTTTTCTCGTAATTTTTAAAGATAGTCCGTCTATGTACATTCGAGGTTGATCGTAAGATTGGCCGAGTGGTTTTCCGAATGCCATTCTTCTTCTTCTTCTTGTCCGTGTCGTCATCACAGTGGTGCCTAAGAATCATCTGCATGACAAAACCTAAGGAGAACCCCAGAATCGAAAAAATAAATTTGGATGGGGCAGTAACTCTTTGACAGACAATATCATTTCGGAAACGTTAGATCTATGTGAAATTAAAGAGATTCATAAAAATGAAACAGCTCTTATACAAAAGCATTTTTCAAGGGTCGACGATACAGGACCTTGTGATTTTAATAACTGTAGCAAAGCAAATAAAGCACCCATAATGCAACAGATTTCTAGGATTTTTCCATTTAATTTGCTCTTATTTAAGCAACAAGATATGTGTATATTGTCTTTGCACAATTTCACGACAAGTTACATGACCATCAACGCAGCAAAAAGTGACCTTGATAAACGTAAAAAAAACTGCATAGAAACTCAAAATCGTTCTTCTGAATTGCTTAGGACACAAATTCCCATTCGGTAATTCATATAAAGAAATAATTTACCAGAGAAAAAGGTTGAATCTATAAACCATCTGACAGACATTGAACTTACGTATGCAACTTCAAAATCATACTGTATGTCTTATTTCTATGAAATTCTATCTAAACTTTGGTAAAAAAAATCACTACTCAGTTTCCCCCTCAACTTTCTAAATTTGATAAGAAATTCAAACATGGATCCTTTTTTTTTTTGTTGTAGTGTTTTGAAATCAGTGAAAATTATGTCTAACGAAACGAGGGAGCATTGACTCATCACCGTAAATATAATTATGATATGACCTACGTCGCTGGAGTGAATTAAACCCGTTGAATATTTATGATTTTACACGGGTGTTATTACACTAGTGGAATAACTATGCAAATGAGCTAAGAACGAAGAACAACGTTATATTTTTGTTAGGTAAATGACGTCATAATGGATCTGCTGACGTCATTTTGCAAACGGCATTATATGTTTCGCGGAATAACATGAATCGGTAAATATCGTAATTTTTTCGTTTAATCACCGGAATTCGGGTCATATTATAAATAGAATATAAAATTTGTGCTCATGAAATACCGAGTTTATTAAACTCGTCATCTTTAAACAGACAAAAACTCGGCGCAGCCTCGTTTTTATCTGTTTATAGATGACTCGTTTAATAAATTGTATTCCATGACCACTCATTCAATATCCTCTATTTCTACACTTGTACCCAAATATTGCAGACAACAAAACTGTGAATTGGCAACATGAACAATAATGGAATGATTTTTGAATGAAATTGAATGAGAAGGGCGAGTTTTAAGTGAAATTCAAGAGAGGTAATCCTATATCAGTTATTTCGTCCAAATTGGACAAACTTATCAGTATTTTACCTCTCTTTAATCATATTCGTATTTTTGTGTCCGTGGGTCTTCACTTACCAAAAAGATGTGCTTTTTTTCTATGAAGATTAGGTCAATTTGAACAATTTCGGTTCAATTTTGAGTGATTGGAGTGAGTGTTTGGATTGAATACTTAGAGCGCTGAGCGAGTAATAATGAATGGTGTAAACGGCATGATTGTCAATTTCACGATAAGATTAACTGTAACGATAACAGTATGGATCATAACCAGTGAACTTTGTGGGAGTTAAACGAGTTTACCGATCGCCCTATTTTTTCCTCCAATGAAAGGCCGCTATTTCGTTTGAAATTCAAAAAATATATCCCGTAACCTGGTGATCTGCTCAAATAATTGAGCTACCCAATACTTAGGTCATAAAGGGCGGGGACTACATTCAAAACTAGACAGTGACGTATTAATCTTGTCTGATAAAATGTCCCGAAAGACCCTTAACTTGTAATCGAGTATTTATAAAAAAAAGTTTTGTGAATGTTGTTTGAATTATGCTTATACACAATTACTCGATAAAAGGAGGAGAACATTTTTAAATAATTTGTCTATATGTTTATCATGAGAAGTTTTAGCTGATAAATCAATGATTCTGCAAATAAAGTATTAATCTACATGGGATGTAGCAGTAAGAATGACAACGCCGAGTTTGCTGGAAACTAACCTTTCTGAACTCTGCATTTTCACATTGACATAAAAAAGAAAAGACGACAGGGTTGAAATGACATTAAATCTCACTTCCCTTTTGAAATGAATATTCTGGATCTTTTGAACGACATTTTAATTTAGTAGTTCTTAAAGTCTCAATCTTAACAAAATGCAGTCAAATGTTCCTATGAAAGGTACATGTAAGCAAATTAATTGTAGAAAAATATATATAATGCCTTTATCTACTTCAAGGATTCTAGGTATACAAATATTGGCAGAAAAAAAGTGATTCAAAACATTTTAGGCCTATGATAGCTGCCCGATATCGAAAGCCAACGTGACCCATTTAACTGTGACTAATGGGTGGGGAACCCAAACTTGGTAACTGCAACTTTTCAATACACCATAAATGTTATTTACTTACGTCTTGTTGCAAATATTATATTATTGATAATGAATATGCCGTGTTTTTTGGTCTTTTTTTTTCGTTTTTTTAACGGGGATAACACTGTTTTAACAATCTTTCAGTTATATCTCTGTGGCTGGAGCACCCAACAATGAATTACCGGTGTTTCCTAAACCAGTACTACCATTCTTTCCCTAGCCTCCAGCTGCTATCCCACATAGGTCTACGATTATCGGCCCATTGGTGGGAGACACATAGTCGGAAAGGATGAGTCGGGGATCGAACCCGGGACCTTTTGAATGATAGTCCGACCCGCTGCCACTGTGTGGCTGAAATATGCGATACAAAATCCCCCAAAGGGAGCCATTGTGTCCGCAAAAAACTAACTAAAAGAATACAAAACCCACTAGCAGCAACCGAACGTTCTCAACTGATTTTGTCTCGCCAAATGACAAAATAATTACAGAACCCAGTGGAAATTAAATTCGCTCCTCCCACTTTTTGTATACCTCGATTTTATTGAAGAATGTATGACGCAACAAAAATGACTGACATCATTGATTGACGCGCAGCTCATTTAACCTGGCGTTATTTGATGAAAAAAAAGTCGATCGGTAAAACAGTTATAGTTCGTATTCTGAAAATTTACGCGTATAACATTGCGCTGCGCTAACGCTCCGCTTAGGTTATATCGCGTAAATTGTAAGAAATGAACTATAACTATTACGTACAGACTAAACATAGTTTTTCACGGCATATCCAAAACTTTTGGCACGTATGAATTAACATCGTCCTTCAGACTTGGTGTTCTATCTCGGCTAATTAAATGAGTGTCCCAATTCTTTCACGAAACAAACTATACTTTTCGTATAGATAATTCAGAAAGAATGATCACAATAGAAAAGGGAATTTAAGAAATTCTAACACTTACGGTTTAGTCATTCGTCTTTTCCCCCTTATCCTTTAAAAGTATTTATATAAGAAAGAAAAATAACGTGTTTTTGTATAGAGGTGTACTTTTATGATCGGTGAATCTTTTAGATAGATATAATGATTCAGTAAATTTGGCGGACGTGTAAAATGAAGAAGAATTTAACTTCCTGTATGCAAAAATGAATATCAATTTGCGTTTAACATAATGCAAAACGATATTAAAACAGTACATGTATCAACATTACTTCGTTTATTTCTGAAGTTTCAGCAAACGTCTTCAGTTAAATGGTTATAACGAAAATGGCTTATTTATTGAACATCATAAATATAAATTGATCTATTTCGGGAACTTAAACTACAAGCACTTTTTTAACAAGAGAATAAACATAGCATAACACATGGAGGATAATCGTTTGTTTCAGTGTAAGATGGATTTACATTACATTGAGTGAACAACTAAAGCTTTATTTTTCACAAGTGAAAATATAACTTTTGTTGTTCACGAAATTAAATATTAATCAACCTTACTCGAAAAACAAACGATTATTCTATTTCTTGATTGCAAAAATGAGACAAAGTGTGAATTTTCTAGAACATATTTCGTAAAGCGCGTCATTTTGAACGTGATTGCTATGCAACGTTCATTGTGACATCACTTATTTCGCCCCTTAAAGTTGACGTCAGATAGGATGAAATGCACAAAAGCAGGGTATAAGTTTTTGATAATTTCACTGCTTTTGCGGTGAGATTATCAAGTGATCATCTACCGTTATTCCTCGATAAACCACCGAAAAGCATTAAAGAAAGACAAATATTCCTTAATTTAGAGGAATTTTATTCTGAAAAACAAAGCGACTATTAACGTATAAAAGATTTTTTTTTAAAATTTTGAACCAACTACTTACGCATGCAATTCCGTCTGTTTTTTCCCATTCTATTAAAGTTCAATGTCGAAGTATTTGTCAATTGGGAAGCTTTATAGTTGTAAGTGCCATACCCATGTGCAATTCTTAAACATCGGAAAATGAAAAAAAAATCCGAATCTAAGAACCAATTTTGTATCTTTCTTTGAAGAAGTGTGAAAGAGCTTCTACCTCGGAGGTACTCGTATGTCTCTAGGCAACAATATATCGTTGACCCTTTCTTGGACACGTTCCCTCGTATACCTCCCGTGTTATCTAAGCCCAAGAAACAATATGGATTTTACTTCTTAGTTAAGTTTAACCTATCTGTAAATCATATTTTAATTCACTGAAGATATTTTCTTTTAATTTCAATGCGTCGAGTTACGACCGTTATAAGAAACTATGTATTGCTCAAGTAAAGGTGCTTCAAATGATAATACACAAAAGACGTTCTTTCGCACGTGCTATTCAAGTGCATGGACACAATTAATTACGTACATTGAAATTGACAAAATGAACTGATTTGGGATGATTTTTGAATGAAATTGAATGAGCGTGTGGAGCGAGTTTTGAGTGAAATTAAAGGTGGGTAATCCAATATCGCTAATTACTAGCTCTATAAATAGCTCCCCATTTCTTCAAGAACCATTTAGACGCTTATAATTTCAGTTATATAAGTGAAATCAAGAATCTTTTTATCTATATTTAATTTGAATGCAGGTGTTGTTCTTTTTTATTTATTATGGAAAGTTTTTTAATGGTTTGAGTGAGTGTTTGGAATGAATGAATAGAGCGCTGAGTGAAAAAAATTAGAATGGTTTTAATTGAGATAAATGTAAATTTCACGATGTAACTAACTGTATTAACATGTCAATGGCTTTATTAATGTGGGAAAATATTTATACCCAGGCACTGTAAATTGTATTAATTTGATTTTAAAATATCTCGATTTATCGAATACCCCTCTTACTTTTGGCCGGTATACAAAACCCCTGAAAGCCCCGACTAGATCACCGATTACGAAAAAGTTGGAGAGGCGTCGCCGACGCGGCCTCATTGTTGCAGTATACCATAATTTAGCCTATCATTCTACATTTACAATTATTAAGGCATATATGAATACAAAAACAACAGTTTTCATGGTTTTTTATAGGGTGGGTACAATGATCAAACTGTCATGAATGTCATAGGCCAAAATTTCATTTACGCATTATACCTTTTGAAGTTAGTTTGTAGGTCCGATTATGAAAATAAATAATCTTGCAGATTTTTCGTGCTTTCTCAAAACGCGCCGATTTTCCAGTAAATTGGATCGAAATTCGTCATTTTTTTCACGTCACTATCGAATGAATACCATGAATCATATGAATTTTTTGTACCGATATGATAAAACTAATAAAAACGTATTTAAATATTTGGAAAAAAACTATGGCGGATGCTATTGCATTTTAAATGCGTAGAGTTATGTCAATTTCACGATGTATCAAACTGTAATCGAGGAAAGGGATTATGCCAGCCTTGTCGAAAAATACAGAAAGGGATAATGTCAGCCTTGTCGAAAAACACAGAAAGGGATAATGTCAGCCTTGTCGAAAAATACAGAAAGGGAATATGTCAGCCTTGTCGAAAAATACAGAAAGGGATTATCTCAGCCTTGTCGAAAAATACAGGGGGGGGGGGGGGGGTTATGTCAGCCTTGTCGAAAAATTCACAAAGGGATCATGTCAGCCTTGTCGAAAGATACAGAAAGGGTTTATGTCAACCTTGTCGAAAAATACAGAAAGGGATCTGGTCAGCCTTGTCGAAAAATACAGAAAGGGATAATGTCCGGGAGGCTTTTGTCCTAGATATGATGTAACATCGCGATTCGAAATGTTTTCACGTGAAAATTAGCCTTTAGATAATTGTGTTTTCGTCCAAGACGAGAAGCGTCAGTGGATGACCAAAATTTCGAAAACACAGCTTTTTAAAGCTAAATTATAGACATATTTGGTCACCCACCAAGGACATTTCTTGGAGGGGGGATACAAATTTAAACGTGTCGATTTCATTTTTTCTTTTCTTTATTATTATTATTATTATTATTGTTATTATCATTTTCGTATTCATCTAGCTTTGGCTGTTTGTTAGTTAAAATGGCTAATGAATCATAATGACAGATACATTGAGGCTTTAATACCGCAAACTAATTATTCATGCATGCTATTGCTTTCGCCATGCGTCGGCATAACAAAGATAACACATTTAAAATTCCAATAAATCAAAGCGTCATGAAAACTATTATATTCAATATTTTATTATTCATGTAAAACTGGAGTCACATTTCCCTTTGATGCACAATGCATGTTGTCGTGCAGTTATAAAAATGAACATTTGAATACTAGCATTCAATCACATTTTCCAAAATGGCTGGTTCTTACTTCGTTTAAACTACAGCTTAAGGAAGAAACATCGTGAAATGGACAATCCTCGATCATATCCATTCTAAACACTCACTCAACACCCCATTCTTCCACAATAACTATTCACTTAAACGCTCCAAAGTCCTTTAAGACGCTTCAAATTCGTTCATTACGAACATCATTTTTTTTTCAAATTGATCAAATCAGTGCATAATGTAATTATCAAATGTGGATTTTAAAGTCTGGTTTGCCTGAAAAGATACAAAAATAGGAAAAAAGGGGGAATGAATAAAATATCGTTAATTCTTACCATATCATTTTAAACAAGCACCGCCTAGGGGTGCCTACGCTCTGCTGTTTAGTGCTGGATGGTGACATAACGAATCGAAACAGGGCATAATTGGCACAAAATGCTTCTAGAGACCACCTTTCAGCATCTAATGTTTTGACCAATCAAAAGTTAAAGAAAATTGTGAAGATTTTATGTTATAAATGAGTAATTTTCGCCAAATGACCTTGACCTTGACCAATGACCTTTGCATTATTTTGTATGTGGTGATCTTGTCACAAACATTGCTAATGTGAAAGTTCAAGTCTCTCTGTCTTACCAATCCAAAGTTCCGATTTAAACTACAAAAAATTGACCTTGAAAAATTACCTTGACTGATGGCATTGAACTTGGTACAAACTTAAAGACCTTGTCACGGTAAATCATCACGTGAAATACGAAGGACATATCGCTTACTTTGAAAAGTGTACTTGACCTTGACTCATAACCTTGAACTTTGTAACAACAGAGAGGCCTACATAATTAGAAAATTATTAACCTTGTCAATTTCAGGATGTTACTTACCGTAATCACTGGACTAATTGATCGAATGGGGATCTACGCCACTTTCAACATTTCTTCAGTTATATCGCGCCGTCTGGAGCACCTAACAATGGTTGTCTGGTATTTTTCTCACCAGTACAACCATTACATCCTTTTCTAGCCTCAAGCTGCTATCTCACATAGGTCGACGATTATCATTTCATTTCATTTATTGGCATATCGACATCATAACATGTCTTTGGCTATTTACAAATATAACAAAGAAAATATGACAAAGACAAACAAAGATACAAATATAAAAATACAAAATGCATGTATAACAGATCACTTTCGGGAGTGTTTAAGTTTATGAACATTGACAAAAGAAGAAAAATGAATAAATCCATGTTAAGAATTGTCAGTTATAAATTTTTCACGTATTCCAAAACTACTATTAAGATATTTGCAGATATTAAGAATTGATTTTTTGTTAGTATTTGACATTAAAGTAGCAAATTTATCAATCGTCGGAAAGGATATATTACCTAAATATGTTTTCCTTTGATGTGAATATTTTTGACAAACCATCAAAAAGTGATACTCTGACTCTATAAATATTCTATTACAAATAGTACAAAACCGTTCATTTCTTGGAATATTAGTACATCGTCCCGTTTCTATTGATAATTTATGCAAACTTAGTCTGCATTTTGCTAAGCTTTTAAATAAATTATTGTTTTGTATTTTATACAGATAAGGTTCGAAACAAAATTTAGTCTTAAAAAGGCGATAATATGACAATTTTGGAAGATTATTTATAACTGTGGACCATTCTTGAATGAATTGGACGTTCGATCGAGTTTTCAATAAGAAGAAAGTATTGCGTTCTGTATTAAAGTGTGTTCGAATATTTGTTAATCCCAAATGGTCTATAATTGAATTAATTCTGTTTGCCCAACAATTTCTGTGCATGGAATTACACTGGTACGTATACATTTCGTACATAAACGAGCTATCATTTTTCATAAGCTTACACCAAAACTTCAAAGATCGTTGTTTACAAATAATTGATAGCGGAAACCTTCCAAATTCGCCCAATAAAGCATAATTTGGGGTTTGTATTTTTTACTCCCAATAATCTTCGCAAAAATCTGTAGTGAAGCTTATCTACGTCTTTGAAATTATATACACCCCAAACCTCGGATCCATATAATAGGATAGGTACCACAAGTGAATCAAAGAGAGAAAGTTTAGTTTGGGCATCTAATGGTATTCTTTCAAATAGCTTTAGCCGCGGCAATAGCGCAGTTGGTAGCGCGCCGGACTTCTAATCCAGGGGTCTATATTCGCACGGGTTCGATCCCCGGCCGCGGCACTTATCCTTTCCGACATTTGTCTTCCACCAATGGGTAGATAATCGTAAACCTATGTGGAATAGCAACTGGAGGCTAGGAAAGGGATGTGGTGGTAGTACTGGTGTGAGAAATACCAGGAATCCATCGTTAGGTGCTCCAGTCGTCGCGATATAACTGAGAGATTGTTGAAAGCGACGTAAAACCCCAATTCAAATCAAATCAAATTCAAATAGCTTTAATAAATTGTGGTACGCCCTCAAAGCCTGGTCAAATAAAGTATGGGTTGCTGTTTTAAGCGTACCCGAATAGTGAAATTTTATACCGAGATACGTAAAGTTCTCGACTATTTCAACTTGTTCCCCATTTATTGTAATCGTTGTATTGTGATTAGATTTTCGCTTTTCAAAAATGCAAACTTTGGTTTTAGCAACATTGATTTCGAGACCCCATTTTTCGGAATATCTATAATACTGTATACTTATCAACTCATTTGTGAGAGACAAATAGTCAGAAAGAATGAGTGCCGCCATTACAGATCGAACCCGGGACCTCTAGATTAATAGTACGGCGCTACAAACTGCGCTGTGACGGCGGCCGTAATTACTGAATGACTCTTCATTATCACCATCAGTAGTCATCATGATAAGGCACCCGTTTTCTTGTCCCGGGATTATAAAACTTTTCTTTAGTGCTTTATCGAGAAATATCGGTAGATAATCACTTGATAATCTCACCACGAAAGCAATGAAATTATCAAAAACTTATACCCTGCTTTTGTGCATTTCATCCTAACTGACGTCATCTTTTCGGGCCTAATAATTGAGGTCACAATCAACGTTGCATAGCAATTACGTGCAAAATGACGCGCTTTAAGAAAATATGTCCTTGATATTTCATATTTTGTTCAGTTTTTTTCAAAAAAGAAATAAAATAATCGTTTGATTTTTGAGTAAGGTCGAATAATTTTTCTTTTCGTGACCAACAAAAGCTATATTTTCGCTTGTGGCTCCACCACTCGTGAAATTATAGCTTTTGTTTTCCACTTAATGAATATAAATCGATCTTACACTGAAACAAACGATTATCCTCTATTTTTTATTCTCAATTCATAATTTTCTTAAACTTCAACTAGAGACTAGAGCTTTTATTCTGTTGTAATTCTATAATAAATGAATAAAAAGATAATTTTGATAAGTAGGTACAGAAAAAGCAATTTCTTAATATCATTTTTTATGTTCATACATTCATTTGTATTCTAAATTTCAGTAAATTTTAAGTTTAAACATTTATTAAAGCCTCGGGCCCTGAAGTACTCTTTTAAGAAGGATCTGGCCGGGTGGGGTTGTTTTTGTTTATTCAAAAAGAAAATACCTAGGTTCGGTGTAGAATGAAATCAATTCAAAATAGGTATTATCGGTGGGATAGAGTGGACGCTTTTTTTATCTCGAGCGTACGAGAAAGTTAATCGTGTTTTTTTTTTCAGTTTTATTTTTTTTCCTATTTTTCATTACCAAACCATTACTGAAAAAAGCATTTTTCTTATTATTCATTTTTGTTAATTATTTGATGCACCAAAATTTTGCTTTGCAGAATCTAGATATATGTAGACAGCTTAACGGTGGTTCAAACAATTTTCGGGACAGAAAAGAATGATATCCAAATCTAAGCAAATTAAATTAATGTGGCCAATATATGGATTTATTGGTTAGAATAAGTTTAACCCTGATTTTAACAGTTTTTCAAGTCGTGTAGGCCGGTGCACCCTACAATGAATCCCTGATTATTTCTCAGACCAGGACTACCATTTAGGCTCCATCTGCTATCCGGCTATGGTTGGAAACGTACAATTAAGGAAATTGATTAATTTTGAGCTCAGTTTTGAAGCAAAACATCGAATTAGTACTAAAGTCGTTGCCCTGGTGTAAAAGTAACAGTAACTTCGTGAAATTTAAAAGATGAATGATTTTGGAATGGTTTTGGAATGAAATTGATTGAGTGTGTGGAGCTAGTTTTTGGTGAAATTTTATTAGATGTACAATCCAGTATCCCTAATTTTGTTCGAAGAAGAAGAAATATATTGCTCTGCTCTTGTCTGTACATAAATGTAAACGTTATTGTAGACGTTGAAATTGATAGCGTGACACACTGAATCCTAGGCTACATCTCAGCTATTACTAAATGTATTATTCTTTTGATCTTGTCAACTCATGTATCCAGAACTGAACAAAAATGTTTAAGAACGAAACTTTCAAAATTCATTTTCTTTTCTGACGGAGAATAAACAGTATTTAACTTGTGTATCTTGGACCCGTCTTACTTAGCATCTTACGAACAAATTAATCGTAAGTCAAAATCACAAATCGTATCAGGCGTTTTCATTCATTGTTAAATTCTGCCTTGCAATATCTCATTGGAATCGTCTTTAGAAGACGATTCCAGTGAAATGATGCAGGAAAGAATTCCATATTTAGTTTTTGCTGTAGAAGCAACTTTGATTTTTGACCTACCCAAAAAATGATCGTAAGATGTTTAGTAAAACAGGCCCCTTAACTTTCTATGGTGAATCCACATTAATATTTCAGTATATCTTAGCAAATGCGATTGAAGATTAATCAGGAGAAATCATACTTTTTAATCTAATCGCGTTGAATTACCTTGCTTTTCGATTGTCAACCCATTAGTGAGAGACAAATAGTCTGAAAGGATGAGTGACGCCGTCGGGGATCGAACCCGGGACCTTTTGAATGTAAGTCCGACACGCTACCAACTGCGCTATGACAGCTGCTCAAGAGAAATAAGCAATAGTTATGAAATTTTAACTTAAACATTTCGTCTCTCTCCTTTAAAGTATACATGTATATTTTACGTTTAGATAAACATTTAACAACAACAAACAAAATTCAAGGCAACAAAATATCAAAATAATATAATCTAATGTTTTTTTTTTAAAAAAAAACAACAAAAAAACATCAAAGCTATTATAAATGTTACAGTTAGTTAACCCGTGAAATAGACAGTTATCTCGATCAAACTCATCCTAAGTCGGTCACTCAGCGCTCCATTCACTAACTCCAAACACTCACTCAAATCTCACAAAAAACGCTCCGAAATCATCAAAATCAATTCAATATCGCTCAAAACGATTAACATTTCATTAATTTGCTCAAATTATTCATCGAATTTTTTGTCAAGAAGGGATTTTCAATAAGCGAAGACACACAAGTTAGAGATCACGCATGGTTTGTTTTAAAGGGAGATAATACAATGTCGCTAATTTCGTCCAACTAGGACGAAATTATTGATTTTGTATTATCTCCCTTCAAACTCATCTCGTAATCGCTCCACACATTCATTCAATATCATTCTGAAATCATTCAACCTATCAATTTCACGATTTTCTTTACTTGAACTGAAAAACTCGAGAGTAAAGTCTTTGTTATATCATTAGGCTGAAAAGAAATTATGGGTAAAATGGCAGCTCATTTGTCTTAACGGACAGACAAACGTCCATGCGAGGCAATTCCGAGATTCTCGTATGATAATATCTGAATCAAAATTTAGGAAAGGCCCTTGGTACATGTAAACCGATTCAGAAATTTCAAAACATGCACTGACAAACAACGATTTGTTTGAATGAGTTTTACGCCGCTTTCAACAAATTCGCAGTTATATCGCGGAGGCCGGAGCAACTAACAATGGATTCCTGGTATTCCTTTCACCTGTACTACCATTACACCCTTTCCTAGCCTCCGACTGCTATCTCACATAGGTTTACGATTATCTACCCATTGGTGAGAGACAAACGTCGGAAAGGATATTTGCCGCCACCGGGGATCTAACCCACGACTTCCAGATTGGAAGTCTTATACCTAACCATCTGCGCTATGGTGGCGGCTGTCGACAAATAACGAAGGTCGAACAATAATCAATCAAGTTAATGCAAAGTCAGATTTTACAGAAATTAAAATATTAATGACTTCTAAAGAATGGGAATTCTGAATGCTTTGCATTTCATTAGCGATTTCTATAGCTGCTTTATATGTTATTTCAATAACATTAAAACAATCAGTTTATGTTTATTCAATCGCCAATCCTGCCAAATGTTTATTTAATGTTGCTTTTGAGAAATTTTAGAGGAATGTCTGTCTAGGAATCTCTTTGTCCTCTGAAATGTTTTCCGAGTCATCTTAGTCAATATTAACCCTTTCCTGTTTTACAAAATTTTGAAATGTCCAAATTCAAAGGTTTTGCAGACGAAAATTTAATGAGCATTTAATTTGAAAAATAACCATTCAGTAGGGTAGAAAATAGTGTGGAAAAAGAAGAAATTGCTTGTCAGAAGCAATTTCTTCTTTTTTTTCACAATGTTTTCTCAACTATAAAATGACAGGCACGTAAAAAGCAGGGATTGAACAGCAAAGGGTTAAGAAGGGGTGCCAATGATTTTCGTCGATTCCCATACCTGTATATTATACTAGACAAAATGCAGCGAGATATGACCAATGATAAAAACGTTTAGTATCGTGCAATAAAGTCTCTACGGACCTGTTTTCACCGACATGATTACATAAAATGATATCAGGCCGTCTAGTTTAAAAAACGACTTGCATGTTGATGATCATAACCGCAACAACTTTCGCCTAATTTTCTTTAATTATTCCTCCGCCGTTTTCGGCGAAGGGGATACAGCAATGGTCTCCGTCCGTCAATCCGTCACTCCGTCAATACTAGTAGTATTTTCCGGAGCATATGTCCTAAAGTATAAAAGGTATCAACTTGAATTGATTGATTGAATGGAGTTTAACGCCGCTTTCAACATCATTTCAGTTATATCGCGGGGGCTGGAGCACCTAACAATGGATTCCTGGTATTTCTATCACCAGTACAACCACCACATTCTTTCCTAGCCTCCAGCCGCTATCTCACATAGGTCTACGATTATCAACCCATTGGTGAGAGACAAATAGTCGGAAAGAATGAGTGCCGCCGTCGGGGATCGAACCCGCGAACTCTAGATTGAGAGTCCGACGCGCTACCAACTGCGCTATGACGGCGGCTGGTATCAACTTGAAACTTTATAGGTGGATAGATAGGTAGATCTCATTGAGGAGAAGTGCAGAGCACAAGAACAACAACTCTTGATTGCATTACTTTAGAGTTATTGCCCTTTGTAATTTTAAATACTTAGATTTTATCTCTGAAAGTTAAATAGCTACAAACTTGAAACCTTAAAGGTAAATAGATCTCACTGAGGAGTAGTGCAGTGCACATGAACAACAATTCTTGTCTGCATATTTTGAGATATTGCACTTTGTTATTTTAAAGACTTAGATTTTGTCCGGAGCATATATTCTAAACTATAAAAGGTATCAACTTGAAACCCTGTAGGTAAATAGATCTCATTGAGGAAAAGTACAGTGCACAAGAACTACAATTCTTGCTTGCTTAATTTTAGAGTTATTGTCCTTTGTTATTTAAAAATCTTACTCTTTGTTCGGGACATATCTCTTAAAGAATAATAGCTTTCAACTTGAAACTTCATAGGTGGATAGTTCTTATTGAAGAGGAGTGCTGTGCACAAAAACGTTAACTCTTGCTTGCATAATTTTGCAGTTATTGCCCTTTGTTATTTTAAAGACTTAGACTTTTTAGGGGACATATCTCTTAAAGAATTAAATAATCCTTGATCTATTAGGCGTTAGTTTACTATCAAATTTTGTTTGCGGGGGATGGCCATGTCCGACATGGCTCTTGCTTTAATGGTTCATGAAAATTTAAGCCATGAAAAAACATTGCATGATAAATAGATAATATTTAAGTATCTTAACCCTTTGCTGTTTAATCCCTGCTTTTTACGTGCGTGTGATTTTATGATTGAGAAAACAATGTGAAAAAAAGAAGAAATTGCTTCTGATAAGCAATTTCTTCTTTTTCCACACTATTTTCTACCCTACTGAATGGTTATTTTTCAAATTAAATCCACTTTTAAGGACGATTTCTAGAATTAATTTTCTGAGATAGATTTTTTTTATTTTTTCATATTTTGTAGATTAAAGTTTGCCGATTGAAAAAATGGAAAGAAAAAAGGGGGTCACCGAATCAGATTTTTCTTAAAACGTCATAGAATGTCATAGGTATCTAGTAAATTTTTGTCCGATTTTTCGCTGATTTTCATTTCTTGGTAATTACATAAAACCGCAACACAATCAAATCTAATCAAACAACTAATTTCAATTTTATTCAAATTTCATAGATAGGAAGTTATTTGCACTGAATCTAATACACAATTATCGATTGAAAGGAAAAATAATGATTTTTTACGTATTTTTTCCAAATGCGTAAAAACTGGTATATCGAAAATGAACGAGAATATTTTCAAAATTTATAACTTTTGATCAAATTTCTCAAAAACTCTGAGATAGAAAATTTTATTTTTTCTATATTTTGTAGAATATTATATGTTCGTGTGATATTGATATAAAAAAGGTATGGTCACCGTGCTAATTTTTGAGAAAAAATGCAAAATTCTAGGTCACCCAGTTTTGACGCTAAGGAAAAAAACACTCCAGATTCTTTTTCTCGTACCAATTTTATGTACAAAATCAATGATATTCAATCCTTCTTAAATTTATCGATTATAGAGTTGAATTCCTCAACAATTAGGGTATCACTTTGTTTTGCGTCAACGAATCCCAAGGTCAAATCATATGAAAAGGTCAAGGTCATATGTCAAGGCCAACGTTACATAAATCATGCAAAAATCTAGTGTTTTCAAAAATCATCAAGCCTGTTGAAAATAGAATACTCACATAAGGAATTATAATTGATCTTGCCAATAAGCATCATCAAATTCCCTGATCGAAGTCATATGATGAGATAAAGGTCATCTATCTAGCTCACACCCCCATCCCCAATAAAATTTCAAATACACCAAGGTCTGTTAAAAAATAATCCAAAAATTGAAAATTAAAAATCTGACAAGATCATTTGAAAATGACAGATCTTTTGTCAAGGTAAACCTTTCAAAAATTAACCCCGTCAAAATGAAATGTGACGGTTCCATGTAGTAATCGGATATACGACTGATAACGTTGTTTGATGTCTAATTATGCGCGGGAACGTTAACGTCACAAATACCCACAGAAACGACGCTGACGTCATATCCTTTATTTCTTTAAAATTAAATGGCTGTGGTAATTTATATAATAATATTTTAGTGATATGATTAATTAATCGTCTTCATGAAAGCAATTTCCGCGAAATATAGAAATTGAGAGGGGTTTTGTAATGATTTTGTTACGTCCGAGATAAGTGCAAGTTTGGAGCGCATTCTCCTTTTTGAAGAGTTCGATGCGCAAAGACGTTGCGCAAGAACGAACTCCCGAAATCGTCCTTAATTTTCGTCTGCAAAACCTTGGAATTTGGACAGGTCCAAAATTTTGTAAAACAGGAAAGGGTTAAAATATCAATGTTTTCTGGCCTCGACTGTGAAAAATTGAAATGACTCGATAAATCCTCGCCAATATAAATTCTCCCCCATCCTAGATCCATTCGGAATATCACTCGGCCATTTCCGTAAACTGCAACAGACCTCGGATGTCAATCGGGAACCTTCGGCGATTCTACGGAATAGACCTCGGGAATAATACAGGCGCTGTCATGAAAGCGCGTCATTTCGCACGTGGATTTATATGACGTCACAAACACAACCGAGAATGACGCTGCGAAAAGCAAAATCAACGTAAGGTAAAAATTGGTCGTTTTATGATTTGAAAACAAAAAGCAGTGTTTTACTGCGTTTTGCTTTCAAATCATAATATGCCAAAGTACCACCAGGAGCCGAATTACCTAAAAATTGACCAAAAATTACTACAGTTACGTCCGAGGTTCTTTCCAGTTTACGGAAAAGTCCGAGCGATGTTCTGAATGCTCGGGTGTATATAAGGCGGATGGGTATGTAACAAAATCGTGCATTTTGTTTGGCGGAAACAGTGTAAGAAAAACTAGCACTGTAGAATCATATTTCTTACAGTAAATAACGGCTGAAAAGTCTTTATTTTGAGATTGGCGAATCATTCTCAAAAATTAAGATTTTTCAGCCGTTTTTTTAAAAATCTAAAGATATTTATATTAGGATACGATGGCTTCACGTCAGTGACTTAAACGAGTAGCGTTGGCGACGTCGAATATTTTCACTCACAGTTTCGAGGGCTAACGCCATTTTAACTGACGTCATCCAGTTTTTCCAAGGTTTTCCCGTATTTTTTAAAAATAGTCCGTCTAAGTACATCTGAGGTTGATCGTGAGATTGGCCGAGTGGTGTTCCGAATGATCCTAGACCATCCCTAAGCCCGGCACGAAAAATCATTGCCAACAGTTGGCAAATCATAATACGCTCTGCACGTGCACTGGCACATGCACTTTGTGTTTTGTATAAGAAAAAATATTTAACGAGGTTGGGAGATTTGATCATTGCCGAGGCTCTACAATACAATAAGTACGTATTATACTTACCATATATTACCTCTATTTGCCTTGTTTTCTTAGATGTTTCTAACAGAAATGCACGTTTCTAAGAATATTCGTATTATGTCATTGTTCAAAAAATAACTATGTGATATCATAAAGAATATCATACGGGATGTTATCATACAGATATTTGTATAGTTATGAGATAAAACTGTCAAACAGTTTTCACCGTTTTGTCATTCTGAACGCAAAACACTTTTATATTATTATTATTATTATTATTATTATTATTATTATTATTATTATTATTATTATTATTATTATTATTATTATTATTATTATTATTATTATTATTATTATTATTATTATTATTATTATTTATATATATATATTTGATATCTAAATACTGAATTTCACGGTTAAGAACTACATTCTGCTACTTTTATCTTATAACTATACAAATATCCGTGTGGTAACATCCCGTATGATATTTTTTATGATATCACATAGTTATTTTTAGAACAATGATATAATGCGGTTATTTTTAGAAACTTGCATTTCAGTTCGAAACATAGACGAAAACAAGACAAATAGAGTTATAAGATAAATATAATACGTACTTACTGTATTGTATGGAAAAAATATCAAACTCAGTTGTGAGAATTGATAATTATCTCGGCAGAGCCTCGACAATGATCAATTCTCCCAACCTCGTTAGATATTTTTTCTCATACAAAACACTAAGTACGTATTATATATACATAAGTATTAATAGATGATTTTCTTTGAATCTTTGAATACGTTTTCAACTCTTGACCCTGATTATGACCTTTGACCTACTTTCTTAAATTTTGAATTATAGGTTCCAGGACTGTATTTTTAAATTTATATGATAAAACTTACTCAGTATGTACAATGTATGACATCCTTTAAGAAAATAGCGTTCTCTTGTGCTGGTATGGAAGTGATGAATAAAATTCCCACTCGAGAATCGCAAACAGTTCACATATAAAAAAATAAATAAATAAAGATTTATTTACTGAACCAACAAAATATATTAATGTTTCTGCGTGATATTGTTTCAAAAATAGGTGTGTTAAGTGATATGGTGTGTCTTTCCTTTCGCGATTCTATCAAATCTTACGTTTTCTCCGTGCTGAATTTTGTCTCTATCATTTTCATGACTGATTTTTATGTTCAATGATTAACAGGTTTTAAAGTGAGGGTCGAGCGCGTATATATGTGTGAGAGAGAATAAGAGAGAATCCTAATCGGAATAGCTAGGCATTTTATACGATAGGGGTGTAGTTAAGATGAGCTTATTCACCAGGCTCGTTCAAAACTAGGCTTCAGCAAATTGAGGATACAGTTAGTTACATCGTGAAATCAAAATTCACCTCAATCAAAACCATTCTAAATCGCTGACCCAGCGCTCCATTCATTCATTCCAAACACTCACTCAAACCATTCAGAAACGCTCCAAACTCATTGAAAAATATAGAATTAACAACTTCATCCAAAATAAATTTGGATACAGAAAAATGACGAATAACCGATATATTTCTAATTGTAAGCGTCTTAAAGGTTCTTGAAGAAATAGGAAACTATCTATAGAACTCGTATGCGTATTTTATTAAAGGGAGGTAAAAATATCGCTCATTTTGTTCATCCTGAACAAAATTGCGATATAGGATTACCTTCTATTAAATTCACTCAAAACTCGCTCCACACACTCTTTCAATTTCATTCCTAAATCATTCCAAAATCATTCACGTTGTCAATTTTACGATGTTGTTAACTGTATTTGACGATAGAAACAATACCGTAGCTCTTTCACATCTAGGTATTGGTATCCCTTTATACATTAGTGTTTCATAGAATTGCCATTTTCTTCGTCATTTGGCTAGTTAATTAAACCTTAACCTACTGAATAACAATTTTTCAAGTTTTACCGAATTGAGACACAGTTAAGAATAGCGTGAAAAAATGACATTTATCTCAATCATAGCCTATACTTAATCGCTCACTCAGCGCTCCATAAATTAATTAATAAATAAATTTCATTTTTTCACGCTTTTCTTAATTCATTTATTCATTCATTCATTGAATTCATTCATTCATTCATTCATTCATTCATTCATTCATTCTTTCATTCATTCATTTATTCATTCATTCATTCTTTCATTGAATTCATTCATTTATTCATTCATTCATTCATCCATTCAATCAATCATTCATTCATTCTTAACACTCCTTTAAACCGCTCTAAAACGCTCAGAAATACATCGCACTTTTTTTTAAAATGATCAAGAATTCTTTCAAATAGAACAAATCATTCCACGATTGTATTGCTTTTAGTGGACTTTACATCGACTTATTTGTCCGTAAAGGCACAAATAGAAAAGTGTGAAGATTCTTAAAAGGGTGACAATACAACGTCGCCAATTTCGCACAATAGGACGAAATAAGCAATTTTGTATTAGCTCCCTTGAATATCATTCTATAAACTCGATTTGTCCACCCATTCAATTTTATATTGAAATTATTCCAAAATCATACATCTTGTCAATTTCACGATGATATTAAAATGGAGTAGAAAGCAAACAGTTCGACTAATAGTATAAGAATGCGCGTATGTGTAGACTGATTTAAGAATTTGCCTTCTGGTAGGTTAGTAATACCGTGAAATTGATATTCACCTTGATAAAAAATCATTCTAAATCGCTCAATCATCGCTCCATTCATTCCTTCTAAGCACTCAATCCAACCTTTCGAAAAAGCTTAAAATCGTTCAAAAAAATAAAATTATTAAATGCCTCATTGAAATTTTCAAATTATTTTATTATTTTTATACATTGTAGCATTTGCATTTTAAATTGTCTGGTTGGCCCGTTTAGACACAAAAATAGGAAAGAACGTATATTCTTAAAGGGAGGCAATAAATGTTGCTTATTTTGTCAACCTTGGACGATATTAGCGATATCTTATAATCTATCTTAATTTTCATCAACACACTCATTCAATATCATTCCACAATCATACCAAAATCATTCAACTTGTCTAACCCACGATGGTCCTAACTGTAAAGCTTTTTTATATATATATCTTTTTTCCTGGACATCATCAGAAGGTGTGAGACACATTTTTTGTTTACAGATTTTCTTTACTTAGCAGAGCTACATATCGGAGTTTTTTTTTTCATATGAAACTAAATTGTTTCAGAAAACTTATCTTACTCCTAAATTGTCTCGACGAGACGATTCAAACGAGTACTTATGACATAGATTTTCAATAAGAGATGAATAGAGTATTTGTTGATTCCATGGGGGTATGAATCTAAAAACCTGATCACATCGTATGTGTGATTAGGATTTAGCTTCATACATTCATGAAATCCACAATACTCTCTTCATGTCTTATAATTTAATCATTTGAAGCAAAAATGTAGAGACTTACCCTCAAATACATGAATTATTTATGGGTCTACTTTACACGGAAGCTTACAAAGAAGCTGTGTATACAAAATTGCTTTCATTGAGTAATGGAATCATTTTTTTACCCAATCAGAATCAAGTTATTTTTGTTGTTTGTAGACCGTTGGTTACCTATGAAATACAAAGTGGGAGGAGCTTAGAATTTTAGAAAATGAAAATAACTTGATAATTAGAAAACGACTTTTAAACCAATGACTTGAAAGAACGTTGCCTAATCTATCGATCTGCTTCTTAGCAAGTTGCTCATCTGTAATTATTTTGCAGTAGAGTAAAATAGTTTGAGAACACAGATTGTTTAAACAACTTCAACTTTAAATTAATTTTGTGTGTTTACTGGATAATTGCAAGGTAAGAACATACTTTACTTTTTAGCTCACCTGAGCACGAAGTGCTCAAGGTGAGCTATTGTGGTTAGGTGGATGTCCGTCGTCCGTCGTCCGTCGTCCGTCGTGCGATGTCCGTCGTCAACATTTGCCTTGTATGCACTCTAGAGGCCACATTTTTTGCCCGATCAACCTGAATTTTGGTCAGAATGATTGTCTTGATGAAATCTCGGACGAGTTCGAAATTGGGTCAACTGGGGTCAAAAACTAGGTCACGGGGTCAAATCTAAGAAAAACCTTGTATGCACTCTAGAGGCCACATTTTTTGCCCAATCAAACTGATTTTTGGTCAGAATGATTGTCTTGATGAATCTCAGACGAGTTTGAAATTGGGTCAACTGGGGTCAAAAACTAGGTCACAGGGTCAAATCTAAGAAAAACCTTGTATGCACTCTAGAGACCACATTTTTTGCCCGATCAACCTGAATTTTGGTCAGAATGATTGTCTTGATGAAATCTTGGATGAGTTCGAAATTGGGTCAACTGGGGTCAAAAACTAGGTCACGGGGTCAAATCTAAGAAAAACCTTGTATGCACTCTAGAGGCCTCATTTTTTGCCAGATCAACCTGAAATTTGGTCAGAATGATTGTCTTGATGAAATCTCGGACAAGTTCTAAATTGGGTCATCTGGGGTCAAAAACTAGGTCAAAGGTCAAATGTAAGAAAAACCTTGTATGCACTCTAGAAGCCTCATTTTTTGCCCGATCAACCTGAAATTTGGTCAGAATGATTGTCTTGATGAAATCTCGGACAAGTTCCAAATTGGGTCATCTGGGGTCAAAAACTAGGTCACAGGGTCAAATCTAAGAAAAACCTTGTATGCACTCTAGAGGCCACATTTTTTGCCAGTTCATCCTGAATTGCTGTCAGAATGATTTTCTTGATGAAATCTTGAATGAGTTCCAAATTAAGTCAACTGGGGTCAAAAACTAGGTCACAGGGTCAAATCTAAGAAAAACCTTGTATGCACTCTAGAGGCCAACTTTTTTGCACGATCAACCTGAATATTGGTCAGAATGATTGTCCTAATGAAATCTTGGACAAGTTCGAAATTGGGTCAACCGGGGTCAAAAACTAGGTCACAGGGTCAAATGTAAGAAAAACCTTGTATGCACTGTAGAGGCCACATTTTTTGCTTGATCAACCTGAAATTTGGTCAGAATGATTGTCTTGATGAAATCTTAGACATGTTCAAAATCGGGTCATCTGGGGTCAAAAACTAGGTCACAGGGTCAAATCTAAGAAAAACCTTGTATGAACTCTAGTTGCCACATTTATCGCCCGATCAACCTGAATTTTGGTCAGAATGATTGCTTTGATGAAATCTTGGACAAGTTCGAAATTGGGTCAACCAGGGTCAAAAACTAGGTAAGGGGTCAAATCTAAGAAAATCCTTGAATGCACTCTAGAGGCCACATTTTTTGCCCGATCAACCTGAAATTTGGTCAGAATGATTGTCTTGATGAAATCTCGGACAAGTTCTAAATTGGGTCATCTGGGGTCAAAAACTAGGTCAAAGGTCAAATGTAAGAAAAACCTTGTATGCACTCTAGAAGCCTCATTTTTTGCCCGATCAACCTGAAATTTGGTCAGAATGATTGTCTTGATGAAATCTCGGACAAGTTCCAAATTGGGTCATCTGGGGTCAAAAACTAGGTCACAGGGTCAAATCTAAGAAAAACCTTGTATGCACTCTAGAGGCCACATTTTTTGCCAGTTCATCCTGAATTGCTGTCAGAATGATTTTCTTGATGAAATCTTGAATGAGTTCCAAATTAAGTCAACTGGGGTCAAAAACTAGGTCACAGGGTCAAATCTAAGAAAAACCTTGTATGCACTCTAGAGGCCACATTTTTTGCCAGTTCATCCTGAATTGCTGTCAGAATGATTTTCTTGATGAAATCTTGAATGAGTTCCAAATTAAGTCAACTGGGGTCAAAAACTAGGTCACAGGGTCAAATCTAAGAAAAACCTTGTATGCACTCTAGAGGCCAACTTTTTTGCACGATCAACCTGAATATTGGTCAGAATGATTGTCCTAATGAAATCTTGGACAAGTTCGAAATTGGGTCAACCGGGGTCAAAAACTAGGTCACAGGGTCAAATGTAAGAAAAACCTTGTATGCACTGTAGAGGCCACATTTTTTGCTTGATCAACCTGAAATTTGGTCAGAATGATTGTCTTGATGAAATCTTAGACATGTTCAAAATCGGGTCATCTGGGGTCAAAAACTAGGTCACAGGGTCAAATCTAAGAAAAACCTTGTATGAACTCTAGTTGCCACATTTATCGCCCGATCAACCTGAATTTTGGTCAGAATGATTGCTTTGATGAAATCTTGGACAAGTTCGAAATTGGGTCAACCAGGGTCAAAAACTAGGTAAGGGGTCAAATCTAAGAAAATCCTTGAATGCACTCTAGAGGCCACATTTTTTGCCCGATCAACCTGAAATTTGGTCAGAATGATTGTCTTGATGAAATCTCGGACGAGTTCGAAATTGGGTCAACTGGGGTCAAAAACTAGGTCACGGGGTCAAATCTAAGAAAAACCTTGTATGCACTCTAGTTGCCACATTTATCGCCCGATCAACCTGAATTTTGGTCAGAATGATTGCTTTGATGAAATCTTGGACAAGTTCGAAATTGGGTCAACCAGGGTCAAAACTAGGTAAGGGGTCAAATCTAAGAAAATCCTTGAATGCACTCTAGAGGCCACATTTTTTGCCCGATCAACCTGAATATTGGTCAGAATGATTGTCCTAATGAAATCTCGGACAAGTTCGAAATTGGGTCAACCGGGGTCAAAAACTAGGTCACAGGGTCAAATGTAAGAAAAACCTTGTATGCACTGTAGAGGCCACATTTTTTGCTTGATCAACCTGAAATTTGGTCAGAATGATTGTCTTGATAAAATCTTAGACATGTTCGAAAATGGGTCATCTGGGGTCAAAAACTAGGTCACGGGGTCAAATCTAAGAAAAACCTTGTATGCACTCTAGTGGCCACATTTATCGCCCGATCAACCTGAATTTGGTCAGAATGATTGTTTTGATGAAATCTTGGACAAGTTCGAAATTGGGTCAACCAGGGTCAAAAACTAGGTAAGGGGTCAAATCTAAGAAAAACCTTGTATGCACTCTAGAGGCCACATTTTTTGCCTGATCAACCTGAATTTTGGTCAGAATGATTGTTTTGATGAAATCTCGGACAAGTTGGAAATTGGGTCAACTAGGGTCAAAAACTAGGTCACGGGGTCAAATCTAAGAAAAACCTTGTATGCACTCTAGAGGCCACATTTTTGGCCAATCAACCTGAATTTTGGTCAGAATGATTGTCTAGATGAAATTTCGGATGAGATCGAAATTGGGTCATTTGGGGTTAAAAATAGGTTACAAAATCAATTATAAAGATCCTTGTTAGTCAACCTTAAAATTGTAAAAAACGGATTCTCAAGTTGTATAGAAGTAACAGCTTTGTTTAGCTCAGTCATTCATCATTATATTTCTCATTCTTCTTTTGAAAATTTTAGACAGTTCATTCAGGTGAGCGATTAAGGGCCACTATGGCCCTCTTGTTTTAAATTATAATCAATTATTATCATTATAACTCAAATGATAGCAAAAAAATGATAAGGTAGGTAGGTAGGGGTGAATTATGTGTATGATTCATTGAAAATAAAAAGATTTAAATATTTTGAAACAAAAAAAAAAAGATAATCAGTAAAAGAAAGTATTTGGAAATGAACAAAAAAAGTATGTCAAGCTATACAATTTTTTAAACGAAAATCTTGAGAAACGAAGACATAATGGATATCAAAAATAAAGAAAAAAGTAAATATATATAATTATAATATGACCGACGTCGCGGGAGTGAAATAATCCCGTTGAATATTTTTTATATTACACGGGTGTTATAACACTAGTGGAATAACTATGCAAATGAGCTCAGAGCAAATAACAACGCTATTTTGTAACCGCCAAAATGACGTCATAATGTATATATTGAGACGTCAGTTTTAAACGGCGTTATAAGTTTCGCGGATAAACGAAATGTCTAATTTCAAGAATTTTGAGGATTTTTCGCTAAAGTTTGGGTCATATTATAAACAGAATATAAAATTTGTGCTCATAAAATACAGAATTTATTAAACTCGTCATCTAAAACAGATAAAAACAGCCTCGTTTTTATCTGTTTGATTATGACTCGTTAAATAAATTCAGTATTCAATGACCACTCATTCAATATCCTCTATATAAATGAATAACCTTTTACAAACGTTTTTAACCAAAGAAAGCTTTTGTAGAAAACTAAGCATAATCATACTTTGTGTACTTCATAAATAAATATACTTAAAATAATGTAAAAAATTCTGAATGTTAGTTACCTTTAAAAAACGTATTGATCTAGTAACTCTTCGTTTCTTGCAAATTTTACATGTTTTATAAAATATTATTATTATTATTATTATTTATTTTTCTTATTTTTTTATATTTTTTTATTTATTTATTCATATATTTTTTATTTTTTTATTTTATTTTTTTTTTTTTTTGAAAAATTTGAGGCATATTTCTTATTATTGCATAAGATGTACCTTTACACGTCGTTATAGACATACGTTAACGAAAAAAAACCCGAGCGTTTACGAAAGAAAACGTGGAGTTATAATTAAATTCACATACCGTTTTCGCTTAATTATCCTCAGTCTGGGCCTATTTACTTTTACAGTTTCTTTGTCTAACATTATTATAGAGCACAAATAAAGACGTCAATTCTATTCCGGCGTTAATTTTTGTGTCTTCATTAATTTACCAAGAACGTCGGTATAAACAAAAGTAACCGCTCAGTGCGTAATGCAATTTTACCGGCACATTATTACTTTGGAGCTAGATTTAAACGTTCCTATGAATTATTTTGCAATTTCTGTTAGAATAAAAACTAAAGTCTTGCTTTTTATGCAATAATAGCGTCAATTCACGTTTTTTCAGGCGTTAACACGTAACAGTTGCAGAGTACCCTCAAAATGCATTGACGCCCGAGTGCGAAGTTAAACCATTTTTCTGGTCTCTGTAAATGTTGATGCCCTCAAAGACGTGAATTAGCCCTTTAATAGTATACTCAGTATGTGGTTAAAAAAGTGTATAGGTAGATTTTGCGCGGTGAGCCGTGGAATCAATTTTTTACCGTTAGATTCTCGTGCCATTTGTTCGAAATAGATAAAGCGGGTTGGAATAACGCATTAAGAAAGTTAAAAATTTACATTTTAAACCAACGTTATTGATTATCTTGCAACGTAAGTTTCACTCAAACATGTACTTTCACAATTGCAGAGAAGAAATCAGGTTAAATTCCTATCATTTGCTTTTTAATTCTACCCGATTTACCTATCGTAATGGACTCGGCGCCTACGTCAGAGCTCAGTTTTGAAAAATACACCTTTTCTGACCACTTATATTTTTACACAAGAAATTTATTTGTAAAATGTATTTTCCCTCTAATGTCGATGACTCCTTTCTTCACTTGGTATTTTCTTGTCGGGAACACGTTTAGCTTACTATGATGGCATATTTCTGCCACGAGATACGAGATAGCAGTATCGTGATAATTTTAGAAATATCACGATAAAATTAAGTTTCCAGGAATTTTTATCTTCACCATAATTTATTCTTGATAAAATTATTGTGATATTAATATCTGCAATCTCACTTTTTTTGACGATTACCCACTACCGACACCAGGAAAAGGTTATTGCCATAAAAATTCCGACTTCTATATATAGAAACCCCGTTCGGATGACTTTGTTTTTCTGTATGTATATACTGGAAACACTCTAAGCCGAATGATAGAAATAAAATTAATCTGAAAGCCTTTTTCTAAATATAGGTACAGCGATTGTCAGATTGTGGTTCACGATACTTTTATCTTAATGTCAGTAGTGGGCATAGTAGAAGAAAAAATCAAGATAAAAGGTACAAATATCACGATAGAATTATTGAGAAAATTTTGACATACGAGATAAAACTTTATCGTACCGTGATATTGTTTAAATTATCACGATACTGCTATCTAGTATCTCGTGGCAGAAATATGCCAGCATAGCTTACACTCCACAATTTTCAATGAAAATTCTATATCAAAAGTATAAAATGCGGATGTTTCACTCCCACGACGTTTGAAATGCTATAAAGGTTATTCTTATATAGATGGTCTCATCGTTTGATCTTTCTGAAGCCGCCGTCATAGTGCAGTTGATAGCGCGTCGGATTATCAATCTTGAGGTCCAGAATTCGAACCCCGACGGCGGCACTCATTCTTTCCGACTTTTTGTCTCTCAACAATGGGTTGATAATGGTAGACCTATGTGAGATAGCAGCTGGAGGCTTGGAAAGGTTGAGATGGTTGCACTGGTGAAAAAAATACCAGAAAGCAATTGTTATGTGTTCCAGCCGCTGCGATATAACGGAAAAAATGTTGAAAGGCGCTTCAATCAATCAATCAATCAATCAATCGATCGATCGATCGATCGATCGATCGATCGATCGATCGATACATATGTATGTGCAATCAATCAATCAATCAATCAATCAATCAATCAATCAATCAATCAATCAATCAATCAATCAATCAATCAATCAATCAATCAATCAATCAATCAATCAATCAATCAATCCAACCATCAATCCATCAATCCATCAATCCATCAATCCATCCATCCATCCATCAATCAATCAATCAATCAATCAATCAATCAATCAATCAATCAATCAATCAATCAATCAATCAATCAATCAATCAATCAATCAATCAATCAATCAATCAATCAATCAATCAATCAATCAATCAATCAATCAATCAATCAATCAATCAATCAATCAATCAATCAATCAATCAATCAATCAATCAATCAATCAATCAATCAATCAATCAATCAATCAATCAATCAATCAATCAATCAATCAATCAATCAATCAATCAATCAATCAATCAATCAATCAATCAATCAATCAATCAATCAATGATTCTCTTGATGAAAGTATCTACTTATGTATGAAACGCGTTATCAAATTAGTCCAAAAGCTTGAAAAATGAATGATCCTTTAGTTGCTGTTGCCTGTCATAACTTTATATATGTGACCCGTCACGCGAAAAGAGACCACCTGGGAACTTTGTAAAATTAATATTTGAAAAAGATATTGGTTATAGAACAGGCAAACCAGGGATCGCATTTCTAAACTTACTTCGATGGAAAGTAGATTGATCATTCTTTATTCAGAAAAAAAGCAAAGTGGGAAACGTTTTGACCCTGGTCGGTCTGCGCAGTTCGCGCAGTCAGACAAGGATCGACACTTTGCACACTCACAATATGATCCCTTTTCGCGTGACCCGTCACATCTGTTTTGTTATTTATTTGATTTTCAGTTTCCAAGAATGGGCAGATGTTTTACCAGCCTATCGCTATTTATAGCTATAGCAATTTACTGCAATACTGGACTGTCCTCAGCTCAAGACTTCAAACATTTCGATACCAAAGAGAATATGAAACTGAGGGAAGAATACGTCTCTTCGGAAGTATCGACCAAGACGATAATCCAATGTACGGCCAAGTGTGCCAACAACGACAACTGTGTGTCGGCCTCGTACAATGGAAAGGAAAAACTTTGTCACATGTCCTCTGACATTATATATGGACCCGAAGGCCCTGGTAGACTAAGCGAGGATTCAGCTTGGGTGTCCTTATCTAAAAAGGGTAATAATATTCTGCGTAATTTATGAACTTTCAGGGCGGGGCTTAACGGTGACGTAATATGGCGAGTTTACTTTTGAATAGTTTGGGTTCTTTCGAAATTTAGTTCTAAAGGATTCACGTGCTTAGAGAGACAGAACACATTTTATCGTTTGGTTACCAAAGCCTCGTAACTTCAGCTTAATTAAGCTGAAGTAACGAGGATTTTGTTACCAGTATACGATTTAAGGTCTCGAGTTATTTATGTCGACTCTTCTTAGAAGGAGGTTATTTAAGATAAAAGCTGGCTTCCCTCAACCTTAAGTGCAACGACCCATTACTTAGGCTCCGCCCTGTCAGGGCATTAATCATTAATAATACATATCTATAATTTGACCTATGTCGCGGGAGTGAAATAAACCCGTTGAATATTTTTGATATTTCATGTTATTAACTAACGGAATAACTAAGCAAATGAGTAAGTTAGTATTTTCGTTGTGAAAATGACTTCCTAATGCATTTGCTTACGTTATTTCGCAAACGTCGCTTTATGCGTGGACTAACTTGAAACGATAATTTTCTGGATTTTTCTCGATTTATCGCAAAAATTTAGGGCATATTATAAAAGAATATCAATTGTGTGATCATGGAGTACCGAAATTATTAAACTCGTCACTAAAAACAGATAAATAATTCGACAGAGCCTCATTTTTATCTGTTTGTAAATGACTCGTACAGATATGATAAATTCGTTTCGCAATAATCACCTTTGCAATATCCTTTAAATTTGCCTGTGTATGACATTTGAACGTCTATTTGATAGAGAGTTAAACTGTGCGGAAATTCGCAAGGTATATTTAAAATGATTTAATCTCCGATTTTGGACGGAGATCAATATTCAGAAGATATCTATTGAGCGCTAAGTGTAGCATGAGAGTAGACTGTGTAGATGCACAGGCTGATCCTAGTCTTCACATTGCACACAGGTTTGTTTTTTGTTGTTGTTGTTGTTGTTTTTTGAAATATCACACATAGGCTCATACACAGTTATTAACATCGTGCAATCGACATCCTTCTCGAATCGAAACCATTCTTAATCTCACTTAGCGTTCCAATCATTAATTCCAAACATTCACTCACCCCATTCAAAAACGCTCCAAAAACACATAAAAAAAGGGTGAACAACTCGATTCAAATAAATATAGCTAGGAAAAATCGCGATTTCACTGACATAATTGAATTTCTAAGTGATTATTTGTTGAAGAAATAGGAAGCTATGTTTGCATAATTTATTAAGTGGAGGTAATAAATATCGCTAATTTTGTTCACCCAGAACAAAATTAGCGAAATTTGAATACCTCCCTTGAACTTTACTCAAAACATACTCAATACACAGTCACTCATACAATTATTTTCAAAAGCATTCCATTTTCGTTCACCTTGTCAATTTCACGATGTTCTTAACTGTAGCGTTACCCGTTTTACTAAACATCTTACGATCATTTTTTGCGTAAGTCAAAAATTAACGTTGCTTCTGCAGTAGTAACTAAATATGGAATTCTGCCATGCATCATCACATTGGAATCGTCTTTAGAAGACGATTCCAATGAGATATCGCAAGGCAGAATCTAACAATGAATAAACACACCAGGTATGATTTTTGATTTTGACTTACGATCACTTTTGTCGTAAGACGTTTAGTAAAACGGGGCCCTGATTACGAAATACAACACAGATACAGTTAACAACATCGTGAAATTGACATGGTGAATGATTTTGGAATTATTTAGGAATTAAATTGAATGAGTGCGTGGAGCGAGTTTTGAGTGAAATTAATGGGAGGTAATTCTATATCGCAAATTTTGTTCAGGATGAACAAAATTGGCGATATTGATTGCCTCCCTTTAATAAAATATGCATACAAGTTCAAAACATAACTTCCTTTTTCTTCAAGAACCTATGAAAACCAAACAATTTGAATTATGTTAGTGAAATCGCGATTTTTCACTTTCAAAATTTAATTTGAATGACGTTGTTGATTCTATTTTTTCAATGGGTTTGGGCGTTTTGGAGTCGTTTGAATGAGTGTTCGAAATGAATGAATTGAGCGCTGAGTGATCGATTTAGAATGGTTTTGATTTTGGTGAATGTCAATTTCACGATGTAACTTACTGTATAGCCTTTATGTCGTCATAAATGACGTCATAAATGACGTTGTCCTTGTAGTCGTGTTCATAGTCCCTCGAAAAAAAACTGCTTAATATCTAATATCTTTAAACTCAATATTTTAGAGAGTTTGAATTTGGTCTGTTTTACCAGATAAACATGACGGGGAAGATCTAACTGCCATTATGAAACCCCGTTATTTTTTGGCCGAACTCTTCACTACTTTCGTTAAAATACATGAATCCAGTCGTCGGTATTAGACACATTCAAACAAAATATATCCCTGAACAGGTTGCCATTTCATTACCTCTTTCGGAATATAGCTCGGACTTTTCCGTAAACTAAAAAGTACCTCGGACGTAAAAGTAGTCATTCTATGTCTTGTTTTGATAATTCGGCAACTGGAGGTACTATGCTCAATACGCTTGAATAAAAACAAAATCTTAAATGTTTTCTGGGCCCAAGGTTATAAAACTTTTCTCGAGCCCGGGCTCATTTTTTTCAAAGTTTAAATTAAAATAATTGTATGAAAATAAAAGATAATAATAACTTAATAACAACTTATTTATATCATCTTTTATATTAACACATTAAAATGGGTTATAAAACTGTATTACGGCTTAAAACTCAAATTGAAATTAGAGAAAATGTTGAATTTAGCCTGAGAAAAGTTTTATAACCTCTGACCCTGATTGTCTGTGGAGATCTTTAAGGCGTATTCTAATTTAAAAACCAAACGCAGTAACAAGGTTGTTAGTGTTTCTCGACTTGCAGAAGAACTTAGATTATGAGGTAGGCCTACAAGTTCGATGCGTTCTTTCTCCCGTAACTAATGAATGATCAGATAAGTATAATGGATTGGGTATTATTGCTACCTCCATTAATCTCGAGATATCCATAAGCGATGTTTGAAAGTCAGTATTAGAATTGAAAATCAATAGTGCTTACTTTTTAACTTCCTCTGTTTTGCTTTTTCCTTTAACTTGATTTCGAAATTTCAGCAAAACAACATTTGATTCATAGCCAAATACTTTGCCGGCTTCTTTGATGCCCTCCGCATCAAAAAACATTGCCTTGTATTTTTCTGAAACGGGCAATCAACAAAATGTCAGACTGTTTTTTTTTTATTTTGCTTCAATTAAACAAGCCCCTTTAGCATTTTGAGTGTCTGTACATGTTATAGAAAGATTATCATTATCTTAGAAAATCTCTTACATCCAGTGGGACATTCATTGCGAAATTTAACTTTAAAACAATACATAATTCATTGATGAAAGCCAAATAAGTCTCAGCCTATTGTGATAAATTGCATCAAAATTTTGTCTTGTTTTTGTTTTTTTCGTTTCGGCCCGGTACCGAATAGAAATGCTATTGGACCTTAATACCTCTGAATTAAAGGAAGTGTTCAATTACGTTATATTTATAGTCGGGGGCTGTTCCGGGGGCCTGCTTGAGGCTGGAGAAAAGTGCTACTATATCAACCAAGAAGGGAATCAAAGTGCTGTCAGCACTGTAAATCGTACATCATTGAGAGGCTGGGATAGTGCAATAGTTCGCCAATCAAAAGGGCTCAAATTTGGACAATAAGAGTTGGTAAAATCTTTAAATTTGTGAGTTTTTTGTCTTAAAAATCCATCTTTTCGAGGACATCGCCAGCTCATCCAACCTCGTGGGTCCGATTTTGAAAGTTTGCTGATTCGATAGCCCTCTGCTAGTCTAAATTATTTCTTGGCAGATTTTTACGTTGTTATAAGAGCACGCGCCAAGCTAAAAGCTTGTCTGTTAATATTATTCCTCTCTCTATAGAGTTTAAAAGCCTGTTTAGCAACAAACATTTTTCATTAAACTATTTACAATTTTGGTTACCAACATGTTTGTATTTCAAGCATTGGGTTTTCCCAAATACTGTAAATGCATTTTCCCTCAAGAAACACGTGAAATCGCCAACTATGCTATTTATATCTTTGTTTTCTGACCAATCGATTAAATCTAGCAGCACTCTAGGGGTAAATTCAAATGGCAGCCCGGGAGTCGCGTGAGATGATGTAATAATCTAAAATTGACTGTAATATGCATGCGCAGAAAGGGCATTCATGTGAACGGAGTTACCCACTGGTGGTAGTAAACAAACTTCACATTTACCGCTACAATAATTAATTAACCATGAAATATCGTTATCCCATTAAGAAACGTAATAAACTAGTGCAAAATACTATATAAAATAAGAAAAAAGTATTTGTCGTTTAAAGTAAAAGAGAACATTTGTTTTATGTAATCGAATTGTTGTGCACTATTTTCGACGCCATTTTGGAACCCAAGTAACACTGGCCTGACCCAGGATCAGAAGCGTCGAGGTTGAAAGGTTAAAATGACATCACTAGTGTCGAAACCGAGGTCGTTCCGATGGAAACCCGGTTAACTCGGGTCGAAACCGAGTCCGATATGAACTTACCCTATGATTATTCATGCGTTGTTCTAAAAATAGATCGCTCTTGCTGCTATCCTATTTCAGTTTATCGTATGTTTTTGTCGGTTTATTTGTTGTTGAATAATTTTTCTTCATACTCAAATTTGAATTTAATGAAATTTTAGGATTGGAGCGTGATCAGAGTGCTCATTGAAATCAAATATTTCAAAATTACAAAATTATTTCTATTTGTTAACACATGCGAAAAAAAAGTAAACTTCCCACGCTCCCGGTTTGAGTGCAGACGACTATTGACTAATGACAAACAAGTTAATTGACACATTGCGAGCAGACGATGTCCATCTGAATTTACACGTGGTCTGAATTTACGCGTGGGTTTTGACCGAGTGATAATCATAACAGAATTTGATTGGTTGTCAGCCCTACAACTGGTAAATGACCGTTCGAGAAAGTTAAGAGCAGTAATATTGTAAGTGCTACAAATTAATTATACAGTTAACCTATTGTACGTTTCAACTCCTTTACTCAACCGAAAATCTTGTTATAAACACTGAAAATACTAACTGGTAATTACTAAAAGCGAAAATTACATCAAATTTTGTATTAGCCTCTTCTCTATTTGTCGAAAAGTAAATAAGGTATAAACAAAGTTTGTAGGTTGTGACTGAAAAGGCCGTTTCTTCGGTGTTTGAAAACACATAATTTGGTTTGAACACATTGCTCAGAAGATAATGGTAAAAATGTACTGGGTCAAACAGACTGGATTTCTGGAAAACGGTAGATATAAATCTACTGCTTCACAGTACGATTTAAAAACTACACCGAGGCAAAGGTTTGAAACTCAATCACACTATTTAACTAGTTAAGGAATCGAGCTTGTCGATGTGTGGTAATCTTTTCTTTTGACTCCGTTGTTTGTACGGGGTTGTGTATGTTTGTTTGTGGGTCTATATTCGCACGGGTTCGATCCCCGGCCGCGGCACTTATCCTTTCCGACATTTGTCTTCCACCAATGGGTAGATAATCGTAAACCTATGTGGAATAGCAACTGGAGGAAAGGAAAGGGATGTGGTGGTAGTACTGGTGTGAGAAATACCAGGAATCCATCGTTAGGTGCTCCAGTCGTCGCGATATAACTGAGAGATTGTTGAAAGCGACGTAAAACCCCAATTCAAATCAAATTCATGTTTGTTTGTGTTTGCGCGTGTTTGTTTTTGTGTGTGTTTGCTTATATATGTACACTATTGTCTAGCGCAATGAGCCCGATTTGTCCGGGGTATAGCGCTTTTGAAATGGGCGTGATTCTTCAAGATATTACCTTTTTGATTTATTTGAATCCTACGAGGGTTGTCCGGAAAGTTCGTAGACAGTCTGAAATTCTCATTAACCACTTCCATTTCGTTCACAATTCTTGTGTCGATCGCTACCCTAATTATCACTGACTTCATACCCGAAGAAAATTGCTCAACATTTTTATTGACATGAATATGACAGTTGCCCTAGCAACCCCACCTACCGGTGCCCGGAGCACGTCGAAATTATAAACATTTACCGATAACGAATGAAAACTAAAACGATTTTTTCAAGGGTTTGATCTTTTGAGAATATCATAATTAACATGTATTTTTGTGCCTAATTTATGAGTTTCATCAGGTGATTTTTTCAAAGTGATCGCTTCATAAATACTCGAATGAATGAAGAATATTTAAGCAAACCGTGCGCGAGATGGATATGAAAATGACGCCGTCAGATGTTACGGCGGAGCAGCGTCTAGTTTGCAGTTTCCTTTATAATCCGGGAAACGCGAAGAAATATACATCTAAACATATTATAACAACTATAGGAACAAATTGCAAGATCTCAACATATGGTATTTTCAGTAAAAAATTCCAATAACTAGAACTAAAATATTTTTTAGCAAAGCTGCTTGAATTGAATGCGAAGTATGCGTTTAAGCTGGAACGTCATTGTGACGAAACGCCGTTCGATTAAAAAGGGATTTGATACCGAAGTTTGGTAGTGGTCGAAGAGTCTTTCTTCAATGATTTGTGAACAGTTGGAATAGATGATGGTAGATAAGCACTATTCTAGATGATTTTTTTTCTCTCTCGACGTCATGCCTTTACAAAATTCTATGTTATTTCGTTATTTATTAGTGAATCGCCTTTAAATTTGCAAAACGGCTCTTTGAATGTAGCATTGACGTCAATTGAATTGACGTGTAGCATTTAAAAGCCATAGACATACAGTATTTATGTAATGTACGTTGTCTACGAACTTTCCGGACAATCCTCGTATGTTTGAACTTAAACATGCAAAAAAGTTATTTTAAATGTTGTATTTTTAGGTAAAATACAATACTTTGTCAAACAAAAAAAACTAAAAAACAGAAGAAAACATTTCTAATGTTATTACATGAGTGATTATATTTTTCACGCCAAATCTCATTTTTGTGCATCGAATTTAAATTCCGCGTAACCGGACCTCTTATAGCTATTTAGTCAGACATGTTCTGATTCCATTTTCCTTATTCCCAAATGTGACCCGTCACGCGAAAGGGGAGCATCTGGGTAGCGCGTAATGTGTCGACCCTTGTCAGACTGCGCAGACTGACTAAGGTAGAAACTTTTTGCACCGTGCTTATTTTCTGAATCTAGAATGATCAATATACCTTCCAGTGAAAGAATATTTAGAATGCGGCTTCTGGTTGACCTATGCTGGATCAAATTTCTTTTCAATAATTCATTTTACAGAATTCCCGGATGGTCCATTTTCGATTGACGGGTCAGAAATAAAAAAAAAACGCAAAAAACCCATTTGTCAACCAATGAACGATGGTAACCAAAGAGCTGTATTCAACAACGAGTGTTTGCTTATAAGGTATTTTAATGAAATTGACAGTGTATTCGATTTCGACAACTTCTTTTTTCGACGAAGCGGGATAGAAGCTGGAGGCTAGGAAAGAGTGTAATGGAAGCACTGGTACAAAAAAAATGCAAGGAACTCGTTTTAAGATGCCACAACGACCGCGACTGAAAAAAACCTGTTCAAAGCAGCATTAAAGCCCATTCAAACAAAACGTTTTCTTTTACAAAAAAAAGTTAAATCTACCATTATCTTTTGGCAAAATCGGTGAACCTGAAACATCTTATGGTTCATTGTTCATATTACACTGAGCAAGATCTAATAGCCATAAAAACTGTAGTATCGGGAATGGAAAAAAGAAAATTTTGAATCTTTTAATCGTAAAATTCAGAACTATGTTGTTCTATTGACTGTTTTTTCCATGCTTTGCTTTCAATTTCAAAAACATACATGAGAACAGTGCTCTTCTTTCTTCCCTTTTAAGACACCACTTATCGCGCGTCTGTTTTAAACATAGCAGCGCTCACCCTTAAGATCGCAAATTCCGCCAACGACAAAAATTTCTATAAAATTGCTACACAAAATTCTACCAGCAAAAAATGCTGACTTAAGGGTGAATACCATTTTCTAAAGTCTATGATTTAATAGAAAAGTGAATTTTGACTTAAGGTCTGATGGAGTGAACATTAAGGTAGTGGACCCGTAATAGTTCCGCAACATTTCGGACCACACATTCTTTCACAATGTTAACCGATGATTCCTAATGAACATTTTTATCCCATTAATTTTCATAACGCGTTCCACTGACGTTGTCATAGAGACATGCATATCGTCGAGCGGCGCAGAGACTAATTTTCATATTTAACGCTTTCACATTCTGTCACTTTGACACCAATTATATTACCTTACACTAAAACATATTTCTTAGAGTTATACGTGCTTTTTCCAGATAGACACAGAAATATTTGCCCATATTTTTCATTGGTTCAAACACGTATATAATCCAAACAAAAGGCCCAAGAGGGCCTGTATCGCTCCACTGGCTTTAACATCTTTAGACTTTCATTAAATAAAGCTTTCTTTGGATGAAAACAACCGTTTGAAATCTCTAAATACCTATTTTATAGTAATTAACTGGGTCTGGCTTATCTTGGAAAAAGAAAGGTTGATTTTATTGTATATCGATCGACTTTGAAATGGCTTTCGACAGTATTAGTCATGACAAACTTTGGAAAGCCTTAAGTAAAAGAGTGTAGGTGGCAAATTTCTTTCAATATTTAATTCACTGTACGGTAAGTTGCTAGACGATTCTTTGACACAATATTTCAGTGGCACCGTAGGTACATGCCAGGGCTGTACCGCCAGCCCCCAAATATTTTCTATTTTTATTGACGACGTAATAGAATACTTGAGACAAAGATGTGGTAACGAGATTTTCACAAACATTTAAGTTCCAGAAACTTGATTGTTTGCTTTTTAGCTGACGATGTTTCAAGTTTTTCAGAAATAATTATACAACTACAAAATAAAATAAATTGTCTTTCAAACCTCTCATACTCTGTCGATCTAAATATTAACGCTGACAAAACAAAAAATGATTTTAAGAAACGGTGGTATTGTATGAAAAGTGGTTTCTCAATGATAAAGAATAGAAGTAGTTTCAGTGTAGAAATATTTATGTGCAAACCTTACGTCAATTTTTTCTTGGAATTCAACTCACGATATGTTATCAAAGCAGGCTCTTCAGGCAATCGGGGGTATTTGTAAAATTCGAAAACAATTTGGCTTTCTTGGACCTGTAGATATGTTAATTATTTGACACGATAGTTGATAAAATTGAAAGAAAACTCATTTCAAAGATGCATACAGCATGTTACGTTGCGGCGACGCTGAATGTAAGTTTTACCTATGAAACATGCATTATTGCAAAACTATTTATTTAGTAAGCACCACCTTTCCTATTATTTCTTTACTAATAAATGTTTGATTGGCGTTTCTGAAAAAAGAATATGCACTGCAACTGCCCAATGTGTTATATCATTACAACATTAGTTGATATCCATCTTGAGTACGCAGCTATCTTTCAAGGTTTTACACAAAGTCCTACAGGAAAAAAGTCACTAATGATAAAATGTTCTAATTTCAAATACGGTTTCGCGAAAATATTTTATCTTCCTATTTACAGAAATACTGTGAAGATATTGGAGGAAAGTTGGCAGAGCCGCAGACCAATGCTACACATCAACTACTGCTTAAGTTGATTAAAGACCTAGACGGTAACCATTTCTTAATTCGATACCTTTGTTAATTTTGCTGTTTGTTGGTGTTGTGCATGTAAATGCTTAATTTACATAAAAATCGGCCGATTAATAAAATGCTAACATCGACCGGGCACCGGCTGTAACCGGAATAATATTTTTATTTTGCAATAAAATAAAACCCAGCCGACAAGACGATGTCTTATATCGTGTCCAGTGATGATATAGCATGATAAACGCTTAAACATACCGGTGGCGAGAGTAGGCGAGATGTCGTCGACAAGTCGGCGATACACCGGCGATTCGTCGTCGACTTGTCGCCTAAACAAAAAGGAAGTGACGGGGTCTGAAAAAGACGTCTGCGATAGGTACAAAATCATCAGGAGCCACACCGATGAGCAACCGTATCCCGGTCGATAGCCGGCGATTAGTTGTCGAAACAATATTGTCGTTAAGATGTAGCCGACTAGTCGGCAGGTTTTGACTTGAAGATAAAACTCACCGACTTGTCGCCGATCTCAAAAGAATCCACCATTGAATTTGCCAATGCACCGATAAGTCGCCGGTTAGTCTGGGAGTAGTCGGCAATTTCATCATCCATTCCGCAAAAAACGTCGGCGATGCATCACGGATATGTAGGGGCAGTTATAATATGACCTACGTCTCGAAAGTGAAATAAACCAGTTGAATATTTTTGATATATACACGAGCGATATTACACAAGTGTAATCACTATGCAAATAAACTAAGAACGGATGTCAACGTTATATTATACTCTGAAAATGATGTCACCATGGATTCGCTGACGACATTTCGCAAACGGCGGTATATGTTGCGCGGAATAACTGGAATCGGTAAATATCGTAATTTCCTTGTTTTATTACAAACATTTAAGTCATGTTATAAACAGAATATCAAATTTGGGCTCATTCAATACCGAATTTATTTAACTCGTCATCTAAAACAAATAAAAACTCGGCTACTTTGTGGTAATGGATTTCGATTTATAGGTTAATATTGTCCGAGTGATTACATAAAACTGGGAAAGGCTCATCAATATTAACACAAACGAAAGTCTCGAAGTTAAGATAACCCCCTCATTATTCTCAGAAAGATGTTCAGATAGACTATTATGGGTGTATACAGTTTAGCTTGTAAAACTTGAGAAAAGAGAATATCAAAAATATTAAGACGACAACAACGGTCCTCCATCACTTATCTGGTTATCCCTTGTATAAAAGCGTTAAAGATGCGAGTCTTGTTGTGTCCAGATAATCTATCTACTCGGAAAATAGCGAACCAAACTTCATCAACAATTTGTCCAGGAAAAGCCATATAACTTGCACGAGCCCATCGGTACCCCCAATATCAAAATGAACATTAGTGGGTGAGGTAAATTTAACAACATTACCTCATTTACGCAAATGAACGTATTTTATAATATTTTCTTTACTTATTTTAATCAGCTGTTTTGGGGGCAGTGGTTTGTTTTTCCTAACCATAAGGATGCAGGCCTTCATGTTAAGTACAAGAGGATTGTTAGCATTTCCTCATTATCCAATTTCTATCAAATAGCCCTAGAATTATAATTAATACCAATTATCAGATTTTAAAGCTATATGTTTTGGAATTACATTTTTAAATATTCTGTTTTATTCTACTGTATTAAATTAGGGATTCCGTAACATAAGGGGTGAAGGCTAATGATAAAACTTGGATTTTTTGTTAAAGTGTCTTGGGTAAATCTGTAATTCAAAATAAAGCAGTTTTTACTCTTCTGCTATGGGATATGAAATATTATTAGCTTTATTTCTTTGTAAAATCCAGGATCTTATATAAAAAAGGGTTTGGTTAGTTTATAGAAAGAGAAATGATTTGAAGTATCATGTTAGACTAGCATTGATTAACGCTCCATACTAATTATGAAAACTTTATCCCTAACGGATTGATAGAAGATTACCTTAGTTTCTTTTTTCTATTACCATGGCAACCAGAGTTCTTCATGGATCACAATTCAGTGAAGTATTTTGAAAGCCCTTGTCCTAATGATAATTACTCTGCAGTTTGGTTGAAATCTGAAGGACAGTTTTGGGAGGATAAGTTTTCTAAGTCGCCATTTGTCAAAATGGCAGACTTATTGCGATTAGCTGGAAGGGTGTATAAGGTGATAGTGTACAGGGTGTCTGTATACTGGTTTAGGCAAAGAACTACTTTTTTCTGGAATTTACTCTATCTCTTTGTACCGGACCCAATGACACCAAAAAGTAGTGCAGACATTTTAAAAAAGCAGCTATTTTGTTTGTTTAATGTTATACTTTGACTTATATTTTTCCTTTTGAAGATAAAATCAATTTTATGAAAGCTTCATGATGGAAATCTTGATGTCAAAAGTAAATTTGAGTTGCAAAATTAGTACGCCGAGGATTCTACAAATTTCATTGGCCGCCATATTAGAAAGATTGACGCCCCAGATTTATACATGTAAACAAAAACGGTACCGCTTTATATTTCACTTCCACACAAATATTCGTTCAATGTATTTGATGAATTAATTAGTGCGTGGGCAATTTATATAAGAAAAAAAATTCTGATAGCCGAGGGCTTCCATTGTATTGACCTAATTTTATTTTGTAACCGCATTTACGATACTTCGATTTTGATAATCTAGTACACAACTTTTCAATTCTACACGATATCTGTTAACATTGAACCGGTCAAGTAAAGATATTGTTGATAAGAATTCAAGAGTGCTATTTGCGAACGGAATTAAATTCTGAACATCGATGTCAAATCAGTCAGCTAGGTTTTACTTTCGTTTTGAACTGATGTGATAAGCTCGTTTTCTTTCTGTTTTTAGCTCACCTGAGCACGAAATGCTCAAGGTGAGCTATTGGGATCGTAGAATGTCCGTCGTCCGTCGTAAGTCGTGCGACGTGCGTCGTGCGTCGTCCACAATTTCTTTAAACATCTTCTCCTCCTAAACCAGTAGGCCAATCTTGATGAAACTTAGCAGGGATGTTCCTTGGGTCAAGCTCTACCAAGTTGTTCAAATAAATGAAATCCACCCTTAACTTTCCCTTTACCCTTAACAAAAAGGGTGAAAATATGAAAATCTTTAAAAATCTTCTTCTCTGAAACCAGATGACAAACAACTTTCATATTTGGTATGTAGCATCATCTAGTGGACCTGTACCAAGTTTGTCCATAACAAGACCCTTGTGTCATATTTGGGATTTGCACGGGTGCATCCCTTTATCTCTTAAGAGCACGAAGGGTAAAAAAATGAAAATCTTCAAAAATCTTCTTCTATGAAACCAGAAGGCAGACAGCTTTTTTTTCCTCGAATATAACACGATAAAGGGTAGAATGACTCTCATTTCCATCGTGGTCCTAACTCATTCAAGATCTTATCCTACACATAGAGAGAGGCAATGGGTTCTAACCAATGCTACCCACTTTTACAGCTGGGTGGACTGGGGCCCTGTCTGTAAAGTGTCCTGCCCAATTACACTACCCGCCTCCGGTCGGGCTCGAACCCGCAACCACCAGGTTACGACTCGAGCGCGCTGACCACTCGGCCAACGAGCCAGACTTCATATTTGGTATGTAGCATCATCTAGTGGACCTCTACCAAGTTTGTTCATATCGAGACCCTAGGATCATATTTGGGCTCAACCCGGGCGCAACCCTTGTTATATAGAATGGAAGAGCGAAAATCTTTTAAAATCTTCTTTAATGGAAACCAGAGGACACACTGCTTTCATTTTTGGTATGTAGCATCATCTAGTGGGCCCCTACCAATTTTGTTCATATCAAGACCCTTGGGTCATATTTGGGCTCCACCCGGGCGCATTCGTTTCAGCTCATCTGAGCATGATGGGTGAAAATAGGAAAACCGCAAAAAATGTTCTTCTCTTAAAACAAGAGGGCAGACAGCTTTCATATTTAGTATGTAGCATCATCTTATGGACCTCTTCCAAGTTTGTTCATATCTAGACCCTGGGGTCACATTTGGGGTCCACCCGGGTGCATCCCTTTTTACATAGAATCAAAGAGCAAAAAAGCATATATGTCTTGCTCTTCGCTAAAAACGTTCCATGGTATTGATCTTAGGCAATAATCTTCTTTTTGACAGCTGCCTATCTAATTAATGTGTTGTCCCAGGGGTCAAAGAGACTCAGGTGAGCGATCTAGGACCATTTTGGTCCTCTTGTTTTTTCAAAAAATACGGCAGCCTTAATGACAAAATTTGAGTGTGGTGTAACATATATATTGTCTCCTTTTAACCCTTTCCCAAACAAGACCGGATTTTGATGTCCGTTTATGAAATAGCTTGGGAAACAATGAGACAAAAGAAGAAATCTGATAATCAGCATTTTCTCCTTTTAATGCTCCCGATAGGGAGGCATATAGTTTTTGACTTGCCTGTCTGTCCGTCCGTCATTCCGCCCAAAAACTTTAACAATGCCCAAAAACTTTAAAATTAGCTATAACTTCCTTATTATTTAACATATTCACTTCATATTTTAGTACAAAATTCCTTGGCACTTTACCTTTTTGTAGGCACATACTTTGATAACACTGACCCCTGGGTGACCTTGACCTTGTGACCATCAAATTCCAAAACTTTTAACATTGGCTAAAAAACTTTAACATTGGCCATAACTTCCTTATTACTTAACACATTCACTTCATATTTAGGTACAGCATTCCTTGGCGCATTACCTTTTTGAAGGCACATACTGACCTTGATCCCTGGATGACCTTGACCTTATGACGATCAAAGCGGTGTCCGGGGCATTGTCATCTTACAGTGACAGCTCTTGTATCTCAATATTCTGAGCTATATTGTACATCCATTACACCTGCATTCACTTTTGTTTTACTTTCTGCAACAGATTTTGAAGTGGACCACCCTTAAATGTTTTTGTTTGGGAAAGGGTTAATATTATATATTTTGTCGTCTGCAACTCTTTTCAAATCGTATCACCCCAAAATTTCGCCGTTTGGTTAATTGTTGATAATCATAAACCTAAGTGCAAAAAAACACTGGATGTTCAGAGAGGATGTGGTAATAGTGGTGGGAAATCGATGTGTAGGTGTTGCATCCATCATAATATGGCATACTGTTAAAAGTGCTGTAAAACTACATTCGATCAGTCAGAATCTGATTAGAATCTACCAAACAGAACCCCTTAATTGATAGAAAAGGCTTAGCATCTGTAATTGAATAGCAACCTGAACAAAAGAAGCTTGTAATTCAGCTGTTTTAAGATCAGTAAGTGCTTGGGGTGAGTTATTGTGATCTCTAATCATCTGTTTGCCTGTAAACAATACTGTCGGGTTATTCTTGTCTCAAAATCTGAGTTATTGATCACAAATAAGTTCCAAAATATCATGGTATCATCCTCATGGCGACTTTCAGGACCTTCAGTCCTTTGATTTTAATTTTTGATGGACAAATGGACGGAAAGACAGAAAGACGCCAGGCATTGGTCGATTACCATAGCTCACCTACAGCACTTAATGCTCAGGGGAGCTAAAACAAACCTACATAGCTAAGTATCAACACTATTACATAAGATAAGTATGGCACAAACATAAACTATTTTATTAACAAAGCGAAAGCATTAAACCAATATTAACAGAAATATAACATTTGGCCCCCTTTATACATGAAAAATTGAGGCATCTAGACATTCAAAAGAGGGTTCGTTGGAATGTCTAATCGACTGTCTAATGTCTAATTGGGGCATTTAGACATTCTATAGAGGGTTGGATCGAATGTCTAATCAAATGTCCCATGTCTTATTTGGGCATTTATTGCTCGTTATATAGAAAGGGTAATGATTTGAAGAACCATGTTAGACTAGCATTGGATAATATTCCATACCAATAATGAAAGTTTTAGCCCTAATTGATAAGTAGAAGATTATCTAAGTTTCTTTACTCTATTATCATGGCAACCAGAGTGCTTCATTGATCACAATTCAGAGAAGTATTTTGAAAAATTGTCCTAATGATAATTTCTGTGCAGTTTTGTTGATACTTGAAAGACTGTTTGGGATTCAAAGGAGGGTCCGATCGAATGTCTAATCGAATGTCTAATGTCTAATTTGGGCATTTAGAAATTCAAGCATGTGAGCGATCGAATGTCTAAACGAATGTCAAATGTCTAATTTGGGAAATTAGACATTCAAACACGTCTCATGACGCATGTCTAAACGAATGCCAAATGTATAATTGAAGCATTTAGACATTCAAAAGAGGGTTCGGTCGAACGTCTTAAAGAATGTCTAATGTCTTATTTGGGCATTTAGAACGTCTTAACAAATGTGTTATGTCTTATTTTGGCATTTAGACATTCAATATTGTGCACGATCAAATGTCTTAACGAATGTCTAATTGATGCATTTAGAGATTCAAGAAAGTGTTCGGTCGTATGTCTAATTATGTCTTATGTCTTATTCAGCTTATTAAGGTATTTAGACATTCAAACACGTGTTCGGTCGAATGTCTAGACAAACGTCTAATGTATAATTGAGGAATTAAGACATTCTAAAAAAAGTTCGATCATATGGCTAATCGAATGCCAAATATCTTGTTGAGGCAATTAGACATACAAGAGAGGGTTCGGTCGAATTTCTAAGCGAATGTCTAATGTCCTGTTCTGGCATTCAGACATTTAAACACGTGTTCGGTTGAATGTCTAAAATAATGTCTAATTTCTAATCGAGGCATTTAGACATTTAAGGAGGGTTCGACCGAATGTCAAATCAAATGTCTCAATGTCAAATTTGGGCATTTAGACATTCAAACACGTTTTCGGTCGATGTCTAAACGAATATCTATTTGAGGCATTAAGACATTTGAAAGAGGGTTCGATTAAATGTCAAATTAAATTTTTAATGTATAATATGGGCATTTTGTTATTCAAAAAGTGTTCGATCGAATGTCTAGAAGAATGTCTAAAGTCTTATTTAGGCATTAAGAGATTCAAAGGTCGAATGTGTAACGAATGACTTAGGTCTAATTTGGACATTTAGACATTCATACTTGTGTTCGGTCGAATGACTGAACGAATGTCTAATTGAACATTGAGCATTTAAGAAAAGGGTTTGGTCGAATGTCTATCGAATGTCTAATGTATACTTTTGGTATTCAGACATTCAAACACGTGTTCGGTCGAATGTCTTCACGAATGTCTAATGTCTTATTTGGGCAATTAGACATTCAAACAGGTGTTCAGTCGAATGTCTTATCGAATGTCTAATGTTTAATTGAAGCATTTTGATATTCAAGAGAGAGTTCGATCGAATGTCTAAATGAATGTGTTATGTCTAATTTGGGCATTTAGACATCCAAACACGTGTTCGGTCGAATGTCTAAAGGAATGTCTAATGTTTTATTTCGGCATTTAGACATTTAAACACGTGTTCGGTCGAATGTCTAAAGGAATATATAATGTTAAATTTCGGCATTTAGACATTCAAACACGTGTTTGGCTGAATGTCTACACGGATGTCTAATGTCTAATGCGGGCTTTTAGACATTCACATTTGAATGTCTTATGCCAAATTCACACGCATTCCCGAATTTTTTAACCAGTCAAGCTGAAACTTGGGAGGGATGTTGCTTGGGTGAAGCTCTACTTAAAATGTTAAAAGATATTAATTCCATCAAAATCTCTGGTAACAGTTAAACCAAAATTCATGACAATCTAAGAACAGAGTTTTCGTTCACCAGTATTACTATGTTAGTAAAAAGCTAAAAGGTTATTAAAGGCTTAGTCACATTTACGTTAATTTACGTGGTTGTTATACATCAACGTAGTCAGCCGTAGAACTCACGTAGCTGAGCGTATACTGCGCAGTAAGTCAAAGTAATCCGTGCTTACACGTCGTAAATAACGTAGTGCAAACTCGCGAGTTTAATCGTAGTGCCTTGGATATTGTAAAATAATTCAAAAGTCTATAGCCATGGTCACATTATAACGTTAAAAGCGTAGTTGGTTGTAGTTATGCATTAACGTAGTCAGCCGTAGAACTCACGTAGCTGAGCGTATACTGCGCAGTGAGTCGAAGAAAGTCGTGCTTACACGTCGTAAATAAGGTAGTGCAAACTCGCGAGTTTAACCGAAGTGCCTTGGATATAATAAAAAAATCAAAAGTCTATAGCCATGGTCACATTATAACGTTAATAGCGTAGTTGGTTGTAGTTATGCATTAACGTAGTCAGCTGTAAAATTTACGTAGCTGAGCGTATACTGCGCAGTGAGTCGAAAAAAGTCGTGCTTACACGTGGTGAATAACGTAGTGCGAACTCGCGAGTTTGACCGTAGTGCCTTGGCTTTTGCAAAAAATGTTCATAACTCTATTCACGGTTAAGTGCGCTATTTTGTCCCTCAATTTACCGTATTCTTACTGTAGTTTATCCCTGTTGATCCGTAAATCGGATCGTATGTAAGGTTCATGTAAGGTGTTTGAGACCAAATTTTAAGGGCACTTCATTTGTCAAGAAAAAGCAGTATGTCCAGGTATATTATATACCAAAATGAAACTATTTATGAGCACAAGCAGTGGAGCAACATAAGACTGTCATAGCTATAGCGGTATAGCCGAAACATAGTGGAAAAGGGTCATTTTGTAGAGAACGAGCAACTGCATGACTGTTGTAAAAAATGGCCCATATTTTAACAAAGTACAGTCTAAAGTACTTTCCAGGTAGTACTACAACCCTATTGCTCAAGACTTCTCTCCACAAAATCACTATTTATTTCGTTCATTGTATAACACTGAAATTCTTTATCTTGTTAATTTAATGAAAATTACGTGTTAAAAAACAAAATGAAATTTCAAATTTTAATCGGGCGTAATGATGATCCGCGTAAGGCTTTAGAGCAAAAACAATTTTTGTGTCTATACACTGTTTAGACCATTACTATGTTTTTAATATAAGCCCTCGATTTTGCAACTTGTAGTAATTTGCCGGAAACATATATATTTCAGGTCGTGACCTCCTGAACTCCAAAACCTGTTTATACCGTATATACCTTACACGTAGTACCATTGGAAACGGTTACTAGTCTAGTGACATCCGTGAAAAGCGAATGTGTTACGATTCTTACCGAAAATGATTCGAAAATAATAAAAGACGTGATGTTATGTCTATATACATCATGCAATCACATCACTCTTAAATGAACGTCAATCGTCCATTCCGAGTGGCTGCTCAAATTACAATGAAAAATTGAAACTACATTAGTTAAATAATGTTAGCAATACAACTACACGTATCTAATAATAAAAGAAAGTGCTTAATTTAATACTTACTTAGTTTTAATTCTATTTACGCGATTTATTCCTGGGCAACGCTACCTCAGTCTGCAAAACATTAGTATGATAACATGCACATCATGCCTTTTATGAGCGGGGGTCAATTTCATATAGTTCATTTGGTGAGATCCTTGTCTAAGAAGCTAAAAATGCACGGATGTCAACAAAATCTAACAACAATTTTCTCATAGGACCCTTTAACAGAAGGAATATATATTATTCTAATGAAAATCTCCCCATTTATAAGCAGATCTTGTTTCCGGATATGAAAAATAATAAATAAACATTTAAAAGAAATGATACTTGGATGGCTTTCAAATTGTATGGCAAGAAAAGTTTGATTGGTTATAAAATATTGGTACAGTCAAGAAAATCGTGAAATTTACATTCAGCTCATTCAAAACTGTTCTAAATCGCTTACTCAGCGCCTCATTTATTCCTTCCAAACACTCATATCATTCAAAAGCACTTCAAAATCATAAAAAAGATAAGATCAACAACTACATTCAAAAATAGATTTATGTAGAAAAAATAAGCGTCTGATTGATTTCAGAAACAAGAAGCTATTTATAGAACTTTTATGCATATTCTATAAAGGAAGATGATAAATTTCGCTAACTACGTATAGGATAAACAAAACTAGCAACATTAGATTATCCTCCTTTTCTTTCACTCAAAACTCACTCATCGCACTTATTCAAGTTCAGTCCAAAATCATTGCAAAATAATTCACATTGTCAAATCCACCTTGTTGTTAACTGTTTTATCGGTTGGGCATAATTCCATACAATTCCTATATTGAGTTGTTTTTCAACTTTCTCTCTCACTAATCGAACAGGGATTTTCACCATCAACACTTTCAGTGTTTTGATTTGTTTAGTCACTGATATATATGTTTTTGCCAATATTATTGAAATTGTTACCCTTATATCGAAATAAATAAGCACTATACTGTAGGGTCACATTTAAGATAAAGGTGATAGAGGTTCTTATTCTTCAGACATAAATCATTTATCATGCAATATAGCCTGTATTGACCTGATTTCACCTGTCTTATAACATAACATGATATCAGGCAGTCTATTTTTAGAAACAATTTGTATACACGTTCACCTGTATTGCTTTGATTTTAAATGGTTTATTATGATAAAGCGCTGGAAAAATAAAATGCACGATAATAAGAATAACATGTTAGTGCCTTAGAATAGCAATGTTATCTGGTCTCGGCTGTGAGAAATTATCATAACTCGGCAAAGCCTCGTCCTGATAAATTTTCCCAACCTCGACCAGATAACATTATCATTTTATGACACTAACATATTATTCTCTATTTATCTTGCAAAACAATTCATAGTTGATTTATTTTTAAATTGAAATTTACTGCTCTTCAAATCATAGAGGTATGTGACCCGTCACGCGAAAAGGGACCATCTTAGTTGTGCGTTATTATGTTAAAGCGCTGAAAAATAAATTGCACGATAATTAGAATAACATGTAAGTGTCTTAAAAAAGCAATGTTATCTGGTCTCGGCTGTGAGAAAGTAACATGACTTGGCAAAGCCTAGTCCTAATAAATTCTCCCAACCTCGACCAGATAACATAGTTATTTTAAGACACAAACATATTACACTGAAACGAACTTCTAAACGGCCACTTGGTTTTACTGAAAAAGTAATATTTTCTTTTGTATCTGAAATGGGAAGTAGGTGATTTCTATTGAAAAAATCATTGATGGAGAATCTTCAATAAACATCGACTTGAAAAAATGCGAGGAAAGCATATAATTTGACGGAAATTCAAGGGTACCCCTGATTTCAAAATTAACATTGATTGGTGGGGTAATTTTAGCATTTTATCCTTGTGTGAGAAACAAAAGAGTTTGAATGTCATTTTCTTTAGTAATTTGGTATCTCACACGCAATGACCATCGAAGTTTGTCATTTATAGGATGAATCGCCGAGTATTTCTTCGACCGAAAATTTGAAATTTTTCGAAAATGTGAAACTTTTGTGACTTTCGTAATGGAGGGTTCTTGTGTTTGATCGTTTGCTACAGACACCAAGTCAAAAATTCGAATCTATTTTTCTTGAGGCATACGCCAAATTGAACGGCCTTTTATATGGAAATAACAGATACTTAGTTTAATGACTATAGATATGTTAAAATTTGGTAAATGCAAGGTGGCCGTTTAGAAGTTCGTTTCAGTGTATTCTCTATTTATCTTGCAAAACAATTCATAGTTATTTTTTTCTTAAATTGAAATTTTCAGCTTTGTAATTCATAGAGATAAACTGTAACTCGTCACGCGAAAACGGACCATCTCGGTAGTGCATAAAGTGTCGACCCTAGTCAGACTGCGCGTTGTGCGAAGACTGACTAGGATCGAAACTTCTCGCAATGTGCCTATTTTCTGGATCTAGAATGTTTAATCTATCTCCCTGTAAAATAATTTTTTAAATACGACCTCTGGTTGACAAGTTCTGGACCCAATCTTTTTTTTTAATATTCATTTTACATTGTTCCAAGAGGAACGGGTCACATATTGAAAAAAAAGACTGACAAATTGAAACTCACATACTCAGGTGAGCGATAAAGGACCATCGTTGTCCTCTGGTAAATTGTAATACAAATAAGCCGCGGCTTACAGTGCGCAAAAACGGTACTCGGGTACAGGATACAGGATCATAAAGTTCCTTTTTAGCTCACCTGAGCACAAAGTGCTCAAGGTGAGCTATTGTGATCACTCACTGTCCGTCGTCCGTCCGTCTGTCCGTCCGTCCGTCCGTCTGTCCGTCCGTCCGTCGATAATTTCTTTAAATATCTTCTCCTCCTAAACCACTGCGCCAATCAAGCTGAAACTTGGCAGGGATGTTCCTCGGGTGGAGTTGTTAAAAGAATTGAATTTCATAAAAAAAAACTCTGGTTGCCATGGTAACATAATAGCCCAAAATGACGGATATAGGACAATCATGGTCCTCTTGTTTAATCTTGTAATCTTTGTTACTCATTTAAAACTTCCATTTAAGATTTAAGTTGGAATGTTTTTCCTCTTTTTATTTCACAGCTTCTCTTTACCCGTACTGGCATAAGCGATTTTGATGAAGATGGTTCATTTACCTGGAACTCAAATGCCGCCGTGCCAGCATTTACAGCTTGGTATTACGGAGTTCCTATTAGCGGTTATAGTTTGTTCTGTGGATCAATTTATGGAGGCTCCTGGATGAATTATCGCTGCGATGATTCGTGGCGCTCAATTTGTGAAATCTAAAAGAAAATTCATGTTAAATGATTTAGGGATCTGATGCCTCAAAATACTCTTGAAGTTAAGAAAATCGTCAACTTGACTAAGTGAATTATTTTGGAATGATTTGGAATGAAATTGAATGATTGTGATGAGTGAGTAATCTAATACCGCTAATTTTGTTCAAGATGAACAGAGTTAACGATATTTATTACTTACCTTTAATAAAATATGCATACTAGTTCTATTTAAAGCTGCCTTTTCTTCAAGAACCAGTTAGACGCTTACGAATGTTGTCCCAGGAATTCGTGAACTTTTGCAATAACTTTTATATCAAACGTCCGATGAAGGTGAAACTTACAAATAATTCGGATTGATCATTATTCACTTGTGTAATTACAGAGGACTATTTCCAATACTCGCGGAGATATGTTGTCGGCGCACGCTATCATCGTCGTTTAATTATACACGAAACGTCGTTTCAAAACTGATTCACTTGTTCTCAAAATAGCGACCCTGTGGACTTGTTACAAAAAAAACCTTTTGTAAAAAAAACTTGTGTTGTGCATAAGATAGAGCATTTGAAAATAATAATAATAAAAAAAACATTCTTTTGCGTAGATACGCAATAAAGTAATTCTTTTAAACCCAAGAAGGGATGTATAAAGTAAACAAATAATTTTTTTCGTTATATTTTAAGACATTTCATAAGAGGATCTTTTATTGTAATATGCTCACAGAAAACAATTATTTGGATTTGTTTTGAATACCCTAGTATTACACTACAACAACCTTATTTCATCGAGATAGACCAAAGAAATCTTGGATTTCGTGGGTACCGTTTCCAAATCTCTGTTGATGTCGAAAACACATGCATATTTTTTTAAAGCCTCGATGCCTTTCATTTACTGGCTCGACTCATGATTAAGTCCTATCAAACTATACACTGATGATTTACTTATTCTTAGTTTCTGTTTATCCCATCAGGCGTTCTGATTGGTGTCCTCGCATTGGTTCTTTCTTACTCGACCCTTTTTAAGTTGGAATGCGGAGCAATTCCAACTTAGATTTAACAAAACCGCAAAATGAACACAAGATAATTTCATTTCGGGTTTTTTGAGAACACATATCACGTGAACAGGATGTGAATACACTTCGGCCTACTTTGTATATCTCAACTTGACATAGACATAGTTAATTACACCAAAAAGTAATAATGTTGTACAATTACACAACTTTCACTTCATGTATATCATTTACACGCTTATCTATGTTTTAAATGACATTTATTAAAAGTTGCGTACGAATTTACTAGTATCACATGTTTGCATACTATATTTGGAAATCATGTGATAAGTAAAGTCAAAAAAAGTCAGCTATTGACAATAGCACAGGCCAATCACGTGATCTACTTATTTGGTAATTTCGCAACTTGTTTTTCGTAGAATTATAGCTTCTTTTAGAGGTCTAGTTTCTCTTTCTGAACGACCCTATCACGTAAAAAAATAGATAGAATGTTTTGTACCTTATTGTTTCTTAAACCACCATTAGAAACGCGCAACATCTACAGATTATTTATCTGTATTAAAAACCCGATCAAGCAAATGTTCTCTTTTTATTTCTCTATGCACCGTAAAATCTTTTTCCCCGTGTACTCCCATATGGCACGAGTTGACCTCTCGCGTGTGTAAACAAAAGCCGTTTCCTGATTGGTTTTACCACAAGGGATGACACACTACGATTTTATGTGCCCTTTTATGAATGAAATCTGTACTCCTGAGTTACGAAAGGTCAAGTTTACAAACGAATGGAATGTTCCTATATGGCCCAAAATCTCATAAAAACATACGAGGGTTGTCCGGAAAGTTCGTAGACAGTCTAAAATTCTCATCAATTACTTCCTTTTTATTCATAATTCTATGTTAATCGCTACCCTAATTATCACTGATTTCATACCCGAAGAAAAATGTTCAACATTTTATTTGACATGTATATGTCAGTTGCCTTAACAGCCCCACCTCGCGGTGCATGGAACACGTTGAAATTATAAACGTTTACCGATAACGACTGAGTACTAAAACAACTTTTTATAGGCTTATATAGTTTGAGAATAACAAAATTAACATATATTTTGTGCCCATTCTATGAGTTTTATCTTTTAATATTTTCATGATGATCGCTTCATAAATACTCGAATGAATGAGGAATATTATAGCAAACCACGCGCCAAATTTAACGGAAAAATGACGCCGTAACACGTTGCGACGGCCTGAGCAGCGTCTAATCTGCATATTTCTTAAGAATATGAGAAACGCGAAGAAATATACACCTGGACCTTTTCTTTTTTGAAAGAAAAAAATCATTTAGATAATAAATAAAACAAAAAATGAGTTTTGCGCTTTTTTTTGGTATGGCTTTAATGAAAACAAACGTTACAAGTCTACTGTTATCAAGGATACACATGACCTTGATTTGCCTCGGCAACCAACCAGCATTGTTTGAAACATTTATTGTTAATTGGCGGCATCTTGAAATTCAGTTGAATTCCTTTGGTCTTGGATTTATGTAAAAAGCGGCAAAATTTAGTGTTCATTTTTTTATTGGTTACAAGCAATACACATTTTTTCTAAAAGTGGACAAGGCTTGCTTTTTTTTCATTCATGACATTGTACAACGGGAAGGTTGAAATTTGGGCAAAACGTCGAAAATAACTGTAATTGGTACTTCAATAGATTCGACTAAAAGTAGCCGTAGTTTTACGTCGACGCCGGATTGTGCGTTACGTCCTTTTGTGCTCCGCGACAACTAACATGCCTTTACAAAATTCAATGTAAATTCATTATTTACTAGAGAATCTCCTTGAAAATTTGCATAATGGTTCTTTGAATAAAATTTAATATTAACGCGCAATGTTAAAAAACCCTAGATATACTGTTTTTATGTACTAGACGATGTCTACGAACTTTCCGGACAATCCTTGTAAACGCGCATCAATTGACCGTGACCAACCTTGATATGAAGTAACCCATTACTAGACGACTAATGCTCTCAAATGCCCCCAGCAATTTACACCTCTCGTCTATATCTCAAACTTTGTTGTTGCATTCTTGTGTAATATAAATATTTTGTTTCGGTTACGAGTATTTTTGTATCATTTTCTCCAAATCCCATTCCGTGTATTTTCGTTTCGAACATGGGCGGAAAAAACAGGGGATATAACCATTTCGGCACGATTTACTTTAAATATATATGCATGCCGTTCTTATTTTGAACTCATACAAATTAAAAAGAATAAATAATTATCCAAAAAAAAAGATCTAATTTTAATTAATAACATAATATATAACTAGCATACTTAACCTGTAGCTGCGATGTTTCACTTGTGCAAAAATACGCACGTGCGCAGTCCTTTAAGTATCATTGATGTCATAACATAATATATAACTAGCATACTTAACCTGTAGCTGCGATGTTTCACTTGTGCAAAAATACGCACGTGCGCAGTCCTTTGAGTATCAGTGAAGATTTAAGTTAAATACAAGTTTAACACAAGTTAAATACAGCCTTTGCTTTTATCAAATATCTGAACGAGTTCACCAACCCAACGTAGCCGCCACCATAGCGCAGTTAGTTAGGCATAAGACTTCCAATATGGAAGTCGTGGGTTCGATCCCCGGTGGCGGCAAATATCCTTTCCGACGTTTGTCTCTCACCAATGGGTAGATAATCGTAAACCTATGTGAGTTAGCAGTTGGAGGCTAGAAAAGGGTGTAATTGTAGTACAGGTGAAAGAAATACCAGGAATCCATTGTTAGGTGCTCCGGCCGCCGCGATATAACTGCGAAATTGTTGAAAGCGGCGTAAAACCCATTCAAACAAACAAACAAACCAACCCAACGTGTTTTGCCTTCAGGTCCAGCCTGTTCTACTCCCACCGGAATACCTACACTACTCATGAGCAATTATGCTCTTTTCTCCTCGATTCGCACAAATTAATCATATCATCTGCGCGTGCATTGATTTAAGGTGAGCACTAATATATTTTTTTGGTTAACTATTGTATATATTATATTTTCTTGGCATACTTAAGTAATCCTTTATCAGACTACAATAAATATTGTTATTAGATGAAAAATATGTCTTTTATAGGCACAGCTTATATCTCTATATGTAAAATAATTTTAAACTTAATCATTTTCTCCAAAACCTAAAAGATGGATATCGACCAAATATCGCTTGAGTTATCCTTTGGTGACCCTTTACCAGATTACAAAAAATATTGTGATAAGATGAAAATATGTCCTTAATCACCTGCTTAAGCCGCTTCACTTATTGATTTTTTCAGAGGAAATATGATTTCCTTTGCTCTACAAACAGCTTAATTTCATCAAAGCACTGAAAGTACTGATGGTGAACGAACCTGATGGCATTCTAGAGTGATATATTGAATTCAATTAGAAAAGAGAAATCAGAATGTAAAAAAAAGTGGGAAGAATTGTCTCGACAAAATTTCCGTTATTCGGGAATTTCACTGCAAATTAAAAGAAAGGGAAAGAGAGGAAAAATCCTGTTAGAAAAATATTTGTTAGAATATGAGATGTTACTCTGTGAAAATTTCTTTTACACACTTGAAATAGGTACATTTATTAATTAAACATAAATGGAGAAAACGATTTAATCCTATCTAAAACTGTCTTTAACCTATATCCAATGGTGTTTGTTTTTACAAAAGTAGGTGTTATCATATTTAAGCTTATTTCAAGTAAATTTGTAGTATTTGTTTTAACTTTTTTTAACTATGTTTGTTTCTTCTATGAGGATGAAAAGGTCTTTGAGTACCAACCAAAGAAACACCTATTAATATCAGTCAGTCCTGAACTGTACTCATTGTTTAAAGTTATGATTTGTTAACTTATTAATAGTATTTTGAACCATAACCTGAGAGATTAGTTCTTATCATATTTGAAGCCATGACCACTTCCGTGGTTGTGGTTGACACTTATGTCGTTATTCAATATTAGAACACTGCAGGATGAGAAATATTTAAGGTTCATGTAAAGTGTTTGAGACCCAATTTTAAGGGCATTCGTTTGCCAAGAAAAAGCAGTATGTCCAGGAATATTATATATCAAAATGAAGCTATTTATGAGCACAAACAATTGAAAAACATAAGACTCTTTTAACTTTAGCGGTTTAGCCAAAACATTGTGGAAAAGGGTCATTTTGTACAGAACAAGCAACTGCATGACTGTTGGATAAAATTGGCTCATATTTTAACAAAGTCTAGCCTAAAGTACCATCCAGGTAGTGCTACAACCATTGGTATAAAACTCAGCCCCAAAACGTAGTTATGCAAGCAAATTATTTTGACTTATTTTATAAACACATATGTCATATATGTCATTCTGATTTTGAAAACGTGTAGATCTTTTTAGGGTATGGTGTGTTATCACAACATAAATAGACATTAATTGTTTATATACCTGTAAGGTTGTTTAGCAATATATCAATTTTTATTTCACAGAATGATAAATATATAGTAAAATTGTAGATCATTGAATTAAAAAAAACTATAATTTGAAATAAATCGCAGAAAATATTTCACAATATTATGGTATTATGTTGCACCATACCTTACATCTATTTTGAAAACAGACCAAACCGGTTTGACATGTATGTTGACAAAATAAATGGAAATTGATTGTTTCAAAAGAGCCTTTTGAGACTGAGTTTTATATCTAAGGTTGTAGCACTACCTGGATGGTACTTCAGACTGTACTTTGTTAAAATACGGGGCAATTCTATGCAACCGTCATGCAGTTGCTTGCTCTGTACAAAATGACCCTTTTCCACAATGTTTTGGCTATACCGCTATAGCTATGGCGGTCTTATGTTGCCCAACTGCTTGTGCTCACGAATAGCTTCATTTTGATATATAATATACCTGGACATACTGCTTTTTCTTGGCTAATGAAGTGTCCTAAATATTGGGTCTCAAACACTTTACATGAACCTTAAGTATAGATTACAGGACGTCAAGTGCCCTATTAGTATAATTCATAGATAAATTCTGTTTACGGTTTAGAAATTAAAGTATAACTTTTCATATTAAACAATTGCTCCATAGTAAATTGCATACTAAAAGTCTTTATAAATATTATTTTTGTAACGTAATTTCTACATCAAAAGCGAATAAGAATCTTATTCAAGAAGTTTATTTTTTAAAGGGAGGTAATAATTGCATGACTATGTCTATGACTATGTTTAAGTGTAATACAATGTTTTTTTTCTTCCGACTTTCTTCCCAATAAGAATTGAGAATCCTTACAATTGTCGGTTTATTTTTTGCACGAGAACCTATTGTTTACCTTCAAGAGTTTGGATGCTTGTAAAATCACTCAATATCGATATCTTATTACGGTATTGCGGCTGATATTAGACTTTCTGCTCGGAGCTAGTTTTTGCTTAAACTGTAGTTAACCAATTCTAAACGTATTTTGGGAAGGATGGAGCCAGTTTTTATTCATCGATTAAGATTTTTATGATTTCTGTAAAAAACGCAATGACTTTTCCAGAATAATATCACAACTAAACCCGCCTGTCGAATTTTAAACAAGTGCATGACGGATCTGGTCCCCCTTGACCACGGCAATATCTACTCGTCAATTGGGGTGGTATCTAGGGTTGAATATTTAACTATCATTTATTTAATTTTCAAATAGAATTTTGAATTGATATGTTTTTACAGGTTGAAAAAATGCAAAGTAGAATGGCCCCAATGAAATATCTTCCGTGCCTGTCGCATTTGGTATTCGGCAATATTCGCTTCTGAGACAGACGAATACGAAACGTTTTCGCTGGGAATAAGTTCACCGAATATTCGAGTGTATCCTTACAAGCCCTACTTCAGCCAACGCAATTTTACAGAAAAATCTTAATAGCGGCGTTCATCCCTATTCAAATAAAAGTACAAGAAAGGTTGTACATGTAAAACACATGTCGAATCATTCTTAAAACCCGTCTCGAGACTGACTGTCGCTAGTTGAAAAGTGATGTAAAACCGCGTTACCGTTTCTAATGACACAAGGTGTCTTAATGTGTCATTCGTTTCAACTCGGCCGATCCCTCTAACCTACATTTAAATCGGAGCCGTCGGAGATCGCCCGAGTATTGCCGAATGTAAGTTCAAGAGGACATGACCTAAATAAACACGTATTTCCGGCTAATTACTACAAGTTGCACCAGCGAAGGCTTGGGTCAAAAACATAGTATCTGTCTCTACGGTGTCTAGATACAAACTTTGTTTTTGCTTTAAACTCTCGACAAGCTTACGCCGATCAAAAATTCCCTTGATAAACATTGCAAGATCATTTTGTGTTTTTCAAGGCGAATTTTCATTATTTTCACTTGATAAAGAATACTAGTATCAAGCCATAAAAGAAAAAAAACAGTGATTTTGCGGAGAAAAATATTGAAAGATACTAAATTGAATTTTAAGAGGCGCTACTTTATTTCAAATGTATTAACATCCAACAGGATTTTCCTGACATGGTATATAACTCTGGTGAACGACGTTCGTTCACCAAAAATGGTTTGACTCTTACTTCTGTGAAAGCTTTTAACTAGTTCAACTTGTTTTTTCTTCACATTCTTGCACATGAACACGTTTAAGAGCACCATCATACCCCCAACTCAGAAGTAGAGGAGCATAAATTGATTTCATCATGTATGTCCGTCAGTCCATTGATCTTTTGCTTTTCGCTAGCTAAACGGAGAAGCAATTGACCTTCAAGAACGAAACTTTAGAAAAATGTTGCCAATGACCTAAAGATGTCTTATTGTTTCGTGTTCATAAATGTCAAGGTCATAAGTAAAAACCCTAACTGTTAACAGTTTCCACTCTTACTGAACAACCAATTGACCCATATCATAAAACATGACATAAATGTTGTCATTGACCCAAGCAAGTACCCGATTTAAGATTTACAAAGGTCCAAGTCACAAGTGAACTTCGTAAAAAAAATTGTCTTCCAACACATGAAGAAAAAGAATTCCCTGCGAAAATAACTTTTCATCAAAGACAAAACGTTGAGGTCCACTTTACGATAATTCTAACTAAAAATGTAATTGATAACTCAAATGGAGCAGAAGTCATTTGAAAAATAACATTGAAACTGTTTTGAGTGTGTAAGTGTCCATTTGAGTCCATTAGTCGGCTGTATGGTCCATATCATTTTCTTCCTTTTTGTCATTTTTCTTTCATCAGATTCATGCCTGTATAGCGATTCAGGGGTTTTGGCGTAATACATTGATTTATATACGCGCATCAAAAGACAATGCGTATTATGTGATCACCTGTGGTGGGCGGGAGGCGTACGCTTCGTAAGTGGTTTGAACTCATCGTCTCTTGAACGCATTCCAACTTACCAGTACTTTCAGTACTTTGATTTCTTTTATCTGTGATAATTGAGTGTAGACGACATAAGGTTATGGTCATTCCTCATTTTGTGGTCTGTATAGGTCTTAATTCCCGATCCACACCTAACTATGAACTATTTTGTGTGCCGAGCGTTCCGTTGACGTCGCCATTTTCACAACATTTGAATTGCACTCGTATATAACAAAACTTCATAAATGCACAATATGTAATGTCATTTGTATGAAAATACATAAGTGTGATCTCCAAAGTTCACTGCTTTCAACAATATTAGTTTTATATCAAACTCATCGTGAATATTGAAACTAATGACGTTCAAACATCTACCATGTAAAATTTGTAAGTAACAAATTTGGAGTGCGCCGACTACCCCTACCGAGCCTGTCTTTCACAGCTGTATTTCTGAACATTAACCTGTTAAACCGTAAAACTTTTATCAATTTGGTGCAAATTAACAATTGTTGTCAACTCACGAGTTTTACTTTAATCGGACGCTGGGTTTTTGAATAATTGAAAAAGTTCACGAATTTCCGGGACAACCCTCGTACAATTTCAAGTATGTCAGCGAAATCGCGATTTTTTTCTTCAAATATTCATTTTCAATTTTGCTGTTGATTTTATCTTCCCTACTCATTTTGGAGGGTGTTTACGTGGTTTGAGTGGGTGTTTTGAATGAATGAATTGCTCGCTGAGTGAGCGATTTGCATTGGTTTTGATTGAGATGATTGAGATTCCTATTTCTTCAAGAACCAAATAGACTCTTACAATTTCAATTATGTCAGAGATATCGCGATTTTTTCGATAAATATTCATTTTCACTTTTGCTCCTGGTTTCACCTTTCTTACTCATTTGGTGGGTTTTGAGTGAGTGTTTGGAGTGAATGAATGGCTCGCTAAGTGAGCGATTAAGAATGGTTTTGATTGAGATGAATGTCATTTTCACAATTTAACTTACTGTTAATTGAGACGATTAAATCTTAATCAAAGGCCTTAAAGGCCTGAAATGTAGTCAGGACTGACTTTATTTTTAATATTACATAAACCTTCAAAGTAAGTGCCTGATTCATACTAAATTAATTTACTAATCTTCAAACGAACAAAGTCTATTAGATCTAAAATTATCTGTCTCTCGCTTTTCAAAGTCAATGACAATTTGATAATCAGCAAAGACGATGACCTTTCAAATCGAAATCAGTGCACTTGCTTTTATCAAGATGTACGTATTTCTGAAATATCTGTTAAATTATACCATGGCTTATTAAGTTAAAGAAAATTATAAAAGTTATCTTCGACCTAATGAATACGAAATTGATTGCACTCGCCTGAGCTATTGCTATGATGTAGATGTACATATAAAATACGTACTTAGTGTGTTATATGAAATAAAATATCTAATGAGGTTGGGAGAATTGAAAATTGTCGAGGCTCTGCCGAGACAATTATCAATTCTCACAACCGAGTTAGATATTTTTTCATACAATACACTAAGTACGTATTATATTTATCTTATAACCTCTTTTTGTCTTCTTTTCGTCGATGTGATATCATAAAATAAGATTATACGGGATGTTATTAAGCGGATATTTGTAAAGTTATGAAATAAAGTTGTTTCTTGAAGAAAGGTACTCAGTCAGCCTACTTTACGAAATGGCTAGATCTACTTTTTTCTTGAAGAAGAATTCATTATTAAAGCTACTCTTTCACAGATTGGGAAAATGTGATTTTTGAAAATTTTCGTAAAATCGATCGGAAGTAACGACTTCATCATGTTGAAGCCTTTAAAATGATAAGATTCAATCTGGTAATGCATGGAAAGAAACCGATATTCCTCAATTTAGCTAAATTTATTCTGAAAGAAATAAAGCAACTACTAACGCCGTAAATAATAATTCTTCAATTTTGGAGCCAAATATTTACGCATGTGCATTCCGCATTATTGCCTTCAAAGATTAAGGTAAAAGTATTTGACAGCTGGAAAATTCATATCAATACAAGCATAAATGAAAGAGTATTCACAGAAAGTAACAATTTTGTAATTAATGGACTGGAAATACATAGACTGGATTCTTTACTGATCTTGACACTTCGAACAAATAATTTACAAAGTTATTAAAATATGTTGTTTTACTGCCAATGACCTTGGGCCATTCTAAATCGTCTAAAAATACACACATTTCCGAATCTAAGAACAAGATTCGTATTGTTCTATGAAAAACTGTGAAAGAGCAGCTGTAAATGGCGTTAGCAATCTGTCATAAAATACTGGCAAGTACTTTCAGCAAGTCATGCCCTTACTGCTTAAAGATACATATCTTAATTCAGACTTTCAACATTGGGTCATTATTGTCGTCTACAAGAAACTTTGTGGCTATATTTGGAATGAAAATAATTCGGTCGGTGAAAGGTTACTATCATACATGTAGATGCTATGTTTACAGTCGTTAGTCGAAGGATGATAAACATGAAGATTAAAGAAAACAAAATTAAAAAAATCATTTTTAACATATGTGATCCGTGTGTAACAGATGTTAATGCCCATAAACATATATGCAAAAAGGAACTAACTGCGTAGTGCAAAAATTGTCAGACTGCGCAGACTGACTATGGTCTAAACTTTTCGCATCCCTACAAATTTTCTGAATCTAGAATAATTATTCTACTTTCCTGGGGAGAATTCTGGAAATGCGACCTCTGGTTGGCTTGTACGAGAACCAATCTCAAATTATTATTATAATTATTATTATTTCGTTTTCTTTGTTTTGTCGGCAATCGACCAATTTACATTAGATAAAGAGGAATATTATCCCAAATGATGTTCATTTTGGTAAAACTGAATGGTACTAAGCAAAAGATTAAATCTAATACAAATATTAATGTTACGTGTAATGATAAATATATAATACATAATTAGTGTATTATATGAAATAAAATATCTAACGACGTTGGGAGAATTGAAAATTGTCGAGGCTCTGCCGAGACAATTATCAATTCTCACAACCGAGTTAGATATTTTTTTCATACAATACACTAAGTACGTATTATATTTATCTTATAACCTCTATTTGTCTTCTTTTCGTCGATATTTCTAACCGAAATGCAAGTTTCTAAAAATAACCGCATTTAATCATTGTTCTAAAAATAACTATATTATATCATAAAAATATCATACAGGATGTTATCACATGGATATTTGTATAGTTATAAGATAATCTTATTAATTCAACTTCGTCTGTCAAATATCTTGGAGCTACTCTAGACCAAAAGTAATTCGGTGAATTAATGGCTAGTTAATTACTCAACAAAGCAAACGCATGCCTGAATTCTTCATCGTAAAAGCAAATATCTAACATTCCACACTAGAAAAACTGCTTGTTTCAGCCTTAATTCAATGTCATTTTGAATACGCTTGTACATTTTGGTATTTTGGTTAAAACAAGAAGTGGGCTGATAAGCTCCAAACCATGAAAAATAAAATGATATGGTTTGTTCTAGAGTACATAGATCCCAAATTTCAGATATACATTTCAAAACTTTAAGATGGTTGCCCGTTTCCAAAAGAGTAGAAGAAATTACGCTTTTACATGTGTTCAAAATTAAAAACGGATTATCACCTGAATATATGAAACAACACTTTGCAGCCCCGACTTCCTAAAACAGTTATAATACCAGATTTAACAGCAGTAGTTGTTTCGCGGTACCGAAGGTTGGGTCCCATGGAAGAAAGTCGTTTTCTTACATTGGCTGCAGCCTTTGGAATCGCTTACCAGTCGATATCAAAGCTATTGATTCACTTTCTCAATTTAAAGCTAAAATTAAAGGGCATTTAAGCTAAGCATTGTAATACCTAAGTTCATTTTACTGTGATAAAAATTCTGTGATAATATGAGTATTTAATAATTACCAAAGTAAATCACCATGCCCCTTCATGTCGGCCTCACCCTTGCATAGGACCGCAATAGAAAAGGAGATAAATTTTCTCTTTTTTGCGTTATCCTAAATAGGGTTGTGGCCAATATGTTATCTATTTAATATATGTGTTTTATGTTATTTCATATGCTTGATACACTGGGATCATTTATTTCATGTTTTCCATGCAATGTCATTTATAATATGACCTACGTCGCGGGAGTGAAATAACCTCGTTGAATATTTTTGATATAACATAGGTGTTATTACACTAGTGGAATTATTATGCAAATGAGCCTAGAGCGAATAGCAACGCTATTTTGTAACTGCGAAAATGACGTCATAATGCATTGTGTTGTCAGTTTTAAACGGCGTTATACGTTTCGCGGAAGATTGAAATGTTGAATTTCAAGAATTTAGACGATTTTTCGCAAAAAAATCGAGTCATGTTATAAATAGAATATAAAATTTGTGCTCATAAAATACCGAATTCATTAAACTCGTCATTTTTAAACAGATAAAAAACTCGGCACAGCCTCGTTTTTATCTGTTTATGTATGACTCGTTAGATAAATGCAGTATTCCATGACCACTCATTAAATATCCTCTATTACCTGAATAAAATCTACCTTTATTATCTACTTAAATTGTTCAATACATTTTGACTGACTCCTAAAATCTGGATGTGGCAGGGCGGGGCTCATTTTCATTTCGAAAATGATCTACCTCAAAACACCTGGGTTGATATCAGTGAAACTTGGCATTGATGTTCCTTGGATGACCCTTTACTTGCATTGTCAAAAGAAATTTTGACTGACCCCCAAATATTAGGCATGGCAGGGCGGGGCTTATTTTAACTTTTTAATCTTTAAAAATCTTCTCCTCCCATAGCATGGGGCCAATTTCAATGACCCTTAACTGATTATTCAAGAAATTTTGATTGCTCCCAAAACATTTGCGTGGCAGGTTGGAGAATTTTCACTTTAATATCTTTAAAAATTTTCTCCTCCGCCACTCATTTTGGCAAATTTCAATGATGAACAATATTTAGGTGAACCTTTACTTAAGATGGTCATGAAATTTTGATTGGTCAATAAAAGTGGGTGTGGCAGGGCAAGGTCAATTTTGAGGTAGAAATCTGAGTATGAATATTCCATGAATGTTCTGTCTCTTAAGTCGTTCGTGAAAATGTGATTAGAATGGTCTAGTTATTGCAAACACATTTATCTTGTTGAAATAAGATTGTTACGGAGAATGCAGATCAATAGTGATTGAGTATTTTGGTGTAATGTGGGCTAGACCAATCTTTACAAAATGATTCTAAAAGGACTTCAAAGTCTTGTTTTCAGTCAAAGTTACACGTAGCTTTATTAAATACAATTCTGGAGATGTAAAAGCCAGTGAAGCGATACAGGCCCTCGATGGCCTCTTGTTTCATTAAATAGAAAGATAAAGCGTGTGTTTTTCGTGTAAAATCTGTTGATATTTCAGTCTTAGGAATTAATTATAGTCAGTCTTTCACGGACACGAACACCGCTATAGAGAAATATCGTTTGTTTTAGATTAAGATCGGTTCTTATATTATTGAGGGAACAACAAAAGCTTTATTTTTACTAGTGGTCGTGGTTTTTCTCGTTTATGAAATGAAATATCAATAGATCTTACTCGGAAAACAAGCGATTATTCTATTTATTCAAGACATAAAGTGTAAATTTTAGGACAAATTTTCTCAAAACGCGTCATTTTGCACGTGCTTGGCAATTTGATGCTCATGATGACGTCACTTATTGGGCCCTGCTTAGCTAACGTCAGATAGGATGAAATGAACGAAAGCGTGGTATAAGTTTTGTAGAAAAGGACCACCATGGAAATAAGAAATTTTCAATACCTTTTTTGTGTTATCCTTTGTATATAAATATAGTCACATCATTATATCATGCTTTTTTAATACATCATGTATAATGCTTTTTAGCTCACCTGAGCACATCGTGCTCAAGATGAGCTTTTGTGATCATTGAATGTCCGTCGTCCGTCGTCCGTCGTGCGTCGTGCGTCGTGTGTCGTCTGTCGTCTGTCGTCCGTCGTCCGGCGTCAACAATCTTAGTGTTTACACTCTAGAGGCCAAAAATATGGCCCAATCTTTATGAAATTTGGTCAGAAGGTTGGCCAAGCCACAAAGATGATCCCTATCGAAAATGGGAAGGATCTGTGCCATATCACGGGAAAAGGGGCCTTAATGACATTTTTTTGTTTACACTCTAGAGGCCACAAATATGGCCCAATCTTCATGAAACTTGGTCAGAATGTTTGCCAGGTCACAAGGATGAACCCTATTGAAAATGGGAAGGATCCGTGCCATATCACGGGAAAAGGGGCCTTAATGACAATTTTCTTGTTTACACTCTAGAGGCCACAAATATGGCCCAATCTTTATGAAATTTGGTCAGAAGGTTGGCCAAGCCACAAGGATGATCCCTATCGGAAATGGGAAAGATCTGTACCATATCATGGGAAAAGGGGCCTTAATGACAATTTTCTTGTTTACACTCTAGAGGCCACAAATATGGCCCAATCTTCATGAAATTTGGTCAGAAGGTTGGCCAAGCCACAAGGATGATCCCTATCGAAAATGGGAAGGATCTGTGCCATATCACGGGAAAAGGGGTCTTAATGACAATTATCTTGATTACTCTCTAGAGGCCACTAATATGGTCCAATCTTCATGAAACTTGGTCAGAATGTTGGGCAGGTAATGTAGATAAAGCCTTTTGAAAATGGGAAGGATCCGTGCCATATCACGGGAAAAGGGGCCTTAATGACAATTTTCTTGTTTACGCTCTAGAAGCCACAAATACAAATCAATTTTCATGAAATATGATCAGAAAAATGGCTAGGTCACAAGGATGAACCCTATTTGAAATTGGAAAGATCCATGTTATATCACGGGAAAAGGGGCCTAAATGACTATTTTCTTCTTAGAGGCCACAAATATTGCCCAATCTTTATGAAACTTGGTCAGAATGTTGGCCAGGTCACATGAAACTTGTTTAGAAAAGGATAGAAATTTATGCAGCGATCATAGAAATAGAGTTATGTTTTTCTTTAAAAAATTTAATGAATATTTAATGATCTTTCAAGTATTTAATTTTGCTTAGGGATAAGTCAAAGAGACGAAGGTGAACGATATAGGACCATCATGGTCCTCTTGTTATGTTGTAATATCTTATACAGAAATAAACACACCTATCTATCTATCTAATTTTTTGATGATTTCATAGGTAAGGTGGTGAGTTTATCAAATGATAATATATAGTTATTTCTCGATTGTCGGCTCTCACCAATGGGTTGATAATCGTAGACCTAAGTGAGATAGCAGCTCGAGGCTAGGAAAGGATGTGGTGGTTGCACTGGTGAGAGAAATACCAGGAAACCATTGTTAGACGCTCCAGCCGCCGCGATATAACTGGAAAAATGTTTAAAGCGGCTTAAAACTCCATTCAATCAATCAATCGATTGTCGGCCGAAAAGCATCAAAGAAAAAAATCCTCTATTTGATTAACATTATGAACAACCCCGCATACGTTATATAATGAGGTCCTGCGAACAGACAACTATATATTGATAGTATTTGAGCCTGTGCGTGACATTTCCTCCAATTTCACTTGTTCCTGAAGCGGAAACATTGAGCATCCTGGACAATTACACAGTACATATCCAACAATTTCACATGTTCGTGAAGCCAAAAGATCGATCAGCCTGGACAATTACACAGTACATTTACAAGATTACCTGACTATCCAAAGGCACTTTGAGACCACATCTATCTACAAATTGCACAGTTAAAACACTTGTCAGACTGTGCGGATGCACAGGCTGGCCAGAGTGCTTGCTTGGCACACATTTGAAATTGTTGGAAATGTCAGGCACAGGCTCATTTCATTTCAACCAGACCTGTCCTGCATTCAGTATTCAATATCTTTTTTAAACGTTGAGAAATTGTACCCCGTTTTGCAAGTGGACCCACGTTTGGACAGCATTTTCTTTTAGAGAGCAGGGCTGGATCAAGCCATTTCCATTTAACCTTCTACGTCGAACTGATTTGATTGTCTAGTTGGCCATTTGTTTGGAACTCGGCACCTTAACCGTTGTTCCTGTGTTTTTATGCTGTGTTCTTTACGCCAAAATCAACACAAAGACCAGGCTGTGGGGAGCTTGTATGACGAAACGTTTGTTTTTTACATTTTAACAGCTTTTTAACCTCAAATCCGCTATCCAGATCAAATAATATCAACCGTATATAGCCTACTTTTACATTACTTACTGTTGTCTACCCCGACAGAGCCGCCGTCATAGCGCAGTTGGTAGCGTGTCGGACTGTCAATCTAGAGTTCGCGGGTTCGATCCCCGACGGCGGCACTCATTCTTTCCGACTATTTGTCTCTCACCAATGGGTTGATAATCGTAGACCTATGTGAGATAGCGGCTGGAGGCTAGGAAAGAATGTGATGGTTTTACTAGTGATGGAAATACCAGGAGCCCATTGTTAGGTGCTCCAGCCGCCGCGATATAACTGAAATAATGTTGAAAGCGTCGTAAAACCCCATTCAATCAATCAATCTACCCCGACAGAACAGTAGAAGATTCATATAACAATAAGGCGCATTACCATTTTATTGCATTTCATTCCATTTGACAATAATTCACAGGGATAAAAGTAGGATGTTTACTTATTTTATCGCATAAAATGTGCGTTTTGGGGTCGTTATGAGCATACGTTTATGATAAATCCGGGCTTTAATTAGTTAATTAGTGGACTAATCAGTAAATTCACGTGCCGTTAACGCCCGGTTTTTCTCACTTAAATATCATCGATCTGGGGTCTATACTATGGCGTGTGGAACGTTGCAAAATTCGATAAATATTTTTATGTGATATAATTTTATATTTATATTCTATATTTTTTTTATTTATATTCTAAAAATATTTTTATGTGATATAATTTTATATTTATATTCTATAATTTTTATTTATATTGTATATTTTTTATTTATGTTCTTAATTTTTTTTTTTTTTATTTTTTTTTTTTTTTTTTTTTTTATGTTCGATAACGCCAAAAAAAATTTTGTGATATAATTGTTTATTTATATTGTATATTTTTTTATTTATGTTCTATATTTTTTATTTATATTCGATAACGCGAAAAAAAAATTTATGTGATATAATTTTTTATTTATATTCTATATTTTTTATTTATGTTCTATATTTTTTATTTATATTCGATAATAGTGCGAAAAAAATTTATGTGGTATAATTGCATCATGGGATACTAGTGACATTTGTAACAAACGATTTGATTGGACAACGGATTTCACAACAAAGATGGCTCAAAGAAAGATCAAATCGTTTGTTACAAATGTCACTAGTATCCCATGATGCAATTATACCACATAAATTTTTTCGCACTATTATCGAATATAAATAAAAAAATATAGAATATAAATGAAAAATTATATCACATAATTTTTTTTCGCGTTATCGAATATAAATAAAAATATAGAACATAAATAAAAAAAATATACAATATAAATAAAAAATTATATCACATAATTTTTTTTCGCGTTATCGAACATAAATAAAAAATAAAGAACATAAATAAAAAATATACAATATAAATAAAAATTATAGAATATAGATATAAAATTATATCACATAAAAATATTTTTAGAATATAAATAAAAAAATATAGAATATAAATATAAAATTATATCACATAAAAATATTTATCGAATTTTGCAACGTTCCACACGCCATACTATACAGCTTATCAATTTCAATGATACTTATCTTTTTTCTGCAACAATTGCTGGCTTCAAAAAATAAAAACTAATGCATTGTGTTAATAATATGGCGTGTAATCGGTTGCAAAATTATATGAAAAAAATAATTGTTCTATAATACGAATATTTATTCCAAAAATAAATAAATTATGTTAAAATAATATATATATATATTCAATAAATCAAATTATTTGTTCTATAGTTATTAATATTTATTCAATAATGATAAATATTTATTCTATAATTATGATTTTTTTTAAAAAAAAATAAATAATTTATTCCATAATCAAAAATATTTATTCTATAATTGTAAATATTTGTTGTATAATGAAAAAATATTTGTTGTATAATGAAAAAATATTCATTGTATAATTTGAAATATTTATTGTATAATTTAAAATATTTATTGTATAATTTAGAATATTTATTGTATAATCTAAAATATTTGTTTAAAGATTGAACATAAATAATTATTTCTTTCTTAATTATGGCCCAACCTTTATGACGTTGGTCAAAAATTGGTCAGGTCACAAGAATGGAACTTATTGAAAATGGGGATGATCCATGCCATATCACGTGAAAAGGAGCCTTAATGACAATTTTCTTGTTTTCACTCTAGAGGCCACACAAATGGCCAACTTTTCATAAAATTTGGTCAGAATGTATACCGGATATATAGTCAAAATGATCATCCCTTTTGAGAAAGGTATTGTCATATGAGAAAATACAGGAAAAATAGCCTTTATTCTCTTTATCAACTCTAGGGATTATCAGTATTTCAATATGCTTATCTTGTCAATGGTTGAATCCCCCCCCCCTCCCCAAGAAAAACTTGTTTAGAAGAGGATGGAAACTAATACAGGGATCATGGGAACAGAATAATGTCTTTCTTTAAAAAATTGAATGAACATTTAATGATTTTTAAAGCATTTAATTTTGCTAAGTGGGTAGTCAAAAAGATGAAGGTGAGCAATATAGGACCATTATGGTCCTCTTGTTCAATTCATCACATTGTCTCTCGTGACTCAAGGACTGTCATATGAATTTCCCCAAAAAGAATTTCATTTAGGAACAGTTTTAAGTTATACGATTTCGCCAAACTGATTTCACGTTCTAAACAGCTAGCTAGCCAAAGGGGAGCACCGCTGAAAATCAATAAATCGGTTTAATTTAATTGAAGGTTTGATGAATTTCGTCAGTTTTTCACTCTTTGAAAGTATTAACACAGTCAACTTCGTAATTGAGCCTGTTAAAATCTTCCGGGAAGTAACGTAGATTGGGGAGATTTGCCAGTCTATCGTGAAAGTCGACCATGTTCCCAGTCTAGTGCTAGCCCTTCCTTTCCAGAATGCTAATTATTGAATAAATATTTCGTTTGAGGTATTGAATAAATTATTTTAAATTATAGAAATAATTATTTATATTCAATCTTTGAACAAATATTTTAGATTATACAATAAATATTTTAAATTATACAATAAATATTTTTCATTATACAACAAATATTTACAATTATAGAATAAATATTTTTTGATCATTGAATAATTTATTTTTTTTTTTAAAATAATGATAATTATAGAATAAATATTTATCATTAGTGAATAAATATAAATAACTATAGAACAAATAATTTAATTTATTGAATATATATATTTTTTTACCATAACTTATTTATTTTTGGAATAAATATTCGTATTATAGAACAATTATTTTTTTCATATAATTTTGCAACCGATTACTCGCCATATAATAATTCATCAACGGTTCCATTTTGACGAGTATACATATTGATAATTTAAATGCGTCAAACATATTCATGGTAAACGTTAATGTAGAGCGTAACTAAAGGCTTTTACCTAATTCCCGCGTTAAATTTGGTGACGTCATGAATTAACTAAACAATGGCGGTATAAAACAAAAATACGGTGCATTGCCTGACGCAATTTTGTCCGCGTTTTTTGTTGGCTTTTTGGCTCTTTTTGAAGCATTTCTGTGAATTATTTCGCAATCTCTGCTCTAGTCTACTCTCTACTCTCTACTCTAGTCTTTCTTTTTATGCAATAATAGCATCAATTCACGTTTTTTTCGGGCGTTATCATTTACAGACACCCACAAAATGATTTAACGCCCGAGTGCGAAACCGTTTTTTGGGTCTCTGAAAATGTTAACGCCCTCAAAAACGTAAATTAACCCTATATTACTATAAGTAATGTTGATTGATAATTGTTTAATGTAAATGAACCTAGATAAATTCAATAGGCTCTACAGCAAAACTTGCCAATTTTTTTTTTTTTTTTTTTTTTTCCGATATGTATTTGCCGGATCATTTTCCTTCATTTTATTTGTTTGAGAACATGTTGCTCTCATCGAAAACAATCTGGTAGACAAAGTAAATTCAAATTGCGCAGATTACTGCCCAAAAACATCCGACTTGCCCCACACGCCATCTTTTGAGCACGACAATCGTGCTGTCCACGGGCGTAGCAACATTACGCAAGTGCATAATAGAAATAAATCCCTTTTCGAGAAATATCGTTGGTAAATGATCGTAGCATCGCAATTACAGACTATTCAAGCTGTAGTTGCGATGTTTTGATTATTCACAAACGCTCAAATTATAAAAAGGGGAGCGGATGGGGGCACTATTTTTTGTCAGTCCACATATCGCCTATATCGTATATATTCTGTGGTAGTCTCCTTCACAGCGCGTATAAATTTCAAAATTCTAGTTACACCTATGCTGTCCACCCTGCCTGGAGCAGACAAAATTTAACAGTTCGCAGAAAGACATGTTTTATTAACCAGTCCCACGCAACAACATAAATTACTTACGGCAATCCCACAAATATTAATTTTAAAAGCTAGCTTAGAAATAATGAAAACTATTTACCGTATAGTTTTAAAGTTGCTCTTTCACAGTTTTTCATCGAAAAAATGCAAAACTTGTTCTTAAATTTGGAAATGTGCGGAATTCAAATGCGTAAATAGTTGGCTCGAAATTGAAGAATACATTTTAAAGCGTTAGTAGTTGTTTTATTTTTCAGAATGATTTTCGCTAGATTCAGGAATATCAGGAATATCAGTCTTTCATTCCGTTCATTACCAAAAAGTTGTCGTTAAAAAAGTGTCGCTTAATAGTCGTTTTATTTACAAATAAGAAACATGCTTTTTGATTGAATATGTAAATTATTGCGAAATTATCAAAATGCTGTTTGAGACGATTCTGGTGAGTTTTAACAGCATAGGATTCATTTTAAACATTTTTCCAACAATACCTACTTTATTACGATAATTTGATTTAAAAGAGGGAATTTTTAAAGCTGTCGCTTAATGAAAATGGTCGCTAAATAGACGCGGTTGCTCGAGCAATATTGGCTGTATTCAGAAACGAATAAGCTTCCTTTTCGAAACAAAAGGACATAACACTTTATAAGGACCAACAAGAAACACACAGGAATTTTTTTTAATAGACAAGTACAGTCAGAAACATAGTGAAAGTGACAAGTCGAATGAATTTGGAATGACTTTGGATGGAAATTGATGGAGTGAGATGAGCGAGTTTTGAGTTATTTTCATTCGAGATAAGAATAACCAGAAGTTTAAAAGTCAACACCAGCCAATAAAATAATGCAATTATTCAATTGATTCAATTGAAGTGTGAGTCATTAGAGACGATTTCAAAGTGTTTTTAAAAAATCATCTCCAAAGCGTTTGAGAGTGATTGGGTGAGGGTTTGGAATGAATGATTTGGGCACTGAGCGGGTAATTTTGAACGGTTTTGATCGAGATTAATTTCAATTTCACGATGTGATTAACTTTACTGATAGATCCAAACAATGTACTGTTTGCATTAACGATGTTCAAATATGTTATCTCCAATAAATCTATTGCGGCTTATATTGGAGTCAAATAATTAATCAAATCAATGTTTTAAACCAGTAACAGTGCTGTTCAAGGATAATATACTAATGAACAAAAGTATTGTCCAGTTTCGCAAATCTGCAAATTAGGCAAAATCTTTTTTATGAGAATTAAAACATGAATGAATGTAGCAATATTATAAAGAAGACGGTTAAGCCTTCCAATCTGCGGCGGTTTTGTAAACTTTTGATCTGCGGTCTAAAAATAAAACGACGTAATAACAAGCATGTTAGATTGTCAAATTATGACTCGGTCTAATTCAAGTGAGGGCCAAACTAAGTGAACAAAATACCATGCATACTTGTACACAGTATCCATCTTAATTACATCACGCATAGATTTTTCTCAAAAAAGGAAAGTGGTCAACATAACGTTGTTTCAACTGTTTTGGCTAACGTCGTAAAAACGCGGCCTGATGAACCCTAAATTTCAGAAAGAAAGGCACTATGCTTCATAAACAACGCCTTATTAGTTTAATGCGTGTTTCGTTAATCCAAAATGGACAGAAAACGTCTTCATTCAATGATCCAACAGCATACCAACAAAAAATAAAACGTATACTAAAAGAAAATAACATTTCTGAGAGGAAACTGATTTTGTACCATTTTTTTTTTTTTTTTTTTTTAGTTTTTTCCTATTGGATTATCAATAGAGGAAGTCTCTCATGTAAACCTTTACTATGCTACGTCGTATGCAGCGTGAAAAAAAAGGTCAAAACGTCATTCACGTCGTTTGGACTAAATAAACGTCATTTGTGATCCAGTGCCGATGAAAACAGTCCTTATATTTTGGAGATAGGGCCGATATTGCTAAGCAATTATTTTCGATTCATTATATTTCAAATTCAAAGGTTTATTGAACAAAACAAAATATCCGGACTAATTTTTTGTCCTTAAGTTTATTTCCAAATATAAATACAATGTTAGCAATTTCTCACCATATTGTTAATAACTGTCACAAATATATGTTCATCATCAAGGTTGGAAACAGCTTATATATGAGCCAGAGTGTGACATTTTCAACAATTTGAAATAAGCGCCAAGCAAATACTCTGGCCAGCCTGTGCATCTGCACAGTCTGACCAGAGTCGTCGCTTTGCACTTTACAGATAGATCAGGTCTAGATGTGTATTCAGACAGCCAGCAAATCTTCTTGTTGTACTGTGGAACTGTCAATGCTGCTCAATGTTTGAACCTCGTGCATGTTTGAAATTGTTGGAAATGTCACGCACAGGCTCATATAGTATCTGTCATGAGCTTTTTTAAGACAAGTTGATCTTAACCGAATCTAGAATAGAAATGTCATAAAGCGACCCTTAGTCAGGATTCCGATTATGAGTAGCATTTTCACTCGCTTGACACAAAGACAAATCCTGTAAAGTTTTATTGGACTCAATTGATAGTCTTTGAGAATCTTTTATAGTTAACGGAGTTAACGAAAAATCAAATTCCGTTGAAAATTGTCCTTAGCACCTTTCTTCATTTATGGGGTGTTAAATCTTTATCAGGCTTCATTATTATATTAATACAAAACATTTATAGAGCGCAGGGTCAATAGAATATTTTCTTTTGCGTATTACAAGTATAATGTTAAAACTGGTTTCATCTCTAATGATATTTATTCATAATTTTGTTGAATAGAAATGTTTTGATTTTTTTCTACGCGTTTTAATATTGTTTGCAATGAATTTCATAATCTTTAATGCTTTTCGGTGGTTTATCGAAAAATAACGGTAGATTTTCACTTGATAATCTTACCGCAAAGGCAGAGAAATTATCCAAAACTTATACCCTGCTTTAATGCTTTTCATCCTATCTGACGTCATCTATGGGGGCGAAATAAGTGACGTCACAATGAACGCTGTATAGCAATTACGCGCAAAGATGTCGCGCTTTACGAAAATATGTCCTAAAAGTTTCACATTTTACCTCATTTTTGCAATAAAGGAATAGAATAATCGTTTGTTTTTCGAGTAAGATCGATTAATATTTCATTTCGTGAACAACAAAAGCTATATTTTCGCTCTTGAAAATTTAGCTTTTGTTGTTCACCCATTGAATAGGCCAATAAATCGATCTTACACTGAAACAAACGATTATCCTCTATAGATTGGACCTTCGCTGCCTAAGAGCTTCTCGGCAAGTTGAGCCATTGTCCTTGTCTTTGGTATCATCAAAGTACCATCTTCTGAAGTTCTGGGTCTAAATTGACATTACTCTTGATTTAACCCTTTGCTGTTTAATACCTGCTTTTTACGTGCCTGTCATTTTTATGCTTGAGAAAACATAGTGAAAAAGAAGAAATTGCTTCTGACAAGCAATTTTTTCTTTTCCACACTATTTTCTACGCTACTGAATGGTTATTTTTCAAATTAAATGCACTTTAAATTTTCGTCTGCAAAATCTTTGAATTTGGACAGGTCAAAATTTTGTAAAACAGGAAAGTTTTAAAATAGGAAAGTGTTAAACTCTTCCACAAAACAAATGAATTACGTCATGTGACGATCCCTACTTTAGAGCCTTGCGAATACAGTTCCGTGTTAGTGTGCGTCACGGACCGTATAATGACCCAATCATGTATGCAAAAACATCATTGATCATAACTCATTTTATTGTACCTTCACACCGTTACAATTGTATGCGTTATTCCTGATGATTTCTGTTAAGGAACCGAGAGAAATGAAATATATTGTATTGTATTTTATCTTATAACTATACCAATATCTGTATGATAACATCCCGTATGATATTTTTTATGATATCACATAGTTATTTTTAGAACAATTATATACTGCGGTTATTTTTGGAAACTTGCATTTCAGTTAAAAACATCAACGCAAAGAAGGCAAATACAGGTTATAAGATAAATATAATACATACTTAGTGTATTGTATGAACAAAATATCTAACTCGGTTGTGAGAATTAATAATTGTCTCGACAGAGCCTCGACATTGACCAATTCTCCCAACCTCGTTAGATATTTTTTTTTTCATATATTACACTAAGTATGTATTATATATGTATTGTATTGTTTGCCAATAATACATCACACAGTTATGTCACCCTGGATGCAGGTTTGTCCATTTTAGTCAAAGTCTAACTACAGATAAGAGCAAACAAACGACTGAAATGCTAGATGCAGGCATAAGATATATATATAATACGTCCTTAGTGTTTTGTATGAATAAAAAAATCTAACGAGGTTGGGAGAATTGAAAATTGTCGAGTTTTTGCCGAGACAATTATCAATTGTCTTAACCGAGTTAGATATTTTTTTCATACAATACACTAGGTATGTATTATATCTATCTTATAACCTTTTTTGTCTTGTTTACGTCAATGTTTTTAACTGAAATGCAACTTTCTAAAAATAACCCAATTATATTATTGTTCTAAAAATAACTATGTGATATAATAAAAAATATCATACGGGATGTTATCATACGGATATTTGTATATTTATAAGATATAAAGAAAAAATACACGTATGAGCTGTCTTACTTTTGACCTGAGTAAGAACAAGGGGCTCCTTGTAAGCACTTAGTTGATAAAACTTGCATGATTCGTTTGGTTGCCTTTCTTGTTATTCAAGCTTAAATAAACGTTATTTTTCATACACATACGAGGGTTGTTCGATATGTTTTGTGTATAGTATGATGTCTCTAAATCGTTCGATACAAATAGTCAATTAAATAGTACAACAGCTTTGGTTATATTTCGAATCGTGTACTTGTCATCACTTTCAATTATTTTCTGAACTTTTTGTGACGTTTGTCATTCCTGATAATGTCACTGGTTGACAAGAATTGGCCGCATCTTTGACAGACTCTAGACCATTCAGAAATTTCAGTCTTTATCTACGAACTACGGTCAAGCTTCAGTTTCTCGAACAAAAAAATAAGAACAAGAGTCCTAGTCCCGGTAGATTTTGTTCATAATTCGACCTCGGAAATTTCGCACACCGAGACAGTCGAACTCTCGAACACATTGTTCAGTCCGAACATTTAAATTGCTAAATGATTTACCTGTAAAAATCGAACAAAGGGTTTATCCCAAATTTTAGATGTCATGATATGGTAATTTTCACACATTTTGACATTTTAACATGTATAACATGAGCTAGCTCATCATCATAAAATCTGCCAAACCGAATGACTATGTATTGTACGAACGTTAATATAATTTGGGATTGTGAGTGAAAATTCCAACAATTTTGAATGTGTGCAACTGCACAGTCTGACCAGAGTCTTCATATTGTGCTTTGTAGATAGATGAGGTCTCAAAGTAAAAAAGTATCTTTAGGTAGCTAGACAAGCTTATTACTTCTTTATCTGGCTGTATAAGCCACTCAATGTTTGCAATGCACTCACATATCAAATTGTTGGAAATGACAGGCACAGGCTCATTTCTTCAATATTCTCAACACGTTTCGAACAATTTTAAAACTGGTCAACAACTGGCTCTTTTGCAATGATGATTTTTTTCATTATCATATGAAGACTCGTCCTTTAACCGTTGGTAATGTATTAAATAGAGGATAATCGCTTGTTTCGGTGCAAGACCGAGTGAAAATATAGCTTTTGTTGTTCACGAAATGAAATATCTATCGATCTTACACGAAAAACAAAACGATTATTCAATTTCTTTCATGCAAAAAACGAGACAAAATGTGAAATTTCTAGGACATATTTTCGTAAAGCGCGTCAGTTTTTGCGTGATTGCTATGCAACGTTCATTGTGACGTCACTTATTTCGCCCTGCATAGATGACGTCAGATAGGATGAAATGCACAAAAGCAGGGGATAAGTTTTTGATAATTTCACTTCTTTTGCGTGAGATTATCATGTGATAATCAACCGTTTTTTCTCGATAAACCACCAAAAAGCATTAAAAAAGAAAAGAAAAAAAAAAGATACATATCAGACAACCCTCTTATTACAAATATTTCGTCTCCTTATCATGAGAAAAAATAAACCTTTACAAGTTCTTTTGAATTCCATATGAAAACGAACTAACTTTAAATTTGTGTTTCAACATGAATATTTCTGGACTTAATCAGATTGATGGCACAAAAACAGAAGATTTTCGGGACGATATGTTTCCAGTTACCATCTTCATCGGAGTAGAATTGGTCTTAGGTTTGATAGGTAACTCCATCATGGTGCTTGTGTTCGGATTCCGATATGAAAGATCCACGTACCGGACCTTCGTCCTCTTCTTAGGATTAATAGGTTTAATAAGTTGTTTAATAGCTATGCCCGGGGAGATTTTAGCTCATCTATTTTGGTTCTCATTCAAGAGTGACATCATATGTAAGGCAAAGAGCTTTGCTAATGGGTTCACCATTTTCGCGGACGTTTACTGTTTGTTCGTGATTGCTATTGAAAGATATAAGAAGATCACTTTACCAAACGAAACCCAGCTAACTCCAGAGGCCGCAAAATTTTTGTGTGTTGGAATAATCACCTGGAGTACGTTGTTATCAATACCAGCTTTTACATCTGGAACTTTTGAGATTACTGATTCTAACAATGTTACATTCACAATATGCAGGCCGGGAAAAAACGAACAATTTGTTTTCACAGTGATCGCCATTGCGGACTTTATTTCTATCTCCATCCCGGTTTTAGTCACAATGATCCTGTACACGTCCATCACGCGGATAATCTGTCGACGGAAATATGGTGGTACCTTGGAGGAACAAGGCCTGCTACTGGCGCAGCGACATACTACATCATCTGAAGGATATTCGAGTTTAAGCGAAGGCGACGACAACAGTCTCCAACAGCAGACCTTGGTCATGGGGATAGTGTCGCTTATTTATGCGTTGACAATTATTATATATGTATCTATTACAATGCTGTTTAGTGACGAACTCGAATCAATGATATCGGACAAAACAATCACGATTGTATTTTTCTTACGATTGTATTTTATCAATCAAGTTATAAATCCAGTAGTGTTTGGATGTTTGGATCCCCAATTTTGTGAAGTTATACGACGTAGATCACGACCTGTACTAAGTCTAGTCAGATAAACAATTTCTGCAAGTATGGTTTGAGTGTTTGTCTGACATTTCCAACTGTTTGGCGTGTGCGTGTATTGCAAACATTGTGCAGTAAATTCAGTCAAAGAGTCCAATTTAAAGATACCATGATACTTTAAGTTTCTATAGAACGCAAATTGAAGACTCTGGTCAAACTGTGCAGATGCAGAGTCTTTGCTTGGCGCACATTTGAAATTGATGGTATCATTTAGTAAAGAACTATTACTTGCCACCGTTGCTTTATGATTTTGTATATATGCTTTTTTACTATATTGCGGTAATTTCCTTTCATTTTGATCTTCGGGTCATTACCGACATATGCAAAGCTTTGGCTGATAATGTAGACTAAAATGAGCATATACAATGCGTTCGGTCTTATCTTACCCTTTATTGTCTGCTTTCTATATAGTTTTTATGTGAAAGCTTAGGCAACAGTGGTTGAAATGCCCCCAAAAATGTCAATTTATTTGAGACAAAATTATAATTAAAAAAGTTAATGTTTAAGTCGACGTCTTTATTGTTCTATATAAGCGTGTTCTAAATCAGTAATGATGCGGTGGTCGTATCGTTGAAGGAAGGGGTCGGATTTCGTAATGGGCTACTCGTGTCTAGAATGGATTTCTTTCAAATAATTTATAAATACTATTTTTATCAATCCCTGAATCCTATATTAACCTGCTATCACCTGGCTGATAACATAACATGATAACATGCAGTCAAATTTTAGAACAAAATGCAAACACTTTCACCTGAATTTCTTTGATTTTTAAGGGTGTATTATAATAAAGCACTGAAAAATGATAGCATGCTAAAAAGAATAGAATTTAAGGTTCATGTAAAGTGTTTGATACCCAATTTTAAGGGGGCTTCATTAGCCAAGAAAAAGCAGTATGTCAAGGTATATTGTATATCAAAATGAAGCTATTTTGAGCACAAGCAGTTGAGCAACATAAGACAGCCATAGTTATAGTAGTAAAGCCAAAACGTTGTAGAAAAAGGATCATTTTGTACAGAACAAGCCACTGCATGATGGTTTGATAAAAATGGCTCATATTAACAAAGTACAGTCTAAAGTACTACCCAGGTACTGCTACAAACTTAGATATAAAACTCGATCTCAAAATATAGTTTTTGAATTCAATGATCTATAAAAAAAAATCTATATATTTATCATTCAGTGAAATAAAAATTAATATATTGCTAATCAATCTTACAGGTATATAAACTATTAATGTCCATTTATGTTGTGATAACACACCATACCTAACACGTTTACAGAATTAGAATGACATATATGACATATGTGTTTATAAAATAAGTCAAAATAAATTGCTTGCATAACTACGTTTTGGATCCGAGTTTTATACCAACGTTTTCAGTAGTACCTGGGTAGTACTTTAGTCTGTACTTTGTTCAAATATGGGCCAATTTTATCCAACAGTCTTGCAGTTGCTTGTTCTGTACAAAATGACCCTTTTCCACAATGTTTTGGCTATGCCGCTATAGCTATGTGTTGCTTAACTGTTTTTGCTCATGAATAGCTTTATTACTGCTTTTTCTTGAGAAATGAAGTGTTTTTAAATTGGGACTCAAACACTTTACACGAACCTGAAGTGTCTTAAAATATCAATGTTATCTGGTCCCGGCTGTGAGAAATTATCATGACTCGGAAAAGCTTCGTCATATTAAAAATCTCTACCATCCTCGACTAGATAACATTGTTATTTTAAGACACTAACATGTTATTCTCCATTTACCTAATCTGTGTCTGCAGCTGAATCTTTGTCCTCTAAATCTTTCTAGGCGTTGAACAGATAGCGTATTTGGTGAAACGTGGCTTTTCAAGTTAGCATACATAAACAAGAGAACCAAAGTGGTATTATATCGCTTACCTAATTATGCAGGTTTTTGGCTTTAAACACACTCCTTTATGTCTTTGGTTTTTTTTGTGCAGCCACATAGGACTTTAATATTTATATAAGACTAACAATAAACTCTGTTTTGGTTGACTAAAATACACCAACTTCAAATTTTGAAAATTGTCAGTAACTAAAGATTTAGGATGCTAACATTTTTAAATGTTTTGATAAATGTCTCTCCTGTCATATTGTGGCCCAGCAACGTCGGAACTATTTTGATAACAGCCCTGTGTGCAAGATGATGAAACTGTGCAAACTATTTTCATATCATACCCCGCTTTTCACGCAAAGCGTGGTATAACCTGAAAACATTTGCACCGTCTTATCACCTTGAAAGCAGGGCAGGGTTTAATTCATTTTTGCGAATAAATTAAAGTCTTCTTGCACAGGTGCTTAGAACAATGATGTCTCATACTTATGTGAAGTCGATTTTGAAGGGTTTCTTCTTTTAGATATACAGCGGTATAGATAAGAGGGGGTAATTCCAGTCTCAAATCTTATTTCTAGATGAAAACCTTTGATGTGGGTACTTATTTGAATTGTCTCATTGAGACAATTCAAATGAGTACCTACAAGAGTTGGTTGGAGCAAGGACTAGTGAAATATTTCAATTTGAAATACCAAGTTAACCCCTGTATCTGTAGCTCTGATTTATTTTTTTCTTCGTTAGGTCACCAGAAAAATAGTTTAAGTTCAAGTTAGAGCTCTAGTTTAATAGTATCCGGAAGAGGACTTTTTCAGAAATATTGCTCGGTCTTGGGGGGCATCAAAATGATCAAATTCGTGTTCATCAAATACCAAAATCGTTTACCTCTTAATTCTAAATAGATAACAACTGGACTTTTCCTCGTTTTCTATGTGTTTGTAGATGACTCGTTTATCAAATTGGTATTTCTTGATCATTTATCGTCCAATTGATGGGAGACAAATAGTCGAAACGGATGAGTTGCACTGTCGGGGATCGAACCTGGGACCTTTTTGAATGATAATCAGACGAGGTTCCTTTGCGCTATGACGGCGGCAGACTTTGATAGTTCAAACCAAACTAAATCATTTCTGTTATCCAAGTATCTTGCAACAATGTCATAAACAAGATGTGTTTGTGAAACACGAAGGCCCCCGAAACGGCGATATTTCCAAACTTTGACCAAGACAAATGGCCTTGACCTGTTCAAATATCCTTCACTTTGGTATCTGTAGATGTGCATCACCGAGATCTATAATTATACCAAATATGAGTATTGCATTTTAGCCTTGAAGTTATAGACAAAGTTGAGTATTGGGTTTTCTTTGCAGACAGACAGACAGACGGACGTACAGACAGTCGGACAACGGTAAAACAATATGCCCCCGATCTTTCGATGTGGGGACATACGAATTCTCTTACTTGCCTAGTCAAGCTCGACTTTATAATCGTCAAAACCCAAATGTCAAACACAACATGGCAAAGTTCATATGATGACGTCATAGGCAGACTGAGTTAGGAAGGTGCATTTCCAAGCGCTTGGGAGTAGTTGATTAATTACCGGATTGTTAGTCAAGGGCTATTTTGAGAATTATCTCGAAGACAAGATTTCTAATCGGATAAATGTTCCCTAAGACTATTAATCTGGGGCACATTTTACTAAACATCATACGAAAAAAGTAAGTCCAAATCAAAAATCGTACCTGGTGTATTCATTCATTGTTAGATTCTGCCTCGCAATATATCATTCGAATCGTCTTTAGAAGACGATTGCAATGAGATGATGCCTGGCAGAAATCCACATTTAGTTACTTCTGTAACTAAGCAACTTTAATTTTTGACTTAACGCAAAAAATGATCGTGAGATGTTCGTAAAATAGGCCTCTGGATCGAGATCTATCAGCCATTAAAAGTTCCTGTCGCAGTTTCCTAAAACATCATGTTGTCCAAAAGATGAGCTTCACAGACGGGTAAGGCTCCCAGATGAGTGCTTGATACAAAAGTGCCGTATACATAAAAAATATGTTTGATTTCGACTATTGACCGTGATATGTAATGAGAGGCCTTGTCATAGGCAATAAACAAATGGATTTCGAGGGCTTCATACCTTACCATTTCAAAGAAATGTACGCTATCCCAACTTTAAAGCTAATCTTAGGATTTTGAGGTGGAAAATATTGACCTTGACTGTAACTGATGACCTTGTCACGGTTATCTACTAAAAGGTCTTGTCACAAGTAATGCCAAGTTTTAGGGCTAAATATCTGTCTTTTGCCTATTTAAGACGTTGGTATAAACCGATTTCTTTTAATCCACCAATATCCCTTAATGCGCCCCTATGAAAAGTAAACATGTACAAAGAGACGTCATATATAGTTGTGACGTCACACTACTACATTCTGCGCTGTTGTGATATGAAATTTATGAAAGCGTTTCTTGGCTGAACCTGCGAGAAACTTGACACTTTAAATGGCCAGATTTGCAAAAAAAATTAAGGTATTTATTGAAATCTATATCCTTTTTTATTTGCACATTATTAACTGACATGCTTTTTCAACTGTATACTAATGTGTATATTCGTTCCGTGTTATCAGCGAAGCGAGACAATCATGGCTGTCATTACCGTTTCGTTTTTAAGTTGGAATGCGGAGCAATTCCAACTTAGATTTAACAAAACCGCAAAATGAACATAAGATAATTTCATTTCGGGTTTCTTGAGAACACATATCACGTGAACAGGATGTGAATACACTTCGGCCTATTTTGTATATCTCAACTTGACAAAGACATACAGTTTATTTCATCAAAAAGTAATAATGCTGTACAATTACACAACTATCACTTCACGTATATTATCAACACGCTAATTTTATTTTAAACGATATTTGTTGAAAATTGCGTACTAATATATTAGTATCAAATGTTTGCATTACTATATTAGGAAATCATGTGATAAGTCAAGTCCAATAAGGTCAGCAATTGACAATAGCACTAGCCAATCACGTGATCTGATTATTTGGTAATGTCGCGATCTGTTTTCTCAGTATTGTAGCAATAGCACAGACCAATCACGTGATCTACTTATTTGGTAAGGTCGCGACCTATTTTTCGTAGAATTATGTTATAGCTTCTTTTAAAGATATAGTTTCTCTTTCTGAACGACCTTCTTTTGACATGGTGTAATATTGTAAATTTCTGTCTTAGCTACGAAATAAAAATCTTTTCTTAAAGTGATGATACACTTTTAAAGGTAATAAATATTTTTGCAACATATTGTCGGTTTTTTTTTTCGTCATATTGCAGTTATCTACATGAATGTTTCATTGTAAAAACTCAATACTCATCCTCATAAACCCTTACCACCATATCTTTCATTGAATTATGAATATCTTTGCCCAATTGTATTTATCACTAAGACAATTAGCCATTTGAAACAAACCAACTAGTTCAACTTGTTTTCTTCACATTCTTACACATCAACACGTTTAAGAGCACCACCATACAGTTAGTTACATCGTGAAATTGACATTCATCTCAATAAAAAACGCCCACTCAGCGCTCCATTGATTCATTCCAAACACTCACTCAAACAATTCAAAAACGATCAAAGTTATTAAAAAAATAAGATCAACATGTACATTCAAAATATATTAAGCAAGAACCAATTCGCGATTTCACTGACATAATTGAAATTTAAAGCGTCTGATTGGTTCTTGACGATATAGCAAGCTATTGATTGAACTTTTATGTATATTTTATATAAGCTTTATATATCGCTAATTTTGTTCATCCTGAACAAAACAAGCGACACTGGATTCCCTCCCTTAAATTTCACTCAAAACTCGTTCCGCTCATTCATTCAACATCATGCCTAAATCATTCCAAAATCGTTCACCTTATCAATTTCACGATGTTATTAACTGTACCCCCTACTCAGAAGTAGAGGAGCACATACTGATTTCATCATGTCTGTCTCTCAGTCCATTGACCTTTTGCTTTCCGCTAGATAAATGGAGAGACAATTGACCTGCAATAACGAAATTTACTCAAATATTGCCCATGACCCAAAGAAATGCCCTATTGTTTCGGGGTCATACATGTCACGGTCATCAGTAAATTTAAACAGTTAACAATTTCTCTTCTAACTGAACAACCAATTGATCAAAATCATAAAACTTTTCAATGACCCGTGAAAGTACCCAATTTTGGAGTCAGAAAGGTCGAAATCACAATTGAACTTCGTCCAAAAATTGTCTTGAGATTCCAACCCATGAAGTAAAAGACCTCCCAGCGAAAATATCTTTATATCATGCACAAATCACATGTTGAGGTCCACTTTGCGACACTTCTAATTGAAAATGTATTTGATAACTCGAATGGAGCAGAAGTCATTCGAAAAATAATATAAAAACTGTTTTGAATGAATAAGTGTTCCCCTGTGCGTCAATTAGTCGGCTGGATGGTCCGTATTATCTTCTTCTTTAGCTCACCTGAGCACAACGTGCTCAAGGGGAGCTTTTAGGATCACCCTGACTCCGTCGTCCGTCGTCATCTTTCTTAAGACTTCTTCTTTTCCTAAACCGCAGGGCCAATTTCAGTGAAATTTTTCCAGAATGTGACCCTCTTCAAAATTGTCGCTATATTCTAATTGGTCAATAAATATGGGTATGGCAGGGCGGAGCTTATTTTGAGCCCAAAATCTTTGAACGACATCTCCTCCTGAACCCCTGAGTAGATTTCAATCATACTTTACAAGAATGTTCCTTTGATGACCCTCTTCAAATATTGTTGGCAAAATTGTCATTAGCCCATAAATATGAGTGTGACAGGGTAGGGCTAATTTTAAGTCTCCTCTGTAATGAATGGGTTGGCAGGGTCTATTATGACTGCTTATAATTCGAATAATGTCTTCTCTTCGAAAACTAGGCAAATTTGAATGAATCTTTGCCAGAAAGTTTCTTGGATAAGTTCCATTGGACCAATCGAATTCAGGTGAGCGGTTTATGGTCATTCTGGCCCTCTTGTTATCATTTTTCTTTCATCAGATTCAGGCCTGTATAGCGATTCAGAGGTTTAAGCGTCTCTCGTTGTTGAATTACATTGATTTATATACGCCTGTCAAAAGACGAGACGTATTATGTGATCACCTGTGCTGGGCGGGAGGCGTCAGCTTCGTTAGTAGCTTGAGGTCACCGTCGCCTAAACGCATTCCAACTTATCAGTACTTTCAGTGCTTTGATTTGTCTCTTTTCATGGCGAGGCGCCTTAAGGAAACATTAGAAGTTATACCGGAGCGGCCGTAGATATCAATGTTTGTCAGGTCAGCATCAACCAATGAAAATGCTAGAATTTTCTTTGCAGTATAATAAAAAGTTATATTCAAAAAATAAAGTTATAACCCAAATATAAAGCAATATTTAGTTATAAAGCTAATCGAAAGGTTTTGTTGTGGATAAAATTGACCTTGACAATATGACCTTGACTTTGACTGATAATATTGTCTCAGTTTTCTACTAAAAGGTCCTTTCACAAGTAATACCACTTTGAAACACGAATACTTTATCATTTTATATTGCACATTTATGACCAATATAAAAGTTTGAATTTTCCAAATTTTGCTCACGAGATACGACATTGACCTTGACCTTGGTTTCAACGGAAGGTCTTGTCTTAAGCAATAAAGGCCTGTGAAAAACGAAGACCAAATCTCGGACAAATCTAAAGAGGTCTGATTTTTAATGATGGGACTTAATGATATGACACAGGCCATGGCTGATACACATGTAACCTTGGTTTAGTTATCTACTGAAGAGTCTTGTCACAAGTTATGAAGGCTATATACCTTACTATTGCAAAGTAATGGCCAATTCTAGAGTTAAATTTTTACAAATTATGAATTTGAATAACGGTTTTGACCTTGACTGGTGATCTTGGTTAAGATATCTACTGAATAGATTTGTCACAAGTAATACACATTAGAAATATGAAGGCTATATCCCTTACAGTTGCAAAATTACGGCCAATTTAAGAGTCTACATTTTCAAATTTGGAAATTGACAAATTGCCTTGACCATGACTGATGACTTTGTACTTTGTACAAACCGAAAGTCTTTGTCACAAGCAACGTACAGGTGAATTATGCAGACTTTATAACTAACCAATCAAACGTCTGAGAAGGAAAAACGGAGACTTGACGTGAATCTGGTATTTAACATAATATTATAGTCCCATTTGGCCATGACATGTTTTATACCCATATTTCTGATCGATAGTTTATGGAAAAGGGCATCTGTTTTGCCACTGAAAAATGAAATTTCATTGAATTTTGACCATAGTAGAAATTAGAGAAAAACTCATTTTAAATTAAGGCCCGTTATATTTATGACACAGCCTCAATTTCAGAAAATTGGAAAAAAACCTGTCTTGGGTATTTCTTATTAAGTTTATGTAAGAAGTTTTATCCAATTTGGTGAGGGTTTTCTGGAGAAATGATTTCAGACGGACGGATGGACTGAAGGTCGGTCGTGCGCACAAACAGGCGACTATTTGCTCCTCTCCCCGACATTTTTGGGGGAGCATGAAATAGGCTAAATATCTATCTATAGCGCTATAGGTCATTTCTTTAAGTTCTTCTCCCATTTCTGTATCAGCCAAGGAGTCTATTTGGAATATATTTTACACCTGTTTTTATGGGTGCAAAAATGTCTGTTAGGATCTCCCATACACAAAGAAATTTCGCCCCCGATTTTTCTGTAAAGGCTGGATGTGAGCGTATGGTTTCCAAAGCAACAATTTTCATTATTTTTGATTTAAGTGTTTATCGAAAAAGTCACTTACAACTCATGACTACGGTTTTCTGCGTTATCATTCACCTGGCAGGGTCTGGTTAAGTCATGCGTAATTTTGTAAGTTTACTTTTCAGTATTTTGGGCTCTTTCAAAAGGTAGTCGTCAACAGTCATTAACACGTGTAAATAACTGTATTCTAAACCAAAATGTTTGACGTGCTCAGCAAAAGTGATTTCATTCTTTGGTAGCAAAATCTCGTAAATTCAGAAGCTGAAGGTCCACTAGATGATGAAAGCTGTCTGCCCTCAGGTTTCAGAGAAAAATATTTGATTTTTCAATTTTTCCGGCCGCCCCAATTTTGCCCTTGAGGCATGATATGATTAAATTGACAGAGTACCAGTAGATCATGCCTCATACCAATTTTGAAAGCTGTCTGCATTCTTGTTTCTGGGAAAACGATTTCTAAATACTTTTCGTTCCTTGTTTCCATGTTTAATCGGATGCATCCGCGTTAAGCCAAAATTTGATACCCGGCATCCTGATATAAATTACTTTGTCGAGTCCACTAGATGATCTATCATACATGAACAAAGCTGTTTTGAGAAAAGCCGTTATCCATCTCAATTTTCCCATATGTCGACCATTTTTCAAGACGGCTGCCATATCACGCTAAATTATCGTATTTTGACACTTTGGCAGCGCTTAAATAGAACTATCATTGGCAAGTCCTGTATTTTTATGCAAAAAATATAGTTCCTTACAAAATCAGACAAAAACTTAACATAAAACGGGTAGACATGGTGTGATCATATATCTAGAAGATGGCAGCCAGTACTGAAAAGGGATTTCCCCTAACTCATTTTGTATTGATCATGTCTAATTTGAGAACTGTCATTTTTTTAGAGACAAAATATTTGCGAATTATTCATTCTTTACTGTTTTGAATTTATTACACCTTCTCGGATGTACTTCTGTGGAAATATCCGATTGCTTATTTAAGTACTTAGAAATGATAAACGAAATCCGAGTTTAGTAGGTTTTATCAATATATCTGAAATAATTTACAAGTATAAAATAATGCTCAGGATTTTACAAAATATTATTAATTCTAAAAGTGATAAACACGCTTTGCAGCCTCCTAAATTCCAAGAAGTGGCGGCAACTCTTAGTACCTCTAATCGAGTAACAGGATCTGTCAAAGTTAAAAAAAAAAAAAAAAAAAGAAAACCTCTCAAGTATTCTGCAGATGAAGGTAAGTCCACTAACTGGTAGCCATTATTAAAAATTGCTAAATGCTCTATTAAAAACACATCTATTTTAAATGTGATAGTTGGTCCACAGAATGGAAGCCATTAACTAAAATTGTAATAGTCATATTTTCAATGTTCGATTTTAAATATTCATAAATGGCGTCCTCGTAGAGTGTACAACAAATTTGTATATGAAAAACAACAACAACGACAACAAAAACACAACAACAACAACAACCAAAAAAAAAATCAATGCACAATTAATTTCAATATTGCCCCCTTCTAAGAAAAAAAAATAGACAAGCTTATACGTTTGTCTCGCTGTTGTTCTTTTTATGAATTAATGCCTTTTACGAAATGGTAATGATGACAGTAATCATATGTCCTTTCCATTCGGCAAAAATGATGTTCTTAGTTTCTCCCATATCGATGTCGCCTTTACGGGAAATGATTTCTGTATAGGGGGCGGAGGTTACTTCTAGTCAATGGCCTAGTAAATTCGGAACATCACTAGGCCATTTCCGTAAACTGCAAAAGACCTTGGATGTATGTAAGGCGGATGGGTATGTAACAAAATCGTGCATTTTGTGAGGCGGAAACAGTGTAAGAAAAACTAGCACTGTAGATTTATATCTTTTACAGTAAATAACGGCTGAAAAATCTTAATTTTTGAGAATGACGAATCATTCTCAAAAATTAAGTTTTTTTCACCCGTTATTTAAGAATATTAGGATACGATGGTTTCACGTCAATGACTTAAAGGAGTAGCGTTGGCGATGTCGAATGTTTTCACTCACAGTTTCGAGAGCTAACGCCATTTTAACTGACGTCATCGAGTTTTTCCGAGGTTTTCCCGTAATTTACAAAAATAGTCTGTCTATGTACATCCGAGGTTGATCGTGAGATTAGCCGAGCGGTGTTCCGAATGTGGCCTAGTAGTCAAGAGAGCTAAAGACAACCATCAAACTTCATTTGCATACTTATTCTGCGAGAATACCTTTGTATTCTCATAGAAGCAGAAGTGGTCTGGATCAAAGTTGGATGTAATGACAAATGTAAGATTTAATGACTTCAACCGGTTTAAAAGAAATTAAATCGTTGAATTCATGGAAGTGCATTTTAAAATAAAGTTTTTTATTCTACTAAAAAGCAAGCCATATCTAACTCCAGGTATTGTTTAGTCTGAGCACATGACAACCCTAATGAGAAACAAACTAACAAAAAGAAATAAAAATAGAAAACATCAAGTACTTATACTATAAAAAATACGCAAATATTTAATTTTTGTAAATATAGCATTTCGTTCAGCCTTTATCTTAGCACACATACTTACTTTTCCCATTTTTGTTTACAGTAACATTTGTAAGGTTGTATTAATCCATAATCAGATGGTACTTTTAATCATAGATATTCACATTTCTAGTAAATCCAAACCCACCAGTACAAAAAACAAAGAATTTAAGATCACCAGAGATCATTCTGCTGAAAGACTTTTTGTTCACCTAATCTAAAAATTACATTTTTAAAGCCAGGTATACTTTCAGTATACTGGCTTTATTGCTGCCAGACGGGATGGAAATTGTTGACCTCTTCACCGCCAAAATCAAAAAGTAGTTCCTCGTGTGCACAGACCGAAAACCGCTAGTTGCTGTATCATTTCGGCTTTAACTTGACTGCCATTTTAGTTAAATCAAAATAACGACAAGACAATTCTTTTGGGTCCGTAAACTATATGAATATTTTTTACACAATCGTAAATCGCGTAGGAAAGGATCCTATTTTAGGAAATCAATAATATATAGTCTTAAAATTCGCTAACGTTTAGTCGGAGTGGCCATAGCCTAACGTATACGTCTGAAGCCCTTAAACTTTTGTACATTCGCGGCGTGGGTTCGAGGCGCACAATCGGCGAATCATGTTTTTTTTTTTTTTTTTTTTAGTTTTTTAACGTCTGTAACACCCTAAAAATTTCAACAAAGATCCGATCCAGGGATCATTTTGGAGCAAGATATTGAGAAGTTCTCTCATTTTTCTATTATTTCTATTTTTCTTTTTTCTTTTATTATTTTTTTTTATAATTTGAGACGCAACATATGCGACGTCTTTAAGCAATAAGCATGACCTTCGCAACAGCGGTGTGCTTTGCTGGGCTGATACGTCGGCAATTTTTATAATATCTTTGGATTTTTTATACCAAATGACTCATTAGGAGCATATTTTGCTTTTGAATCAATCTATTTTAATCTCGTCTGCTACAGGATACAAAATGATGGCGTTGAATAGTTAATGGAGTGATAAAGGGTTATCTCAACCAATCATTTCGAAAGTACTGCATATCATCAAGAGAAAAAGGAAAACAATTTTCTATCGTTTGAAATATTTTTTTATTATTTTAGATGTGTTTCATATCCTCTGACCAATACAATGTACTCATGTACTCACACACTGTGTGGTGTCCGTGGTCTTGAGGTAGAGCGTCTGCCTCTTGACCCAGTTCGATTCCCGGGAGCGGCTATCGATCTTGGGTCTTTCATTGGCCCACACATTCGGCGCGAGTACTGGTGAATTTTCCAGGAAGCAGAATCGAGAGGGATTAATCTAAGTTGTAAGAACTTGTTTCCCAATCGATGTAAAATAAATAGGTTTAAACCAAAACTCATGAGATTGCGTTTGTATATTTTTTTAATGCTTTTTTTTCTTTTGTGAGATTTTATGCAAGTCTCTAAAATTTGAGGTTACAATTACTTTTTTGTACTTCATTATGTTTTGTTTCTCCCTGAAAGGAGAACGAGTTCAACCATTTACATGTACTCAAGACCTGGCTTTCAGTACTGTCAGTACTTTGATTACAGTTTGCATGACGAACGCCTTACGGCAATGTGTCTGTTAAAGATAATTCAATATTCATAGAACAAATCCGGTAAAGTAAATATCTTAGTTACATCCGGAGTTCTTGCTTATTAAGCAATAATAAGAAGAACGGACCATTAAATTTTCTTTTATGATACAAGAGATGTGTTTTTATCATACAATGAAGCCTGTACTACCCTGATAACACCTGTCTGTTAACATAACATGATATCAGTCAGTCTATTTTTTAGAAACAATTTGCATGACAAAATCCCCCGACCTCGACCAGATGATATTGATATATTAAGAACTTACATGAGATTCTCTATATTTCTATTTCAAACTTGATGAAATTATAAAATTGCAATGAATTTTATATCTCAGGGTAAACAATTTCGACAATATCTTGGTATCGTAGCTGGTGGCATTTTTTTTTTTAAAAAAAGTGCAATCCTTTTTATTTTCTTTTGGGAGACAGATTTTACAAATATTGTTTGTATTAAATAGTAAGTTATTTTGTCCCCCCCCCCCCCCAAAATAAAAAAAAACCCGCGAAATAAGGCCCGTGTTCTTAATATTGTAACAATAATTAAGTACAATATGTTCCAGTCATTTTGAAAGGTTGTCATTTTGGTAAAAAGATTGAAAATACATTTTTGTATTGAATTTCTGTTCGTCTTGTTTTATTTTGAACACAGTTATTCAGTTCTTCAAACCTTAAAGGCCTAGACAATTTGATATTGTTAAATTAAAACAACCACGCATAAGTATAGTGGTAGGTTGTCATCTCGGGGCAATGTTTGAATCTTAAAACTTTGTTATAAGATCTAATATATTTTTAAATTTGTTTAGTAGATTTATACTCTTAACATACATTTCAGATCAAATAGAAATGAAACCTAATCAATGTATCGTGCAAATTGCAAAACAGTAAATATGATGTTACAGTATTAAAAATGGCAGCCGTTTGGAAATATGGGAACGTTTTAAAAAATGTGAAAATGAGTATTCGATTCTATTTATTTTAATTTGATTGAAATATTTTAGAAGGCTTATTCATTCCACTATCGATAATTCATCATGGTTGTATTATGGTTACCTCATTTTGGTGAAATAAATGGCTGCTATCTCGACAAATATTCCAGTTCTAGGATAAACTCTAGTATCGTTTTGATGTTGGTCTTATTATTTCCATACATATCCAAAACCCTTTTGCAACACTTTTCTATGTTTTGTAAAAAAGGTCTGTGTTCATATTTATTTAGTAACATTGTGCAAGAACGATGAGCTTACCGATGGCCTATTTGAATCAACAATGTTTAATTAGAAGATCTTCATTAAATGGGTAACGTGATGTTTTATGCGTTTGACGTAAATAATTCTCATTTACAACCTTAATTCAATCAGATCTTTCTGCTGTCTATATTTTTGTTTAAAAAAGCCGCTCAAAGCAGTACAAGGAATAGTAATGGATACGTTCACGGCCAATTATCGCATATCGGCATTTCTGGATTGTCGCTTTTCTATGGCCTCGAAGATGTAATAAACTTGTAAATGAACAAACGAATTTTCACAAGCTCAATATATATCGACCTGATCATTTGAAATGCGCCAGAGCAGCGATATTTTCAAAGATTAGGGGGAAGTTAAACACGTAACATTAACATAACGTTAACACGGGGAAAAACCGCGCTGGTATAAATGAAATTACCCATAACTTGAATTTACGTTTGCTTGAATGTTTGTTACCATAGACTTAGTGATATTCGAACAAATGGACAAAATAAAAAAAAAATAAAGATAAAAAAAATTAGGCTATGACTTTTGCAAAACATCCCTTCCGACGATACGGTTATGTTTGGGGATTGAAGAGTCAACGCTGTGACGTAACATTAGCATTGATCTATTGATTACAGATAAGATTTTAATGCGTAAGTACGTTTAGCTACCATATTTCTGATACATATAAAATACGTACTTAGTGTATTATATGAAAAAAAATATATATCTAACGAGGTTGGGAGAATTGAAAATTGTCGAGGCTCTGCCGATATTTTTTTCATACAATACACTAAGTACGTATCATATTTATCTTATAATCTCTATTTCTCTTGTTTTCGTCGATACTTCTTACTGAAATCCAATTTTCTAAAAATAAAACGCATTATATCATTGATTAAGAATAACAATGTGATATCATGAAAAATATCATACTGGATGTTATCATACGGATATTTGTATAGTTAAAAGATAAAGTAAAAAATTCTCTCAAATATGTCAAGTAGTGCATTTTTTTTCGACTAAGTATATTTATTAGGCAGAGAAATGCTCGAATTCGGTCATATACGGCATGGAAAGTAATCCAGATGCTGTCTCTTCAATGAAGATGGTGGCCATGTTGAATTTCGGATGGCTAACGATATTTTTTGAAACTAGATGGCTTTATCTACAAACATGCACTGAAGTTTCATGCTTGCATCATAAAGCGTATGCCTTTTTCACTTATCTCTAGCTAATTTATTTTAAAGTGAAGAATATCAAACCACACTGATATGAGAATCCGCTTCGTTTATTCATACTAAATAATCGCAACATGTTTTTATACTTCTTCAGAATAAAGGCGATATATTTATCAGCATTTTTCTTCGTGGTCTAAGTGCGAACAAGAGCTCCTTCTAGGCCCCTAAGTGGTCAGTGATTGAGATAAGAAGATAATTTGGCTTACCTCTAAAATACCATAGCTTCATATTATTATTGATGATGCTAGGATATTTTAATAAACAGAGGAACGATTTGTCATTCTCACAATATACATGAGTCAAAGGGCCGTTTTGAACTCGGCATTTTAAATCAAATACAAAAATTATGAGCATACATAGTGCTGGATCATGAATTTTTCTGGACTAAATCAGAGCGTTATTACGAAAATAGAAGATTTTCGGGACGATGTGTTTCCAGTTACCATCTTCATCGGAGTAGAGTTGGTCTTGGGATTGATAGGTAACTCCATCGTGTTGCTTGTGTTCGGATTTCGCTATGAAAGATCCACATTTGGGACATTTGTAGTTTTTCTAGGAATTATAGGTTTGCTAAGCTGTTTAACGGCTATGCCCGGTGAGATTTTGGCTCATCTATTTTGGTACTCGTTCAAGAGTGACATAATTTGTAAAACAAAGATATTTTCGAATGCGTTTACTGTTTTCGCGGACGTTTACTGCTTGTTTGTGATTGCGATAGAAAGATACAAGAAGATCTGTTTACCTGATCAAACTCAGTTGACACCTGAGGTAGCTAATTTCTTCTGTGTTGGAATAATCACGTGGTGTTTGTTGATGTCGACACCGGCTATCACTGCAGGAACTGTTATAATGACAGATTCTAACAATGTCACCGTTACAATGTGCTGGCCAGGTAAAGATAAATTACTGATTTCCACAGTGATCGGCATTGCAGAAGGAATTATTATCTTCATACCAGTGATAGTCACCTTGATCCTGTACATATCCATCGCACGAAAAGTCTGTGGACGAAAACTAGGCGTCACCGGGGAGGAACAGGGTCTACTTATGGCACAGCGCAATTCTAGATCAACCGAGGAGTATATGAGTTTAAGCGAGGGTGATGACACCAGTGTCCTACGGCAGACCTTAATCATGGGGATGGTTTCGCTTGTTTTCGCAATAACAATTTCTATTTATGAAGCTATTGTAATAGTGTTTAGTGACGAACTAGGGGCAGTGAACAACTCAGACAATACAACAGTGTTAGTATTTTTCCTACGATTGTATTTCATTAACCATGTTATAAACCCATTAGTTTTTGGATGTCTGGATCCCAAATTTTGTGAAGTTATACGGCGTAAATCTCGCCCGATACTTAGTTTAGTCAGATGAATTTTCTTCGCAATTTGACGGACCTGCTCGAAGTAGTTGTAAATGCCAATTAATTTATATAATTTATAGGCATATACAAATCTTTCGCTCTAAACCATGGATTTGTAATTTACAATCGTAAATTCTGCGCATTGTTTGATTGGGACTTCCTGAAATCAGCAAATTTAACCATTTGGCAAAGCTGCTTTTTTAAAGACAACCCCTTCAGTTTACAGTTTTAAACAACAGCGTGAAATTGACAAGGTGATTGATTTTGGAATGATTTACGAATAAAAATTTGATATTCTATTTATAACATGACTTCAACGTTTCCGATAAATTGGTGAAATTAAAGAAGGTTTTCCGAAAACATATGACGCCGTTTGTCAAATGACGCAAGCCAATGCATTTTAACAACGAAAATATGCCGTTGCTATACGATCTCAGCCCATGGGTATTTCACCCGTATAAAAACAACAACAAAAACAACAACAAACACAAAAAGGGTAATTCCATTCACGCGAGTCATCCTTTTAAGGATCAATGCAAATAGTTTTTTTTCTTTTTATCTGAATTCTTTAGTGATGACTTTAAGTTGGTCATTTTAAAGTAGTTGACCCGTAATAGATCTACAAAGTTTCGGTAGTAATGAACTTTAATAGTGTTTACAGAGGTTTCCTAATGGTGTGCATTAGGAAACCGCTGTTAAAATTGTGAGTGACCATGTGTTCCGAAATATTGCGGAACTATTACTGATCCTCTATCTTAATGCATCGAAGGAATAAAAAATCATATCCTGACCCGTCTTTCAGTCTTTCACGGAAACGAATATCGCTATTGAGAAATATCGTTTGTTTTAGTGTAAGATCGATTCTTATATTATTGAGGGAACAACAAAAGGTTTATTTTTACTAGTGGCCGTGTTTTTTCTTGTTTATGAAATGAAATATCAATAGATCTTACTCGGAAAACAAGCGATTATTCTATTCATTCAAGACAAAAGGTGTAAATTTTAGGACAAATTTTCTCAAAACGCGTCATTTTGCACGTGATTGGCAACTTGATGTTAATGATGACGTCACTTATTGGGCCCTGCTTAGCTAACGTCAGATAGGATGAAATGAACGAAAGCGTGGTATAAGTTTTGTAGAAAAGGACCACCATGGAAATAAGAGATTTTCAATCATCCTTTGTATATAAATATAGTCACATCATTATATCATGCTTTTTTAAAACATCATGTATAATGCTTTTTATGTTGTAATATCTTATACAGAAATAAACACATCTATCTATATATCTAATTTTTTGATGATTTCATAGGTAAGGTGGTGAGTTTATCAAATGATAATATATAGTAATTTCTCGATTGTAGGCTCTCACCAATGGGTTGATAATCGTAGACCTGTGTGAGATAGCAGCTGGAGGCTAGGAAAGGATGTGGTGGTTGTACTGGTGAGAGAAATACCAGGAACCATTGTTAGGCGCTCCAGCCGCCGCGATATTACTGGAAAAATGTTTAAAGCGGCTTAAAACTCCATTCAATCAATCAATCGATTGTCGACCGAAAATCTTTAAAGAAAAATCCTCTATTTGATAGACATTATGAACATCCCCGCATACGTTTTATAATGAGGTCCTGTGAACAGACGACCTAATATTAATAGTATTTGAGCCTGTGCGTGACATTTCCAACAATTTCATTTGTTCCTGAAGCGGAAACATTGAGCATCCTTGACAATTACACAGTACATTTACAAGATTACCTGACTATCCAAAGGCACTTTGAGACCAAATCTATCTACAAATTGCACAGTAAAGACACTGGCCGGTCTGTGTGGATATACATACTGATAATTTAAATGCGTCCAACATATTCATGGTAAACGTTAATTTAGAGCGTAACTAAAGGCGGTAACCTATTTCCCGCGTTAAATTTGGTGACGTCATAAATTTAAATGCGTCCAACATATTCATGGTAAAGTTTCAAGTTTATTTGCAAGGTACAAAGTCCACCGGCCCATAATACATCAGAATAACAAAATTTACAACATTACGAGTAACGACTTGATTCAGTTCATTAACACATTTATGATGAATGTCAATAAATAAAAAAGATAGATAACGTCGTCGCTGTGCCCAAAATATCATAGCTAAATCTCGATAGAGATCCAGTTGATAGTCTCGTAACCCAGCGACTGAATGGAGACACAATACTAATTTGAATAGACTTTAATTAATTTCTTCTAAAATTCTGCGTCGAAGATCAAAAGCTTCTATTAAATATTTTGACACTTTAATAACTTTGATTTTTGTATTACATTCAAGAATTGAATAAAATAATTGTTTGTTTCTATTTCTAAGCCAAGGTTTTTCAAACAATTTCTTTCTTAGTGGTTCCAAGGATATGCATTCAAAGAAAAAATGATACTCATCTTCAACAACAAAAATATCATGTAGTTCACACAAGGTACAGAATCTAGAATATCTTTCTATGGAACGATGACGACCCTTTCAATCATGAGATCATGCGATGAACACCTAAATTTAGATAATATTTTTTCTGGAAATATGATAAATCAGTATTAAGATAATATTCCGGGTTCAATAACGACTTGCAATATTTGTAATGTAAAGCTTTTGGAGACTCATTAACAGTTGTGTACCATTTTTGAGTGTAACAGTCTTTTATTCTGCATGAGAACAGTTTTAAAAACTCGTCAGTGTTGCCAACATCTTGATTAACCCAGGCATAGCCAAACCCGTGGGTAAACAGTAGATCTTTAATGAATGAAGCCCATGAGCATTTACCTGATTCATCCAATTGATAAAGCATGAAGTAACAGTGTTTAGTATACCTATGGTTTTCAGACTGAATGATTTTTAGCCAATATTTTATACAATTCCTCATGTAGGTAGTACATAGTGGTAATCTACCACATTCTCCAAGTGCAAAAAAATCACTTGTATTTTGTGGAAGATAACAAATCTTTTTACAAAAATATACATGTACTTTCTCAATAGTTTCTACATATTGGTAACCCCAAATATGAGATCCATAGCATAAAATGGGTTTAACTGTAGCGTCAAATATCTTAAATAAATCGTTTAAGTTTAGGAGACCCAAATTTTTTTGCAAACTAAGAATATAGTGTATAGATTTTTTTGCTTGTTGTGAAAGAGTCTTGTGTGTCTTCCACCACGATAATTTACTAGTGAAATATACCCCTAAATATTTATAAAAGGATACAGTATTAATAATATTGCCATTGTAAGACCATTTTTCTGACTTTTTAAGTATACCACCATTTCTAAAGACCATAACATTTGTTTTATCCAAGTTAATTTCAAGACCTACCCCTCTACTAAATTGTTCTATCTTGTCTATTTGCCTTTGTAGCTGAATGACCGTATCAGCAAAACTCGAAACATCATCTGCAAACATTAACATATTGAGATAATTAAGCTCCTGTGAAACAAATATTCCTTGTTTATTATCTTTATTAAGGTGGGCAACTAAATCATTAATAAACAGGGAAAAAATTTTGGACTCGTTATACACCCTTGTCTAGTTCCTATCGTACAATTGAAAAACGGCGTGAGTGTCCCATTTATCTTGACACAGGACTTTAATTTACTATACATAGATTTATAAATATTCAGAAATTTACCGTCTATTCCTTTTCGTTGGATTGTGTCCCATAATTTATCGTGTCTAATACTATCAAATGCTTTGGTAAAATCTATAAATATGCAATAAAATCGACCCCTCCTTTTACAAAGATATTTTTGAACTAAAGACATAAGAACGAAAATGTTATCCATGGTAGAATAGGTTTTACGAAATCCTGCTTGACATTCATCTAATATGTTAAAGTTGTCGCACCAGTTTGTTAACCTTTTGTTCATAATATTCACAAATATTTTACAAATTGAATCTATTAGAGAAATACCGCGATAGTTATTGGGATCTAATACATTTCCTTTCTTATGAATTGGGGTTATAATACTAGTACTCCATTCATTAGGAAAGTTTCCACAGTCAAAAATTTCATTAAATAATTTGTGAAGAAAGGGTAAACTTTCATTTAAAGTATGAACATACATTTCTATACAAATACCATCTGGTCCAGGAGATTTATTACGATTTAGAGTTCGAACACTTTCTATAATTTCTTCGACTGATATTAAAGAATTTAGTTGACTGCTGTCTGTGTAATGAATGATTTCATTAAGAAATGAAGAGTCTAAACATTTATATCTTTATCCAGTAACATTTTAAAGTGAGATAAAAAAATCGATGTTCGCTATCGATCGTTTATTTGACGATGTTTCTTTACATGATCGCAGAAGAGACCAAAATTGCTTTGCATCATTACGACAATTTATCAATTCGTTTCTCTTCTTTTTCTTTAAAGAACTTTTTTTATTTCTACATAGGGATTTGTATTGGTTTCTGCGTATTTTATACTGAACAAGATCATAATTATTCTGTGTTGACCGAAATTTTCTTAAGGCAAGAATCTTGTTCGTCCTTGCCGATTCACAGTCATTATCCCACCATGAGGATTCAATATGTAAAGGTTGTTTTTGCTTAACAAGCATTTTGTTTGCTGCGATTTTATATAGGTTAACAAAATCGTTCAAAAAGGGAATAACCGATATATTTTCGGAAAAATTGATATGTGATTTGAAATTGTCAAAAATCCGTATAAAAGTTGATTTGAAATACTCTTCGAACCGAGGTTTCCACTTATACTGTTTAAACTCAATAAGATTTAAGTTTTGCTTAGAATCTTCAGATGATTCTCTTGAAAATAACAATGAACATTCGATTGGAAAATGTACACTTGAATCATTCTCTAAAACTTGAAAATCGGAGACATATTCAAATAGCTTCGATGAGCATATCATATAATCGACCAAACTTGCGCCGTTATTAGCTATACAAGTATAATTGCCATGCATATCACCAGGGGTTCTACCATTCAGAATATGTATGTCATAGGTACAACAAAGGTCTAACAAAGACAGACCGAAACGATTGTATTGTGTATCCATCGAGTTTCGTTCGATATCGAAAAAATCCGAGGGGTACGCAATATCCGCGTTAAAAACTGATTTTAAATTATCGTCGTTGATGAAATCCGGTAAATCCTTAACACGAGCATTGAGATCCCCTGCTAAAAAAATACATGAATCAGGGTAAGTGCTCTTAATTGAATGTAATTGATCATTCAAAATTTCAATGCCATTATCATTATCATGATCATATATAGGCGAATACTCTGGCGATATATATGTAAAAATTAATATCAAAGATTCAAATTGATTGAATATACGTTCGTTTTCTATGAGTAGTACAACACAGTTTTGGTAATGTTTAAAAATTTGCGTTATCTTGAATAATTCAAATATTTCATTTTTTACAAATGCGGACACTCCACCAGAACCTCGCCAAGCGGATTTCTTTTTGTTTCTGAAATAATCAAAGTGCATATAACCTGGTAAAATGTTGTCAAAATTACTATTTACGGTGCCCCAGGTCTCACAAAATCCTACAATGTCAAATTTAGAGCAAAACTTGTTGAATTGTAGATCATTTTTATATTTTTCAAGTCCCTCTATGTTCCAACTACCAATGATCAAAACGATGTCTTTCTTAGAACTTTGTTTATTCGGGCTTTGGCCTGACCCCTACTCAATGTTATTAGAGGGGACTGGCTTTTTTTCGCTGTAGTCGTATTTGAATAATTTGCCGTCCACATAGAGTTTATCGTATCTCAAACTTGCTTTTTTACTTGACGCTATCGCTTCCCTCATGAACGGATAAAGAAGTGCCCGCTGTTTTCGTACGCGGTCTGGAAAATCCTCACCGACCCGAATCGAATTGGCGCTCTCATTCTGTTCACGATCTGTTCTACTGACCTGTTTGTAAGTGTTTAAAACCCATTCTTTCTCCTTAAAAAAGGAAAATTTTACAATCACTGGTCTTGGTTTAAATCTAGAAGGGAGTCTATGTGCCCTTTCAATGCTGATACTATTAGGCTCTAGGCCTAGGTCACTGTGTATATAGTCCCTAACCTTTTGTTCCGTGGTATCCCATGATTCTCCGTCATTTTCAGGAATATTATAGAACTTTAGATTTTGACGCCTTGATTGGCCCTCTAAGTTCTCACATTTGTTACACAATTCTTCATTTTTCTTGGTCAATTCTTGAACTTGGTCTTGAACAGTCTTCATGGTTTCATTTAATCTCTCATTTTGTTGCTTAAGTGTTTTGTTTTCCCTTTTTAAGTCTTTTAGGCTCTTGTCCATTTTGTCGAATTTTTTGTCCAGTCTTCGGACACTTTTCTGGATATCAAGCAAGATTGATATGGGAATATTTGCCCCTTGATTCGGTAAATTTTGGTCAATTTCATCACTAGTGTGAAAATCATCGTCTTCTTCATTTTCTGAGTCATATGAATTTTCACTATCATCTTGTCTTGTCCGATCTTGATCTGATACCGATCTCCTAGTTTGAGACATTTCTCTATTTTCATTTCTTGAAGGTGTGGCAAACCATTGGCTGATAGAGGGCTGAGTTGGCTGATCAGTATGGATCAGTTTGGGCCGGTGTATTCGTTAAGATTTGTAGTTCGGAGTCACCTGTCGAATTCGGCCCTCTCCCAGAACCTTCATGCCGTTTCTCTTTAGTTTTACTTGAATTACCTCCCTTTCGTGTCCGAGGTCCTGGATTTCGCTCTAGCCCATTCACCACTAACAACATGAAAAGTATTATCCTTATACAAAGGGAAACATTTGGCAGACTTATGTCAAGTCCGATTTTCTTCTCTCTTGGGGATTTTAAAGGCTGAAAGAATAAGCCGATGGAGATTCGCCATTGTTGTGCGGTGACACCCATGACGGGCCTCAACAGGAATTTTGACGTGACCTCTTTTGAATGAGTTTATATCAGATTAGACGTTCCGCTTCACTGATCTCTCTTTGCAATAGTCAAACTTCTAATTCACAAAGTCATCATTTAATCATTCTCTTTTTCTCACAGTAGTTAGATACCTCTTTCCGACGTTTATCTGTGCAGTTTCAAAGAAAATGGGTTCGTCATTCTGTTGTTTTCAATAATTTTCTGACCCATCAAAAAATAAACAAACTGAACCAAGGGACGCTACTCGTAAACGTTAATTTAGAGCGTAACTAAAGGCGTTAACCTATTTCCCGCGTTAAATTTGGTGACGTCATAAATTTACTAAACAATGGCGGTATAAACAAAAATGACAGTGTAATGCCTGACGCTATTTGTACGCGTTTTTGTAGGTTTTTTGGCTCTTTTTGAAGCATTTCTATGAATCATTTCGCAATCTCCGCTCAACAGATACTCTAGTCTTTCTTTGATGCAATGATAGCATTAATACACGTATTTTCGGGCGTTATCATTTGCTGAGACCCACAAAATAATTTAACGCTCGAGTGCGAAACCATTTTTCGGGTCTCTGCAAATGTTAACCCCCTAAAAACGTAAATTAACCCTATATTACTATTACTAATGTTGATTGATAATTATTTAATGTAAATGACCTTAGATAAATTCCAATAGGTTCTACAGCTAATCTTACCAATTTTTTTTTTTTTTTTTTTTTTTTTTTTTTGTTTTGCGATATGTATTTGCTGTATCATACACGTTGCTCTCATCGAAAAAAAATCTGGAAGATAAAGTAAATTCAAATTGCACAGATATCTGCCCAAAAACATCCAACTTGCCCCACACGCCATCTTTTGAGCATGACAATCGTGCTGTCCAACAAGGAACATTACGCAAAATACGCAAGTGCATCATAGAAATAAATCCCGTTTCGAGAAATATTGTTGGTAAATGATCGTAACATCGCAACTACAGCTTATTCAAGCTGTAGTTGCGATGTTTTGATTATTCACAAACGTTCTAATCAAAAAAGGGGAGCGGATGGGGGCACCATTTTTCGTCACAGTCCACATATCGTCTATATCATATATATTCTGTGGTAGTCTCCTTCACAGCAATAAAAATCCAATTAGCGAGCTCCAATCGATTTTGGCGATAAAGCCTTGTGACGTCAGCACATGTAGACGCTTTACATCCGCCTTTATGTAAAATAGGGAAACAAGAGGGATTTCTCGAAATAAAAGAGGAAAAACGAAGTTCAAAATTAAGAAGCTAGCTTAGAAATAATGAAAAGTATTTACCGTAAAGTTTTAAAGCTGCTCTTTCACAGTTTTTCATCGAAAAATTACAAAACTTATTCTTAGATTTGGAAATGTGCGGAATTCAAATGCGTAAATAGTTGTCTCGAAATTTAAGAATAAATTTTAAAGCGTCAGTAGTTGCTTTATTTTTCAGAATGATTTTTTGCTAGATTCAGGAATATCAGTCTTTCATTCCGTTCATTACCAGATTGAATTGCATTATTTTAAAGGCTTCAACATGATTAGCTAGTTACTTCCAATCATTTTACGAAAAAATATCAAAACTAACATTTTCGCGATCTGTGAAAGAGCAGCTTTTAAAAATAATTAGATTCATAGCAACGATATCATTGGGCTATAAATGTAATAAACTATGAACTACACAAATTCAAAGTGATGAATATAACAGCCGCATTTTATTGATAATAACTTAGTTGCATAAAATAATGACATTCGTTAAGTTTGGTAACTATGTAGATTTACCCATTTTGATATAAACCTGCATACATTACTTACACATTGTTATGTAAAGACCTCGACTTGTTCCGTAATTTTTCGTTGCACAAAAAATAATCAATATTCTTAATTTCGCGTGTTCAGTCCATAATATTTGTGAAAGTAAATGCCTCGCTGATATGTCAAACCGGAGTAACAGAGTTTTTGCATATAAAGCAATGCATTAGCAATATTCTTAATTTTAATCCTTGTCAGGCTGAACTCGGAATAAAAAATGGCCGATTAATAGACGTTTAATTTACAAATAAGAAATAGAGGATAATCAAATGGTTATGTCTGATAAGAAAAACATTTCACGAGAATGCGTTATTAGGCGTTAAAAAACGAGTCCGAAGGACGAGTTTTTCTTAACAGCCTTATAACGTATTTTTCATATCAGACATAACCAGTTTTATATTCTGTTTATTACATTCTCTATAACCCTTTTGTATTTCTTAAATTATACATTTCGTCATTTTCTATCCTCCTCGAAGAAGTATAAAGTTTTTTTGATGCGATAAGAAACATTCTTTAGACCTTGAACAAGTTTAAGACAGGAACGAAAACAATTTGGGCGAATCCTACACTGTATGTAGATTAAGGAACGACAACTGCGTCTGCGATGTAAACATTGAAACACCGGGATTTTCTGGAAATCGACTGGGTACCGAGATGGACATTTTGGAAGAATTGTGCGGTCTGTGATCCCCCAATCCCCTGAGATGAGTATTTATATTCGCCTTAAGCTCGAGCTGGATTGAGTATTTGTCGCTAAAACTGCAATATCATCGGATTTCGAGCCTTCGGAAAACGCCCCAATGTCACAGAAGCGGAAACAGTTGGATTAGGAGCTATTGGTTTTGACTTTTTCAGGATGTTCCCTCGTTCATATTATTGTTCATGATTGTTTTGTTTAGTTTTTGTTTTCCTAGTTCATGTTGGCTTACAATTATTTGATGATCTGATTTTCAGAAGCTTCAGGGGCAGATCTAGAGTGAGGGGGGGGGGGGCTGTCTATCAACAACCCATCTTTAGCCTGATATTTTCTTTTTCATTTGGATATATAATCAAAATTGCATAATTATTTAAAAAAAAATACTCTCAAATTGTAAGTTTGAACCTGCAGATATCATGAACATGTTTCAGGTCTACAGTGTATTATCTCAGTAGTCTGTGCAGGGGCCAAACTGCTTGAAAAAAAAAGTAGTTCCTCCAGTGAAACTGTTAAGTGTTATCGTCACTAGGTGTTATCGTCACTAGTGACGACATCAAAATTAATTACACTGGGAAATCTCAAGAATTCACTGCCAGAAATGTAATAAACATACTTTTTGATTGAATATGTAAATTTTTGCAAAATTCTCAAAATCCTATGTTGTTATAGCTCAATAGAATCGTTTCATTGAGACGATTCTGGTGAGTTTTTACAACATGTGATTCATTTAAGGACTTTTTAAGCAGTCGCTTATTAAAAATGTCTAATATAAATGTCGCTATATAGACGTGGTCGCTCGAGCAAGATTGGCTGTATTTAGAAATGAATTAACTTCCTTTTCGAAACAACAGCACATAACACTTTGTAAGGACCAACAAGAAATACACAGGCCTATTTTTTTAGTAGACAAGTACAGTCAGGAACATGGTACAGATAGTTACATCGTGAAATTGACATTCACCTCAATCAAAACCATTCTAATTCGATCACTCAGCGCTCATATCATTCATTTCAAACACTCATTCAAACCATTCAAAAAAAAAATAAAATATGAAAAATATAGAATCATTCAAATTAAATTTTGAAAGTGAAAAATCGCGATGTCACTGATATAATTCAAATTGTTTGGTTCTCATAGGTTCTTGAAAAAATAGATAGCTATGTATAAAACTTGTATGCATATTTTATGAAAGGGAGGCAATCAATATCGCCCAATTTGTTCATCCTGAACAAAATTTGCGATATTGGATTACCTCCCTTTAGTTTCACTCAAAACTCGCTCCACACACTCATTCAATTTCATTCCTAAATCATTCCCAAATCACTCACCTTGTCAATATCTTGATGTTGTTAACTGTAAAAGTTACAAGTCTAATGAATTTGGAATGATTTTGGATTGAAATTGAATGAGTAAGATGAGCGAGTTTTGAGCGATTTTCATTCGAGATAAGAATAACCAGAAGTTTAAAAGTCAACACCAGCCAATAAAATAATTCAATTATTCTATTGGTTAGATTGATGTGTGAGTCATAAGAGACGACTTCAAAGTGTTTTTAGACAACTCCAAAGCGTTTGATATTGATTGGGAGAGTGTTTGGAATGAATGATTGGGGCACTGAGCGAGTGATTTGGAACGGTTTTGATCGAGATTACTTTCAATTTCACGATTTGATTAATTTTACTGATAGATCCAAACAATGTACTGTTTGCTTTAACGAAGTTCAAAGATGTTATCTCCACTAAATCTATTACGGCTTATATTGGAGTCAAATCATTAATCTAATCAATGTTTTAAACCAGTAACAGTGCTGTTCAAGGATAATATACTAATGGACAAAAGTATTGTCCAGTTTCGCAAATAAGCAAATTAGGCAAAATCTTTTTTGTGGGAATTAAAACATGAATGAATGTAGCTATATTATAAAGAAGACGGTTAAACCTTCCAATCTACGGCGGTTTTGTCAACTTTTGATCTACGGTAAAATGAAATAAAACGACGTAATAACAAGCATGTTAGATTGTAAAATTACGACTCGGTCTAATTCAAGTGAGGGCCAAACTGAGTGAACAAGACACCATGCATACTTGTACACAGTATCCATCTTAATTACATCACGCATAGATTTTTCTCAAAAAAGAAAGTGGTCAACATAACGTTGTTTCAACTGTTTTGGCTAACGTCGTAAAAACGCGGCCTGATGAACCCTAAAATTCAGAAAGAAGGGTACTATGCTTCATAAACAACGCCTTATTAGTTAAATGCGTGTTTCGTTAATCCAAAAAGGACAGAAAACGTCTTTATTTCATGATCCAACAGCATAGCAACAAAATATAAAACGTAAAAACGTAAAAAACGACGTAATAACAAGCATGTTAGATTGTCAGATTACGACTCGGGTTAATTCAAGTGAGGGCCAAACTTGGTGAACAAAACACCATGCATACTTGTACACAGTATCCATCTTAATTACATCACGCTTAGATTTTTCTCGAAAAGAAAGTGGTCAACATAACATTGTTTCAACTGTTTAGGCTAACGTCGTAAAAACGCGGCCTGATGAACCCTAAAATTCAGAAAGAAAGGTACTATGCTTCATAAACAACGCCTTATTAGCCAACAGCATACCAACAAAAAATAAAACGTATACTAAAATGAAAATAACGTTTCTGAGAGGCAACGGATTTTGTACCACTTTTTTTAGTGTTTTCCTATTGAGTTATCAATACAGAAAGACTCTCATGCAAAATTTTACTATGCTATGTCGTATGCAGCGTGAAAAAAGGTCAAAATGTCATCCACGTCGTTTGGACTTAATAAACGTCATTTGTGATCCAATGCCGGTGAAAACAGTCCCTATATTTTGCAGATAAGGCCGATATTACTAAGCAATTATTTTCAAATCATTATCTTTCAAATTCAGAGGTTTATTGAACAAAACAAAATATCTGGACAAAACTTTTTTCCTTAAGTTTATATCCAAATATGAATACAGAGTGCGCGATTTCTCACCATATTGTAAACAATTATCACAAATATTTGTTCATCATCAAGGTTGGAAATAGCTTATATATGAGCCAGTGTGCGACATTTCCAACAATTCAGAATATGCACCTAGCAAATACTCTGGCCAGCCTGTGCATCTGCAGTCTGACCAGAGTCTTCGCTTTGCACTTTACAGATAGATCAGGTCTAGATGTGTCTTCAGACAGCCAGCAAATCTTCCTGTTGTCCTGTGGAACTGTCAAGGCTGCTCAATGTTTGAACCTCATGCATGTTTGAAATTGTTGGAAATGTCACGCACAGGCTCATATAGAATCTGTCATGAGATTTTTTGAGACAAGTTGAGCTTAACCGAGTCTAAATAGAAATGTCATAAAGCGACCCTTAGTGAGGATTCCGATTATCAGTATTTTCACTCGCTTGACACGAAGAAAAATCCTGTAAAGTTTCATTGACCTCTGGTTGATAGTTTTTGAGAATCTTTTAAAGTTAACAGAGTTAACGGAAAATTGAATTCCGCTGAAAATTGTTCTTAGCATCTTTCTTCTTTTATGGAATGTTAAAGCTTTATCAGGCTTCATTATTATATTAATACAAAACATTTATAGAGCACAGGGTCAATAGAATATATTCTTTTGCGTATTACAAGTAAAATGATAAAACTGGTTTCATCTCTATTGATAATGTAATGACAATTTTTGTTGATTGGATATGTTCTGTTTTTTTTTTTTTTGTTTTTTTTTTTTTTTGTAGATCTACGCATTTTAATATTGTTTGCAGTGAATTCCATATTCTTTAATGCTTTTCGGTGGTTTATCGAAAAAATAACGGTAGATTTTCACTTGATAATCTCACCGCAAAAGCAGTGAAATTATCAAAAACTTATACCCTGCTTTTGTGCTTTTCATCCTATCTAACGTCATCTGTGCGGGTCGAAATAAGTGACGTCACAATGAACCCTGCATGGCAATCACGCGCAAAATGTCGCGCTTTACGAAAATATGTCCTAGAAATTTCACACTTTTTGCGGTAAAGAAATAGAATAACCGTTTGTTTCTCGAGTAAGATCGATTAATATTCCATTGAGTGAACAACAAAAGCTATATTTTCACTCGTGGTTCTGCCACTCGTAAAATATAGCTTTTGTTGTTCACAAAATGAATATAAATCGATCTTACACTAAAAAAACGATTATCCTCTATATCTTGGACCTGTGCTGCATAAGGACTTCTCAGCAAGTTGAGTCCTTGTCCTTGGTGTCATCAAAGTACCATCATCTGAAGATCAAAGTGACCTTGCTCTTGATTTAATCATTTGCTGTTTAATCCCTGCTTTTTACGTGCCTGTCATTTTATGATTGAGAAAACATTGTGAAAAAGAAGAAATTGCTTCTGACAAGCAATTTCTTCTTTTCCACACTATTTTCTACTCTACTGAATGGTTATTTTTCAAATTAAATGCACTTTAAATTTTCGTCTGCAAAATCTTTGAATTTGGACAGGACAAAATTTTGTAAAACAGGAAAGGGTTTATTGAAAGGGAAGGGATAGTTCCATGTTCCACATTAAATACCATAACGATGACATTATATTCATTTCGGATTAAGTTCGCAAGTTCACATGCAAACCTAGGTATAATTTGCAAACGCTTTGCACGGTTTAGTAATCCTTAAGTCAAGGCAGGATACGATTTCTTACGCTTTCTGCGAAATAGTATCCGCCATTTTTGTTTTCTATTCTTGTCACCTCGTGACGTTTCTCTACGATTATCTCAAGCGCCCCAAGCAAGTAGGAGATCGCTCGCTAAAGTTTGCAGACGCTTTCTTTTCCGGAATGCAGGGCAGAGTAACATATTTTTACTTTCGACGTGCTTCACTTAAAGTATTTAAAAGATTTCTGTATATAGAAAAAGTAAATATATATATTCGTTCTCTTAAGTTGTTTCTTAAACAAATGAAAATTTGAATTTTGTGTTTGGCATTAAATTGTTAGGCTGTATTTCCCGATTACATGTCAATGTTCACAATTTATTTGGCGTCATTTTGGTGTTTTCCATTTAATTGGATCGTCTTAAATGCGATCACGGTAAGCGTTTAAGAAGGTGTAGGGTCATTAGTGAAAAACGCGCGAAACCGTCATTTTAACGACGTCGTGGTATCGTAAATTTTGAATTGAACGCTAAAAAATTTACACCGTTGAGATTGCGCTAAGAAAAAGTTTCCGTACATACCAATCTTTATGCACATACCTAAAAAAACGCCATTGTCCTCTTCCACCTTAACGTGCTAATTAATAGTAACGTCATAACGTCGAGTTAGCGAAAAAAACTTACAAATATCAGTGTTCATTTACAGCGACGTCGACGTAATTCTTACTGAGGTCATAGATCATCAACACTTGTGTTAGGTAAATTCATGTGTACCGCGAACTTCTCGTGTATTGGAATGAAATATTGAGGGCCTTTTCCTAAAAGGCTATTGAGCACGTCTGGGAATTTTGATCTTTTTTTACTTATAGATCCCAAATAAAGATAGAAAATTAATAGGTGTAATTTGAACGCCAATGTCATAGATTTAACGTCAAAATGTCAACCTTTAAATCTACATTATAAAAAATCGGTGCGGTGAAAGTATCTAAAACTTTCCCTGTTGACCAAACTAGAATTTGAGAATATAATATCAAAATTGGAAAAATTTTCATCGGGCCAATTTTGTAAAACTTTGTTAAAAGCGAGATTTTTGGAACAGTAAAACATGTGAATATTGATTTCAGTCAACTCACATGTCTTCATATTTAGATTTAAAAAAATGTATAGCATTTGGGCTATGACCATTGATTTAGCCTCATTTTGGTGCAATTTGCGGAACGAAAACGTCTTGTATTAAATCGCACTGCGCATTTAAATGGGAAAAGGGTCGTTGGTAAAAAGCGCGCCAAATTGTGAATTTTACGACGTCATGTTAACGTTATTTCTAAATAAAAAAAGCAAAAGATATACACCGTTGAGATCGCATTAACTTATATATTACATAGATACCAAAAATTATCCACTTCTCTAAAAAAACGCTATTGTCCTCTTCCACCTTAAAACACTATTTTCGGGTGCATGGATATCATTTCAAATAAAGTTGGAAAATCCCAATGAATGTTAATAAAAAATGAAAAATATTATCGACATTTACCTTTTCTATATACAGAAATATTTAAAATACTTTTAGTGAAGTATGTCAAAAAAATCTTCTTAAGGAAGATCACGATAAGCGTTTAAAAGGTGAAATGTCATTTGTGAAAAACGCGCGAGATCGTCATATTAACGATGTCATGGTAACAGAAAATTCTGAATTTAACGTTAAAAAATATACACCGTTGAGATCGCACTCAGACAAAGTTTCAATAGATACCAATCTTTATGCACTTATCTCAAAAAACGCTATTGTCCTCTTCCACTTTAAAATGCATTGGCTGACGTCATTTGGCAAACGGCGTCACAAGTTTTTCGGAAAGCCTGAATTTCTGAATTTATCGGAAACATTCAGGTCATATTATGAATAGAATATCAAATTTTCACTCGGAAATCATTCCAAAATCAATCACCTTGTCAATTTCACGATGTTGTTTTTAACTGTAAACTGAAGGGGTCGTCTTTAAAAGATCAGCTTTGCCAAATGGTTAAGGTTGATGATTTCAGGAAGTCCCAAGCAAACAATGCGCAGCATTTACGATAGTAAATTACAAATCCATGGTTTAGAGCGAAAGATTTGTATATGCCTATAAATTAATTGGCATTTACAACTACTTCGAGCTGGTCCGTCAAATTGCGAAGAAAAATCATCTGACTAAACTAAGTATTGGGCGAGATTTACGCCGTATAACTTCACAAAATTTGGGATCCAAACATCCAAAAACTAATGGGTTTATAACATGGTTAATGAAATACAATCGTAGGAAAAATACTAACACTGTTGTATTGTCTGAGTTGTTCACTGCTCCTAGTTCGTCACTAAACACTATTACAATAGCTTCATAAATAGAAATTGTTATTGCGAAAACAAGCGAAACCATCCCCATGATTAAGGTCTGCCGTCGGACACTGGTATCATCACCCTCGCTTAAACTCATATACTCCTCGGTTGATCTAGAATTGCGCTGTGCCATAAGTAGACCCTGTTCCTCCCCGGTGACGCCTAGTTTTCGTCCACAGACTTTTCGTGCGATGGATATGTACAGGATCAATGTGACTATCACTGGTATGAAGATAATAATTCCTTCTGCAATACCGATCACTGTGGAGATAAGTAATTTATCTTTACCTGGCCAGCACATAGTAACGGTGACATTGTTAGAATCTGTCATTATAACAGTTCCTGCAGTAATAGCCGGTGTTGACAATAACAAACACCACGTGATTATTCCAACACAGAAGAAATTAGCAACCTCTGGTGTTAGCTGGGTTTGATCAGGTAAGCAGATCTTTTTGTATCTTTCTATCGCAATCACAAACAAGCAGTAAACGTCCGCGAAAACAGTAAACGCATTCGAAAATATCTTTGTTTTACAAATTATGTCACTCTTGAACGAGTACCAAAATAGATGAGCCAAAATCTCCCCGGGCATAGCCGTTAAACAGCTTAGCAAACCTATAATTCCTAGAAAAACTACAAAGGTCCTAAATGTGGATCTTTCATAGCGAAATCCGAACACAAGCAACACGATGGAGTTACCTATCAATCCTAAGACCAACTCTACTCCGATGAAGATGGTAACTGGAAAAGCATCGTCCCGAAAATCTTCTATTTTCGTAATAACGCTCTGATTTAGTCCAGAAAAATTCATGATCCAACACTATGTAAGTTTATAATTTTTGTATTTGATTTAAATTGCCGAGTTCAAAAAGGCCCTTTGACTCATGTATATTGTGAGAATGACAAATCGTTCCCTCGGTTTATTAAAATATCCTAGCATCATCAATAATAATATGAAGCTATGGTATTTTAGAGGTAAGCCAAATTATCTTCTTATCTCAATCACTGACCACTTAGCGGCCCAGAAGAAGCTCTTATTCGCACTTAGACCACGAAGAGAAATGCTGATAAATATGTCGCCTTTATTCTGAAGAAGTATAAAAACATATTGCGATTACTTAGTATGAATAAACGAAGCGGATTCTCATATCAGTGTGATTTGATATTCTTCACTTTAAAATAAATTAGCTAGAGATAAGTGAAAAAGGCATACGCTTTATGATGCAAGCATGAAACTTCAGTGCATGTTTGTAGATAAAGCCATCTAGTTTCAAAAAATATCGTTAGCCATCCGAAATTCAACATGGCCACCATCTTCATTGAAGAGACAACACCTGGACTACTTTGCATTCCATATTTAACCGGTTTCGACAATTTCTCTGCCTAATAAATATACTTAGTCGAAAAATTAGCATTACTTGACATATTTGAGAGAATATTTTACTTTATCTTATAAATATACAAATATCCGTATGATAAAATCCCGTATGATATTTTTCATGATATCACATTTTTTTTTTTAATCAATGATATAATGCATAGAAACTTGGATTTCGGTTAGAAACATCGACGAAAACAAGACAAATAGAGATTATAAGATAAATATAATACGTACTTAGTGTATTGTATGAAAAAATATCTAACTCGGCTGTGAGAATTGATATTTGTCTCGGCAGAGCCTCGACAATTTTCAATTCTCCCAACCTCGTTAGATTTTTTTTTTTCGTATAAAACACTAGGTACGTATTATATATGTATCAGAAATGTTGTAATTAAGCGTACTTACGCATTGTAATCTTATCTGTAATCAATAGATCTATGCTAATGTTACGTCCCAGCGTTGATTCTGCAACGCCCAAACATAACCGTATCATAACCGATAGGGATCAGTGTCTTTTTCACTGCGGTTATTGGAGTATAAAGTGCAGTTGCCTTAGCACATGGCAAATAACGCTCGTGTTATGTTTAAGCCATGTGCTAAGGCAGTTGCACTTTATACTCCAATAAACGCAGTGAAAAAGACACTCAGCCCTTATAATTGCAATCCTCTAGATCGAAGAAACTATTAAAGTCATCGGCCAAATATTAAAAATTCAAGTCTACTTTCTGGGCGTATAGATTACACGAGCTATTTGTTTCTTGTTTCTGCCAAGTTAGTCTGTATTTTTAAACGGAAACGGCGTGGTCGGTCTTAGTTGAAAGGGATGCTTGATGGTCTTCGACGACTCGCTGTTTTCTAAGTTTACGACGGCTCAGAATCAGAACTGTATGCTTGTAATCGTAAATTCTTTCGAAAATATCTCAATTTGTAATAGATTAAATAGCAATTATCTTTGGTGATCTGGATGAGGGGTTAATTTAAGTTCTTACAACACAGGACTTGCAGATCGAAGGTAGGGGGTTTCCCGAAGGACCTATTGCATTTTATAGAAAAATAAAGTGCAACGGATATCCCCACGTGATGCGATTTAAACCAATCAGAATTCTCTATTTTATTGTATTGCAATTATCTATAATTAAAAGTACCATCTGATTATGGAATGTTATCTTATAACTATACAAATATCTGTGTGATAACAACCCGTATGATATTTTTATGATATCACATAGTTATTTTTTGAACAATAACATAATGTGGCTATTTTTAGAAACTTGCATTCCAGTTAGAAACATCGACGAAAACAAGACAAATAGAGGTTGAAAGCTAGATATAATACGTACTAAGTGTATTGTATGAAAAAATATCTAACTCGGTTGTAAAACTAAGTAGGCATTATAAAGAGAATTGCCATTACTGTATTTGTCTGTTTTTTCCATCGTCGTGTGTCTGATAACTTATGGTAAATTGCCCTTTACTTTAAAAAGAAATACACGAATTCTAAAAAGAATGTCAGGATCCGAGATTATAAAAAAATGTTTATTCTTAATCCAAAATTTTCTCAAATTTCAATTTGAAATTAAAGCCGTAATTTTGTTTATGTTTACTCATTTTAATGTTTTTAACATAAAAGATAACATTAATAAGTTGTTATAAATAACAACTTATCAATATTATCTTTTGTTTTCATACATTTATTTAAATTTTAACTTTGAGAAAATTCTCAGTTGATCCTGAGAAAAGTTTTATTACCTTGTGCCCTGGTTCTTAGTTATTTTTATTTCAAAAATGCACTTCCATGAATTCAATGATTTTTAATAATGACTAAAATTACTTTTAAACCGGTTGAAGTCACTAATCTTACATTTGTCATTATATCCAACTTTGATCCACACCACTTCTGCTTCAATGAGAATGCACAAGTACTCTCGTGGAATAAGTTTGCAAATAAAGTTTGATGGTTGTCTTTAGCTCTTTTGATTACTATGTCATTTAATAGTAGTAACTCCCCCCCCCTCCCTACAGAAATCATTTCCGCTAAAGGCGACATTGACATGGGAGAAACTTAGAACATCATTTTTGCCGAATGGAAAGGACCTATGCTTATTGTCATGATTACCATTTTGTAAAAGGTATTACTTCATAAAAAGAACAACAGGGGAGACATCATTTTAAGCTTGTCTATTTATTTTCGGGGGGGGGGGGGGGGGGCAACATTTAAAGTAATTGTGTATTGACTCTGTTTTTCTTTGCGTGTGTGTATGTGGTTGATTTTCACATTAAAATGTGTTGTATACTCCGCGAGGACGTCTATGCATATCTAAAATTGAACATGGAAAATAAGACTACCAAAATTTTAGTTAATGGCTACCATTCTGTGGACCAACTACCACATTCAAAATAGATGTGTTTTTTAATTATGCATTTAGCATTTTTAATAATGGCTACCATTTAATGGACTAACTTTCACTTTAACTTTCAATACTTGAGAGGTTTTGATATTTTTTCTTTACCTTTGACATATCCTGTTACTCAATTAGAAGTACTAAGAGGTGGCTGCCACTTCGTGGAATTTAAGAGCCTGAAAAGTGTGTTTATCACTTTTAGAATGAATAAATTCCTGATCATTATTTATACATGTAAGTCATTTCAGATATATTGATAAAACCTACTTAACTCGGATTTCGTTTATCATTTCTAAGAATTTTAAAAAGTATACCGGATATTTCTACAGAAGTACATCCAAGAAGGTGTAATAAATTCGAAACAGTAAAGAGTGCATAATTCACAAATATTTTGTCTCTAACAAAAAATTATGTGAACTTTCTGATGAATGCCAGACAGTTCTCAAATTAGACATGATCAATACAAAATGAGTTTGGGGAAATCAAATTTCAGTACTGGCTGCCATCTTCTAGATATATGATCACACCTAAACTACCCATTTTGTGTGATGTTTTTGTCTGATTTTGTAAGGAACTATATTTTTTGCATAAAAATACAGGACTTGCCAATGATAGTTCCATTTAAGCGCTGCCAAAGTGTCGAAAAACGATAATTTAGCGTGATATGCCAGCCGTCTGGACAAATGGTCAACATATGGGAAAATTGAGATGGATAACGGCTTTTCTCAAAACAGCAATGATTCATGTATGATAAATCATCTAATGGACTCGACAAAGTAATTTATATTTAACATGGAAACAAGGAACGAAAAGTATTTAGAAATCGTTTTCCCCGGAACAAGAATGCAGACAGCTTTCAAAATTGGTTTGAGGCATGATCTACTGGTACTCTGTTAATTTAATCATATCATTCCTCAAGGCCAAATTGGGGCGGCCAGGGTGCATCCTGTTTTTTTTTTAACAGAAAAATTGAAAAATCAAGTATTTTTCTCTGAAACCTGAGAGCAGACAGCTTTCATTTTGGTATGTATCATCATCTAGTGGACTCGACAAAGTAATTTATATCAGGATGCACACGTGTTAATGACTGTTGACGACAACCTTTTGAAAGAGCCCAAATACTGTAAAGTAAACTCACCAAATTACGCGTGACTTAACCAGAACGCTTACATCCAGCCTTTCCAGAAAAATTGGGGGCGAAATTTCTTTGTATATGGGAGATCCTGACAAACATTTTTGCATCAATAAAAACATTCCTTGGTGTGCAATATATTCCAAATAGACTCCTTGGCTGATACGGAAATTGGAGAAGATCTTAAAGGAATGATCTACAGCGCTAAAGATAGATATTTAGCCTATTTTTTGCTCCCCCAAAAATGTCGGAGCATATAGTCGCCTGTTTGTGCGCGCGACCGACCTTCGGTCCACCCGTCCGTCTGAAACCAATTTTCCAGTAAAACCCTCACCAAATTGGATAAAATTTCAATTACAAAACAAAGCATAAACTTAATAAGAAATACCCAAGACACAAATTTGCCATAAGTATGCAATAGTGAGGGATATGTCCCTAATATTTCCAATGTGTATTATTTGACACCCTTCAGTAGATAACTAAACCAAGGTTACCAGTCAAGGTCAAAACCATTATTCAAATTCAAAATTTGGATAATGTTAACTCTAAAATTGGCCGTAAGTTTGCAATAGTAAGGTATATACCCCTCATATTTCCAATGTGTATAACACGTGGCAAGACTCGTCAGTAGATAACTACACTAAGGTCATCAGTCATGGCCAGTGTCATATCATCAAGTTCCATCATTAAAAATCAGACCTCTTTAGATTGAATTTTTCTCAATATTCCTAAGGGTACTAAATTATTATCCAAAATAGTTGTACTCTGTTTCAATATTTCGACTATAAGCCTTTATCAAGAAATCAAAATATGAATATAAGTTTTTCACATATTTTCAGTCATAGTCCACCATTTTAATGAAAAGTTATACCAGGATTTTGTTAATAGAATAGTGACGTCGTTTTGGCGCATTAACGTCATTCGGCGCATTAACGCCATTTGGCGCCAAAATACGGTGTGGTACAATGTAACATCATTAGTATGTTGTGAAGAGTGATCTGTACGAAATTTTTACATTACATCCACTAGGCCTGACAGTCTGTAGTCTATGTATCCAGTCTCCCTCTATGAACTGGCGCTCTACTGTTCTCAATGTGACAAACTTACAAAACCATTACAGCTATGTCGTGTTGAGAGTGATCCATGTTGTGTTTGACATTTGATTTCGGCATTTATAAAGAAGAAATTGATAAGGCAAGTAAGATAATTCGTATGTCACTGCATCGAAAGATCGGGGCATGATGTTTTACCGTTGTCCGACTGTCTGTACGTCCGTCTGTCAGTCAGTCAGCAAAAAACCATCAAAACTTAACTTTGTCTATAACTTCAAGGCTAAAATACAATGCTCATATTTGGAATAATTATAGACCTCGGTGATGCACATCTAAAGATACCAAAGTCAAGGATATTTGAACAGGTCAAGGCCATCTGTCCTGGTCAAAGTTTGGAAATATCACTGTTTCGGGGGCATTCATGTTTCACAAACACATCTTGTTTATGATATTGTTGCAAGATACTTGGATAACAGAAATGTTTTATTTTGGTTTGAACTATCAAAGTCTTTCACCGTCAAAGCACAATGGAAGCTCGTCTGAATAAAATTCAAAAATGTCCCAGGTTCGAACCGCGACAGTGTCACTCATCGGTTTCGACTATTTGTCTCCCATCAATTGGACGATAAATGATCAAGAAATAAACGAGTCATCTACAAACACATAGAAAACGAGGAATAGTCCAGTTGTTATCTGTTTGAAATAATGAGGTAAACATTTGGTATGTAATGAACACGAATTTGATAAACTTGATGCCCGCAAGGCCGAGCAATATTTCATAAAAAGTCATCTTCCGAATACTATTGAACAAGAGCTCTAACTTAAATTTAAACTATTTCTGGTTCTCTAAAGAAGAAAAATAAAATCAGAGCTGCAGATAGAGGTGGTATTTGGTATATCATATTGAAATATACAACTCAAAGTTTGCTACGCACCAAACTTTTTCGCTGTCCTACAGGAGCTGATTTGAAAAAAAAAACATTCGTGTTTGTGTTTGAAATTGTACAATAATGTATTGACAAGATATCTTATGTATACATTACCAAATTTGACACGCAATTTTCTCGCGAGATTCGTGCAAAATGGGGAACACTGGTTTCTTACCTGCCCTTTCTCATTTTCTACATGTACTGGTTTCGTGTAGATGCTGAGTTTCTGTTTTTCAGTACTTTATTGACTTTTAAGTCATTACTCATGGCTAATCCAAATGTCAGACGATAACAATCTGTCGAACAAATGAGGCGGGCTCTAGGAATGGTGGAACAAGGGGCTTCCCACCGTGGTGTTGACATGGTACTGGGGGTATACCATACTGTTGTAACAAGAGCTTGGGCACGATGCCAACAGTATGGTACACCTAGAAGGAGACATGGTGGAGGTAGGAGTAGAGCTACCACCGACGCAGAAGACCGTTTTTTTTGTTGTTGTTTTGTTTGGTAATTCAAGCCCGAGAGAACAGGTTTGCTACGGCAACGCTGCTACGTTCTGACCATCAAAACGCCTCGGGAGTGCGACTTTCGATTCAAACCATACGAACACGACTGCATGAGCATAACCCGAGGCCAAGAAGACCATGTATTCGTATTCTGCTGTCCCGACGTCGGTTAACATGGACATTGGACCACGTTGGCTGGCGCATAAGACGCTGGCGCCCCATGCTATTCACGTGTGAGTCCAGGTATTGCCTGTACTACATTGATAGGCGGACGAGGGTATGGAGAAGGTCGGAGAAAAGGTTTATGCAGCAATTATTGCTAAGTACGCTCGTTATGGGGTGGGTCCATCATGGTTTGGGTGGCATCAGCTGGGATGGGCGGACTTATCTTGCTATTTTAGAGAGATAATTTGACAGCTCGTAGGTACATTTATGAAATCCTCAAAACCCGCGTAAGATTTTACGCTGGTGTTACTGGGGATGGATTCATTTTAATGGATTATAATGCCAGTCCACACACGGCCCGTATAGTCCAAGAGTATCGCCAAGAAGAGGGCATTCCACGTCTGGACTGGCCGGCTCGCTCACGGGACTGAATTCCGATAGAGCATATGCGGAATGAGCTACAGGTCCGAGTTTCGGCTCGCCAGGTCCAGCCAAGGACACTCCAGGAGCTCGGCTAGACCCATAGAGAAGAATGAGCTGTTATTCCCTAGAGAGTAATCGAGAACTTAATCAGGAGTATGCAGAGGCGCTGTCAGGCTGTCATTAACAGTGCCGACTCTCATTCTCGTTATTGAACGAAATGCAATTGAAAGAACACCGTTTTAGTCAAATTCGATTTTTTTTCAATTTTCAAGAAAACAGACCAATTTCTAGGGTCTCCCTGTTTGGTCTACGTTTTAAGTCTTCTTATCATTATAAATCTTTATTTTCTTCTTAAAATTTCATCAACTGATAACAGTCGACCATTTTCCAACATTCTTATAAGCGAATTTCATTTTTCCAGAAATTATAGTATAAAAAAAGGTTTGGTGCATAGCAATCTTTAAGTAGTATAATTCACTCAAACCCTATCTTGTGGGTACTCATTGGAATTGTCTCAATGAGACAATTTAAATGACTACCAACATCTTCAGGTTTCATTCAGAAAATGACTGGAGCTGCCCCCTCTTATTTTTACCGCTGTAAGTTTGAAAGAAGAAACCCTTCAAAATCGCCTACTCATAAGTATGAGACATTTGGTGAGAATCATTGTTCTAAGCACCAGTAAGACATTAATTTACACACAAAAAAATAAGTTAAACCCTGCTCTGCGTTTAGGCTGACAAGACGGTGCAAACTGTTTTCAAATTATACCCCGCTTTGCACGCAATCTTGCATGAAAAGCGACGTATGATATGAAAATAGTTTGCACAGTTTTGTCATCCTGGACACAGGGCTGTTATCAAAATATTTCCGAAGTTGCTGGGCCACAATATGACCGGAGAGACATTTATCAAAACATTTAAAAATTTTCTCATCCTAAATCTTCAGTTACTTACAGTTTTCAAAAAGAGATTATTGTTAGTCTTATATAAATATTAAAGCCCTATGCTTTTGTAGCCCATAAAAATCAAAGAAAATAAAGATGTTTTGAAACCAGATACTTGCATAATCAGGTGAGCGATATAGTACTACTTTGGTTCAGTTGTTTATGTATGCTAACCTTGAAAAGCCACACTTCTCCAAATACGCTATCTGTTCAACGCTTATAAAGAAAGAATAAGAGGACAAAGAGTCAGCTGTAGGATACACAGATTATGTAAATAGAGATTAATATGTTTGTGTCTTAAAATAACAATGTTATCTAGTCGAGGTTGTAAGAATTTATCAGGACTAAGCTTTGTTGAGTCATGATAATTTCTCTCAGCCGAGACCAGATAATATTGATATTTTAAGACACTTAAATTCTATTCTATTTAGCAAACAATCATTTGTCAGCCATTTTATAATAATATACCCTTAAAAAACAAATAAATTCAGGTGAAAGTGTTTGCATATTGTTTCTAAAATTTGACCGCCTGTTATCATGTTATGTTATCAGCCAGGTGTTTGCAGGTCAATCATGACTTCAGTGATTGAATAAAAAGTAGTATTTGTAAATTATTTGAAAGAAAGCCATTCTAGACATTTGTAGCGCATTACGAAATCAGGTCTTTTCCTTCAACGATACGTCCACCGCATCATTCCTGATTCAGATAACGCGTGTAGAGAACAATAAAGACATTGACTTAAATATTAACCTGCTTAATTATATTTTTGTCTCAAATAAATTGAAATTTTTGGGGGGCATTTCAACCACTGTTGCTCAAGCTTTCACATAAAAACTAGTTAGAAAGCAGACAGTATAGGGTAAGATAAGACCGAATCATTGCAAGATAGTAAAAATAGCATATCTACAGAATCATAAAGCAACGATGGCAAGTAATGGTTCTTTACTAAATGATACCATCAATTTTAAATGTGCGCCTAGCAAAGACTCTGCATCTGCACAGTTTGACCAGAGTCTTCAATTTGCGTTCTATAGAAACTTAAAGTATCATAGTATCTTTAAATTGCACTCTTTGGCTGACTTTTCTGCTCAATGTTTGCAATACACTCACACGTCAAACTGTTGGAAATGTCATACACACAATCAAACAATACTTGCAGAAAATGTTTATCTGACTAGACTTAGTACAGGTCGTGATCTACGTCGTATAGCTTCACAAAATTTTGGATCCAAGCATCCGAACACTACTGGATTTATAACTTGATTGATAAAATACAATCGTAAGAAAAATACAAGAGTGATTGTATTGTCCGATATCATTGATTCGAGTTCTTCACTAAACAGCATTGCAATAGATACATATATAATAATTGTCACCGCATAAATAAGAGAGACTGTCCCCATGACCAAGGTCTGCTGTTGGAGACTGTTGTCGTCGCCTTCGCTTAAACTCGAATATCCTTCAGATGATGTAGTATTTCGCTGCGCCAGTAGCAGGCATTGTTCCTCCAAGGTACCACCATATTTCCGTCGACAGATTGTCCGCGTAATGGACGTGTACAGGATCAAGGTGACTAAAACCGGGATGGAGATAGAAACTAAGTCCGCAACAGCGATCACTGTGAAAACGAATTGTTCGTTTTTACCCGGCCTGCATATTGTGAAGGTAACATTGTTAGAATCAGTTATCTCAAAAGTTCCCGAAGTAAAAGCTGGTATTGATAACAACATACTCCACGAAATTATTCCAACACACAAAAAATTTGCGGCCTCTGGTGTAAGCTGGGTTTCGTTTGGTAAAGTGATTTTCTTATATCTTTCAATAGCAATCACGAACAAACAGTAAACGTCCGCAAAAATGGTAAATCCATTAGCAAAGCTCTTTGCCTTACATATGATGTCACTCTTGAATGAGAACCAAAAAAGATGCGCTAAAATCTCCCCGGGCATAGCTATTAAACAACTTAGTAAACCTATTAATCCTAAGAAGAGGACGAAGGTCCGGTACGTGGATCTTTCATATCGGAAACCGAACACAAGTACCATGATGGAGTTACCTATCAAACCTAAGACCAATTCTACTCCAATGAAGATGGTCACTGGAAACACATCGTCCCGAAAATCTTCTGTTTTTGTGTCATCACTCTGATTTAGTCCAGAAAAAATCATGTTGAAACACAAACTTAAAGTTCGTTCATTTTCATATGGAATTCAGAAGAACTTGTAAAGGTTTGTTTTTCTCATGATAAGGAGACGAAATATTTGTAATAAGAGGGTTGTCTGATATGCATCTTTTTTTTTAATGCTTTTTGGTGGTTTATCGAGAAATAACGGTAGATTATCACTTGATAACCTCACCGCAAAAGAAGTGAAATTATCAAAAACTTAAACCCTGCTCTTATGTACATTTCATCCTATCTGACGTCATCTATGCGGGGCGAAATAAGTGACGTCATAATAAACGTTGCATGGCAATCACGCGCAAACTGGCGCGCTTTACGAAAATATGTCCTAGAAATTTCACATTTTGTCTCATTTTTTGCATAAAAGAAATAGAATAATCGTTTGTTTTTCGTGTAAGATCGATAAATATTTCATTTCGTGAACAAAAAAGCCACACTTTCACTCGTGGCTCTGCCACTCGTGAAAATATAGCTTTTGTTGTCCACTCAATGAAATATAAATCGATCTTACACCGAAACAAACGATTGTCCTCTATTTAAGGTTCATGTAAAGTGTTTGAGACCCAATTTTAAGGACACTTCATTAGCCAAGAAAAAAGCAGTACGTCCAGGTATATCATATTTCAAAATGAAGGCATTCATGAGCACAAGCAGTTAAGCAACATAAGGCTGCCATAGCTATAGCGGTATAGCCTAAACATTGTGGAAAATGGTCGTTTTGTACAGAACAAGCAACTGACTAGGAGTCTTGTTCTTATGACATCTAAAATTTAGGATAACCCTTTGTTCGATTTTTACAGGTAAATCATATAGCAATTTAAATGTTCGGACTGAAGAATGTGTTCGAGAGTTCGACTGTCTCGGTGTGCGAGCTTCCAAGGTCGAACACGTTGAACTATGAACAAAATCTACCGGGACTAGGAGTCTTGTTCTTATTTGTTTGTTCGAGAAACTGAAGTTTGACTGTAGTTTGTAGAAAAAGACTGAAATTTCTGAATGGCCTAGAGTCTGTCAAAGATACGGCAAATTCATGTCAACCAGTGACATTATCAGGAAAGACAAACGTCTCAAAAAGACCAGAAAATAATTGATAGTGATGACAATTACACGATTCGAAATATAGCCAAAGCTGTTGTACTATTGAATTAACTATTTGTACAGAACATATCGAACAACCCTCGTATATGTATGAAAAATAACGTTTACTTAAGCTTAAGTAACACGAAAGGCAACCAAACGAATCATGCAAGCTTTATCAACTAAGTACTTTCAAGGAGCCCCTTGTTCTTACTCAGGTCAAAAGTAAGACAGCTCATACGTGTATTTTTTCTTTATATCTTATAAATATACAAATATCCGTATGATAACAACCCGTATGATATTTTTTATTATATCACATAGTTATTTTTAGAACAATAATATAATTGGGTTATTTTTAGAAAGTTGCATTTCAGTTAAAAACATCGACGTAAACAAGACAAATAAAGGTTATAAGATAAATATAATACATACCTAGTGTATTGTATGAAAAAAATGTCTAACTCGGTTAAGACAATTGATAATTGTCTCGGCAGAAACTCGACAATTTTCAATTCTCCCAACCTCGTTAGATATTTTTATTCATACAAAACACTAAGGACGTATTATATATATCTTATGCCTACATCTAGCATTTCAGTCGTTTGTTTGCTCTTTTCTGTAGTTAGACTTTGACTAAAATGGACAAACCTACATCCAGGGTGGCATAACTGTGTGATGTATTATTGGCAAACAATACAATACATATTTAATACATACTTAGTGTAATATATGAAAAAAAATATCTAACGAGGTTGGGAGAATTGGTCATTGTCGAGGCTCTGCCAAGACAATTATTAATTCTCACAACCGAGTTAGATATTTTGTTCATACAATACACTAAGTATGTATTATATTTATCTTATAACCTGTATTTGCCTTCTTTTCGTTGATGTTTTTCACTGAAATGCAAGTTTCTAAAAATAACCGCAGTATATAATTGTTCTAAAAATAACTATGTGATATCATAAAAAAATATCATACGGGATGTTATCATACAGATATTGGTATAGTTATAAGATAAAATACAATACAATATATTTCATTTATCTCGGTTCCTTGACAGAAAGCATGAGGAATAACGTCTACAATTGTAACGGTGTGAAGGTACAATAAAATGAGTTATGATCAATGATGTTTTTGCATACATGATTGGGTCATCGTACGGTCCGTGACGCACACTAACACGGAACTGCATTCGCAAGGCTCTAAAGTAGGGATCGTCACATGACGTAATTCATTTGTTTTGTGGAAGAGCTTAACACTTTCCTATTTTACAAAATTTTGGACCTGTCCAAATTCAAAGGCTTTGCAGACGAAAATTTAAAGTGGGTTTAATTTGAAATATAACCATTCTGTAGGGTAGAAAATAGTGTGGAAAAAGAAGAAATTGCTTGTCAGAAGCATTTTCTTCTTTTTTCACCATGTTTTCTCAATCATAAAATCACAGGCACGTAAAAAGTAGGGATTAAACATCAAAGGGTTAAATGAATTGGAACAGGATTTGGATACCGCTCCCCCACTACACCTTTCTCTTGGAAAAAAAAGTGCGTAAGAAAGCGTTATCCGCATAAATCATTACATGTTTCAGATCTGGTAGCAACATAATGATTCTCTTCTTTGTCGAAAAAATAAACTCTGTCTCAATTAAGTCAGTTTGCACCGTTTTTCATCCTGAGAGCAGTAATGGTCTGTCATAGATCTAGCTCGTAAAATTCATGCCACACCTCTAAAAATTTTTTGCTAAAACAATGGCGAACTGGTGGTTTAAAATGCTCCAATCTGCAATTTTTGATGTCAATTCATCCGTTTCATATCAAGATATAAATCATTTGCAGAAATTAATTAATACATGAAGGTTTTGACGCTTCAGAACTGATCAGATATGCGACTTTCTTTTGGCGTTTATGGCGTCTTTTTCTGTTACAGATAAAAAAAAATTAAAAATAAGTGCTACGTATAAATGTTAATTTAAATACGAAAGTCCTACATATCAAAAACAGAAGAATTCAGACAGGCATGAATAAGAATCTTTTTTTCATTTTTTTAAAGTGTTATTTAATTTATTCTTTCTTTAAGCCTAAAAACCTTTTTTATTAAACATATCCCTGATAGAAATATCAGAACCCAAAATCTAAGTGGCCGTTTAGAAAATTGTTTCGATGTAATGGTGATATTTTAAGATCACATATTTTTATATCATAATTTCAAACTTTATTTTTGGTCACCTTATGAATGGTTAAGAATATATTCTCCTTTTCCCTGAAGTTACTTTTCGTTAACAACTTCAATGTTTTCTTTGATCGATGCCTTTATTCAGGTTTGTAATAAAAAACTTTGATAAATCAACATTGACTTCAAGGCTTCACATTTCACATATGTTCTTACTTTTGTTACTTTTTTTTACTTCTTAACTTGAATAAAGAGAATAATATGAAAGTGTCTTAAAATATCAATGTTATCGGTCGAGATTGGGAGAATTTATCATTACGAGGCTTTACCGAGTCATGATAATTTCTCGCAGCCGAGACCAGATAACATTGATAATTCAAAAACTTACATGTTATTGTATTTATCGTACAATCATTTTTCCATGGCTTATTTATAAGAAACCCATAATAACCAAATAATTTCAGGTGCAAGTGTATGCAAATGGTCTATAAAAATAGACTGTCTGATATCATGTAATGTTATCAGACAGGTGATATTAGGTCAATACTTGCTTCATTGCATGATAAATAAGCCATATCATATCTTTTGAATTGAATGATAAATGAAAGAGTCTTCATTTTTTCAAATGAAGTATAAAGAGGCGGTTTAAAAAAGGTAATGGAAAACAAGATCATATTTACTTCATTTTAAGGCTCATATGCCGTTTTCTCGTATCAAATCATTGTTCTTAGATAATCGCAATTTTCTAATGATTCAGAAAATCAAAGAGCCATCAACCACCTTTTTATGTTCTTGAGCTTTATCCCTGGTCTTAGTGGCAAATCTTTATGACAAGAAAGGTGTTCGTTCGACTATAAAATCATAGACGCGTCAACTTATAAGACTTTGTTGGAAGAATTTAAACTGAGCCTGAATTCCCTCATCTTCACGAGTCAAGGGGTATCGAATCGATAGCTTCTTCTCATCATATTTTGGTCTTGACGTCAGGTCAAGTTTATTTCCTTCGAAAATAAAGTCTTGTTCAAAATACTCTGTGTCCTAAAAAAACACTTCAAGCAATGTTAAAAATGTGACATTTGATTTCCAAATTCGGTCATATTTACTTCTGTCAAGAATTCTTAACTAGCGTACACAAAAACTTAAGCAAACATATTTAACTTAAGGCCGGTGAATGCTATTTTGTGAAATTGATATCATTTATATCTACGTAAATACTAAATTGCACTATCAACAAATTATACACTGAAAAGGCTATAAATACGAAATTCATAGGCCTATATTACGAATTTCTGGATCATACTTCGTATGTGATCGTTTAACACAAGTTTAACGGTACACCACATATGCTCTCCTTCTCTTATGGCTCTCTCATCTGCTTCTCTGCGGAAACTAACCCTAAGTTAAGGATGACCGAACGGTGCAAACTGTTTGCTAATTTAAGCCCGCTTTGAACATAAACTTTCGTGCAAAGCTGTGTAAATGTGCAAACAGCATGTGCAGTTTTTATCTAACACAACAGATCGGTGTATAAACCAACTTGTTGATTAATTGATTGGTTGATTAAATGATTGATTGATTGATTGATTGATTGATTGATTGAATGATTGATTGATTGATTGATTGATTGATTGATTGATTGATTGATTGATTGATTGATTGATTGATTGATTGATTGATTGATTGATTGATTGATTGATTGATTGATTGATTGATTGATTGATTGATTGATTGATTGATTGATTGATTGATTGATTGATTGATTGATTGATTGATTGATTGATTGATTGATTGATTGATTGATTGATTGATTGATTGATTGATTGATTGATTGATTGATTGATTGATTGATTGATTGATTGATTGGAGTTTAACGCCACTTTCGACATTTTTTCAGTTATATGGTTGTTCAGTACAACCACCACATCCTTTCCGAGCCTCTAGCTGCTATCTCACATAGGTCTGCGATTATCAACCCATTGGTGAGAGACAAACAGTCGGCGTCGGGGTTCGAATCCGGGATCTCTAAATTGACAGCTCGGCGCGCTACCAACTACGCTATGACGGCGGCCCTTACACGTTGAAGGTGCAGGTATATAAACGCCCTTTCCGAGAGCTACACATGCCTGCATTCTTACTCTGCTACTTGGGATTAAGCACAGGAAACCGAGAATCGCCTTATATAGACCAGCAAAAAGAAGAATCTGATCAGTCTGTGCTCTCCGGGCAGTCCGACATTTTTCCTTTTCGCCTGGCAGGTCAAAACTTTTAATTGACCGCTTTAATAAAGCATGGAGGTAATACTAAGTTTATTGTTTAGGTTTTCATTGAATTCTTATAGCCTATCTACTTGGAGAACTGCGAAAAAAATCACCTCAAGAATTACTTAGAAAAAGCATTTTTTTCTTTGCGGAAGAACCTGTGCGCCCCTGATTTCAAAATTGATATTAGCGGTCGGGGTAAATAGGCACGTATGCATAATTTACGATGAACTACTTGAACCACACCATTTTCTTAACAGGTTACTAGTAAGCTACTAATTGAGTAAAGTAGGTGTGCGTTCAAATGCATAACGGGTTTTGTTAGGGGGAAAAAATCTACCATTCCAAAATGTAAGGTCTTAAGTCCAGAGCTACAGATAGAGGGGGTATTTTGGATTTCAAATTTAAAAATGCATTAGTCTTTACTAAAACCCTACCTTGTGGGTACTCATAGGAATGAGAACCCATATAGTCCATGAGCCAGAATGGGTTTTGTCCCCCCCCCCAGGGGGAATTTTGTAGACCATATTTTTCTGAAAGCCCATGGTATGTAGAACATTTTGAGACATGTTAGCACTCTGGCGAGTGGGGCTTTTGTAAGATACGTTACTTTAAAGTAGCACACTCTACAAAATTTCGAAAACGAATTTTAAAAGACTACCCAAAAAATTGAAGTCTAAATGACAAAAAGTTGACTTTTTATACATATATTTGTGTTGCTGAATAACTGCAGGGTCCATTTATTGAATTTTTTGAAAAATCTGGTCATCTTAAGAGTCGTGATATTGCAGTAAAATACGTTACCCTCACATTTCATAGAAAACTATGAATATAGAAATAAATTGTCTATCCCTGCCTCACTGGGAATTTCATTACCTGTTTGATAGTCCATGATATATAGAACATTTTGAGACTTGTTAGCACTCTGACAAATGGGGCGTTACCTCAAAGTTAGTCACCTATCACACTTTCAAGACAAGATTTTAGGTTTGTACAGTGAAAAAATGAGTCAAAATGACCAGAAGTGATCTTTAAATACCAAAATTTATGTTGCTGAATGTATGTAGAGCAAATTCATAGTAAAACTTTGTAAATAAATCCCCCTCGAAGGCATGATATGGAAGTAAAATACGTTACTTTTTAATTTCAAAGAAAGGCACATAGATAGAAATGATTTTTCCATAGCTGCCTCATTGGGAAGATTGTTAACAATGCTTTTCTAAAAGCCTATGCAATATTGAACATTTTGAAACGTGTTAGCAGTCTGGCCACTGGGGCAAATGCGAGATACGTTACTTTAAAGAAACCAAGCCATAGAATTTTTATAAAACAATTTTAGTTGTTTGTCTTGTTATAGAAATTACCTGTTATTTGGTAAAAATTAAATGATATTGTGTTTTGTTTATGATATTTGTGATTCTGGAGATATTTGAAGCCCATTTACATTATGACTTGAAAAATATAGCCCTTACAAGTAATTCATAGGAGTAAAATACGTTACATTTAAATTTCAATTTAATGTATTCAAAAGAAATGTTATATTCATCAATGCTCTACTGAATGTTTTGTTTACTGTGTATTTCTATAAGCTTTTGTTCTTTGGGAGTTTTTGATATTTTTATGCATCTGTCAATCAAGTTATTTGCACAATACATTACTCTAAAGTAACCAAGTTACCCATCAATTGCCATAGGCTTATTCATATCTCAGCTGATTACAATTATTGTAAAATCCCTCATTGTCTAAGTCAACTATAAACCACAACTGTTTAAAGTATGTTTAAGGTATCAATATGAATTCTAATCATTTCAAGATTCATTGTGTTTTTAAAAGCGTGCAAAATACGTTACCATTTATTAATAGGTATAATTATCATTGAGCTGTTATCATAGTTTACGGAAATGCACCAAACACAATGTTGAGGCAGCTTCCAAACACAATGTTGATGCAGCTTATGGTTTCTTCTATGTTTGAGACTTTTTTGACATATTTAGAATAAAATTCAAGTTATATATATTACTTCAGATGATAAGATATAGTTTTCATTGTGAAAAATGATGACCAAATAAATGAAAAAAGCTGTTCCTACAATATTTTAAGCAATATTTCCATCATTTTAGTACAGAAAAGTTACAAATATTTCTAAGAGTTGACCATGATCGTAGCCCAGTTGGTAGCACATTGGATTTGGTAACGCATTTGACTCCATATCATAGGTACAAGGTTTCATCAGCTAGTACAAACGAGTTGATTATCATTGATCTTCGTTGTATCAGCAGCTAGAGGCTTAAAAAGGATGATGTGATGAATGGAATGATGTGTACGGTGAATACAAGGAATTCATTTTTAGGTGGATAAACCACCCCGATAAGAGTGTTATACTGTTAAAATGGTCTGAAAATTCCTTGAACCAATTAAGCTCTCTATTGTTTCCAATTGAATGGAAAGTACATTGCATGCAATCCTAGTTTTGCCAAGAAACTGCGCAATTCAGTTCAATACTAAAAAATTACATGAGTATGACCATATTATGTTCAGATGAATAGAACATTGCTATAAACATTTTGATTTAGCTATCAAAGAGAGTAATATATGTTATATTTAAAAGACGTTTTTTTTTTTAGAAAATCAAACATAATTGCTGCTTCCAAAGGACAATTAGATGCACACCAATTGTAATGCTCTTGGACAGAATTAGTTCTTCCAAAAGTATAAATTTCAGTTTAACAAAAATGCTTAATAATGCTTTAACTTTGAACTAGATACAAACTACAAGTCTTTTTTATGCAGAAAGAAACATATCTTAGATATAATTAGCGCTTCTTTTATATCTTACATTCTAAAACAATAAAAGAATTATGATAAATTGCTTAAGCAATAGGATTTTATCAATATCAAGTCCTCATTCAAATACAACACCAGACTTAAAGATAAAATATGAAAATTGCATGATGGGTCTATAAGTCGCATGCTTATAAGAGCTTTATAGTTGTTTAGGTGTAAATAGCTGGTGATTAAACATTCTATTTGTATTTCTGTTTGACATTGCTGGCTGACTTTCAATATATATGTACATGCAGTTTGTGTTAAAGTAGAGAAAAGAATTGAAGAATGCCCATTCTTATTAATATACCCATGGTTCTAGGGCGTAACTCTCATATTTTTCTCATGTGCACAAGTACACGACTCTTCTACTAACCATTAAGTTTTATTCAAACCACTTGGCCAACATTTCAGACAAACAATTTGAAAACCATGCAGTTAAACCAAACATTCCATCTAAATCAAAGAGAAATAATAATTTTGATTTCAATGGCTAAAGTATTGACACTGAAGTGCATTTAAGATAATTGTGACTTGTTTCATACAAATGGTAACATATGTTACTATATTATAACCATCGGTATTCTGTTTAAAAACATTTATTGGCAACGGATAAACCAATGCACGAAATTAGAGATAGATGATATACATACTTAAGTGACTAATTTATTTTGAAAAAAGTTTCAATTAATTAAATTCTTTTAGCTGTCATGCTGCATTGTGTGATTGATAGATATGTAATTGCACTGAACAGATATTTCCCTATAATGAAATTAAACAACAGGTATAGTACAACACAAAGTACCTAGCTATATCTATCAAAAAGCCAGTAAATTTAATTGAATATTTCAAGATATTTGTAATTTCTAATGTAAAAATGATTATCAAGATCTGTGCTGCTTTAGAACGGTCTAGGTATTTCAATTTCAGCAATTGGGTATACATGTATTAATGATTTGGCTATTTTAAAATTATGATCTCAAATCTTGTTATCATATTTTTAACTTTGTGGGATGGGATACTACAAATGATACTAACTTCAATTGGTGTGACTTATCACTTTACATTAAAAGACAATATGTAAAAACTGGCATTTAATAAGAATTTCCTTCTTATCAAAGACATAACATTGACTTCTCAATTAATGTCTAAATTTTAATACCATAAGTGCTAGGAGATCTTTGATCTTTTGTTGGTCACGCATTTGTATTCAGTGCCGATGCATTTTCTAAGAAACAGAACTGAGAGCTATAAATTCAAAGAATTTTAATCCTTTTTGATTAAAAATAAAACAGTTCAAACAGGTCTGGTAAAATATTTTGAGGTAACGTATGTTACAACATTCCTTTAGAGACATAAAGCATTTGTTGTTATAAGGATATCAGTTATAAATGATATTCTTGTTTTATTATGCATGATCAGAGTAGTAAATTGCACCTTCCATTCTCCTTTTGGTTTATGAACGGCATTTGAAATTACATTGTATCAAGGGTTTGAAATGACATGTGCTCAAATATTTTCATTACTACGTATAAAACAAGTAATATGCAGGCCAAAATAAACGATATAAATGAGAATTTATCATATTATCTTGTGAATTTTGCCAACAAGTGTTGACTTTGAATATTTTTGGCGCCCAAATGCCAATATCTTTATATAGGCGAATATTGAGAAACAATTTTGTAATTGTAACGTATATTTCAAGTTTTTTTCTTGAATCATACAGGATTCTGTGGATGTTTTATCACTCATACTCAAGCATCATGTATAACATAGTACTAAAAATTACAATTTGCCCAAAGAATTTCACAAATATGGAGCAAAATCTGGCATTTAATAAGGATCTAGGGTGGCTGATTTCAAAGTAACGTATCTTACAAAAGCCCCACTCGCCAGAGTGCTAAGATGTCTTAAAATGTTGCTTATACACGTACCTTTCAGAAAATCATAGTGTACAAAATTCCCCCGGGGGGGGGGGGACAGGGGTCCCAGTAGCCCATAGTCTAATAAGTTAGGGTTTCAATGAGAAATAATTATTTTAGATTGGAGTTACCCCCTCTTACCTGCACCTCTGACATTGACCCTCAATTTTTTGGCATTTTAAACAAAAAAAGTGGTCCCCTAGACAAATTCGGAAATCGTCGCTAAAATACGGAATGCGAAGTTGAGTAAAAAGCATCCAACAAAAATAAAAAGTGCAATTTACATCCGTCGTAATCGGCGCGATCTCACAACGGTCAGGGGTTTGATTTTGGGAGATGGAATAAGAAAGTCTATATTTTCATGGTGAATAAGAAAAAATTGAGAAGGATGACATGAAATTAAGCGTTAATGTAACTTTGAATAAAGTATAGCTCCTACTTAAAACGTTAAGTTGTAGGTCCCCGAACGTAGCATAAAGATAAAAGAACTCACTGAATAGTTCATTACCAAAAATTAAGGCCTAGAACTGTAACATTTGGTAGGTATAATTGTCTAAAACGCCTTTACAAGAAAAAAATATAGAAAAGCCAAATTGTAAAATAAACCCGAGTTAAAAATAAACCATATGTTTGGGGTTTTTTTAGCCACATTGAACAAAAAGGATTTTTTGCATTTTAAACCAAAACAACGGTCCCTTGACAAGTACTTAAATAAAGTATAGCTCATACTTAAAACGTTAAGTTTTAAGTCCCCGAACATAGCATAGAAATAAAAGAACTCACTAAATAAGTTCACTACAAAAGAATAATGCCTAGAACAGTAACATTTAGTTGGTGTCATTGTCTCAAACGCTTAACAAGAAAAAAAGATAGAAAAGCCATATTATAAAATAAACCTGAGTTAAAAATAAAACATATGCTTTTTTTAGCCATATTGGAAAAAAAGTAATAAAAAAAATGTCAATGAATTTTCTCATCTGAAACCTGTAGACTTCTATACAAAGTCGAAAGTGTTTAAAAACACTTTAGGTTGTATTGTAAAAAAGTATGTGTTAATATCAAATAATGCAGATTACCAGTGAAAGGCGTGCCGTGCGAATTCATGCGTTTTACTCCAGGAATTCACATTAACAGGCAAATGTCAGTCTGGCATTTCCTCTTTTCATCGATTTGGGTGAATACTTAAATAATTCAAAGGAAGCCGCCCATAACATCAAAAGCAGCAGTGATTGTGCCCATACGGAAAACGACCAAATAACGACATTTCTTTATTTTCAATTGTCCAAGACGTCAATGGTGTAAATGACGATAAATTTGGCTCATGCAGTTCCCCATGATCACTTTGATTTGACCCAATCGTTTGGAATGCACAAGGTCAGCGATAGTTTGAGAAATTAATAGACTTTAAGCACGTAAAATCAACAAAACGTTCAATTGTAAAAAATTGAAACTCAATATTTTGCTTTGTTTTGTGAAGAATATTTATTATGAAGAAAAGTATTAAATGGAAAATATCAAGTGTTGTTGAATTTTTTTGATTAGTATATATAGTGACCAAATGCAGTATTTTTGACAGTTGTCTTAAAAGGGTTACATAATTGTCATTCTTAAATTAAAATTATAGAAATATGTCGTAGGACCCAATTAAACATCACCTAGAAAAATTAATAACTTCAACTTGCATTTTTAGGTTCGAGATTAAGCACCATACTAGTCCTCTTAGCTAACTTGAATAATATGTGTTTGTGAAACACGAATGCCCCCGAAACGGCATTTTTTTACGTTTTAACATTAACTGATGACCTCGACCTTATCACATGACCTTGACCTTGGTATATGTTGATGCGCATTATCAAGATCTTTCATCATATCAAATAGAGACTTTCCCAACAATTTCAAATGTGCACCAAGCAAAGACTGACCAACCCGTGCCTAAGTCTAACTTAAGTCTTCACTGTGTAATCTATAGATAGACAAGGCTTCAAAGTGTATTTAGACAGAGGTCAATCTTTTAATTGCAATCTTTGACTGTCTATTCTCCTTAATGTTTGTAACACACGCACACGTCGAATCGTTTGAAATGTGACGCACAGACTCAAATACTAATAGCAGAAAAAAATGATTATCTGACTAAACTTAGTACCGGTCGAGATCTTTGTCGTATTATTTCGCAAAATTTGGGATCCAAACATCCAAACACTATTGGATTTATAACATGATTGATAAAATACAATCGTAAGAAAAATACTAGAGTGATTGTATTGTCTGAGTTCACTGCTCTAAGTTCGTCACTAAACAGTATGGAAAAACTTATAATATATATGATAATTGTCACTGCATAGATAAGTGAGACCATCCCTATAACAAGGGTCTGCTGTCTGAGACTACATGTATTGTCATTGCCTTCGCTAAAACTTGGATTCCCTTCAGATGATCTAGAATTCCGCTGAGATAGTAACAGACCTTGTTCCTCCCCGGTACCACTAGAACTCCTTTGGCAGATCCTCCGCGCGATGGACGCGTACAGAATCTTTGTGACTATAACCGGGATGGAGATTGTAATTACTTCTGCAATGGCGAGCACCGTGAAAACGAATTGCTTGTTTTTACCCGGCCTGCATATGGCGAAGGTGACATTTTTAGTATCGGTTATCTCAATGGTTCCTGAAGAAAAAGATGGTATTGACAACAAAATACACCACGTAATTATTCCAACACAGAAAAACTTAGCAACACCAGGTGACAGCTGGGTTTCATTGGGTAAAATTATTTTCTTATATCTTTCAATGGCAATGACAAATAAGCAGTAAATATCCGCAAATACAGTGAATGCATTGGCGAAACTCTTTGTCTTACAAATGATGTCACTATTGAAGGAGTACCAGAAAAGATGGGCAAATATTTCTCCAGGCATAGCAGTCAAACAGCTTATTAAACGTGGATCTTTCATAGCGAAATCCGAACACAAGCAACACGATGGAGTTTCCGATTAATCCTAGAACCATCTCTATCCCAATGAATACCGTAACTGGAAACACATCGTCTCGAAATTCTTCTGTTTTTAAAGAAGCACTTCGAACTAAACCAGAAATACTCATTTTTAAGCACTGATATTTTAAAATTTTTACTTAGATCTCAAAGTCATTTTGACCCATGTATTACTAAGAATGATAAATTTGTATTAGTAAGAATGATAAATAATAAGGTTTAAAATGAACATAATAGAGTGGTGAATGAAGCGTAGCTACGATCTTTTAGAGGTTATCAAAGGCGTTTTGTTATCACAATTTTAGCCCGCAAAGGACCTTCAAAAACCCTCGCGTTCGCACTGAGGTCATATTTTAAGACATGGGCTGATAAGTATATTTTCTTCATTTTGTATTCCACAAATCAAAATGTTGATTGGAGATACAAACGTCGCCTCTACAAGATGTAGCGACGGCGGCACTCATTCTTGTCGACTTTTTTGTTTCTTACCAATGGGTTGATAATCGTAGACCTATGTGAGATAGCAGCTGGAGGCTAGGATATGATGTGATGGTTATACTGGTGAGAGAAATACCGGGAATACAATAGTAGGTGCTCTAGCCGCCGCGATATTACTGAAAAAATGTTTAAACTCCATTCAATCAATCAATCAATATATAAGATGTAGACATGTCGTTATGTTCGCATAAGGACTAAACCCTCAATGCATTTGGGTTGGATCACTTTTTAAAGTTTCGAATCAATCAAAAATTGAGACTGGATTCGGGTTTAAAAACATAGGTGCGATTTGTCCGTTAGTGAACTCCTTTCGCTTTCCTAATAAAGCAACACCAATCCAATGTCGTAACGCCCTAAATACCCATCCTTAGCACACGTATGATCCGAATCCGAAATTCGGAATCAATGTTTATCTTTCAACTATAGAAATATCCGTGTGACTTACTTACTGATTACTTAGTCTGCTCAACTCGCACTGACAAATAAGGATCGTTTTACTTTACTACAATAATGGTCCCTTTTCGCTAGTCGAAATATACATAAAATACTCTGTATCTTAATACGGTACTTAATTATGTTCAGATTCGCCAACACCAGCCCTGCATCAGGATGACAATACAGTGCAAACAGTTTTCCAATTATTCCCCACTTTGTACGCAAATGCACGTGCAAAGAAGGGTGAAAATGGACAAGTGTTTGCACTTTTTTGTCATCTTGAACGCACGACAGATTTTTAGATCGGCTGTTTTCGGAGAAAACCCGAGGTATTGCGATAGCCTTCGTGTCGTCGTCGTTGTCGTCGTCGCCGTGCGAAAACTTTGTCATTTTGTGATATCTCTGGTTTTACTGAAAGCATTTACTTGAAACTTGGCACACATGTAACCATCAAAAGAGTAACCTTTACTATCAAGGGGGATAGGATAACTCTAGATGCATTTTGAACAAATTATACCCCTTTTTCGACTTACATTTTCCCACCATCCAGCACTCAACAGCCGAGCACCCGTAGACGATGCTCTTGTTCATAAAACCACTTACCTTTCTGTACTTTTTTCTTTTCTCTCTCTCTCTCTCTCTCTCTCTCTCTCTCTCTCTCTCTCTCTCTCTCTCTCTCTCTCTCTCTCTCTCTCTCTCTCTCTCTCTCTCTCTCTCTCTCTCTCTCTCTCTCTCTCTCTCTCTCTCTCTCTCAATCAGAAAAAAGATGAGTAAAACTGGTTGCTTATGAAATAATTTCATTTTCGTGTTGATGTGGTTACGACTAAAGTTTGATGGGGGAGGATTTGTATGCAAAAAGTAAAATTCGAGGGCGGAGCCCTAGTATTTTGCTTTGTTTTTAACTCCTCCTTCATCAGACTTTATTCATGACCACATCAACGCGAAAATGAAATTATATCCATTATAAAACGATCGCGATTCTGAAACTAGTTTTAACCCTCTTCTAGGTGTAAAATAGTATTAAAACATTTCATAGAAAGCGAAGCGCGTCATTTAGCGCGTGGGTTAAATGACGTCAAAAGATTCAACGCTCGCACTAAAGATGACGTTGCGAAAAAATTGGCGAAGCTATCCATGAACACAGTTAAAACACGCGACATATGAAATTCATTGCGAATAAAGGTCTGTGTTAATTTCTTCTTATTTCATACGCGTTTAACGCCACCGTGTTATAATGTATGATATTTCTAGCTGATAGCTGCGGTGTTATTCTGATATTGCTTCGTATTTTAATGACGGGATAGCGGAGTTTGATTTTTTAATTGTGGCTAAGGTAAACGCTTATCTTCTATATTGAACTTTGTTCAAGCATCTATATTATAGGATGCCTCTGATAAATTTTAGATATCTTTAGAGGGGTTTATACCTAGTATTGTTTATCGAAGAACAGCGTAAATAATGGATGTTAATTGGACTTCCCTGGATATTAATTGTTTTAATGAAAAATTCCATCGAAAAGTATTGCCACTTTCTGTTTTCATCGGAGCCGAGATACTATTTGGACTGATCTGGAATGTGGTGGTTTTATACGCATATATCTTCCATTATCCCCATTCAACCTATAGGACATTTGTCATCTATCTCGGTCTATTGGATCTTATCAGTTGTATTGTGATTATGCCCGCTGAAATTGTGTCCCAATGGTTTTGGTTTGATGCTCCTGGGGACATTTTCTGTAAGCTTAAAGCCTTTGTGAATCTTTCCATCGTTTTCGTGGATGTATACACTTTATTAACAATCGTGATAGACAGATACAAACTAATCTGCCTGCCAAACACGACCCAGCTATCGCCGGAGGTTGCAAAATATCTTTGTATCTTGATAACACTAACAGGCCCTTTATTGTCGTGTCCGTTATTGTTCATAACCGGGACAAACCATTGGAACCACCAGAACTCCACAATAACCGTCTGTGGAATAGCCGATGGTTACGGTAAACCAACTAGACTAGGATCTCATATTGGCATAGACATCCTAATATTAATGCCAGTTTTTGTTATGCTGTTGTTTTACGCCAAAATCACCAAGTCTCTTTGCAATAGTTCTCAAGCAGCCAACGAAGAAGACAGAGGCCTGCTCACAGAAAACAACAACAACAACAATATGAGACAGCAAACTATTGTCATGACTTTAGTGTCAATTCTCTTTGCTGTTACAATCGTGATATGTCGAGCTTGCGTATACATCGTCTTTTATGACAAAGAGATTCTAGACAGGGATGAAGTGGTGATATTTCTAGCCTTTGCACGTTTATATTTTATCAATCATGTATTTAATCCGATAGTATACGGTCTATTCCATCCTGGATTTCGCGATCTGATATGCAGAAGAACATAGAGAGGATAATCGTTTGTTTCAGAGAAAGGTTGGCTTATCTTTCAATGAATGAAAAAAAAGCTTTCTTAAGTGCTTTTTCTGTGGTTTATCGAGAAATAACGGTAGATTATCACTTGATAATCTCACTGCAAAATCAGTGAAATTATCAAAAACTTATATCCTGCTTTTGTGCATTTCATCCTATCTGACGTCATCTATGCTGGGCGAAATAAGTGACGTCACAATGAACGTTGCATAGCAATCACGCGCAAAATGACGAAAAAATGTAATTACACCCGTGTAATATCAAAAATATTCAACGGTATTATTTCACTATCGCGACGTAGGTCATATAATAACGTCAAATATTGTGAAATAAACGAAACCTTGTCCTACGTTCAGGATCACCGAACGATGCAAACAGTTTTCCAATCATACCCCCTCTTTGCACGTGCACTTGTATGCAAAGCGGGGTACAATTGGCTAATGTTTACACCGTTTTGTGATACTGAACGCAGGGCTGGTACAATCCTTTAGTATATATTTTCAATGGTTTCGTGGTGAGATTACTAATTGAAAATCTACACATAGGCAACTTCTCGATAATATACAGAAAATTATTTATCAAAGAAAATATCATTATAGGATTATCTACATTAGATTTATTGATAATGTAGGGGTGCTTCCAAAGTGACATAAATTGAAATATACAAAGCTACAGATAAATTATTTTTGTTCACCTGTCAACGGTTTGTAACACTTTTAAGTACTCGACACATTTTCTTAAAATTTAATTGGCGTCGGTCGACTAAAACACCGTATCTGTAGAGCTAGCATAGCTATAAATACGACAGCTTATTCGAACAGCAATAATAAGTGCTTTCAGAAAGTCCGTCAAGCATCATCACATGCGGAACACCGCTCGAACTTTTACGTACACTGGAAATGGCCTCAGACCAGTGATTTGTTTGGCCTTCTATATAAAATTGATCAACTTGCTGGTACTGCAGCGCATTCGACAACAGTTTTTTTTTTTATGTATTACGTCTTTAGCGCTTCTTCTTTACTCATAGACATATCTTTTGAGACTCAAAAAGCCTGTGTAAATTAGGGTCTAAATTTTGGCTATTCAAGCCAAGGTAAAGGCACCGTCCTTTTTCCATATATGGAGAGGACAGTTAATTTTGGTACGCCATCCACCCTTATCCGTCCTACCAGAAAGGAAACTGTACATTTAAAAGATAAAACCAAGCGTAGTATTAAAGAAGATATGCAAAAATTAGTAAAAGATCAAATGAATATGCGCGCGGTTCACTGTTCTCCGCTTCAAAATGACGCCCTATTTTATCTTAATGACCTACTTTTACAACGACCCCCGTGAGGTAACTCCGAACGTAAGTGTGGTAATTTGGGGTATTTTTACGTAATTTGGCTTCTGGAGGTAAGTAGTACTTAGGCCAAATTGCTTGACGAAAAGTGAATTTCCTTAATGCTTTCCGATCGGTTAAAGGGGTCTTTTGAAAATTGACGTCATATTTCAGCTACAATGTAAAGAATCTCAGTTGTTGGAACTTACTCGGGTTCTCAAATTATTACCTATACATAGATATATTAACGCCATACATTGGTCAAAGTCATATTGGTTTTACTTCTTTCAAGCACGAACATGATGATTTTATGGAAAATTTAGCGTCTTAAGGCCTAAAACACGATGTTCATTTGAATGCATGCATACTTGAGTAAGTCTCCAACCGAAAATTATAGTCTTTGTTTATATAATTTAATAACATCAAAAAACAAAAGAATTTTCAGCTCTTCTGATGAAAAATGTGTTTTTCATGGATGGAGGTCATTTCTCTATATGTTAAGTAGTGGTAACTTTGAGAATCATTTTCTCAGAATCTAACCTATGGATATCAACCAAATTTTCCTTGAATGATTCTTGAGTGACCCTCAACAAAACTATAAAAATTATTGTGATCATATGAAAAATATGTATTTTTTGGGCGGAGGTCGTTTCTCTACATGTTATATAGTGAAAACTTTGAAAATCATTTTCTTAGAATTTGACAGATGGATTTCAACCAAATTTCACTGGAATGATTCTTTCGTGATCCTTTATCAGTCTACAAAAAATATTGTGATCAGATGAAAAATATGTTTTTTATGGGCGGAGGTCATTTCTTCAGATAGGTTATATGGTGGAATATCCAATATAGGGTAAAACAAACTATCCTGAAAGTTTAAACAGATGGATTAAATATCATGGGAATTTTATTTCTGTGAAGTTGTATAAAAAATATTTTGATTAGATAAACAGCATTTCTTTTTTATTGGAAGAGAAAATTTCAACATATAAAGTGAATATTTGAACACCCTTTTGGTATCACCTAAATGATGAAGTTTTCTAGACTTATAAAACTTAATAGGTGTAATAATTATAGATTAGAAGGAACAAACCCTTTGTTGAAATCCAAATGTATAGAAACATTAGTTGAAATAGGTAGCCTGAGAATGCACCCTGAGAATTGGTCAGTTTAGTTGTACGAAGGGTGACTCTACACAGAGAGTAAAAGTCGTGTAAAATGATTTTCTGACCTCCTGAGGTTCAGAGTGGGGAAGAAATAGCTGAGTTGACTGCACTCAAAGACATTGGGCACAATGAGATAAATATATTGGATTGAATGTTTTACTTCTTATTATCATGGGTTAGAATTTTGTTTTGATGACAAAAAATTATTGTGAAGTAACATCCTTTTAGTAGTTTAATGTTTAATGAAAAGCGGACATATTTGAAATCAAAATTTTGCAGACAAAGTACCAGTATATTATGCAGTAACATTCTGTTAGTTTTGAATTTTTTATGATTAGATTTTAACCAAATTTCACTAGAATGGTCCTTGGGTGACCCATTATCAGACTACACAAAGTTATTGTGATTAAATGAAAACTTTGTGTGTAACAGGTAGAGGTCAATTTACAATGTTTTTCACTGATCATGAGGTTTTTTATATAGAAACATATCAGCATATGACGCTTATAAACACTAATTAACTTGAAATAAACATCAACTCATTCATTCATTTCAATTTTCGTTTAAACAGCCATCATCTAATAATTATTATCAGGATAATCAGGCCTGTGGAGCGAATCGGGCGCTCAAGCGCCTCTAGTTTGAAATGCGACATCGGGTAGATCTCTACTGGAATAAATCCGTTTCACAAATATGTGACCCGTCACGCGAAAAGGGATCATCTGTGTATTGCGTAAAGTATCGACCATAGTCAGACTGCGCGGATTGCGCAGACTGACTAGGGTCGAAACTTTTTGCACTTATCTAAATGTTTGAATTTAGAATAATCAATTTACATACCCGTGAAAGAATTTTTAAAATGGGACCTATAGGTGACCTGTACTAAAGCCAATATCTTTTTCAAAATGTTTATTTTACGGAGTTCCCGGGTAATCCCTTTTCGCATGACGGGTCACATATATTTAAAAAGTTCTCAGATGGTCCTATATGTGAGAGTGTTCACATAAACAAAGAAGCTGATATGACGTCGAGACCCGATTTTATGAAACCGTTTTTGTGCTCAACTGAGAGTTTTCTGAGAAAGGCTGTTATTGACAGTGCCGGCTCTAATACTCGTTATTGAACGAAATGCAATTGAAAGAACACCTTTTTTGGCCAAATTCGATTTTTTTTTTTCAATTTTCAAGAAAACAGACCTATTTCTAGGGTCTTCCTCTTTGGTCTACATTTAAAGTCTTCTTTTCATTATAAACCTTTATTTTCTTATTAGAATTTGATAAACTGATAACAATCGACCATTTTCAAACAGTCTTATAATCAAATTTCATTTTTTCCTGAAATTATAGTATAAACAAGTTTTGGTGCTTAGTAAACTTTGAGTAGAAACCGTTTTGGTGCTCAACTGAGAATTTTCTCAAATTTAGAACTAAATGTACAATGTATAAACAAAAAAAGATAATATTAAATAGTTGTTATTTATATAGTTCCCAGATGGTCTCTTTTTTCGTGACGGGTCACATTTACGAGGGAGGGTTAAAAAATTGTGTGAACTTTTACTTTACGGAGTCGACGGATATGCGTAAAAAAGTACACGTCTCCAACCATTTAATGTTTACATTAAACAAAAAAATATAATAAATAACCATCATTTACTCCTCAGTTTGTACCAAACCATTCACATCTTCATCTTTTTCACGTGTTGATATAATCTTTAAGGATGTTGAAAAAATTATTGTAATCCATTCTGTTGTTTTGTTGTTGTTGTTGTTGTCGTCGTTTTTGAAATTCGATATACATGTATATAGACAAGCGGGTAATAGCAAAATTCTACTGGACCTATTGAAAACCTAATTGATACTCTGAAATGATCAAATATGCTAAAAATGAAAGCAAGCATTTGTTTCGAGGTTTGTTTGTTTTTTTTTTTTTTTTTTTTTTTTCTTTCGTTTTATTTTGTTTTTTGTTTCTTGTTTTTTTTCGGAATTTGCAGAGTTCTGAAGGATAAAACCCGGGGAATAGGAAACGTCCCCTCAACGTTGAATCTGTAGCTGTCACAGATCAACATCAGAGCAGTATCTTAAACACACATCGCATACTATAGTTCATTACTTAAGATTAGATTGGCATGAAAATAGTTCTTATCCAATGGTTGAAGCGATACAGAAATTGGGTCGATTGTTGAGATAAGTATTTTGAAAAGTGCTGATTTTCAACGGGAGTTGTCGATGCCGTAGAGCCATATTGACCTCGATACCGTGCGCCTGGACTAAATGACTTCATTTTCTATTATGGTCGCTAAAGGTGGCTAGCCATTCGGAACATCACTCGGCCATTTCCGTAAGCTGCAACAGACCCCGGATGTATGTGAGGCGGATGGGTATGTAACAAAATCGTGCATTTTGTTAGGCGGAAACAGTGTATGAAAAAACTAGTACTGTAGATTTATATCTTTTACAGTAAATAGCGGCTGAAAAATCTTGAATTTTGAGAATGACGAATCATTCTCATTCGCAAAATTTCGGAACTCAAGATCTTTTACAATGTTGATCAAGGTTTCCTAGTGATATCGTTAGGAAACCTTGGTTAACACTGTTACAGTTCATTACTTCCAAAACGTTGCGGAGCTATTACAGGTCCAATACCTAAAGTTGAGACTTCTATATATAAGTCTTATAAGGGGGAAAGGTCCTGGGTTGTTACCCGACGGCGGCATACATCCTTTTGTCTTTACAATGGGTCGATAATCGTAAACCTACGTGAATAGCAGCAGGAGGGTAGGAAAGGATGTGAATATTACACTAGAGCTATATTATTATCTATTTTAGTTTTGTAAAAGACTCAAAACTTGTATTGTAATGTTATTTAGCCGAAATTAAATTTAAATTATGAAAAAATATCGAAACGATTTATAAACATTGTACCTCTATTTGTATTAAGGTTACAAACAAGTATTTTGTTGTTGCTTATGTTTAAAAAGATAGACAGTTGACTCTCAAGCTGACAAAGAGGCAGAAGAAAAAAGTACATTGATAAATAAAAGACTGCTTGCCCGAGTCCCTAACCTCCAAAATGTCAGACTTTATTTATCTGCAAAATACCTCCTTTTGTTCAGGATGACAAAATGATGGAAATAGTTTGCAAATTATACCCCGCTTTTCACGTGCACACACGTGTAAAGCGGGGTATAATTCATAAACAGTTTGTATCAATTTGTCATCCTGAAAGCAGTGTTGTTTTCTTTGTAATAAAGCAGAACTTAATAGGTAGATTTTGTGCGGTGAGCCATGAAATCTAAACTTAACGGTTAAATTTCCGTGCTATTCTATCAAAATAGATAAACAGGTTAAAACAATACCTAAAAATGATACAAATTACCTTTCAAATGAAACGTATTGCTTGTCTAAAATCGTAAGGTTTACTCATTCGTGTACTTTCAAAGTTGTAAATGAGGTATTACGTTCAATTCCTATCATATACTTTTTAAAATATGTCCGATTTACCTATGGTAATGGACTCAACGCCTACGTCAGAGCAAAGTTTTGAAAAAAACACCTAACAAGAGACATCTAAACCTCTTACCAACAACTCAATGAGCTGTAGTTACGACGTTAACGTCGCCCATCCAAGAAAATGGCGGGAAAATGAAGGGGAACTATTATCACCCTTCAATAAAGAAGGTATTTGATTGGTCAATCGACTATTATAATGACAGCAGCGATCTGATCTGTTAAGTCCTCTTTTCTTGGAAAAATACTAACTGTGGCCAAAGTGACCCTAAATTTGTCTTGAGACTCTTGTTCCATCAATATTTGGACAAAATATCCACAACCATTATTTATATTAAGGTATTCCTAGTATGAAGCAACGGTTAAAGGAATGTGGCAATTAAACTAAAACTGAATGCTGCATGTTATTCCACTTTTATATCTGAAATGTTAATGACTTTCACAGTCCCGTTATAAAAATATTGAAAAAAAAAACGTTTTCTTGAGTGGGTGGGGAAATCAGCTATAAGACGGGATGGGGGTCTATCTTAAAATGTTGATTATTAAACTAACTGTGTATAACCATGCGGAATATATCATGTAATATATTTGGTAGAAATGTTGTAAATTACAAAAAAAAAGGTTTGAACAAATACCTTTGTTAAATACTGCATAATTAGCCAAAAATTTCAAGCCGGAAACAAAATAAGGCGCGATTTTGTAAATGTATTCTGTAAAGCCTATCAAATAAAGCCCTCTTTTTCAAAAAGTATTGATTGAGTATTCGAATGCATCAAAAATTACTACAATACTTCTCGATTTCAAGCTCAAAGCATGAACGAAATCACCGTGGAAAATAAGGCCCCTTAAGCTCAAATTTCGGTCTTTTCATCTGCTTTTGCTGCTTTGACAATTATTTTTCTGTTAATCCCCGTCTTGGGTTGCTTTCGGTGCCCGTCGACAACCACAGTACCAGTCGGAACATCGCTCGGACTTTTCCGTAAACTAAATAGTACCTCAGATTTAAGTGTAGTAATTTGGGTCTTTTTTTTTTTTTTTTTTTAGATAATTCGGCTTTAAGTGGTACCTCGGTTATCTTAATCACATTATGTAAATTCTTTTCGATCGTCTGTGGAGAAATTTTGGAAATAATACAATTTGAAAACAAAACGCAGTAACATACTGCGTTTTGTTTTCAAATCATAATATATCATAATATGCCCTCTTTCATTTTTTAGTTGATTTTGTTTTCTGCAACATCATCCTTTGTGGGATCGTTTATGTTTGTGACGTCATAAAAACCCACGTGTGTAATAACGCGCTTTCTTGGCTGCGCCCGTATTATTCCCGAGGTCTATTCCGTAGAATCGCCGAGGGTTTCCGATTTCCACAGTACATATTCCTCATTATTTCTCGAAACTTGTCATCTAAAACACCATAGATCAGTGGATGAATAGCATGATTTATAAAGTATAGACGGTAAAAGAAAATCACGAGAACTCGAATTCTAAGACTGAAACTATCGATAGCTGTGCTGACCGCGAAACCAATAACACGACATGCTAGGGCTGTGATGATAAACACCATGGATACTATGAACATTTGCGTGGTCCGGCGATTGATGCTCCGTTGTTCACTCTCACCCGGCTGCACCAAAGATGTCGTTTCTGACTGCATCTCGATTTCTCTCGGTCTCCGACATAAGGTCCTCATAATGATGACATAGATTATAAACATGACGGAGAGAGACAGCACGGCGGTCACTTGTAAGATTGTGGAGTATACCACATTGAAGTCGGTGTCGAAGTATTTATCTGACAACGCGCACACGACCACACTAACATTGGTTCCGTTAAAGTGGTACAAGTACTGATGCTCCCCGAACCCAATACTTGCTGGTATAGCGAATATTCCCGCGGCCACCATGCAACCTACGAACAGATACACGGCCAGTTCTGAAACCATCTGGACGGAATTGGGCATACAGGTCTGTTTATATCGGTCTAACGTGATCACCAGGAGCAGCAAAATTTCTGTAGATAGTACGAAAATGTTTATGTAAGATTTGGCCTTACAGAGTCTCACAAATGTGAACTCAAACCAGAACATTTCATTAAACACTTCTGCTGGCATGACCGTCAGACATGATATCTACTAACGCTAGACACAGAATCAGTGTGCGGTAGGTACATTTAGGGTATCGAACCGCGTACCCGTACAGAACAATCGAATTGCCGAACAGTCCAACCACGAGTATCACACAAAATAATATCGAAACTGGTAATACTTCATGTCTGAACTCTAGCATCAACTGATGCTGTAAGTCCGATGATTCTTCGAGATCACTGATAGACATTATCACAATGTTTTGAGAATTCAACTTCTTTAAAACTATGGACTTATGTATAAACTATTAAATAGCCTACAAGAATATACTGTTTTCGGTGTATGAACGCAAATAAAATACAAGTATTCAATATAACTATAAATGAGAAACGGTTATACCCTTGTTTTCCCTTTTCTCATTACTTACAGATAAAAAATGGCCGCCGCCACTACCTAAAGTTGAGACTTCTATACAGAAGTCTTATAATGGGGGGGGGGGGGGGGGTCCAATCTAGAGGTCCCGGGTTCGGACCCCGATGGCGGCAATCATCCTTTCTACTATTTGTCTACCAAAAATGGGTTGATAATCGTACCCTATGTGGAAAAGCAGCTGGATGCTAGGAAAGGATGTGATGGTAGTACTGCGTTATGACTGAAAAAATATTAAAAGCGGCGTAAAACCTCATTCAAACAAACGGATGAAAAATGAACAATTTAGAACATAATACAGGTATTAAACTTTTGATAATTTAGCATGGTATTCTCTGTACCTCAGTATTTTTGAGATTTCAACACATACACAAAAAAAACAAAATCTACAAGGGCGTAACTCACAGTACGCAATTTACGCAAATGCGTAAAAGAAATATTCCTCTGCTGTAAAATATCGTCGATGAATGATCATAGAATCGAAACTACAGCTTATTCAAGCTGTAGTTACGATGATTTGATTTTTCATCATCGCGCAAATAAAAAAAAGGGGGGAACCGACAGAGGACATTTATCTTTTGTAACAGTCCACATATCACCTTTATCCTATATATTCATTGGAACTTGCCTTCTGAGTGCGTATAAATTTCAAAGTCCTAGATACGCCTATGTTTAATTGTGTTCTGGGCTTTCTTATTATTTCGAAAGCTTCTACAATATTCCTTGGGAAAAGGGTAAAAGGAAACAAGGAAGAAAAAAAACTATCAATGGGAAATAAACATAGACCGATTTATGAGTCTAGCTTCTAATTGCTCTTTAAACATCGTTAAGGACATTATTATTATTTATGACCCTTTATGTTTTAATAAGGCACATATAGAGCTTCTAAGCTCATGTTATTTGCGCATAACTACAGTAACTAGACTGTAAAATGCTCGTAGAGAAAAGACTTTTCGTACATTTTGTTCGAAACCTATGTTTATTCATTTAGATTCAGTGCTGAATGGTAAAATTTCGCAAGCATAATTTTCTCTCATATTTTTTTTTTTTTTTTTTTTTTGTTTATTTTCAAAGCTGTGCAAATTGAACACACGGCAGTGGAGGATCTAGAGGAGGTAGGGGAAGGGTCCCTGCTTTAAATGAAGACTAATTCGTCTTAGCTATCCTCATTCCTCATGTTTTGGGGCAATAACATGTACTAAAATATTGCCTGAATTAGCTTTACAAAGTTTTAGATATATACCGGTATGTCTGAAAGCTATTTCTTAACCCTTTCCTGTTTTACAAAATTTTGGACCTGTCCATATTCAAAGGTTTTGCAGACGAAAATTTAAAGTGGATTTAATTTGAAAAGTAACCATTCAGTAGGGTAGAAAATTTTGTAGAAAAAGAAGAAATTGTTTGTCAGAAACAATTTCCTCTTTTTCTACAATATTTTCTCAATTACAAAATCTTAGGGACGTAAAAACCAGGGATTGGATAGGAAAGGGTTAAATAGCGATTTCCAGAAGGTCCTTCGGACCAACATCGGATTGTTTTGAGAGTCCCTTCTAATTTCTGAGTATAAGACGCACAGACCCTGTGTCCCTCAAAACCCTGTCGGAATAAGTATTTTCGAACCCCCTTTACAGACATCCTGGATCCGTCACTGCATGGAACTTTAAATCCCCAAAAGATTATTTTTATTTCTAAAAAAAATAGATTAGTGGTGCAAAATGCCTGGTGTAAAATTTGGAAAAGAAAAAAGAACTTATATGGTAAATACAGTATATCAATAACTAAAAGATATACAAAAATCAACAAAAGCCTGAAAGACATTCACGTGGGCGATATCCAACGTGAAACAGTTAACAACATCGTGAAATTGACAAGGTGAATGATTTTGGAATGATTTAGGAATGAAATTGAATGAGTGTGTGGAGCGAGCTTTGGGTTAATTTAATGGAAGGTAATCCTATATCGCAAATTTTGTTCATTCTGAACAAAATTTGCGATTTTGATAACCTCCCTTTAATAAAATATGAATACAAGTTCTATACATAGCTTCATACTTCTTCAAGAACCTATGAGAAGCTAATAATTTGAATTATGTCACTGAAATCGCGATTTTTCTCTTTAAAAAATTTATTTTGAATGTCGTTGCTGATTCTATATTTTTTAATGGGTTTGAGGGATTGTGAATGGTTTGACTGAGTGTTTGGAATGAATGAACGGAGCGCTGAGTGAGCGTTTTAGAAAAGTTTAGATTGAGGTGAATGTCAATTTCACGATGTAACTAACTGTAATATAAGTCATCGAATTTGAAGGGATTTCAATGGTAATCCTGATTTCAAATTTAACATTGGTGGACAGGGTATTTTTGACAAATAAAGCCTGTGTTATAAACAAAACAACCATAATGTTATTTTCGTCAACAATTTGATACCTGACACGCAATAGCCTTTTAAGTTTGTCACTTATAGGAATTTTTTAAAAAAAAAAATTGAGTACGCTGAAACGAACTTCTAAACGGCCACTTTGCATTTACCACATTTTAACATATCTATAGTAATTTAATGAAGTATCTTTTTTTTCATATAAAAGACTGTTCAATTTAGCGTATTCGAAAAGAAAAATGGATTCGAATTTTCATCCTTGGTGTCTGTAGCAAACGATCAATCACACAAGAACCCTCCTTCACGAAAGTCACAAAATGTGCATATTTTCGAAGAATTTAAATTTTTCGGTCTAAGAAATACTCGGCGATTAATCCTATAAATGCCAAAGTTCGATCGCTTTTGCGTGTCGGATACCAAATCACTGAAGAAAATAACTTTCAGGCCCTTTTGTTTCCTACACAAGGATAAAATGCTAAAATTACCCCACCCATCAATGTTAATTTTGAAATCAGGGGTACCCCTGAATTCCCGTCCAATTCGCTACTTTTCTCACATTTTTCAAGTCGGTGTTTATTGAAGCTTCCCCATAAAGGATATTTCTGGTACTATTCAACTATTTCCTTTTACAGATACTAAAGAAAATATTACTTTTTCAGCAAAAACCAAGTGGCCGTTTAGAAGTTCGTTTTAGTGTATTTCTAAAAACATTTTGAATTTTTCGAAAATGCGCAGCTATTGTGACTTTCGTAAAGGAGAAATTTTGTGATTGACAGTTTGCTACCGACACCAAGGACAAATATATAATACATACTTAGTGTATTATATGAAAAAAAATGTCTAACGAGGTTGGGAGACCTGAAAATTGTCGAGGCTCTGCCGAGACAATTATCAATTCTCACAACTGAGTTTGATATTTTTCATACAATACACTTATTTTGTATTATATTTATCTTATAACCTATATTTGTCTTGTTTTCGTAGGTGTTTCTAACTGTAATTCAAGTTTCTAAAATTAAGCGCATTATATTATTGTTTTAAAAATAACTATGCGATACCATAAAAAATATCATACGGGATGTTATCACATGGATGTTTGTATAGTTATAAGATAAAAATTCGTATCCTTTCTTCTTTTAGAATATTCCTAATTGAACGACCTTTGATGTAGAAATAAAAGATACTCTATTTAATGACTAAACATATCTTTAAAAAGTGACAAATGCAAGATGGTCCTTTTACAGTTTGTTAAAGTGTAGAAAGTGTTCTAATTCTGTTCGGGAATAAAAATGTTGTCTGATACACTTAAAATCATCGTAAAATTGACACTCATTTCAACCAAAATCATTTTATTTTTTTCACTGAGCGCTCCATTCATTCATTCATTCATTCATTCATTCATTCTTTCATTCATTCATTCCAAACACTCACTCAGATCGATCAAAAACGCTACGAAATCATTTCGAAATATTTTAAGACGATTTATGTTTAATTGAAATCGATCAAATTATTCTGCGATTTCAATGGCTGGTGTGGATTTTAAAGCGTCTGATTGGTCCACGATCAGGATGAACAAAATTTGCGCTATGATTACCTCCCTTTAATAAAATATGCATACAAGTTCTTTACATAGCTTTCTTTTTCTTCAAGAACCTATGAGAAGCTAACAACTTGAATTTTGTCAGTCAAATCGCGATTTTTCTCTTTCAAAATTTCCGTTGTTGAATCTATTTTTATGCTCCCCGAAGGGAGAGCATATAGCCGCCGCTTTGTCTGTCCGTCCGTCCGTCCGTCCGTAATTCCGTCCGTCCGTCCGTCCGTCCGTCCCCACCTATTTCTCCATAACCCCTGGGCCAAATTGAATGAAACTTACCATGTGAACTCCCTATGATATAGTGATGATGCATCTGTGATGGTTTTTGGATTTGAGGCCTCGTCACGGGAAAAGGGGACTTAGGGTAAAAAACAGTTTTTCCCAAATTTCTCCTAGTCCAACAGTCAGAATTTAGTGAAATTTCATATTTGAGTAGCAAATCAGATGCCCTTTACTATAAACAATTTGAAATTAACGTAAAAAAAAAATATCATGGAAAAGGGGGGCTAAATGTTTGTTACCTTACGTTAGCATGTAAAATAGTAATTCCGTCTGTCCGTCCGTCCGTCCCCACCTATTTCTCCATAACCCTTGGGCCAAATCAAATGAAACTTACCATGTGAACTCCCTATGATATAGTGATGATGCATCTGTGACAGTTTTTGGATTTGAGGCCTCGTCACGGGAAAAGGGGACTTAGGGTAAAAAACAGTTTTTCCCAAATTTCTCCTAGTCTAACAGTCAGAATTTAGTGAAATTTCATATTTGAGTAGCAAATCAGATGCCCTTTACTATAAACAATTTGAAATTAACGTAAAAAAAATATCATGGAAAAAGGGGGCTAAATGTTTGTTACCTTTACGCTAGGGCGTAAAATACAGTTATTCTTTCATTTCTCCTTGTCTCATGCTCAGAATTTGATGAAATTTCACATTTAAGTAGCAAATCAGATGCCCTTTACCATAAGGTATTTGATATTTGCGTCTAAAAATATGTCATGCAAAAAGGGAGTTTAATGTTTGTTACCTTTATGTTTGCTGTATAAGATAACATCTTATTTGAGTCCTTGCAATCTGACTAAAGAGCATATCTCCTAAAGTATAATAGCTATCAACTTGAAACCTTATGGGTGGATAGTTCTTATGGAGGAGAAGTGCAGTGCACAAGAACTACAACTCTTGCTTGCATAAATTTGGAGTTATTGCCCTTTGTTATTTTTTATACTTAGATTATGTCTGGAGCATATCTCCTAAAGTATAATAGCTATCAACTTGAAACTTAATGGGTGGATAGATCTCATAGAGGAAAAGTGCAGTGTACAAGAACTGCAACTCTTGCTTGCATAATTTTGGAGTTATTGCCCTTTGTTATTTTTGATACTTAGATTTTGTCTGGAGCATATCTCCTAAAGTATAATAGCTATCAACTTGAATCTTTATGGGTGGATTGATCTCTTAGAGGAGAAGTGCAATACACCTGAACTACAACTCTTGCTTGCATAATTTTGGAGTTATTGCCCTTTGTTATTTTTATTACTTAGATTTTATAGGAGGCAAATCTTTGTCAGTGAATAGAATCTTTTATCTATTAGGCTTCTGTTTACTATCAAGCTTTCTTGGCGGGGGATGTCCATGTCCAACATGGCTCTTGTTTTTGTGACAATGCCTTATTCGGGGAGCATAATCCGTCTCTGACGGCTCTTGTTTTTAATGGGTTTGACTGGGTTTTTTTAATTGTTTGAGTGAGTTTTTGGAAAGAATGGTTTGAGTGAGCGTTTGGAATGAATGGCTTGAGTGAGTGTTCGGAATAAATGAATGAATGAATGGCTTGAGTGAGTGTTCGGAATGAATGAATGAATGAATGAATGAAGCGCTGCGTGAACGATTGAGAATGGTTTTGATTGAGGTGAATGTCAATTTCACGATGTAACTAACTGTTAAAGATCACTGCTGTCAATCAACAAGAGCACTACCTGCTTGTGCCTACGCTTGGCCGTTGATAACTCGATAGTGGAAACAAAATCTAAGTAAAAAAAGAAATGTGACCCGTCACGCAAAAAGAGACCATCCGGGAATTCTTTAAAATGAATTATTGAAAAAGAGATTTGATACAGCATAGGTCAACCAGAAGTCGCATTTCAAAAATTCTTTCACTGGAAGGTAGATTGAACATTATAGTTTCAGAAAATAGGCACGGTGCAAATAGTTTCGACCCTAGTCAGTCTGCGCAGTCCGCGCAGTCTGACTAGGGTCGACACTTTACGCACTACCCAGATGGTCCTTTTTCGCCTGACGGGTCACAAATTCTTTATGGCAGCTATCTCTCGTAAATTTTATTCGCTTTCATTGTTCTTGTGCAGAAATGTGACCCATCACGCGAAAAGGGACAATCTGGGAACTCCGTTGGATAAATGTTTGAAAAAAAAAAGATTGGGTCCAGTATAGGTTAACAAGAGGTCACATTTCAAAAATTCTTTCGCGGGAAGGTAGATTGCAGCCGGACTAGGATCGACACGTTGTGCACAACGCAGATGGTCCCTTTTCGCGTGACGCGTCACATATTTTCTTTGGGTCAAGGCCTACCGTATGCCATAACATTACTCAAACACGGGTCTATGAGGTTCTGGGTTTTATCCGTAGTATTGCGTTTGGCTAACGGTCTATGGGAGACAAATCGTACTTTTTTCGTACAAAATACAAGTAGAAAGAAATGGATTATTATCCTTCATTTTTTATCATTTTTTGTTGTTGTTGTTGTTGCTGCTTTTGCGGCCATTTTTTTTTCATGGAACATGATTTAAGAAATCTTTTTAAAAAATGTCAAATTTGCCTAAGATCTGTTAAGTAGATTCTGAGAAGATTGTTTTAAAGAAAATATTAACACACTAACGAACTATGCATGGAGGCACACATGTATTGTGCAAAATTGTTGCCCTGGCAGGGCGGAGCCTAAGTATCGATTGGTTGCATTTAAGGTTAGGGTAAATCAGCTTTCATTTATTAAATACTAAGTTAAATGGATAACCAACTTTCTTGAAATCGAAGGCTGGCAACCAAACCCTCGTAACTTCAGCTTAGACAAGCTGAAGTTACGAGGGTTTGGTAACCTCGCCATTGAAATGTGTTCATTTCGCTTAGCACTTCTGACCATTGGTTTTAAGATACTGTTATTCACACGCGTTCTCGGCAATTTACGGCTAACTTTTGGAAGAACCCAAACTATTGAAAAGTAAACAATCTAATAACGTCACAGCTAAGCCAGGCCCTGCCAGTTGAAAAATTACACAGTATACAACGGACACAACGCTATTAGGATAACTAGATGTAGGTGTATTTTCAAAACTGAGCTCTGATGTTCGCGCCGAGTCCATTACCATAGGTAAATCGGGTATAATTAAAGTAAATAATTCTGATCCTTCACTGATATTACGAAAGTACATGTTTGAATGAACCTTACGTTTTAAGAAGAGCAATAACGTTCGTTTAAAGATAGTCTGGCCGCCAGACTCTTCTTTACAGTGGTTTTACAAAGGGAATTAAATCATTACAATTCTTACAATTAATTCCCCTGTCTCTAAAAAGAAGAGAATAGGCGAAGCTTTATCATGAGTGTTCACAGTGAAACGTATGGCATATGAATTTTATTGCAAATAAAGTTCTAAGTAATTCTTCTTTTTTCATATATGCGTTTTACTCTATCGTGCTATAATAAAGCAATCACAGAATAAAATTCTGTGTGAACTCTATATTAACATGCAATATGAATGTCCCTTTTCTTTGACATATCATACAAATAGACACAAAATACACATGGTCAGATAATAAGGAACATACAGTGAAAGCAACTGGATAATCCATCAAACAAAGTAAAAAGAATTCAAGTAACTTATAAGGATTTTTTAAAGGGCCCTTTTATCTTATAACCGTCTTTGTGACAACACCCCATATGATATTGTTATGATATCACGTGGATATTTTTATGACATAATGCAGTTAAATTTTAGAAGCTTGCAATTCTGTTAGAAACGTCGACGAAATCAATGCAAATAAAGGCTAAAAGATAAATAAAATACGTACTTAGTGTATTGTATTAAAAATATCTAACTCGGTTCTTTGAACTGATAATTGTCTCGGCAGAGCCTCGACAATTATCTATTCCCCCATCATTGTCAGATTATTTTTTTCATACAAAACACTAAGTATGTAAAATATATTCCTGACGCACTGTAACATATGCTTCTGTTTCATTGCTGCATGAATTACTATGCCTTTGCTTTATTGTTTATTTCTTAAACTTATTTAATGTGATGAAAGACATTGCAATTAGGCCTATGAGTTATGAACAAACTGATAATTGAACAGTACAGTAACCTGCAGTCAAAACGTGCAATATATATAATTAATAGATTACTGTGATGCTTAAAATGTATCTTAAGATCTAAGCTAATTCAGCCTCTGTGATTTTCATTTATAGGTCTGTTCTTAATCAAATTTCCTATGTTGTAAGGGCTTTACATTATGTTATATAAGGGAGACAACTATTGGTCAAATGCTGGTCATCTAATGCAACATTTGTCTCCCTTGCATTGCATTAAATTTCAAATCTCATTCATATGACATCCATCTCTTAATCTGTTTTGCCTTTTAATTTTTATTTTTTAACTTCTTAAACTGATTGTCTTATGATTTGTATTACTTTTATGTGCGTCAAGTCGGTGTTAAAAGCTCACTAGAGCTTATGTTATATTGTTGTATTGTACCGACTTTGTAAATAAATTTTACTTGACTTGACTTGACTCTAAATAGCCACAAATTGTTCAAAGATCACAATCATGGTGTGCAATATTTCGTGAATGTTTCATGGAAACCTGTCGATATATTTTCGAGCATTGTGTAGATGAAAGTTTTGTGGTGAAGGCCTCTTTTCCTATGGCATAGCATCATGTCACAAAAAGCCAAATAGGTCTGAGAGATGACCTTCCAAAAAGTCCACCTATAGAAAATCGTCAGTATTTAAAAATGGTTTAGACTTTTGGCTTTTGTTACATTTTAAGAGAAAATGTTGTTTTAAATTTCACTACCGGTAAATATTCAACTATCATTTTGTTCTTGTTGTTGCTGCTGTTTTTCGTTTGTTTTTATATTTATAGCTTCATTTGAACTGTAAAGCTCCAAATTAATTGAAATATCCTTAAAATTCATCGACCATTCATATTCGATGTCGTCAAAAGTAGTATCAAGGTAGAGGACCCGAAATTGTTCCGCAACATTTTGGAACTCGTGATCTTTCACAATGTTAACCGATGTTTCCTAATGAAATCATTAGGAAACATCGTTTAACAATTTTAAAGTTCATAACACCTTAAACGTTGCTGAACTATTGAGGTCCACTACCTTAATGTCGAACTGACCGAGTTAAGGTAGCCCGGAACTTAGGGTCGAGACAACCATAGATAAACGGATTGATCACGTGATTGATAAAATAAAGGCGGAAACAAAGTAAAAATATGACAGTATCATCTAAACTTAACTGTTCGATCTTATTGGCCATGAAATGATCTAGCGCCAGATACGTTATCACCGTTATAGTAAAGAATAGAGACACTGTAAACATTACAAGTGTCTGTGTTCGTGTCCCAGGGTCGACATCCGTACGTTCTTTACTGGTCAATAACGGCTCACTAACGTCATTTTTCTCAGAACAGCAAAGTTTGATAACAATCACTCCATAAACGATGAGCATCCCTATTAAGGAAAGACCGCTTATCACCTGCATCACAATAATGTAAACTGGATCAAACTTGGTACGTTGATATTCATCTGATACGGCGCATAACGTTACGTTGACGTTGTTAAGAGTATAATTGGTGTGGTTCAGTCCGCTAACTACGGCAGCTGGGATCGACATTAAGGCAGCTGTTATTGAAATCGCTATGCATATGTAGTTGGCTAACTCAGGACTGAGTTGTATTGAATGCGGTAAACATATCCGTTTGTATCTGTCGATTGCAATGATCACCAAACATAGAACATCAGCGCTTACAGTAAACAAATTGAAAAACGACTTGATTTTACAAATAACCGGAAAGTCGTAGTTGAACCAAAAAGTCTCCGACACGACTTCTCCGGCCATGGACGTTACACAGCTCACCCAATCTATCAGACCCAAGAATAAGATAAAACATCTATAGGTGCACTTGCCGTACCAAAATCCGTACACAATCAATACTATCGTATTTCCGATCAATCCGAGAACTACTTCTGAACTTACAAAAATGATTACTGGTAATATTTTAGCTCTAAACTCATGCACGAGACTCGAGAGACTTCCATTGCTGTATTGTTCATAATCCTGCTCCATATTTTATTAACTGTTTAAACTTTCGTTTTAAATATGCTCGAACTTGTTAGCTTATGGTATCATTTTCGTAATTATATGGATGATTTGAAGTAAACACAATTTACATATAAATATCATTTTCTACTTTCGTTTTCTAATTAGGCTACAAACGCATGTGAAAATGAGTTCGCTAATGACCTTTTCTAATGTATTCAAACACTTAAATATCTACAAGAAAACGTTTGTACATAAGTAGTCGTTACTTCTTTTAACATAAGTGTGTCGGATAGCAGTTCTGTGTTAAAATGTCAAAAGATATGACATTTTGAAATAGATTAAGAAATACTGAAGGGCCATGTTTCTTTGCTGAAAAAACAATTTGGTTTTTTTACGTCTATAGCTCCAAATTATTTCGGTATGTTATTCCGTTGCCTACTTAAATGATTTTATATGTATTATTTCTTCAGAATAATTTGATAGCCAACAGGTGTCAAAAACGTCGTAACTGCAGCCTTTATAATTAATTACGTTAAATTTATCGACAAACAATGATGTGAATCATTTTGATAAGAACATTGTGTTTGTATACTTAGTCATGGGTTTTATATTATTAGTTAGGCATCAATAAAGCGTCTTGTTTGCGATCCCACGGCGCTGCCACCGCGATCTCATGTCGATCTTACTACGATCTTGTCACGTCGCGATCTCACGGCGATTGTTTTATGCATGCTCCAAATGCCCACCATCTTGTCGAACCAAGGGTTACGAACGTTTTACTTATCTAACAGCTATCGATTCGATACCCCTTGACTCGTGAAGATGAATGCCGAAGGATCGCGCTCTGTAACGACTTTCGGAGTTCTAGCCGATTGCACGATATTTCCACTGCAATCTCACCGCGCTTCTGCTGCGATTAAGACCATGTCACGGCGATCACGCAGCGCAATTGAAACTTTCTGATAGCCGTTTTATTTACTGACTTGAACAATTTCTTTTCTAGCTTTCAGGATAGAAACTAGATCTAGTCTACATATATTAAATTGCCTACTCTGATATCACCAGATGCCACCAAATCACATCATTTTTTCAAAATTTCCTCGGGGGAGACCAACACCCCCCATCCCCATACGTGCTCTCCCCCTTCTAGTGCTTCACTATCATAATTAGCCTGGCAACGCCGTGGTATCTCCGCCCTTGTGTGACAGGCCTTTGAATGTTTAGTTTGTTCCTGCATTAGCAAGTGTACCTAATCGAACCCCCCCCCCCCCTTTGACCTCCATCATGACACACCCTAAAATATTTTAGCCTGAGTGTGGCATTTCAAACAATTTGAAATGTGCGTGAGGGGCAAACATTGAGTAGCATAGAAAGCCACATATTGTTAATATATAAAGAGTGACTTGATGGTCTGCAGATACTTTGAGACCAAATCTATCTACAAAACGCATAGTGAAGCCTTTGGACAGACTGTGCGGATGCACAAGCTGGTCAGAGTCTTTGCTTTGCGGCTATTTGAAATTGTTGGAAATCCTACCCACAGGCTCTTTTTATATAGAGGATAATGAATGAGTTGTCATGGAATACCAAATTTATTAAAACGAGTCATAAATAAACAGATAAAAACGAGGCTTCGCCGAGTTTTTGTGTTTTTTATGTGATGAGTTTAACGAATTTGGAATTTAATGACAACAAATTTGATATTCTATTTATAATATGACCCTTATTTTTGTGATAAAACAAGGAAATTAAGATATTTATCGATTCAAGTTATTCCGCGAAACATATTACGCCATTTGCGAAATGACGTCAGCAAATCCATACTGACGTTATCTTTACAACGAAAATATAACAGCGATGTCCGTTCTTAGCTCATTTGCATAGTAATTCCACTAGTGTAACAACACCCGTGTAATTTCAAATATTCGATGGGGTTATTTCACTACCGCCACGTATTATAATGTTATTTATCTATTATGGACATAAAAAGAGCATATCGTTGAGAGTCAACCTAAACCTCGGAACTACTGCTTGTTAGGGCTGTACAATACAATACAACTCTTTATTCAAAACCACGTATGGTATAAACATACAATATGGTTATATAAGACAAGATCAAAAACAGTTATGATTGGATCGAGATAAGATAAATGAAAGGAAAAAAAAGTAATTTATCTAGAAGTTAAAGTTAATCTAATGGGAAACCAGATAATTGAGTAAATTTTTCTTTTGTTTACTGTAAATGATTATTCGGATGGTGTCGGAATTTCAGAAATTTAGTTCATGATATTTTGGTGTGCGTTCCAAACATCGCAATCACAGCCTAATTAAGCTGTGGTTCCGCTATTTGGTCGCAAATGTGTTACAGATTTTTCACTTTTTCTTGCTTTTTGACTAAAATAAAAACAACAGAAATGATTTTTGTCATTGTTTGCCATATTGGCTGTATCCCCGTTTTTCCGACCTTGTTAGAAACGAAAAAACAAGGTTGGAAACTGGGGATATTGCATTTTACAAGCATCAATAATACGGCTAAAAAAATATTGTTCTAATACTCCATGTATAACAGATACTCTACTAGGGGTCGATATTAACTATATTAAATAAAAGTAGAATAAATTAGAATTTGAATATTGTCAGCCTTTTCATCTGGACCAGTCAGAGAATTTTGTCGTCAGTTAATAGGTTAAATATCTGTTGAATACACAATCCTATCGTTCGACGTAGAGCATGTTTTCATAAGTAAATCACATTCCAATCGTTTGTAAATATAATGACCTGACGGCCATCCTATTTACAAACAATAAACGTAGGAGTTCTCGAGGGGTAATACTTGTAAATAACATCCCTTTTCATCATTGCGTGTAATATGCGGTTTTGGTCAGTTCCCCATCAAGCGCCTCGTGACATACGTGTTTTCCCAAACTTATCGACCAATAATAGTTCATTATGCAGGTCATGTGATCTAGGCTTCACGCTTTCTGCGGATTATTCTATCCAGGTCAAATGACCTGTGAATGAACGTGTTTACAATTTTACTGTTTTGCTTTGCCTACGTATTGGAATGCATCAGACCGATTAGAGTAAAGGTAGGTAGAATTTACGTACAAACATGTGCACATTTACTATTTCGGATATCGTGTTTATAAATCGTGACAAAAAATAGCAGATCTCTCAAACACAGTTAAGTAAGCTGCATACAGACATGGCGACGATCTCAGCCCTGATTAGTCATAAGGGGAAAGTCAATGATTAGGTTTGGGTCGCCGAGCTTACTCATAGTGCAGTCCCCGCTCAGATGGCATGTAGCATGCCCTTCAAACAGGGGCTACACCCGAGTCAGTTTGTCGATTGAAACTATTAACAATAAGAAGATCTGTAGAATACATTTTTTTGTTTCTGTTCAGCAGGATCTCAATGTGCATTTTTGAATTTGGCACATTGAAAGATTGCAAATAGAGTATAGTACCGCCACTGATCGGGCTGCATAAAAACCTGCTTCCCGGGCAGTAGCCGCCCTATCCGTGCAATTTAGGATATTTGAACCAAGAGGGAATCTGTAATGTTAATGGTTATGGATCGTATTTGATATAAGTCACTTAATAAACAGTGTTGTTCCAGATCAGGTGGCTTGCATCTTGCTTGCCCCCTGGCTTGGCCAACACCCCCATCACATGTGAGATAAACAATGACAGTAGTGACATGAAACATGGAGTGTGTCCTTAAATGCTTTAGGTCTGCAAGGATCCGCATCTGATCAGATGGCACGCAAAGTGCCAGCTGAGCAGCAGCGGGTCCAGCAGTGGAAAATCATTCTTATGGATTTATGATTTACAGTTTGCAGTATATAATTATCATATTGATGCCAATGGCAAACAGTGGTACTCCAGTCCAGTTGCATTTAAGATGCGAACTGGTCTGGGGCAGCTCTGTATGCTTTCAGGTTTAGAAAGATGAATAGTTATGTTTCACAGTTAAATTTTTAGTAACAAGGTGAGTTATGTACAACACGTTTCATTTATTTACAGTATAATGTACACAAAAAATTTGGTTTTTCTAATTATGAATAGTGCTATCCCTGTTCAGACAGCATCTAGCATGCAGTCTGGTCAGAGGTAGCCCTAATGTTCTCAACAATATTAATACATATAATAACATGGAATAACACAAAATAGTTACAGGTTTTTACATGTGATGCTGCTTATTTACACATCGAACTATATTTAAATTTACTTAAAATTTGTTTGGCTCAAGATTAGGTTAAGTGTTGTGCTGGCTGTACCCAGCTTGAAATAGGCATATTTACCCTTACTTTTCACTGTATATTCCTCTCTGTGCACAATGCTTTGACAGACAGTTGTAGACCTAGATCAGTCCTCACATACTTGAGGTCTGATCCTAGTCCACACCGCATGTTTTTTAGCTAGTCTATTTTGAGGTATGTAATCAATTATAACTTAGAAGCTTATTGAGCGCAATATTCCAATTCTGAAGCACAGGGGCCAACAGTTTCTGGTTAATTTTTCTATTTAATTTTTTAATAAATAGTAATGTATATCAAGCAGACATAGTGAGTAGCTCCTTGTTATGTAACTGAAAGTGTTTTTTGTGTTTCTTTCATTATTATTGACATAAATGTACTTAAATGTTGAATGAAATTTGGTCTCTCTGATTTCATTATTTGCAAATATGTGTGTGTATTACTGGTGAGATAATGATGTCCTAACAATCTTTGCCGTGATTCAGAGAATTTTGGGCATGATAATATATAATGCATTTCATCACCCATTTTAGACTCATTGCATATTTTACAGACTCTTTCTGTTGTAGGTATGCCATGCCAACGGCCTGTTTCTACCGGAAGTTTATGGTTAGAAGTTCGGAATAAGAACATATTGATGGCAAGTGAGTTTGGCAGTATTTTTAGATACTTTTCAAATCTAAAATCTGTTTTAAACATTCTGTAGTGTTTACCTTTATTTGAAATTGTTGAGAGATATGACCATTCTTGGATATACTGATCTTTAAGCGTTTGCTCTATTAGTTTATGTATTCCTTTAACTTTATTGTGATTTTGTGTGAGCCATATGATTCCATTTCCTGTTTCATTTAAAATTCTAGTAATATATGATAACCATTTATATTCATTTGATGTGTCATTTAGTAAATAATTGTATATTTTACATGATATTTTATCAGTTTGGCTACATACAAGTCTATTCCAGAAGCTTATCATTCTAGTTTTGATATGAATACTTAGGGGTAGCCTTCCCAATTCACCATACAGCATATAGTGGGGAGTAGATTTTTTAGATTTTGTAATAATTCTAAGAAATTCAATATGAACTTTTTCCAGGATGTCATGGCTCTCGTATCCCCAGACCTCCGACGCATACAAAAGTATTGGGACCACAGTACTATCGAAAATTTTGAGCTGCAGGTCTATTGGGAGGTCCAGATTTCTTGATTTCACTAGAATAGAGTGCATCGCTTTACGTGCCTGTTCGGCCAGATTTCTCCTGGCATTCAGGAAGGAGCCATTGCTGGTAAAGGTAAGCCCTAAATATTTATATGTTTCGGTGATTTCTATGGGACAGCCATTATAATTAAAGTTATAATTCTGAAAATTTCTGCATCCAAAGACAATGACTTTTGTTTTATCTAAATTTACTGAGAGTTTCCATTGGTTACAGTATTGATGGAAGCTATTTAGACTATTTTGTAGATCACATGCTGTTTCAGATAGTAGTATAGTATCATCAGCATATAATAATAGTAAAATTTTTAGCCATTCAGTTGCATTAAAGTTTGTGGGAAAGGAGATGCCATTACTTCCATTGATAACCAAGTGTGATTCAAGGTCATTTAGGAAAATGGAAAATAGAAGAGGTGATAGATTTTCACCTTGTCTTACACCATTTTCACATGGGAAAGATGGTGATAGATTTCCATTTATAGAAACACATGATTTGATACTTTGATACATGTTATATATAACTTTAAAGATCTTTCCTTTTATGTTGTATGATAGGAGTTTGTACCATAACCCATTTCTCCAGACTTTGTCGAAGGCTTGTGAAAAATCTATAAAACAACAGAATAATTTTTTCTTCTTCTTTTTCAGGGCATTGATGAGACAGTTTAGTGTGAAGATATGGTCTGATCATGAGTAGCCTTTTCTGAATCCTGCTTGGTTTTCTAACAGAGTGGCATTATCATTTAGGAAAAGATTCAGTCTGTTGTTAAGGATTGCAGTAAATAACTTCCCTAGACATGACAGTATGGTAATGGGCCTATAATTACTTGGGTCTTTGGGGTTACCTTTTCCTTTGAATATTGGGTGTATGGTTCCGCTTAGCCATGATTCGGGCAAATATCCTGTGTTAAGTACTGCATTAAACAAGTTTTTATATATTGGCATTAATTTAAATCTGGTAGTTTTGAGATATTCGTTTAATATGTTGTCTGACTGGCTTGGTGCTTTAGAGTTGTTCAGACTGTTAATTGCCTTAAGTACCTCTGCCTCAGTTATTATTATATTAAGGTTAGTTTCATCAATTATGGGTTCCTGGTTAGCTTCTTCTGGTATTGTGAAAGTTTCATTGTCATCACTAGAATTCACATTTTTGAAATGTTCATAAAAGTCGTCTAAAGTAGGGGTTGTTTCCCTTTGATTTGTTGTACTTTTTGTATTATTTAACGTTTTCCAAAACTTTTTTGGATCGTTCTTACTAGTTTTCCTAAGGTTATTTGCAGTTTGATGTTTATGTTGATTTATATATTCGTTCATGCATTTTTTATATTCCCTACTTGCTTTATTGAGGTTATCCCTATTCCTGTTATTTTTTTCTTTTGAGTATTTTGATCTACAGCTATTGTAATGTTTTCTTAATTTTTTACACTTTGGGCCAAACCACGGGGCTTTGTTGTTTTGTCTTTTAATATTTGTATTGATTTCAAATGTTTTACCAGCAGCTTCATTTAATAGCTTAACAGTTTCATTTGTGAGGGTTTCTATGGAGTCAGGTGATTCCACCATATTTTGTACATAGTGTAAAAGTGTTTGTAAATTTTCTGTATCAATGTTATTGTTGAATTGTTCTGCTTTATTGGCGTTCCACTTTGGATACTTTTTGGGTTTAGTCTTAGGTTTGGTTTTATTTTGTATAGTTTTTTGAGCTACTTTAATGGACCATACAAGGAGTGCATGTCCATCTGAGAATAATGGATCAGTTTCCTGTACTGAAAACTCATCCACCAGTTGAAGACAGTCTACTGAGGATATCACATAGTCTATTAGAGATCTATTTCTAAAGGTAAGTTGACCTACATTGCGATCTTTGCCCAAACGACCGTTTAAAATGAACAGATCATTATTTTTGCAGATTTCTAGAAATGAAAACCCATGCGTGTTAGATTTTTTGTCCTTGGACACTCTTTTCAATGGAATTTTTAAATCGTTCAATTTGTTAAACTTCTCTGGATCAGTGAGATCACAACCGTCGATTGATAATTCTGATAACATGAAATTATCATTCTCAGTGTAATCTCTAAGTTCAGAGGTTCTAGCATTCCAGTCGCCAGCTATAATAGTTTTTCTGTAACTGCAGCATTTGGTCGCTATTTCGTTTTGTAAAACACGCAATTCCTCTTCGTTAAAGTATTTAGAGTTTTCAGGGGGTAAATACACAAAACCTAACATGACATCTTCATCACAATTGAAAAGGGATTTACATAATTTTATCCAAAGGATGTAGTTCGAGTCTGTTTTGATTTCTAGGGCATGCTTTGCGACATGCTCCTTAACGAGAACACCTAGACCTCCTGATTTTTTTGAGAAAAAGTTCTTTCTGCACTTTGAATAAAAAATATAACCTGGTATTTCGATATTGTCGAAAGGGTCCATGTTTGTTTCCGCTACTCCTAAAATGTCATAGTCATTTACACACTCATTAAAATCTGGGTACAATAGCCTTCGTTTTAATCCGTTCACGTTAATAAATCCGCATTTTATGTTCGAATATTTATTGGCATCACAATCACCATCACTTACACTGTTTATCCTTTTTTCACAGGGTTTCCCGGACCTGTCCTAACCATGACATGCTTCATCTTTTGACGGGGTATTATCTACAGCTTTATTATCCAACGAACGAAGATTCGACTGGCAGAACGAGCGAGAAATATTGATGCTTTCGCGTGCCTGTGATGAAGACGGGTTATCTGTAGAAGAAATACACTCCCGACTATTTTGTGTAGACTCTGGTGTTTGTTTAGCAGAGGAATGTGTGTGTCGGTTAAGGGGGTCACTCTCGATGTTTACACTAGACAAAACACGGTGACTGTTTACAATTTCGTTCCATTGAGGAAACATATCTTCCACAACCTTCCCATTGACAACAATTTTGGCTGGGAACGCCATTTTAACCTTGGTTACTCCGAATTTACCTGTTACCTGTTACCTGTTTCCTAGAGATCTTCTATAGGCTGTGGCCTCTTGGATCCATTTGTTCTGTTTGGTTTTGGCTGTCCGCTCCCGCCCCGTAACACTCGGAATAAAATTTATTTGGAGTAAATCTCCACACTTTATTTAAAATACTTTTAAAACTATTTACAGTTTTGGTATTTACAAGTTCCTCAGGCAGTTTGTTCCAGTTGTCGATGATTCTGAATGAAAAGCTGTTTTTTCTCAGGTTAGTACGGCAGTGTTGTTTGTAGAGTTTGAGATTATGTCCTCGAGTCGGTCTTTTTACGGTTTCTTGGGTTTGTAGTACATCTTTTAAATTGATTTTGTCTATATTTTTCAACATCTTGTATGTTTGTATCATGTCTGCTCTCAATCTTCTATATTCCAATGTTGGAAGCCCTAATGTTTTTAATCTTTCTGGATAGCTTTTTTCTTTCAATTCTGGGAGTAATTTTGTTGCCCTTCTTTGGATTCTTTCAATTTTCAATTTATCTGTCTTATACATAGTTGACCAAACACAACTACCGTACTCAAGATGAGGTCTAACCAGGCTTTTATAAAGTATAAGAAACATTTCCTTATCTAGATATGAGAAATTCCGTTTAATGATACCTAACATTCGATTGGCTTTCTTTACTTTCATATCAATGTGGTCTCGGAACAAAAGCTTGTTGTCGATACAAATTCCTAGGTCTATTTCTGAGGAAGTTTCTAAAATTGTACTTCCAGATAACTTGTATTGACTGTTGGTGGATTTCCCAAGATGCAGATGCTTACATTTGTCTTTGTTAAATTCTAACTGCCAGATGGTTGACCAATTTTCTAGCGTGTCCAAGTCTGTTTGAAGTAGATTTTGCTCAGTGGTATTATTTACAGGGGCGAAGATTTTTGTATCGTCGGCAAATAATTTCGTTGTGTTTACTATATTATCTGGTAAGTCATTGATGTATATGATGAACAATATCGGACCTAGAACACTTCCTTGTGGTATTCCACTTGTCACATCACAGAAATTTGATACTTTTCCATTTAATACTACCCTTTGTTTTCTACCTGTCAGGAAGCTTTCAATCCATTTTAGTAACTTTCCTTTAATTCCATATCCTTCTAATTTTTTGAGCAGTCTTTGGTGTGGCACGGTGTCAAATGCCTTCCGAAAGTCTAGGTAAATTACATCTACACTTTCATTTTTGTCTAAACTTTTAGTCCAGTCTTCAATTGTTTCTAATAATTGGGTAACACAGGATTTACCTTTTCTGAATCCATGTTGATTTATTGCCAGCAAGTTGTTATGTTCTAGATAATTAGTTATTTCGTCTCGTATGATTTTTTCCATTATTTTACAAAGAATACTGGTTAAACTGATAGGACGATAGTTTCCTGGATCCATTTTTGAGCCTTTTTTAAATAATGGTGTAACATTTGATTGTTTCCAGATCAGTGGTAAGGATGATTCATTAAAGGATAAGTTGAAAATATGACTGATTGGTTTGGATATGTTGTCAATAGTTTCCAGTAGAAATTTGGGATGGATATTATCTGGACCAATACTTTTGCCTTCCTTTAGTTCTTTTAAGTATTTTGTGACAGTGTCTTCTGAAAACTTTATTTCCGTCAGTGTTTTGTTTGTTCTGGAGTTGAACAAGGGAATATTTTGATTTTCACAAGTGAATACCTTCTTGAATTGGGTGTTCAGGATTTCTGCTTTTTCACTATTGTCTGTAATAATATTGCCTTTGTCATCCTGTAAACTTGAAATTTCTTCGTTTATCTTTGTTTTTGATTGTACGAATTTCCAAAATCTTTTAGGGTTTGTTTTTAGGTTTTTGACGATGCTTTTTTCATATTCTTTCTTGGACTCTTTAACTTTTTTGGACGCTTCATATTTAGCAACGTTGTAGTTATGTCTAGTTTGGTCGTTTCTACAGTATAAGTACTTTTTCCATCTACTACGTTTGTGTTTAACTGCCTTGAGGGTTTCTGCGTTCATCCATGGTGTTCCAGGCTGTCCTGGGTTGAAATTGCTCTCCGGTATGTTTTCTTTAGATATATTGTATATTTTATCAGCAAATTTCTCCCAAGCCATCTGGACATTACAGTGGTTGAACTCTTGATCCCAGTTAATTTCATTGAGTGAGGACCTGATTGTGTCGTAGTCTCCTTTATAGTAGTTTAGCTTAGTTATTTTTTCCCTAGAGTTGTTTTGTTTCTGTGTAATTAGATTGAATTCAATGACTTCATGATCACTTTTACCAAGTGGTGCTTCTTGATTCACATCTTCTATCATTTCTTTTACATTTGTAAGAATAAGATCCAGAATGTTTGATGAAGTGCCATCTCTGTGCCTTGTTGGTCTTTTAATATGCTGGTACAGATAGTTTGATTGTATCATATTCAGGAATTTTGTTGTTATATGGTTTTGTCCTTCATTACTTCTTTCTATTTCCCAGTTTATGTTTCCATAGTTAAAATCTCCCATGTACAGTACTAGTTCATAGTGAATATTATTAATTTTATTTTTGGAAAGGATATCTTTGAGTTCGTTTAAGGCTTCTTCCGATGAGGCACTAGGACTGCGATAGATGCAGGAAATCAAGATATTTTGGTCTTCTATTTTAATGCCTGCTTGAGCATATTCAATAAATTTTGTAGTTTTTTCTTCTATGTTGTAGGCATTTAAAGTATTTCTGATGAACAAGATGCAACCTCTTTTGGTGAAAGTTTTGGATTTGGGATAAAAATTAGTGTACCCAGGTATGCTCCACATTGGTGAATTATATTCGGTGTTGTCGTTTTGTTTTGGGAAGACTTCGGTTACACCAATAATGTCATAGTTCTTTGAGCTTATCATCACTTTAAGTTCGTCCATTTTGTTTAATAGACTGTCAGCATTAGTGTACATAATGTTCAATTTGTGACTATTTACAGAAGTGTTTTTAAAAATAAAATTTGCCTCCTATGCATATTTGGTTTTTGTTGAGGTACTAAGTCCTCCACACACTGTTTCGTCAAGTGTATCATTTAAGTTGAACTGATTTAGTCTTGTTGGTAGAAGAATGTCCTGTGATAGAAGTGGCGTGTTTGTTGAGGTATTTTGATTCAGGTATTTTGACGGAGTGGTGAAAACAGTTATATCAAGGTCTTCTTGTTCTTCATGTCCTTCATTGTCATGTTAGATCGGAGATCCTTGTATTTTGGCCAAAGCGATTTTCGGGCGTGTGTTATTTCTTGTGGATAGTCCCGGCTTACTCCATAATTAGTGTTTGCTAACGATTTAGCAGCCGACATAATCAATTCAGTGTCAGGATAATCCCGGAACGCTACTATTATGGGCCTCACAATGTCCTTCTTTGGGCGTCCGAGCCTGTGAGCGCGCTCGATGGCGATATCTTCAGAGATATTCATCTTGTCAAATAGGAAAGAGGTTATAATGGCCGCACAATTTTCATCTTGTTTCTCGTCATGGCCGCGAAAAATTAGGTTTTTTCTTCGCGATCGTGCTTCGAGGTCTATTGATTTATATTCTAGAACAGTGATCCGACTATCATGAGCGCCCATTGTGTTTTCGATTGCCACTACCCTTGCCTGGTCAACTGTGGAATCTAGTTTTTTTTTGTGACTTCACCAATCGTTCATTTTCGTATAGTTTTTCTAGGATAAGAGTGAATTTTTCATCTGTGTTCATACTTTTCAATGAGTTTTTAGGGCTCTCACCTGTATTTTTGCGTCTCCGTTTTTTATCCCTTTTTACAATTTCAAATTCCATTTCTTTTTCTGTTTCACTTTCATTGTCACCAATAAATGCATTTGAATCGTAGTCGGTCTCTTGCTCACTTGTTTCTTTTCCCATTGTATACTTTCCCGCCATTGTAGAATCCTTTGTCTTCTCCGTTTGTCTGCTATTTCCTTTTTTTCCACCATTCCCTCTTCCCTTCCCTGCTTGTTTTTGTTTGAAACTCATTTTGCCTAGTCCGATTATATTACAAGCAGCGAACGCAATTGAGAAATAAAGTGGTATAATCGATTTTTAGCCAACTTTTTACGGAGCTCAAAAAAACATGTCCGCCTCGATCCAATCACCGGAAGTTCTCCGATTAAGACCATGTCACGGCGATCACGCAGCGCAATTGAAACTTTCTGATAGCCGTTTTATTTACTGACTTGAACAATTTCTTTTCTAGCTTTCAGGATAGAAACTAGATCTAGTCTACATATATTAAATTGCCTACTCTGATATCACCAGATGCCACCAAATCACATCATTTTTTCAAAATTTCCTCGGGGGAGACCAACACCCCCCATCCCCATACGTGCTCTCCCCCTTCTAGTGCTTCACTATCATAATTAGCCTGGCAACGCCGTGGTATCTCCGCCCTTGTGTGACAGGCCTTTGAATGTTTAGTTTGTTCCTGCATTAGCAAGTGTACCTAATCGACCCCCCCCCCCCCCCCTTTGACCTCCATCATGACACACCCTAAAATATTTTAGCCTGAGTGTGGCATTTCAAACAATTTGAAATGTGCGTGAGGGGCAAACATTGAGTAGCATAGAAAGCCACATATTGTTAATATATAAAGAGTGACTTGATGGTCTGCAGATACTTTGAGACCAAATCTATCTACAAAACGCATAGTGAAGCCTTTGGACAGACTGTGCGGATGCACAAGCTGGTCAGAGTCTTTGCTTTGCGGCTATTTGAAATTGTTGGAAATCCTACCCACAGGCTCTTTTTATATAGAGGATAATGAATGAGTTGTCATGGAATACCAAATTTATTAAAACGAGTCATAAATAAACAGATAAAAACGAGGCTTCGCCGAGTTTTTGTGTTTTTTATGTGATGAGTTTAACGAATTTGGAATTTAATGACAACAAATTTGATATTCTATTTATAATATGACCCTTATTTTTGTGATAAAACAAGGAAATTAAGATATTTATCGATTCAAGTTATTCCGCGAAACATATTACGCCATTTGCGAAATGACGTCAGCAAATCCATACTGACGTTATCTTTACAACGAAAATATAACAGCGATGTCCGTTCTTAGCTCATTTGCATAGTAATTCCACTAGTGTAACAACACCCGTGTAATTTCAAATATTCGATGGGGTTATTTCACTACCGCCACGTATTATAATGTTATTTATCTATTATGGACATAAAAAGAGCATATCGTTGAGAGTCAACCTAAACCTCGGAACTACTGCTTGTTAGGGCTGTAGTTGCGACGTTTGAGTCACCCATACGCGTAAATGATTAGAACAAAATGGCGTAGTTAAACATATCGGAGTAAAACAATCAACACATTATTAGTTAGTATTAAGAGATGAAGAGGATATTTGTTGTTTTCATTGAGGTATGATCTAAAAACCTAATCACACTATATGAATACGCGTGTGAAAATAAAACTTGTTACACTGTATAAGTACGCTAGGCGGATTCATACATGAGTGTAATAAGTTTTTTTAGTTTCATACCTCTATGAAAAAATAAATATTCTCTTAATATCTTATGACTGAATTTCTTTGGGCAAAAATGTAAGGTTTACCCCCAAAATACATGGATTACTTATGGGACTACTTTCCGCGGAAGCATATAAAAAAGCTGCGTAATCAAAATTGTTTTCATCGAGTAATGAAGCAAATCTCTCGGCATCTTGATTGCCCCCTGTTTACATAGAAAATGTTTTGTACAGATACCTCTGGTAACTTTCGAGTCAGATAATTTACGGATCGCTGTTCACTCCCACTTACCTATGACGTGTGTGGTTTGTTAGAGTTATCTGGTTCCCGTCACACGAAAAAGGGGCCATCTAGAAATGGCGAAATGTGTCGACCATGATCAGACTTCAAAGATTTGCCACAGTCGACATTTTTCACCGTATCGCTAGCTTTCTTGTCTTAGGTGACCATTATATCAATAATGAACCTGTAAAAAGCGATATCAGATTACCTCCCTTTAATTTCATTCAAAACTCACTCATTGCACTCATTCAATAACATTCTAAAACCATTCCCAAATCATTTACCTTGTCAATTTCACGATGTTGTTAACTGTATGCCTCCCACCAGCACCACCACGCAATCCTATCAATACCTCCAGGTGGTGCCCCATGTACAGTCAATCTTGCTCGAGCGACCACGTCTATTAAGCGACCATTTTTAATTAAGCAACCATTTTCAAAGATCCCCCTCTTGAATTCAAAATATCTTAAAAAAAAATACATATACTAGGAATTGTTGGTCTTAAGAAAATTGAAAACGAATCCTGTGTAATTAAAACTAACCAGAATCGTCTCAATAAGATTCGTAATATCTTCAAAAGTACTAGGTATTGTTGGTCTAAAAATATTGAGAACGAATCCTATGTTGTTAAAACTCAGATGAGTTGCTTCTAGTGAGTTGTAACAACTTAGATTTATTGAGAATTCCGCAATTCAAAAACAAGTTTTACTGTAGTTTTACGATTACCCACCAATTTGTTGGGAGATAGTTTTACGATTATCCACCAATTTGTTGGGAGATAGTTTTACGATTATCCATCAATTTTTTGGGCGACAGAGGTCGAAGTGCATATGTGCCGCCTTGACAACACGAAATGTATTGACCATGTTGATCTATTAATCCTTACGCGAGCATTATCAATATGTGTCTGGATTCAAGAGAAAAGGCTCGTCAACTTTGAAGCTGATCACCTTGTATGTGTGCCTATGTGTATGTGTGAATTTACTTCATTTTCATTCTTCTCTACTCTCGTCTTTGATCTTTTGAATCAGGGTAATCTCTATTTATTCCTTTTCAATTAAGAGATGAAAAGAAGATTTGTTGATTTTATCGAGGTATCAAACTAAAAACCTGATCACACTGTATGAATACGCGAAGCGAATTCATACATGAGTGTGATTAGGTTTTTACTATCATACCCCCATCAAATCAACAAACATTCTCTTCATATCTGATAATTTAATATAATGAAGCAAAAATGTAAGATTTATCAAAAATGAAAGCAATTTCTTACGAGACTACTTTTTGTGGAAGCTTACAAAATAACTGCGTACTCAAAATTATTTTCATTGAGAAATAAAACCAATTTTTCAGCCAATCAGAATGTACGAAAATTGATGAAATCATCTGAAATTATGTAAAATATCTGCTGCGGTGAAGCCGAATGTTTAAATGACCATTTCTGTCACACATATAATATAAGCTGCGTTTTGTAAGACGGACAATTAATCGAAATGATCAAAAAATAATAATAATAAAACAATAGCTCATTCAAGCTACAGTTAAAAGGTGTAAGTCGCATATTAGAATTTAAAACAAAAAACAAGCCATCTGTTTATTTAGTTATCTTGTTTTATTCGTTTTAAGATATTTATTAACAATATAACGATAATAGTTATTGTATAAAGCCGCAAACATTTCTTGTCATTTAACACTCATATGTTTAATCCTTTCAGGCGAAAAAAGGATATCTGCCAAATACATTTAATGTAGATGAATGTCAATTTCACGATGTTACTAATTGTATTGATAATACATCGAAGAAATATTCTAACCAAAAATCAGGGTCGATGGTAATAATGCCGGCCCATGGATGGTTTCGAGATGTTCTTCGTTCAACGGTGTCGTTGATGAAACGCTCGTTCATATTCATTTATAGTTATACATGTAGCGTTCAGGATTCGGGGTAGAGCCGCTTGCAATCTTGATCCAAGTAAAGGCGACCCAATCTGTGGCTATGGATGGTGCGGTTGTTGTTATTCATCCAGTGACTGTCGTCGATGTCCGCGTGAGTATTACACAGAACAGCCCGGATTGTAAAGTAGTCATTGGGTTCTCGATTATTGCCAATGACCATCTCACAAAACCAGGCTGGCCCGGCCTTTATCCTTGCTGAAAACATGGTAACTAAACGGTATGATAAATAATAAATTAAGGTAGTGGACCCGTAATAGTTTCGCACCATTTCGGATCACATGATCTTTCACAATGTTGACCGAGATTTCCTAATGAAAACCATTAGGAAACCTCGGTTAACACTGTTGAAGATCATTACTTTTGAGACATTGCGAAACCATTACGGGTCCACTACCTTGACTAACAAGATTGTAGAATTCACAACAAACTCATAGAATATAGAATAAAAAGATGCGATCGAAAACACCGTAGTTACTGATTAAGTCATAAACTGATTTTTCAAAATATATCTTTAGAAGAAGAAGAAAGAAGAAATTTTATTGACTTAAACTACAAAAGTTTTTCGTCATACAAAATAGATAACACATTTAACATGATGATAAATTTGTCACGTGTGCACACTCTCGCTACATAATTGATTTTTCAAAATATATCTTACGTAAAACAGTTTGGTCAATTGGCGAGTTTGCTTGTAAGCAATGATCTTTCAACTCCTTCCCTGATAACAATAGCAAAAGAGTAAAGTTATTCCTTATCTTACAATACTAATTAAAACAAAAATTCAGTTAACCACATCGTGAAATTGACATCTAGATCAAAACCATTCCTTATCACTCGCTCAGCGCTCCAATCATTCATTACAAACACTTACTCAAACAATCCAAAAACGGTCCAAACTCAATGAAAAAGAAAGAATAAAAAACGTCATTCAAATTAAGAAACAAATTGCGATTTCACTGTCATAATTGAAATTCTAAGCGTCCGATTGGTTCTTGAAGAAATGGGAAGCTATTTATAAAACTTTTATGCATATTTTATTAAAGGGAGGTAATACATATCGCTAACTTTGTTAATCTTGAACAAAGTAAGCGATATTAGATTCCATTCCCTTAAATTACACTCAGAACTCGCTCCTCTCATTCAACATCATTCCGAAATCTTTCCAAATTTGTTCACCTTGTCAATTTCACGATGCTATTAACTATAAAATTAGAAAGAAGACATACAATGAACATCAGAATTATCATATTTAAAGGGGGGGTGTTCTAGAAGGAGGAAAACGCGAAGCCGCTGCTAAACCTGCTTACGTCCAATGCGTTGCTTAATATGTATAAAAATTGTAAAAGTTTCAGAGAAAATATTTGTTTTGTTTTTGTTACCAAAGAAATGTTGGAGACAACCTCTCAGACACGAGTTTCCTTGACAACCGTCGCTATGGTAACCAGACTCTCATTGGTGTACTAAACGCTTAGTTTCATCATGAAAATAATAGCACAACTAAGACATCAGTGTTACACCAAAAAGAGGTGGTCACAGATTGGAATCCTTGGTAAACAATTGGTCATTGTTGTCCGCTAGTAACAGAAGTGAATACTCGATTGACATTTTTTGGAAAATAGCGTATATTCACAAACCTACCAAAAACACAGCGAATACATGTGAGACTGATGTGTGACATTTCCAACCATTTCACGTTTGTGTGATGGACAGATGAGTTGTTCGGACAATTGTTCAGTGCATTGAAGATATTCCGAAATTAAGAACAGACACTAAAGGTCCGTACAGTTACATCCAGAAATTGACAGGATGAATGACTTTGGATGAGTGTGTGGAGCGAGCTTTGGCTGAAATTAAAGGGAAGTAATTCAGTATCGCTAGTTTTGTTCATCTTGAACAAAATTAGCGATATTTATTACCTCCCTTTCATAAAATATATACGTTTTTTCGGTTTGTGTGTGTCGTGGACCAATCAGACTCAACAGCCAATAAAGTCGTAGAAAAACTTGATCGATTAGAATAAAATGTTGATCGTCTTGAACGATTACGGAATGTTTTCAAATGTTTTTGAACGATTGTGGTCGATTTGAGTGGGTGTTTGGAATGAATGAATGAATTAATTAATTAATTAATGGAGCGCTGAGTGGATTATTAGAATAATTTTGATCGAATTGTCAGTCAATTTCACGAGGCTTATAACTGTTGCTTAATAAGCGAGTAGTCAAGTATCTATTTAAACTGTGAGAAACACAGGCTGATTCGTGTTTTCACGTTGCGCTTATTAGAAATTGTTGGAAATCAAACAATGGCTAATATTATTTTTGAAGTAACAATATTTAGAATCGCATGGTAAAAAGGCGGATGAAGATAATCTCAAGGTATATGCATCCTTCTATCCTAATAAACATGCACTTACAATATTAAAAACAATCACAGAGAGAATTTTTTTTTTTTTTTTTCAAATTGGTGTAAGGTAACATTGAGAACGCGAAGCGGGTCCATTCATAAGTGTGATAAGGCTTTTTAGTTCATATCTTTATGAAATCAAGACACAATTTCTTCACATAATATAATGTAATATCGTAAAGTAAAAATGTTGAAATTTCTCCGTAAAGAGAAGGATTTCAAACGTGCAAGTTGGCTACAATTCTTAAACGTTCGCAAACGTCTATGTATCCTGAATACAGGTCAGCTTTAATCGATAGACGGTATTTCTGTGACTAGTGAAATATCCCGAGCCCTTTGTACATTACATATAGAAGTCATTGTGTCAAAACTGTCATTCTCAGCATGGCGATTATATTTGAACCCGACAGTGCAATAAATATAGAAACTATGTGGTTAATTTCATACATCATTGATGTATTGTTATGTCAGATATCGTAAATGAGCTAATACCAATTATTTTTCACTCCAAACCTTGTTTCAGTTTTGTGCAAATTCAAAATAATGAAAATTGTATTAAAAAATTAACAATTCTAGTTTTTATCTAACTTCAGTCTATCACAAACGAACAACCTGATTGGATAAAAAAATCGATAATATCTCTTTGAAAATTTATACTATGTTTACAACTCAGCTGATTTGTAAATGCGAAAAAAACACCACTCTCAAACTGGCGAGATATAAAATTCTTTGTTTGGTGATCAAAAATTAAAAGAGACGGAGAAATTTCTTTTCGTGGAGGAATGAAGCGAATGACTTACTCCTACTTAGGTAGCCAACTGCAAACATAAGAAACATAGGTACATGTGGATTTAAAATCATGATATCATTAACTCATTTTTTCTAAATATATATTTATGAAACAAAATCAAGGTAAACTTACTTTAAAATCCATGTTTTTACGAAGCCCTATGTTGTTGATACTCATTGGAATCGTTCCTAATGGACAATTCCAATGAGTACCTACAACACAGCAATTGTCTTAGTATACTTCTTTTAAATATTCAGCACTACGGCGAATTTTGCTGTATCTCTTACGTGTTTTACGTTTTCCTTTCAACTTCTTTGATCCTCTTCGATTGCGTATCCTGATCCTCAAATTTCACTAGCGGTAGTAGTAGCAGTATTAGCAATGATATCGAGGATTGTACGGTAGTCATTGGACGCAGTATAAACCAATGACCATCTTACAAAACCAAGACATCCATGCTAAATCCATATCCAAATCCGGTGACTCCGCCTGTCCAATCTTGCTATTTCGTGACAATACTCTAATCACCGTTTTGGCCACAACTCTAGATTCTTTGTGAAGTTGTTCGAGAACTGTCTGTTATGAAAAGAAAACAGCATAAGAAGTAAATTATTAAGATTTTTCGTGAGAAATGAACGAAAATCTTGCAAAATCTTACAACAGATGGTTAAGTCAAACTCAAGTCAATATAGCATATTCAAAATTTCAGAAAATGAAAATAAATTCTTTCATTTTAAGTCATTACCGAACTACGAAATTTTCTAACTGGACAAACTGAGAACCGTCGCAAAATCCTTTGATTTAATTAAAGAATAATGTGAATAACGAATTGATTGCTTGAAACAAATATTTCCTCTATTTTACACAATGTTTTCAAAACCTTAATTTTGGATGGTCGTTCAAAATCGTGAATTAATGGTATTGGTTTATTCGCACTTGACTGATTGTGTGAACGGTTGTGCTTTGACCTCTTGACCAAGAGGTCCCGAGTTCGATTTCCGGGAGTGGCCACTATTTCGGTTCATTCTTCGGCCCACACACACGACGCGAGAATGATGAATTGTAAACTTTACAGGAGCAGAATCGAGAGGGATTAACCTAAGTTGTAAGAACATGTTTCCCGATCGATTGAAAATAAAATGGTTTGAAAGAAACTTGACATAATTTCTGAATCTAGAATAACCATTCTGTCTTCCTGTATCAGCATTTTTTATATTCTACATCCAGTTAATCCCACCTGGAATCAACCTCTTTTCAAATATTTGTTTTACAAAGTTCAAAGATGTTCCTTTTTGTGTAACTATTTTTTACATTTATACATTTCGCTAGCACAAAATACTATCATTATGATTTCACGACAAAAAGATTTTTGAGTTTGATAGAAAATCAAAATGGCAATATTCTTTTCATCTCTTAAATGATTCAATAAAAACAAATTAAATATAGAATTACATGTACCTTCTTTGCTCTGGTACTGCCGTCTGTAGAACCAACTTCCTTTGAATGCAAGAACTCCGGGGAGGTCCGTATTCTTATAGTTCTTTTCGTCTCTTAAATAATTTAATAAAAACCAAAAATATAGAATAACGTGTACCTTCTTCGTGCCATTACTGCTGTCTGAAGAACCAACTTCCTTGGAATGCAAGATCTCCGGGGAGGTCCATATTCTTATAGTCCGGTGTTCGATCCCAGGTGTGATCAGCAAGCCCGTGTGTCAGTCCGAGTGTTAATGGTGCTAATATAGAGAACCATACAGTCCTCAACTTCCCTCTCCTGCCACGAATTAGCGACCATTCCTGTCCACCGTCATCTGGCATTAGCATGTAACCAGACCCTTTATTCCAGAATCACTTGATTCTATTGTGGCCATCGAGAATCCTGAAATCTACCCTGCGTTCTTGCAGGATGACAAATCCGTTCAAATTGTTTGTAAATTTTACCCCGCTTTGCACGCAAGTATACGTGCAAAGCGGGGTATAATTTGCAAACAGTTTGGGCCGTTTTATCATCCTGAAAGCAGGGCTTTTTTGTTGTTGTTTTTGCTGAAACGTTTGTTTCATTTCCCAATGAAAATAATTCTGAATAATACGCTTAGGCCGCCTACTAATGATTTAATCTTTTGTTTCATCCCAACACACTTATATACTTGAGTGTAATAAGGCTTTTAGTTACACACTTCCATGAAATAAACAAATAATATCTCTTATAATAGTATTTAAGAGTATATAATAGTCTCTTATAATTCAATATCATGGAGAATAAAATACAAGGATGTGTCCATGACGGCTCTCCTTTTTCCCAGTTTCTGCTTCAAATTTCTGCATGGCTCATACCTTCATGAAATAATACTTTGTGAGCTAAAGTGTGATTATGTTTTCATACCTCCATAAAATCAACAAATACTTTCTTAAACTCTGAAATATTGTATGTAATAGTGTCAGAAATGGATAGAGCATCTATAAATGAGCCTTGTTTTTTTTTTAGAGAAAGAGATTATTTTTATCTTTCACGAGGCTATGAAAATAAAAATTAAGCACACATTAGTGTGGTTAGATTTTTAGTTTCAAACAGCCATAAATAAAAAATATTTTCTTAATATCTTACACCTTGATATCACGCAACACAAAAGTGAGACAGATTTCTTTTGGATAACTTTGTGCAGGGGCTTACAAAATAGCTGCGTATTCGAAATTGTTTTAATGGAGGATTGAATCTTATTTTTCAGTCAATCAGAATGCAAGATTTTTTATGGACACCACCATCAATTTTCATTATATAAGAAATGCTGTATGTATGATAACCTAAACAACAAAAAACTCCAGGGTCATGAAACAATCGCCTGTGGTTGAAGAATGTAAAAAATTCAAGTTGAAAAGTAGAGAGCAGGTGCTCTTCATTGAGCGCATCTGGGCCCGTGATCATGAATCTTTGCTCACGCTAAAATAGGGATTTTCTCAAATCAAGAATTTAAATAATTCAATGAATATGAAAAATGATATTGATATGTTGTTATTTGTAAGAGCTTATACATATCTAAACGTGTTATGTTTGTGTTCATACATTTATTAAAGTTTTACAACAGAATGTAAGCTTAAATCTCAAGCTTATTTTTTTTTAAATATTAAAGTTGGGCACGAGAAAAGTTTGACCCAGGGGCAAGTTTTACTAAACTTCTTACGACAAAAGTAGTCGTAAGTTAAAAACACAAATCGTCTTTGGTGGTTTTATTCATCGTTAGATTCTGTCTTGCAATATCTCATTGGAATTGTATTTAGTAGACGATTCTAATGAGATGATGCATAACAGACTTCCATATTTAGTTACTACTGTAGATGCAATTTTAATATTGACTTACGCAAAAATTGATCATGAGATGATCAGTAAAACGGGACCCTGATTTCATCCTCCTTTTTCGCATGTAAATGCACAATCATTGTTTTTCTTAAAATCTTGGTAATAGATATCCGTGAAAAGTATTTTCAATTTTCATATTTTCTTGTTTATATTCGAAAAATAAAGGAAAGTATTTTTGTGTCACAGGACTGTAATCATTTCTAGAATGCATATGCGTAACAAGGATTTTGGAATTTTTACGCACTCAGAAGGCGACCAACATTTTAATATATATAACAAAGGCGATATAAAAACTGTGAAAAAAGATGAATGTCCTCCATCCGCTAATCTTTTCTATAAGTGAGCGTTGCTGAATAATCAAAGCATCGTAACTACAGCTTGAATAACCTGTAGTTTCGATGTTATGATCATTCATCAAGGACATTTTTTGAAAGAGGAATTATTTCTATTACGCACTTGCGTACTGTGCGTAATGGAAGTTACACCCTTTGAATGAGCTTTAGTTACGATATTTTGACCAGCGTCACCAACCTAGGTTTCAATAGATGGCCATTATTAAAGTTATCACAAAATGATTGGTCTCACAAATGGCCACGACACCTAACGTTACGACCCCTGACACTTTTCTTGACATTTTAATCAATATTTTGTTAACAGTTTGCCTAGTCCGTCGTGTCTCAGTGATTAGCCAACTGAAAAAACTTGTCAGTGCGTTCAGAGTGCAACTGCGTTTTCAAACGTTTGAATTATTATCACACTTCGAACGTATATAGACATGCGGAATTATACGTTAACAACTTTAACATTGGGCTGTCGGCGAGGCGTTCATCTTCTAACAAGGACTTCTATTCTACAGCATATTTTAAGAAAAACGCGCTCTTGCTTTTGGGAACCACGATTTTAAACAAGATAAAATATTAAAGAAAAAGACAATTTGATTTCAATTGGCAGCATAATTTTCAGAAATCATTTCTAGCCCTAAAAGATGGTGGTTCTTTATAGTGCGTGTTATTATGAAATCGTGGGGAAACGGGTTAAGCTGTCCTGCGTTCAGAATGCAAAAACGTTTACGAATTGTACCCGTTTAGCATATGAGTACACATACAAAGCGGGGCAACGTCTCATAAACGTTTCCATCCAGGACGCAAGGCCAGACATCGGATACGTGTTATCTTTTTTTATTTCATTTATTTTTTTATTGTTACAACAAAACCTTCATGTAAAAAAGAAATGTCATCTTGGACTGCTGCGGCGAATTTCTTCCGCTGAGCCATCGATACGAGTGCAACGTAAAGACTAGGTTCAGCCTGTGCACCCACAAAGTCTGATCAAAGTCCTCAATACGCGCTTAATAGAAAGCTATGATCCTAAAGACTCCGTTCCCAATCGCAAAATAAATTTAATGTACCTAGTAATGAAGGCTTCTCAAATACTTCCATAACGCACTCGTGGAATTGTTAGAAATGTCATGCACAGACTTATCATCAAATGTAGGCGTCGATCGTGCCAAACTGAACAAACTCCAAAAAATTTAATTAATTACGGAGTTTCTGCGTTATTTTTTAAATGGAATACGCGAACACATACTCACATTCGCACAATTCGGTGGAGTTATGCTGAAGAAATCTATATATAGAATACGTACTTAGTGTATTGTATGAAAAAAAAATATCTAACGAGGTTGGGAGAATTGAAAATTGTCGAGGCTCTGCCGAGACAATTATCAATTCTCACAACCGAGTTAGATATTTTTTCATACAATACACTAAGTACGTATTATATTTATCTTATAACCTCTTTTTGTCTTCTTTTCGTCGATGTTTCTAACAGAAATGCAAGTTACTAAAAAAAAACGCATTATATCATTGTTCTAAAAATAACTATGAGATATCATTAATATATCATACGGGATGTTATCACACGGATATTTGTATAGTTATAAGATAAATATTATCTGTTACAACAGTGCGTGCATCGCACAGACATAAATCAGTTTTGTTAGTAAGCCAAATGTTATATTTCTCAACTGAAGAAAACAGACGCAAAAAATCCAATATATCATAATTGTGCTTACAAACGCAAAATGAAAAAAAAAAGGTTTTGAATCTTGATTAAAAATATATTATTGATACAAACATGCGTTCCAAACAGAACGATTTTGCGACCGTACGCAGACTTTCCAAATTAGGACGAAATACTAGCTCTTTTCCGGGAGGAAAATTAATATTTACTAATGTTTTCAGCCCGGGAATCAAACCTATATCAAACTAAACTTTACATGATTAAAAGTCAGGTGATCCGCCGACTGAGCCAAGGGGACTGAATCTCTTGGAGGAAGGGTCGCTATTGAACACACGCACTTGTTTACTAGTAAGTTTTGTTTCCAGCGGTGATAAATGGCGCTAATATTTTGAAGTCATGTTTCTACACCTTAAGGTCGGTGTTAATATCTTGCGCTAAAGGGATTTGGGTGTACCTCGAGTACTTGTCCGCCAGGTGAACTTTTTGAATAACCGTTAGACTTCTTTCGATTGAAATCGTCTTCAAATGACAAAGAAAACTGGGTACAAATCGAATGATACCATACTATGTGACAGAATCTATCATGGAACAAGTTATGTTTGTGAAACACGAATGCCCCCGAAACTTCAAATTTCATAATCTTAACAGATGACGTTGACCTTATCTCATGACCTTGGTGTTCACAATTGCGAATCGGTGAGATCCGTCATCGGGCTAAATATGCGCATTGTATCTTGATTAGTCTTGAAGTAAATGCCAATGTAGAGGTTTTAGTTCAGGTGTGCAGATAAACAGACAGACAACAGTACAAGAGAGCCTGTATCACTCCGATGGCTTTAACACCTCAAGATTTGAAAGAGATTTTCAAAACAGAAATCACATGACTGAAGACCCTGAAAGTCTCTAGCGTTCAGAGGCAATTCAGCCTTATTCTAAATTGGAATTTTATTGTGAGCTTTCAGGAGTGAACTTTTCTATACATGTATAGGAAATAATCAAGGAACAACTTAAGGTAGGGATAGTGATAGTTCCACAGCATCTGGAAACTCATGCTATTAAACAATGTTGACCGAGGTTTCCTAATGAAAATCATTAGGAAACCTCAGTTAATACTGTTAAAAATCATGAGTTCCGAAACGTTGTGGAACTATTATGGCTCCACTACCTTAAGGTAGTGGATAGTAATAGTTCTGCAACATTTCGAAACTCATAATCTTTCACTTAGTTAATAGAAGTTTCGAAATAACTTCACTAGGAAACCTCCGTTAACACTGTTGAAGTCCATGACTCGAAACGTTGTGTAACTATTACAGGTCCACTATCTTAAGAAGCAATTTCTTCTTTTTCCAAATATTTTCTCGAGGACGTGAAAGCCCAAGACGATAAAAGAAAGGATTAAGTGGGAATAGGTAAACAAACACAACAAAAGACCAGTATTTTCAGGTTTATTCCATTGTTTTCTTTTTTATCAAAACAATAAATAGGTTTTATGTAAAAAATCTTAGTTCATCCAAATCAACACACGATTACCTGGTTTTGAAATAACAAAAAAATCAGCCTATATAACCTACTTCCAAATCTGATGGAGTTGTACAGAATTTTATTGTTATAGAATTTAAGAAGCTTTTTTTATTCTTTCAATGATGACTGTCATTTCAGTTAAAAAATTCTATAACCGCAGCTTCTAGTTCAATCTGAAATTAGCCCTTATCTTGATGAATTTAATTTTATCGCAAGCATATTCTTGGGGGACTTTTCAACTAGTCTTACTATTCATTCCAATATGACAAAATTAAAAGTAGACAGTGTAGGCTGAGATCAGACTGCACATCTGTACAAGATGATCCGAGTCCATACTTTATGCCTAAGCTTAGTGAAGAGAATAGAAGTATGCTGTGAATAGCAGGACAAGGGTTAACAATTTTTTCTTCTTTATTTATAAATGTTCAGTTTACTTTAAAATTTTGTAAATATAAGTTGATCTTATCTGTATTTAGATATTTGAAGTAAACCATCTCTGCGTTCAGGATCACAAAACGGTGAAAACAGTTTTCAAATTATATCCCACTTTGCACGCAATTGCATATGCAAAGGGGATATACAGTCAAACCTGTGTTAGCGGCCACCTGTATTCAGCAAGCAACCTGTCTTAAGCAAGCGGTCACCAAGTTCCCAAATGAACCAACTGCACTTACATTGACCTGTATTAAGCAAGCACCTGTCTTAAGCAAGCACTTTTTTAATGTCCCTTGGGTGCTTGCTTAAGACAGGTTTGACTGTAATATGAAAACTGTTTGCACTGTTATGTGATCCTGAAAGCAGGGCATATTTCAATGGCTGTGTCAGTGAATGACTTCAAAATGTGGACAACTAATGCTGGCTTTTACACAAGTCTTCTTTTGTAAACTGAGGCCATGTTTTAAAACAGCCAAGGTAGCAATGAAGTTGTTTCTTGTAATATTGGTTAAAATGACCATTTTCAAAATCATTTTGACCTAGTAGGCAAAAAAGGTACAACTAAATGATCATTCCAGCCTCTTACATCCATGGCTCAGTGCAAAAGCGTTGTAACTACTTATATTATAGGCAGTTTCAACTGCTTTGCACTGACCCATCAGTATAATCACTTTAGATGGTTCAACGTTAAATATTTGTAACTGCCTATAAACATATAGCAAGTTTTAACTATTTTGAGCATAGCCATTGAAATACCAAAGCTGGTGTTAAATCAAATTTTTTGAATCTAGAATAATCAATCTAACTTCCTGTAAAAGAAATTTTTAAATCTGACCTCTGGTTAGCCTTACTAATAAGTTTATTTGAATGGGGTTTGACGCTGCTTTCCACAATCTCTCAGTAATATCATGAGGGCTTGAGCACTTTAAAAGGGTTCCTGGTATTTCTCTCACCAGTACTACCATTACAACCTTTCCTAGCCTCCAGTTACTATCTCAAATAGGTCTATAATTATCAACCCTCTGGAGAGAGACAAATAGTTAGAAAGAATAAGTGCCACAGTTAGGGTTCAAACCCCGGACCTCTAGTGTGACAGTCTAGCTCACTGCTAGCTGTGCTATGACGGGGACTGCGGCGCAATGTATAGACACTTGCAATAGAATTGCATTGACCCCTTTTTGTTGTACATTTTCATTTCTACTTCTATAGTTTAATACAGGCAAATCTTAGTGACTCCCTATAAAACAGTTGTAACTGTTAATATTCATATATAGGCAGTTACAACAATTTCATGCTTAGTCATCAATGTATGCAATACAAATATCATAGAACTGAAACACATTATTACCCCCATTTTGATTGGTCAGCACAATTTTATTGCAAGGACGTAGCTCCCATTATGCAATTTACGCAAGTGCGTAAAAGAAATAAATGGTCTGTTGAAAAATACCGTTGATGAGAGATCATAACATCGAAACTACAGCTTTAAGCTGTAGTTGCGATGTTTTGATTATTCACCAACGCTCAAGTCATAAAAGGAGCGTACGGAGGACATTAATCTTTTGCCAGTCCTCATGTTGCCTTTATCCTATATAATATTTACTTGTCGCCTTCCGAGTGCGTATAAATTTCAAAGTCCTAGGTACGCCTATGTATTGTGTGAGCCTTGATATTTTGAGGGTTCTGAAGTCGGCGCAAAACTATTGAATGTGCCAATAAATATATGGCACTTACATTAAGTTTACATTGATCCCTCATTTTAAAGGACTTAAAGGACTTGAAATGGTTTTGAACTGATCTCTAAATTTATCCTTTTTGTAATAAACTTTCTTCAGACCAATTTTGTATGATAGGCATTCTAAATTATAATATCATCATTGATAAAGTATCCAATTTATCCATGTGACATATGTATTGTTTCATAATATCCATACTATTTGCTTACAGTCTTTTGAAATTGATCAGAATACTATTATGCCTTTAAATTCAATAAATTAATATGTTCTTCATGACATCTTATTTAGTATCCTACAAACCCTAAATATCAGAATTTTAATAACCTCCAAATGCAATATCTCTCTTGTCCATTCACAATAAAAAACTCTAATACCAGGTAGGGACGGTAGAAATGTCATCAATCAATCATCTAAAAGATAACTTCAAAGAATGCATTAGTCAATCAGTACATGATGTATGGTAAATTAATCTGCATGCAGCAATTTTAAACCCTGGTCATCTGCATTTCAATCTGACCAAGGACACATGTAATAATTTCAAAATTCACAAGACATTCTCAACGTAGGTGTGACAGGTGAAACATATACTTTTCTCAGAAATACAGGTAATGTATGGCTTCAAACACCAATAATAAAATTTACTAAGTTTTGACACTTATTGATTAATCCTTTCTGATATGATTTTGAATTGAATTGGGGTATTACGTTGCTTTCAACAATCTTTCAGTTATATCGCGAAAACTGGAGCACCTAACGATAGATTCCTGGTATTACTTACACCAGTACTACCACCACATCCCTTTCCTAGCCTCCAGTTGCTATTCCACATAGGTTAACCATTATCTACCCATTGGTGGAAGACAAATGTCAGAAAGGATAAGTGCCGCGTGATCAAACTGTGTGAATAAAGACCCCTGGATTAGAAGTCCGGCGCGCTACCAACTGTGCTATTGATGCGGCTATTCCTTTCTGAAGTTTCTTCTCAAAAGTTTAAGGAAAGAGTTCTTACAGCAGAGTCAGGAAGATGCATGACATTGATTTGCCTCATTTCTGTTTCTCTATTCTGTTCTCGTTACTTCAATTTTCTAGGGAAAGAACTCAAACCCTTGACCTACAAATTCCAGAACATTTCTGTATTGGCAGGCAGTCTAGACAAAGATCATGCTGCATTTAAATGCAGTCTTATCTTTGTCTATGCAACCCGATTGTCAATTGAGAAGAATAAGGGTTCCTCAGCACAATTATCCTCTACCGTTCTATGACGAGACGTTTCCGTTTGTTAGTGTTTGTTCACTTTGACTATTTGGGACGATGAATGACGGAACATAGGGAAAGAGTTTGTGGCATTGTTCTTGATAAGATTTCACCTCAGCTTCACATTTTCCAAAATTACCCCGGCACATGGATTCTAGAACTTCTATACAATTCTGCAATATAGATAAGACATAACCCTTATTTTCTTCAAGAAATCTTCATATCTTATTCCTATTAGGAATCAAAGGCAAGAGTAAAAGCTGTAATAACACATGGCTTAAATTGTTGGGCAATTGACTAGCAAGGAGTCTGCAAGTTATCTGGCAAGGTTTTTTCTTCGTATTTTTGCTTATTAATGAATTTTTGGCCAAAATTATACAACAACAAGAGCTGTCACTGTAAGATGACAATGCCCCCGACACCGCTTTGATTTTAAATTATGGCCAATCTATGTTGAAGGTCAAGGTCATCCAGGGGTCAAGGTCACCAAAGTATGTGCCTACAGAAAGGTAATGTACCAAGGAATGTTGTGGTAAAGTATGATGCGAATATGTTAAGTAATAAGGAAGTTATGGCCAATGTTAAAGTTTTTGGACGGAATGACGGACGGACGGACGGACGGACAGACGGACGGACGGACAAGTCAAATTTATGATGCCTCCCTATCGGGGGCATAATTATTTGTTCTCATAAGATAAGACGTCAAGACATTTCTAGAAACCATTTGGTTATCATAGTAATTATCTACATTCATTACAAGTTTTAATATAGCTCTATTGGGCCTTTGTGCTTTTGCATATACAGTAAAACTTGTGTTAAGCGACCACCCAAGGGACCACCAAAAATCGGTCGTTTATGGGAACGGTCGCTTAATACAAAATATTATAATAAATGTGACAGTTCATTTTGATCGCATTTATAGATTGTCGTTCAAGTCGTTCTGAATCCTATGATGTTTAAACCCATTAGAATCGTCTTATTGAGACGATTCTAATGGGTTTAAACAACACAAGATTCAACAATAACCAATTTTTCGTTAATAATGTCCCCCTTTTCAGAGATTTTGCTTACAGTGAAGGGACTTTTTATGGTGGTCGCTTAATAAAATTGGTCGCTTAATACACGTGGTCGCTCGAGCAATATCGACTGTACCTAATAATCTCATCACAAAAATTTTGGCAAAGAGTTGCTCTGCAAAAATCAGCTGCTGATTTAAATCTGATCCATCACCAATTGATCTGCAGCAAAAAGGTGGCCATACTCCAACTTTACAGTGACTTATGGTCCAGAATGATGTCATATTCAGCTGGCTGTAACTATTTTTTTTTTTTTCAATAACTTGGAAACTCCCTTGCAATTATTCTCTCACTTCATTGTAAGATCATGAAAAGCACTGAAAGTTCTATTCTGCTATGACAAGCACTAAAATTTCTATCTTGCAAAATAAGCACTGAAATTTCTATCTTGCAATGACAAGCACTGAAATTTCTATAGCCTTTAAGTTGCAAGTGGAATTAAAGCAGATTTAAATATTTGTCTTGTGTCAATATATGTGAAAGGATTCCAAGACCATCAAAATGCCTATTCTGGCTTTCTACCTCTAGTACGCCAAGCCTTTTTTTACAGGATATTTCATCTAAAATTTGTATTGGGATTAACGCTGATTTCGAAATTATTGTAAATATGTTGCAGAATCTATTCAAAGAGTATCACAATAAAAAATTCTACCTTAGGACAGACTCCAGTAAAATCGTCGTCTAATGTTGTGGCCAGGCTGAGTGCCTCTTTTTGTACATCACAAGTTGGTGTAAGCTCATACATCATGTGAGCCGCTGTAAAGGGAACATAATCTCATTCAGTTAGTGGACAGATAATTAGATTTAAGACTAAGCAAAGATGATTCATTTGGATGGAAACCTATGAACTGGTCGAAATGACTACTAACCAAACAGGGATCAACACAACATTCTGTAAATAAGGAGTCCACTCCCAGCTTATAAAATCAAGGCTTTCAAGCTCAAATTAAGGACACAAGATTTTGATAATTGAAAACAATTATGGTAAAGAAGAAATTGCATGTTTCTAGCTATTTCTTCTTTTCCAAAGGTTTCTCCATATAGAAGTATAGTTTCTTTGAAAATATTACTAGATGCAGGTACCTAAACAACTTTTGTGGTGAAAATATCTACAGATTTGACAAGGATCGAAAGGATACTATCCTGTGCAATTGTTTGTTAAAATATTCTGATTTAAGGTAGTGGACCCGTAATAGTTCTGCAACATTTCGGAACATATGATCTTTCACAATGTCGATCAAAGTTTCCTACTAAAGTTCATCTCTGACTCCAGGACTCCAATGAGTGTCAATCCCAACTTGACAGAAATTTCTCAATTACAATAGTTTTTCAAAGACAGCTTGTGTCAGGCCCTTAAGAATTTGAACTTGATGTATTCTTGAAATTCATTTTAATTGACAGAGATCTAGAGTGCTCAAGCAATTAGAAAACCATCTATAGATTAACTTATTATGCGATGGAAAAATTCAGGCAAGCAAACAAACATGCATACAAATCAACATGGTATCAGTAATTAGTATTTCTCATTGACAAGAGTACCGCCTACGGGTGCCTACGCTTGGCTGAGTTCTGGATGATTGTTAGATATGTAAATTGAAAAAGGGGTATAATTTTCACAAAGTGCATCTAGAGTTATCCCCCTTGATAATATAGCTGGCTCTTATGATGACGAAAAATGTGTGCCAAGTTTCAAGTGAATGCCTGCAGTAGAACTAGAGATATAACAAAATGCCCATTTTTCAAAACGATGACAATAACACTTTAGGTTTTAGCATTACCCTGAGTTTTCTCCTACAACAGCCGGGCTAAAAATGCAAGCAGGGTGTTTTTTTCTTAAGCATATTGAACTTAAATGACCTTGTCATCTAATACATTTCAAGAAGGCAATTGTCACTATTCCATATATTTTCTCATTATATTCAGCTGTTCATCCCACTTATTATACATTGGTAGAAGACAAATGATCTAAAGTACCACTTGTAACACAGATTGGACATTTATGTAAACTGGAAAGGAAATTGCAAATAAAAGTGAAGTAATTTTGGGTCATTTACAAGGTAATTCAGCTTCTGGTGGTTCATATTTCATTAATGTTTTCGGATCAACTAGGGAGAACTTAGGGCATATTATAATTTGATAACAAAAACACAGTAAGACACTGCATTTTGTTATATAATTCAAATATGCCAAGTTTCAGGTTTTTTTGATTTTTGCAACATAAACAGCACCCTAAGCAGGATTGTTGAATTTCTTTTTTGCAACATCATCCTAAGTGGGATCTGATTGCTTATGCACTAGATGTCATGGAAATCTGTGTGCAAAATGACGCGATTTCATTCACCACGTCTATTTTGTAGAAATGCTAAGGGTTCCTGTTTTGGAAAGGACTAGTTCATGTATGTTTTTGTATTGTAAATATAAAATTCACTCACCAGCAGCTCTGTGTAATACTGATTTACAGTTTCTCTCCAAGAATTCTTTATTTAAGGTAATTGCATCTTTTTTCCCGTACAAATATTCCATCTCTTGATCTAGAACTGTAACCATTGGCTCTGACAAAGATGCTTTTTGTTGATTCACTGAAACAAAATGATACAGATTAAATAGAGGATCATTGTTTATATCAGTGTTGGATTGATTTATAAAGCATTTAGAGAACAATTAAAGCAATATTTTCATGAGTAGCAGTTTGTGATAATTTTGTCAATGTTGCTAAACTCCCCTGATACTTTTTGTAAAACCTTAAATTTATCACTGGGTGGATTTGGTCTTATGTTAACACAGTAGAATCCTGGAGTTCCTTGTTTGTGTTCAACATTTATGTTAACACAGTAGAATTCTGGAGTTCCTTGTTTGTGTTCAACACTTATAATCTATAAAATTTGAAAAAAGACTAAATTTTCCATGACTTCAAAACTTGAATAGGTCAAAACGCTCTATCAAATATCATAACTCTTTAATTTAGGTAAAACTTCAAAATTTTAGCATTTAAGTACAGTCAATCTTGCTCTAGTGACCATGTCTATTAAGCGACCATTTTTATTAAGTGACCGCTTTGAAAATACTCCTCTTTTAATAAGAATTTCTTTAAAAGAAGGCATTGTTGTTCTTAAAGTTAATGAAAATGAATCCTATGTCAATGAGACAATTCTCCTGAGTACCGTAATAACATTATAGGATTTTGTTTGTTTGAATGTTTGAATGGGTTTTACGCCGCTTTCAACAATTTCGCAGTTCTATTGCCACGGCCGGAGCACCTAACAATGGATTCCTGGTATTTCTTTCAACCGTACTACCATTACACCCTTTCCTAGCCTCCGACTGCTATCTCACATAGGTTTACAATTATCTACCCATTGGTGAGAGACAAACGTCGGAAAGGATTTTTGCTGCCACTGGGGATCGAACCCACGACTTCCGGATTGGAAGTCTTATGCCTAACCAACTGCGCTATGGTGGCGGCTATATAGGATTTTGAGAATTTCCCAATTACATGCATATCTTATCAACAAGAGTGCCATCGTCACAAAATACGCCGCCACTTTGCTGCTGTTTCACGAAAATAATTGTAGACACTACTTATTTTGACAGAACCAAATTGAAAATGACCAAGTTTTTATTAATTCAAGACAAAAAGTTTGGAGGAGTTGCCTTCACAAGGCTGCAATTTCAATAAGCCCCAGGCACTAAGTTTTAAGGGGGCATAATTCAGGGAAATAAATGAGCCATAAAATCCTTGATCCATGTACATCTTCAAATTATGGTGATGACATTGACCAAGTTTCATTTAAATAAAGACAAAAAAGTAAGGAGGAGTTGTGTTCAAAAGGCTGCAATTTCAATAAGCCCTAGCTAATAAGTAAGGGAGCATAATTTAGGGTAAAATTAATGAACCATAAAATCCTTACTTCATGCTCATCTACCAATTTCAGTTATAACATCCACCAAGTTTCATTTAGATCCAGCCAGAAACTTAGGAAGAGTTGCATTCACAAGGCTGCAATTTCAATAAGCCCCAGAGACTAAATTTTAAGGAGGCATAACTGAGGCAATAAGCCCCAGAGACTAAGTTTTCAAGGGGCATAACTCAGGCAAAAATCAATGAACCAAAAAATCCTTCCTTCATGCACATCTACCAATTGAGGTGATAACATTGACCAAGTTTCAAGAAGATCCAGCCAGAAACTTAGGAGGAGTTGCGTTGACAAGAAAAATGGACCCAGAGACTTAGTTTTCAAGGGGCATAACTCAGGCAAAAATCAACGAACCGTAAAATCCTTCCTTCATGCACATCTACCAATTGAGGTGATAACATTGACCAAGTTTCAAGAAGATCTAGCCAGAAGTTTAGGAGGAGTTGCGTTGACAAGAAAAGTGGACGGACGTACGGATGGACGGACAGACGGAGAAGATGACGCCAATATATGTCCGCCTCCGGCGGCGTATAAAAAGTGTGTTTCTTATTTGTAATCAAATGAGTATTAAGCAGCCATTTTCTTATACGACCACTTTTTGATGGACCATGTAGTGGTTGCTTAAAACAAGTTTGACTGTACAAGATAAACCAAGAAACAACTCACCTAATTTTAGAAACCTGAGTAAGTATACATGAAGTTGTGGGTTATCTCTATCCACCTTGCATCCTCTTTTTAATGACTGTAACATGATTAATATTTTACCTACAACAAACAAAACAATATGTCAAAACCAAAACATTCGTGATACACCACAAAAAAGGAACCATCTGCAATGAACATTTTTTTTTTAAAAATCTAGAACATTCCTATTTGACTACATGTATTCTTGTTGAACTTTTTCCAAAATTTTCATTTTACAAAGTTCCCAGATGGTTCCTTTTTGTGTGAAAAGTCCAAATTTTATTTCAATAAATACACTTTGTTGGTGCTAATCATGATGTGTTTCAAGAAAACATGCTGAGACCCGATCATCAATACATCTAAAATAGTAAAAGATATTTTTTCATCTACTTGAAAGAACTCTTTAATTTTTTTTCAATCTTCCTTAAAGATCAACATTGTAAAATATTCATTTTGGAGGTCAAAATTAATTTTGATGTCAAGGGACAATGGTCTCTGGTTTTACTATGTACTGAATTTAACTTGATTAAAAGATAGATATATTATAGTTAAGAACATTGTGAAACTAACAAGGGGAATAATTTTGGAAAGAAGTTAAACGGGTAGGATATGTGACTTTAGAATATTAAAGAATTCATGCTGACCTATGAAATCATTGTATGAACGGTTTGGAGCAATTTAAATCAACATCTGAGAGTTTCTGATCTATTTCAGAGTGTTTTGAATGATGTGAGGGTTTAAAGGGAGTGGTCAGAAAACCACAAAAGGCGGGTTAAGCAAGGGATATAGAATAATTTTGAGTGGGATGATTGTGGGACGATTGACAAGTTCACACCGTTCTTAACTATTACAAGCTTTTGTCTCCTTTTATTCCTATCATGCATTACCTACCCATATAACTTTGGCTATTCATTTCATAAGTACCAAGCTAGAGCTGAGAAGTTTTTGTCTGAGGACAACTTAAGCATTCAACTTAATCAAACTGCCACAAGGTTTTATTTTCCTGGATACCTATTTTCCTAAGCAAGACAAAGAACCTGTGCTTGACATTTTTAACAATTTCATGTGTGCTTAACTGACAGATATTGAGATAATTTGACAAGCACACACACTACATTTAAAACATTCTCCAACAGTGGCCAGAGACATGGCGTCCTTATCATAGTGAAGAGACTGTTCAGGCTGTGCACATGCACAGGCTGATCTGTGTCTTCACAAGGTGCACACGTGAAATTGTTGGTAGTCATTTAAAGGCTCAAATGAAATGCTTACCTTTTCGTGAGTATATTTCATATGCATATAAATGGGTTTCTATTCTGTCTTTTGCTAACAGCTGTAATGGTCTTAAAAATTTGATAGCTTGCTCTAGTGGATTGTCAATCTGCAAATATAGTAAATTGGCACAATGAGGGATATTGGTGAGTTATCTCCTTTGAAATACTCCAACAGGAGGAATGGTCCTAAACAGTGGTTACCTAGTGTTTATCCTTATTTCCTTTGCACTTTAAGATTTAAAGATAAGCAATATTGCGCCATTTGTAATGTATATTTCATGTAAAATAGATATTTATTTTCGACATTGCTTTATATCACAAATACGAATTTAATTTTGTAGCAATTTGTGTTTACAAAAATAACATTCGCAGCTTCGTAACGAAACCTTTGATAAAATCAAAGAATAATTTCTAAAAGGACTGTTAATGATGTTGGATTAACTCTGATTAAATCCTATGTATAATTAAGGGAGATAATGCACAAGTCTCACATTACCAAACATTAACCCTTATGATACACAGTTTAAATTTTGCTTCAAAACCAATTTTGGATATAATTCAACCAGTCTGGCAAAAATCTTTCCCTGTGCCACAGTAATTAAGTAAGAAGTAGGCAGTGTAAGCCAAGATCAGACTGAATGAATTATGTTATCTGTGCAGGCTGATATAAGCATAAATCGGGTTAAAGAATAAATAATTCTAGTGAGGAAACTTAAGTAGAAGTAAGCAAAAATTATCATAACTTTTATTATCATCAAGTTTTTTGTCACAAACAGGAACTTATCATGTTATCATGTGAAAACTAGCAATTTGATATGTTATAAATTCCTCCTGTCTCACATTTCCTTTACTTTAAAGCTCTCCCTACTTGTGAAAATATAGCTTGTGTTATTAACTCATTCATACATGAAATTGATCTTACAGCAATTAAACTTAGTCTATTTTATACAGATTCTATTGGAATGAGATGGTACCTTTACCGATTTGTCTGCTATTTATTAGTCTTCTTGTAATTTTATACAGATTCTATTGGAATGAGATGGTACCTTTACCGATTTGTCTACTATTCATTAGTCCTCTTATAATTTTTTTTCATAAATGGGTTTAAAGCCGCTTTTATTAATCTTTCATTTATAGAGTGGTAGCTGGAGCACCAAAACAATAGATTCCTGGTATTTCTCGCACCTATACTACCACATCATCCTTTCCTAGGCTAGCCAACAGCTGCTATCCCATTTATGATTAATTCATCTTCTTTTGGCCAAAAATTGCTTTGAAGAATTTTGTGAACAATGATGAAATTGCTTGTCTCAAGCAATTTCATCAATTTTCGACAATGATTTTCATTCAAAGCACTTTTCTACAGGTACATAAAATAGATGGGAATTGGACCAGTACCTTTGCCAATTTGTCGGGTACTAATTCCTCCTCCTTTGGCCCGTCCAGATCTTGATCTTGTTGTTTTTTGCTTGTGTGCTCTTTCTTTTCTTGTTCTTGCTTTTGTTTCTCTTTCTCTAACTCCATCTTCTTTTGTTGTTTTCGCTTTTTGTTCCGGATTTTCTTTAATTCACTAGCACTTAAATTTTCTGGAAAAAAACATCAATCAAGTAAAATACTCCTTCACGCTTTTTTAATTTCCATCAACAATTTACTCAATTTCAATTTTGTTGGCAGTAATTTTATGCACTTTGTTTGTGTTTCATCACCATTTCAACATTTTTGAATTTCTAGGATGTTGCACTTTCCAATGGTTTCAAAATTACTGTAAATGTGAGAAAATGAATCTTGATCAATTTCTTTAAGGTGATCTTAACCTTTGCTATGCTGAATAAAAATCTTGGCAAAATTGCATCAAATTCAAAGTGCCCATAGCAACAAATGATCTTATTCAGAGCGAGTATTCAATTTGGATTTTTCTTTTTTAAAAAAATAACCTTTTTCTTCTAATAATTTTCTTCTAGTAACCACAAATAAGAGGCATTTGAAAAAAAGATGTGTTTGTGAAACACGAATGCCCCCGTAACAGCATTTTTTTTTTCAAAGTTTGACCTTGACCTTGTCACATGACCTTGACTTTGGTACCAGCGGATGCGGATCATTGAGATCTATCATCATGCCAAATATTAGCTTTGTATCTTGAATAGGCTTTAAGATATTGGCAAGGTTAAGTTTTCAGACAGACGGACGGACAGACAGACGGACATGAGTAAAACAATATGCCCCCGATCTCTCGATACGGGGGCATAAAAAATTAAAACAAACAGCACTTGTATTAAACATGATTAATGCCCTGGCAGGGCAGAGCCTATGTAACGGGTCGTTGCACTTAAGGTTAAGGTATATCAGCTTTTTACTAAAATAACCTTCTTCTGAAGAGAGTCACTATAAATAACTCAAGACCTTAAATTGTAGACTGGTAACCAAATCCTCGTAACTTCAGCTTAATCAAACTTAAGTTACGAGGCCTTGGTTACCAAACGATGAAATGTGTTCACTCTCTCAAAGCATGTGAATCCTTTAGGTTTTAGGATACAGTTATTTGCATGAGTTAACGATGATTACCGACTTAAATTTGAAAGAACCTAAACTATTGAAAAGTTAACCCGCTAAATTACGTCACGGTTAAGCCCAGCCCTGCCAGTTCATTAATTACGCAGAATACCTACCTGTTTCTGAAACTTTTTCACTATCACTGTCTGACATAGGATGGTCATATAAATGTAAATAAATCTGAAATTAATAAGATTTTAAAATTATTTAAGAAAGAAACCATGTAGAACTAGATATGTGTAAATGTGTCACAGACAAGGATGCCACGTAGGTATTTGATTTTTACCTGTTACCTATTCGACCTTCAGCCTTGACTTTGACCTTGGATGTATCCAGAAAATCTATTTGCACAACACCCAGGGGGAAAACTGTGCCAAATTATTTTAAAATTCTTCAATAGATGTAGAAGTTTTGCTCTGGACAGTAATGGGATGTATACACTACTAACACAAAGACAAACAACCAATCCTGCATTTCATGGCACAGACATAGCAAAAGTCGAGATACCCAAACTACATATTTTTAAATAATGAAGAATATTTACTTTAATATACATGACATGTACTGTTTATGAAAATCTTCTTGTCAGCAAGTCCATTAAACATCTTTTTTAAAGTAATTCTTAAATTTGCTTTGAACATTTTTTCAGTTATATTGCCATGACTGGAGCACCTAACAATGGATTTCTTGTATTTCTCACACAAGTAATACCAATACATCCTTTCCTAGCCTCCAGCTGCTATACTACATAGGACTAAGATTATCAACCCATTGGTGGGAGACAAATAGTTGGAACGAATGAGTGCTGCCATCAGGTATCGAACCCAGGATCTCTAGATTGACAGTCCGACATGCTACCAACTGAGCTATGATGATGACAGTAATTCTTAAAGCACTATTTTCAATATGTATGTATCATTAGCATTGATCTTCAGGTGACCTTGGGTCATTTTCAATTCAAATATTACATTTTACGACAACAGAGTTGTCGAAGTGCTTTATTTGAGAGCTTTAAACAAAAGCTTTTTTTATCTAACCTTCTTACATGTACTAAACAACACTAAAAATTGTCTTGCAAAGATCATTGCAAGTATTCTTTAAATTCACTTAACCCTTTCCTGTTTTACAAAATTTTGGACCTGTCCAAATTCTAAGGTTTTGCAGACGAAAATCAAAAGTGGATTTAATTTGAAAAATAACCATTCAGTAGGGTAGAAAATAGTGTGGAAAAAGAAGAAATTGCTTGTCAGAAGCAATTTCTCCTTTTTTCACAATGTTTTCTCAATCATAAAATCACAGGCACGTAAAAAGCAGGGATTAAACAGCAAAGGGTTAATCTTGCAATTCACAGCATACTACTGCTGGACATATTCACTGTAAGACAAAAAAGACTAAGACTAGCCAGCATAGATTCTAGCCTACACTGCATTCTTGTAAATTAATAATTGTGGAAAAAGACTTCAGAAAGACAGGTTGAATGTTCCCAAAAATTGGCATTCTGTTTTTTTCAAATTCGGAAGAATAAAGGCAGGGTTGTGGAATTCCCATGCTCGACTTGTCCGACACTGGCTTTTCTACTTGCGGGCAAGTACATTTTTCTAGCTAACTTGTCTGTGGACAAGTAGATACCAGAGCCAATCTTGATACAGTACTAAAAAGATCTTGAAGGCATTCTTTTGTTGGTATCAAAGGGAAGGAAACATTGTCTTTAATGAAGAAAATGCTGGGTAACAGCATTTTCTTCATTAAAAACAATGTTTTCTCAATACTTTTCTTCCTACTTTTTTGTGGACAAGTTCATTTCGATCCTGGACAAATGAGAAACCAGTTTTTACTTGTCCTGGGACAAGTGGAGAAACTCTATTTTTCCACACCCCTGATAAGGGTTAGGTAAAGATTTTCAAAATACGCTTTCATCTCACCTCTATTGCTATTTTTGCTGCTTTATAATAGAAGGGATGTCTGCGCAGCACATCTTCTAATCGTAATAACCCTATGTAGGCCCTAAGTGTCATCTTTCTCATACAGTATGTGTGGAAATCAAACTGATCTTCAATGATCTCTGTGAAGTGCTACAAAACATCAAATGGATTTTGTTTGAAGGAGGTTAAACACTGTGTTTTAAACAAGAGCACCGCCTACGGGTGCCTACGCTCTGCTGTCGAGTGCTGGATGGTGGGAAAAAATCTAAGTAAAAAAATGGGCATAATTTGCACAAAATGCATCTCGAGTTATCCCCCTTGACAGTATAGGTTGCTCTTTTGATGGTGAACATGTGTGCCAAGTTTCAAGTGAATGCCTTCAGTAGAACCATGAGATATTACAAAATGTCAGTTTTTGCACGACGACGACAACAACAACGACACAGAGGCTTTAGCAATACCTCTGGTTTTCTCTGAAAACAGCTGAGCTAAAAAAATTCAGCCATAAAAAGACAGCTGGGCCATGTAACAAATTGTCCGAAATTCGCCTGTTGCCACAACTTATAAATTAACTTCTCTCATAGTGTAAAGAATAACACAAATTTTATTTGGATACAGCCTATTTTCATAGCTTCAATTTCAAAAGCTTTGTTGGGAAACAGTGCAATCAAAACTTATACACAAGTTCAATTAAAATGTAGCCAAACAGCTATATAAGTGCCAACTTACTCTATCTATTTCATGGCACTTTTTCAGGGCCTCGCCCCATTTCCCCAATCTTTGGTAGGCAGCAGCACATTCTGTTTGAAACCACATACACTGCATCTCATTCAGGTTATCTACCGCCGATACACCCTCCTGAAAATTGACACAAGTACAGTTGATATTGATCAAGTGACCACATCTATTAAGCGACCAATTTTATTTCGCGACCACCATAAAAAATTCCTTTACCGTAAGCAAAATCTGTGAAAAAGAGGACATTCTTAACGAAAATTGGTTTATGATTGAATCTTTAGTTGTTGGAGCCCATTAGAATCGTCTCAAAAAGACGATTCTAATGGGCTCCAACATCATTGGATTCAGTTGACCAACAACCTTTAAATGCTATAAAAATGAACCGTCACATTTATCATGATATTTTGTATAAAGCAACCATTCCCATAAACAACCGCTTTTTTGGTGGTCCATTAAGTGGTTGCTTAACACATGTTATAATGTATACCTACATCTACAAATACATCACAAGGCTTAATCAGACAAGATAAAACTAACCCGTCATCATTATTCTTCAACATAACCCTATGAAATGGGTACTTAATGAGACGATATCAAAGTTATGAAAATTAAGTTGTAGCTCTAGTAATCTACGTCTTACATATCCAAAGCCAGGGATCAACACCAACACCAGTCCTCATGCGTGAGACCTGTGAATTTTAGGGAGGACTGGTGAATGTTATATCATGCTACAGGTACTACAGGCCTGCAAATAATTGAGGTACTTACTGCTTAAAATCTGTCTAGTTTTGAAAAATAATTGCCCTTCAATACTTAAATTAGAATTACCGAATGGAAAACATGGTAGAAAAGAAGAAATTGCTTTTGACAAGCAATTTCTTCTTTTTGAACAATGTTTTCCCTCAAATTTATCCCATAAATTACTAAAATTCAATTGATGATTTAATGCAGGAACGGATATACTTTGGGCTTACAGGTTCTTCAGGCTGGTGGCAAAAGTAGTAAGTGCTAAACTCTGATGAAATACTAAAGAGATGTAAAGTCAAACGAGGCTTCGCATAAAATTGGGACTTGTATTTTTGAGCAATGGCAAGTATCTCTTTGTTGTTTTTCTTTTCTTGTGGGAAAAAAAAATGATCAAATAGACCATGTTGACCCTTATCATGTTGAATTTTGTTTTGGTTTGTTTTCCAGATTTTATGCCCCTTTTAGAATTTTTAGAATTACAACTAGAACTGTCGCAGACTTATACCCCCACAAGCACTCTGTCAAAACGCGAGTGCTATTAGTGAAGGATGTGTTTGTAACAAATATTGAGATCATATGCAGCATATGCATGAAGTTGCATGAAGTTTCAGTTTCATGATTTTAAATCGCTTGGTTCTTGAGTTTGAGTCCAGAAACAAAAGGTCTAAGGACGGATGGACGAAAGGATGGCTAGACAGACATACCTGGTGAAACCAATATACCCCACTCTACTTTGTAGGTGGGGGGTATAATTATATCAAAAAGGCTGGTGTAACTACAAATGGTATGCTGTCATTTTTCACACCAGTACAGCTAAAACATTTCAAAGCCACCAGCTGCTCATCTCACTAAAGTGTACAACTTGTCATACACCCATTGATTGGTGACAAATGTCTTGCGTCACATTGACTTTTACCAAATGTTCGATGATGTTTAGCTAAGCCAGGGCTCAAACTCACAACCCAGGACTTAATTACTTAATGCAATATCCCCAGGTTAGCTGGGCTTGGCTACAGTGTTTTGAAAGTTGTACTAATCACATACCCGTGTAAATTTGGAACACATATCGGCAGCATCTTGTATCTGGTTTGCCCGTAACATATATTTGGCACATTTTGAGTTGATGTACCGATCTGCAGTATCCAGAGATTGGGCCTCGTCCATCAACTGTACTGCTTGTTCTATATCACCCGCATGCTGGAATATAGGGAAATTAGTTTCGTAACTACCTACCTAACTTCAATAGAAACCTTTAAGTTTATTTGGCCAGTGATGCCTTTTCTCTTTCTCTTTCTTTTTGTTTAACACCTCTTGCAGCAAATTACAATCATCTAATTTTTTCAAAACCCTTGTGTATCTTAGATCTTTCACTGATTATAATTTGCCATTTTGTAGATTTCATCAAATTCTATTGAATAGCTGACTCATTAAGTTACATCACAGATAAGCATTGCTCTAAAAGATAAACAAAATGTGTTTTCTGAATACAACTGCTACCACCACTTCCTTTTTTCAGAAATAAACACATATTTGAAATTTAAAATTCATCTTGACCTTGAAAGATGACCTTGAAAATGATTCGAACAGAAATGTCTTATTACATACAATACCCATGTGAAATATGAAGGCCTTAACCCTTACAAATCAAAATTATGGCAATTTCTAAAGATTTTTGGGCACAAACACACAGGTCAAAAAAAATATGACCTAATCTATCCATGCGGGGGCATAAAAATAGTATGAAGAGCTACAAGTTGAATCAGACCATAAAAAAAAAATATCTGTGTGACATTTCCAACAATTTGAGATGTAAGTGAAGGGCAACATTAACCACTCTTGACTGCCTCATAGTATTATCAGATGGTTGCTCAACTTTCTAAAGACACTATTGGACTGTATCTTTCTTCAAAATGCAAAGCAGAGACCCTGGTCAGACCGTGCTGATGCACAGACTGGCTAGTTCTTTTTGCTTGGCGCACATTTCAATGTTGGAAATGTCATGCACAGGCTCATATATTAGTTATCTTTTGTCAATCAACAAAGTGCAATAACTCACAAAATATGACAAGTAGAGTTATGGTTCTTGTGTACTGCACTTCTCCTCAATGAGATCTATCCACCTATTCAGATTCATGATTTTAGCAAGCATATTTTTTTAGATATGCTCCGGGCCAAAAAACAGTCTCCTGACAGACCAACAAACAAGTTCAAAGCAATATACCCCCACCTTTTTTGAAGGGCAGGGGGGATGGGGGGCCCATAATGATATTACCTTATATATTTTAGCCTGTAGAACATATAACTCTATCAACAATGGTGTATGTTGTATAGCAGCTTTGATATATTCTAAAGCTCGTTTTGTATCACCCCTATGGTCAAAATGTTGAGCGAGAAAATAATAAACCCACAACAACGCTGTTGGTGGCTCTTTTTCAGCATCATCTGAAATAGAAGAACTCTGTTAAGGGGGTATCATTTAACACTATAAGGTTTTTTTCTTCTAAGAAACTGGGGCCTTTTACAGGCCTCTTCCCCTTAGAGTATTTTCCCCTTAAAACACTTTTCTCAGGCCTCCTAGCAGGCCTAAACGAAAATAAAGGTTTTTTATAAAGGCTCCAATGTATGAAAATAAAGGCCTTTTAGTGTAAAATATGAACAAAATAAAGAGTAAATAAAGGCTATTTTTGTCGAGGTTCTTATTTCTTTATTGAACCCAGTCATACCAAAGTCGTTTTTTATGTTATATACTGCATTCTGAAAAACTCAAGATGGCAGAAACAAAAGCAGCATTTTTTAACTACACATAAAAGAATGGAAAATGCAGAACAAAAGCCATTACTTGCTTTCAGCTAGCACAGCAACCATTCTGAGCAAATATAAAGGTTTTGAGTGAGAATTACAGGCTATTTTGGCGTTTTAAAGGTTTTCTGGGAAAATGTAAAGGTTTTAAAGGTTTGCTCTGAAATTAAAGGTTTTTAAAGGTTTTAAAGGTTTCACTAGGAGGCCTGTTTTCTCCTTATTAATCAATTTTACCAACCGAAACAAGGCCATGTACTTTTTCTTGCTTAGAATTGGTTATGTAATTTTTCAAGGTTATCATGTTGGTTTTATTCTCAAAGCTAGTAATTACAGCTTGATTGAAGCTGTAGGCATGAGGTTTTAGAATAAAAACAACAATTTTCTTGGTTAATGACTTGAATTTGAGTTCTGCATCAGGGCTTGAAAATTCTACTCATCCGCCCGTCCTGCATGATTTTTTCCTTCTTTGTCTATATAAGCAGGACGAGTGGATTTTGCGAAATTTCACTTATGAAATTAAAGTATTACTTTATTTTCCTATATGAAAGGACGAGTAGAAATTTCAAGAATTTTCAAGCCCTGTGCATACCTCAATGTTAAACAACTTGTCAAGACTAGGAGGCTTTCTACTAAAATATTGAGTAGTAAGTTTTCCCATGATGATGAATTTTCCTAAAATAAAGAATCATAGGCCCCTTTCCCAACTCAGAAATGGGGCCTGAAAACTTATCCTGATGAATTCAATTCTTTAACAAGAGCCATGTCCGACATGGCCATCCCCCGCCATCAAAGCTTGACAATAAACTGAAGCCTAATCAAAGGGCAATAACTCCAAATTCATAAAAACAAGAGTCGTAGTTCTTGTGCACTGCACTTCTCCTCCATAACATCTATCCACCTAAAGTTTCAAGTTGATAGCTTCTATACTGTAGGAGATATGCTCCGGACAAGTTTAGTGATGGAATGACGTAACAACGGAATGACAGACAGAGACCATTACTACATCCCCTTCGGCAAAACGTTTGGGGATAAAAATCTCAAAATCAATATTTGTGACATTTCAAATAGTCTATATTGAGTTTACCCCAAAACAAATAATGTAGAAGGCAGTTTAGGCTAAGGTCAGATAGCATGTCTATACAGGCTAATTTGAGTCTATAATGGTTGCCAAAAGATAGTGTAAAGCATGAATAAGCTTTGAAGAGAATGAGAAGGGTATACAGAAATGTGTGATTTCTCATCAAAACCCTAAATTGTGAGTACACAGCGGAGAATCACATGACACATATGAAGAATAAACCTTACATGCAAAGTCATTTATAAGTAAGTGCTACTATTTACCTGATATATGGAAAACTTCAGATGACTTTAAAGATTCTACATAACCTAAACATAATTCTTCTATCACTTTAACCTGAAAAAGATTGTTATTTGAAAAGATTATTTCTTTATAACCTGTACATCTTCAATGATTTATAGCAAAACTTACATCAAGTAAGTAAGTGAGTAAGTAAGTAAGTAAATTTTATTATAGTGACATCAAGTAATTCCTTTGGTACTTAACTCTATGAAAATGATAGTTTACAGATAATCATTATTTTGATTGATCTACAATATTAAGTCTGACCATTTACAATTAGTTTTCAAGAAAAAAGCTAACAAAGTAGAACTTGACTGTCCCAAAGCAGACTATTACCCCCTTAAAAAGCCTTTTTTCATCAAAAGGCCATAACTCTGTCAAAAGTAAATGGATGGTAACCAAACTACCACTTGCACATCTCTACTTGATACTGATCAAATCCGCCCATAACTTACTGAGAGATTGAATGGACAAAAAATAGCAACAGAGAGACTGACCCACCGACAAGCTATATATGCCTAAATCATAGTTTTCGAGGGTATGAAATTTTTCCATAGCAAGGAAAATCTTACCATCACCTGTAACCTAAGCTCCCTTTTGGAGACCCTTTTATCTATAGCCCTATGCAAATCAGTAGTAACTACCTATAAATACATTATAGCAGTTAAAACTCTCACAGGGCCATCAATGTGGGTTTACAAGACATTTTTTAGACAGACTAAAAATGAGCCATAGAAATGGATGCGTCAAAATTACTCCCCCCAACTTGAAGCACTATATTACACCCCCAACTTGAAGCTCTATACACTTACTTTGACTGGATCTTTATACAATGACTTTAACGTCATAAACAACGGAGGTACACCTTTATGAAAACCATCCCGTAACCGCTCATCCACTAACTTTCTGAACAATGGACCTGGAATCATTAAATGCGCTGGAATAAGTTGCTGATGATATGCTCCAACATGTAATTTGTGCACATAAATCTATGGCTGAGTGCAAAATAGTGGTAACTGCCTATCATCCTATAGGCAGTTACAAATGTTTTGCTCTCAGGCATCAAAATGTGCATGTAAAACATATCAGCTTTCAAATATTTGTTGAAAGTAAAAAAGAACTTGATTGGTACAACAAGATTTTTTGTAAATAGCATAAATTTTTTACTATCTTGTCACTAGTAGAGAATATTATCTTCTAGAAGGAAATTAATAATATCCCTTTTAAACAAAAATTTTCATTTCGTCTGCCTGATCCTTCCTGGGACATATCTTCTTCATGTATTTTCAAAGCTCAATACTACTCAACACTAATATAAATGTAAAGGAATGTGCTAGCATAAGCCTTTAGTAAACAAAAGATTCTTGCAGCTAAATGGAAAAATCACATAAATCAGTTTACCTGTAGTAAATGTAAGTGGAATTCTTTTTGGAGCTGATGCTCTGGGATATAAATCTAAAACATCTGTATAAAGTTTGTACCGTATTTCTTCAGATTCTGAAAAAAAATGATAGTTAATACTTATTTCGGCTGAATTTAATTTCAATTTTGAACAAATTGCTAATGTAAAGAAGAATTCAAATAGGCTTGCTCATGTTTTTCCCACAACAATCAAGTAGAAGGCAGGAAGTGTAGGCCAAGATCAGATTGTAAATCTGTGTAGGATAGTGATAAAAGAGTTTATTCCAGAAGTGAATCTTTTTGTTAAATCTAATATCCTTAATAAATGAGTAACCAAACTGTCATAAATTTGGCATGAATACTGATTAAAACAAGTGCATGTCGTATTGCGATGCAATACAGGAGTCCCCCACCGGATAAAAAAAAATCCTCTCTTATAATATATCTCCTACATACTAGATCTATAACTGTAAAAGTTTAAAGTTGCTAGCACTTATAGTTTAGGAGATATGATCCAGACAAGAATGTAAGACTAAAAACAACAAAGGGCAATAACTCAAAAATGGGACATGGCAGAGTAACAGTTCTTGTACATGACACGTGTCCTTGATAAGATCTATCAGTGTACAAAGTTTGAAGTTGCTAGCTCTTATGGTTTAGGAGATATGATCCGGACAAAAATGTAAGGTTAAAAACAACAAAGGGCAATAAGTAAAAAAGTGGATGTGGCAGAATAACAGTTCTTGAACATGGCACTTGTCCTCAATAAGATCTATAAAAGTACAAAGTTTGAAGTTGCTAGCACTTATAGTTTAGGAGATATGATCCCCACAATAATGTAAGGGTAAAAACAACAAAGGGCAATAACTCAAAAAGTGGGTGTGGCAGAGTAACAATTCTTGAACATGACACTTCTCCTCAATGAGATCTATAAGTGTACAAAGTTTGAAGTTGCTAGCACTAATGGTTTAGGAGATATGGTCCGGACAAAAATGTAAGGGTAAAAACAACAAAGGGCAATAACTCAAAAAAGTGGATGTGGCAGAGTTATGGATCTTGAACATGACACTTGGCCTCAATGAGATCTATAAGTGTACAAAGTTTGAAGTTGCTAGCACTTATGGTTTAGGAGATATGATCCGGACAAGAATGTAAGGGTAAAAACAACACAGGGCAATAACTCAAAAAGTGGGCGTGGCAGAGTAACGGTTCTTGAACATGACACTTCTCCTGAATGAGATCTATAAGTGTATCAAGTTTGAAGTTGCTAGCACTTATGGTCTAGGAGATATGATCCGGACAAGAATGTAAGGCTAAAAACAACAAAGGGCAATAACTCAAAAAGTGGGCATGGCAGAGTAACGATTCTTGAACATGACACTTCTCCTCAATGAGATCTATAAGTGTACCAAGTTTTAAGTTGCTAGCACATATGGTTTAGAAGATATAGCCCGGACAAAAACGTGACAGACAGACGGACGGACGGACAGACGGAATCGAGCAAACCTATAGTCCCCCAACCGGTAACCGGTGGGGGACTAATAACCGTCAAAGCTCTAATAAAATCCGGAATTTTATTAGAATCATAGTATTTCCATTAGAAAGGGATGGACTTTTATATGAGGCTTTACTACACATTGATGTCTCAGTGCAAAAGTTGTATCTGCCTATATAGGCAGTTACAACTGTTTTGCCCTGAGGCATTTATATTTGTTAAGACGGTGAAGGAATGGCCAAAAATAACCATTATCCACACAAAATATGAACATTTGACTGTGGAAAAGTGCATAAAACTTGTTAAATTTTTAGCGACTTTGATTTTGTGGATACGGGCCTTAAATAAAGAGGCTTCAGGATTTTGTAGAACACATCAAAAACGGTTGATTGCAACCTCTGAAAAGGGGGATGTGGTTTTATAAGAGCATGGGCCTCTACTAGAATTTATAGGATATACCTGGTTTAACAGTGTCTTCAAGGCCTTTATAATACGCCAAATTTTCGGGACTTATTTGAATCACTTTGGTGTAGTTATCACATGGATATTTTTAGATAGATGTTAGATATAACATGGTTATTTTCAAAAACTTGCATAATTGCATTTCAGTTAGAAACATCAACATAAAAACAATGCAAATAGAGGTAATAAGATACATATTATACATACTTAGTGTATTGTATGAAAAAACATCTTCTAAATCTGTTGTAGGAATAGATAATTGTCGCGGCAGAGCCTCAACAATTAACAATTCCCACCCAATCTCGTTAGATTTTTTTTAAAAACAAAACACTTAGTACTTATTATATAATTTATAGATGGGTCAGTGCAACTCTATTGTGAGTGCCTATATTCATAGGCACTTACAATAGTGTTTTGCTGACTCCTTGATATTAATACCTGGTTTAACAGCATCTTCAAGGCCCTTATAATACGCCCAATTTTCTGGATTTCTGTGAATCAACTCGGTGTAGATATCCGACGCCTTGTCCAGGTCTCCCATCTCTAGTAATATCACAGCGCGTGTTTCCTGGAGGGCACATTTATCTACGATCTGCGCGTCGTATTTATCCAGATGATCCAGGGCCTCCTGCATATTGCCCGCCTCCCTGAGTAACATGTTCTGGTACATTAACAGCTCCCCGTGCTCGTAGTCAAAGTCCTTTGGCTGAAAATGTGTAACAGGCTTAACTTTAAAAGAAAGGTATATTGTCTTGAGATTGAACACAGATTAATAAAATTTAATTTAACACTAGTGTTGGGCAATCGGTTTCAATTTACAATAGATAATTGTTTTTTTGGTGGAAAAGTAAATCAACTTATGATTGATTGTACAAACATTTTCTTATAAATTAATTTGGCACTCCCCCCATCATCCTTTGAAGAAAAGAATGTGAAAATGCAGATTTTACTACCAACTTCTTGGCTCAGCATGAAACAGTTGTAATTGCCTATAAACATATAGGCAGTTACAACTGTTTCATGATGAGTATTAAACTAAAAACATTATATAATAGCTTTCATTTATGTGTAAGAACTGATTAATATATTATGAAATTTCTTAGCCGATTATCACAATAGGAAGCCCAAACCAACTAATTATCGATTATAATCTATTAATCTACCAAACACTTTTTAACACTACCAGGACAGAAGTTTGGAAAAACAGACGGAAAACCAAGAAATAACTTATACCAAGCAAAAAGCAATTATCAAGGGCTTACTGCAATACTCTAGTGAGTACCTATGATATGTGCCTGTTGGCCCTGTCGTGTATATAAATGTCCACAAATTTCCTTCCGGTACAGAAAGTTTTCTATCCATAATGAAAGTTTTTTTTTCAAAATTTCATCAATTTGATTATCTTCCAATTTGGGTACATCTGATTTTTTTTAAAAACAAGAGATGTTTGTAAAACATTTATGCCCCCAATAAAAGCAGGTTAATAGCCTATTCTTCGTCAATCAACAAATGGCAAATAACTCACAAAATATGATGAGCAAAGTTATGGTTCTTGTGCACAGCACTTCTCCTCAATGAGATCTATCTACCTGTGAAGTTTCATGATTCTAGTTTGCATACTTTTTCAGATATGCTCAGGACAAGAAAAGGTCTACGGACGGACCGACTGACCGATAGACCAACCAACTGACAAGTGCAACACAATATACTCCCTATTCTTTGAAGGGGGCATAAAATTTAGTCTCATAATGAGTTGACCTTATCTTCATGGAGTAGCTCTAAATTATTTTTTATTCATATACTGAGTGCCTCTATAATGGCCAAGTAGAGCAGTATTAGCTTCAAAGTATGTAAATTGGCAACACTACATAATTGACATACTGTAACTTAAACCATTACAGTACAAATTACAGGGAATTATTTATTTTTTATTTTCAAAACAATGAAATGAATTCAAAGGAAGGGGAAAGTACATACCGTTTGTGTATTTCTAAATGCTTCTATGATTTTAAGAGCCATGTCATACTCTTTCAAGAGGTGAAATGCCATGGCATAGCCAATCCATGAAGCCCTCTGACCTGGACGTAGCACAAGGAGTTGATAACGAGTTTCCTGGATATATAAAATAGAACACAGTTACAGGGTTTAAGTTCATATTTTGGAAAAAGATTTTTTTCCCATTATTGTAAGAGCATTAGAATAAATACCCATGGCTGAAGGTTAATTTAATAGCAACACAATTTAAAATCCTCTCTGAACGTCTGCAGTTCTTTGTTTACTGGTGTGTGATGTTTGTTTGAATGGGTTGAATGCCGTTTTTAATTCATTTTGTGGTGGCAGGAGCACCTAACAATGGATTCCTGGTAATTTTCGCACCAGTCCTACCATTACATTCTTTTCTAGCCTTTTTTTATTATCCCACAACTAGTACATGCTGTTTAGATATGCTACAAAACATGTTCATATCATGATTTGATACTATTTCTGTGAGCAAGCAGTCTAGCTGTCTCAAAACTTATGAAATCATGCAGTGCTGCATCCAGGATTTCTTCCAGGGGGAGCCCCCCATCACATTACTGAAATGGGCGGAGTGACAAAATCTAAAGGGGGGGGGGGGGTGATGGTGTTGCAAAAAGACAATTTTAACTATCTATGAATCCTTAAACAAGTGTCATTTCTTTTTTCCCTTCCACACTCTCGCACAGGTTTCATAGTCAAACATTGGAGAGGATGGTTGAATAAGCATTAACTGATTTACTGTTCTTGGATCCAAATGATTTCTAGAATTTCTGTGTATGTTATTTTGGCAACTGAATCCACGCTCGCAATCAGCTGTCTGGATGGGTATTTGTAGTGAAAGTTTGGCCATTTTGATTAGAATGGGACAAGAATCGTCCGGGGAATCGTCGAACTCCAACGCTGATATTGGGACTCTTGAAAAACTTGGTGATGTGTTTTGGCGGCATGATATATGGTTTTATTTAATTGTTCGTCAAAAGTTCAACATGTTTTCACCGGAAACCGAATGAACTTGCCGTGCATGCTATTTGGCGGGTTACCTACTTAGTAATGAATCGTCGATTTTGAGTAGGGGACCAGCTCAAAAATACTATATACGGTAATCGCTATAAATAGCCTAATTTATTGGAAAAATACCGTTTATATCCACCCATAGACTTGACTTGTTTATTTTATGCTTTGTCTGAATTTCATAACTCCCCCTAACTTTCTCGATTGTGCGGGAGTAAGAACGTTGTTGCGCGATTACTCCATCAAATTAGTAAAGTTGCGTGAGAGAATGAAAAAATGGGGGATTCCCTCGATCGAGCAGCCTGGATGCAACACTGTCATGGAGTTGAAGCTTAAAGTAGGAAGTCTGAATTTTATTATTGGGAAAACCATTATGGAAAAGAAGAAATGGCATGTTTCAGAACTTTATAAGTATTTGAACATGTGCGGGAGAGGAACAAAATTTGAGCAGCCTTGCCAGACACATAGTACAAAACAATTATTCCCTGACCTACTAAAGAGGGTTTGAGACCTTTTCTATCTACAGAGCGCATAGCAAAGATTCTGGTCAGACTGGGCTGATGCACAGGCTGGCCAGAGACGTTGCTTTGCACACATGTGAAATTGTTGAAAAGGTCATGCACATGCTCATTTGTCATCTTGACAAAGATTACTTATTTATTTACTATGGTTAAACTCTGAAATTTGTGATTTGTTTTTGTAACTTTTGTCAGAAAATAAATGTGACACAATGAATCCAATAAATAAGTGGAAGAGTAAAAGAGGAGAACTTGAGCGGCCCGTCCAACTACCTTCATTCAAGATGAAAATATTCCCTAAAAGTAGGAAATGTTATCCTGCTTTTCACAAGTAGACATTTGCAAAGTGGGGTACAGTTTTTTTAATTTTTGCACCCTAAACCCAGGGTGTGGAAATCCCATGCCCTACTTGTCCGACACGGATTTTCTACCTGCTGACAAGTGCTTTTTTCTATGCCACTTGTCCAATGATTGATTGATTGATTGAATGGAGTTTAACGCTGCTTTCATCATTATTTCAGTTATATCGCTGCGGCTGGAGCACCTAACAATGGATTCCTGGTACTTCTATCACCAGTACAACCACCACATTCTTTCCTAGCCTCCAGCCGCTATCTCACTACTTGTCCAATGACAAGTAAATACTAGGACAAATATTAGAATAGTACTTAACAGGTCTAAGAGATTGATTATCAAAATGTTACTATCAAAGAGAAGAAAACATTGTTTTTTAATGAAGAAAATGCTGGAGTCCAGCATTCTCTTCATTAAGAAAACAATGCTTTCTCTTTTGTGGACAAGTTCTTTTTGATCTTGGACAAGTAGAAAAATTCTGTATTTCCACACTCCAGCTAAAACTCCATTTGTATTGCAAGTCTTACCTTATAGCCTTCAAGATCTCGCATCTGTATTTGTAACAAGGATAAATCTCTCAAAATCTGCAAATTTTCCTGAAATATAAACATGAGATGTTTGTAAAACATTTATGCCATCCATAAAAGCAGGTCAATGGCCTATTCTTTGTCAATCAACAAAGGGAAATAACTCACAAAATATGATTAGTAGATTTATTGTTCTTGTTCTTGTGCACTGCACTTTTTCCTCAATGAGATTTATCCACCTGTGAAATTTCATGATTCTAGCTTGCATACTTTTTGATATATGCTCTGGACAAAAAAAAGACCGACCAATGGACGAACTGACTGACAAGTGCAAAGCAATATATCCCCTCTTCTTTGAAGGGGGGCATAATAATTGCTGAGGCAAATAAATTTCAGGCTGGATTATACATGACTTTTCAATTTAACACTTTCCCGTTTTACAAAATTTTGGACCTGTCCAAATTCAAAGGTTTTGCAGATGAAAATCTAAAGTGGATTATATTTTAAAAATAACCATTCAGTAGGGTAGAAAATAGTGTGGAAAAAGAAGAAATTGCTTGTCAGAAGCAATTTCTCCTTTATGTCACAATTTTTTCTCAATCATAAAATCACAGGCATGTAAAAAGCAGGGATTAAACAGGAAAGGGTTAAAAGGAAAAGAATGCTCTTTTTGAAGATGTTTTTTGAAGATATGTTACAAAGGAGATTTCCACTAATGGCAGATATTTCAAAATGTCTTAAAAATTTAGTCTTCTAGCTATGACATCAAGGTCAGATTACTATTTCCAGGGTGCTATTTCCGTTTCTATTAGCCTAAAACGAGAGTTAAACTTCATTTGCTAACAAATAAGTCAGCAGACAGTATAATGTTACTTTCCTTTTAAACTTAGATCAGAAAGAATGACATAAGCTTCATTGAAGGGAGGCATAAAAAAGATCTCATCAACCAAATGTAGTCAAAGAAAGAAGAGAAGAAATTTGAAAATTGTTACCTTGTCCCATTTGAGAGCATTTCTGTAACATTTGATTGCCTCTTCATATTTCCTGTCGGATCGTTGTAATAAACCATAAACATGCCAACCTAAATGCTTGTTAAGGATACATTATGGGTAGTCAACTGTAGAACTAATTGCTAACATTAAAATAAAGAAAGAACGTTTAGCCCAATCAGAGGTACAGGCTGGTGTGGAATTCCTACACCTGACTTGTCAGACACAGGCTTTTCCAATTGCAAGCAAGTACATTTTTCTGGGCCACTTGTCCCTGGACAAGTAAATAACAGAGCAAATCTTGATACAGTACTAAAAAGATGTAGGAGAAAAGTTATTGTTTGTATGAAAGGAGAGAAAACATTGTCTTTAATTAAGAAAATGCTGGGTTACAGCATTTTCTTCATTGAAAACAATGCTTTTCTAAATATTTATCAATTCATTTTTTGTGGACAAGTTCATTTTAATCCTAGATAAGTAGGAAATTAACTTTTACTTGTCCATGGATAAGTGGAGAAGTTGTATTTTCACACCCATGGTACAGATAATGATTGATTGAATGAAGTTTAACGCCGCTTTCAAAATTATTTCAGTTATATCGCGATGGTTGGAGCACCTAACAATGGATTCCTGGTATTTCTCTCACCAGTACAACAATCACATTCTTTCCTAGCCTCCAGCTGCTATCTCACATAGGTCTACGATCACCAACCCATTGGTGAGAGACAAATAGTCGGAAAGAATGAGTGCCGCCGTCGGGGATCGAACCTGGGACCACTAGATTGACCGTCCCATGTGCCACCAACTGCGCTATGACAGCGGCTTGGTACAGATAAGAAGGGTTATCACCAGTCAAATCTTTCCTTCTCAACAAAACCTTATGTGGTGGGTACTCATTTGAATTGTCTTTACAGGGGTTTGTAAAGTATTACTTAAATATTTTGATCTTTAAACCAAAATACACCCTCTATAGGTAGCTCTGTCTATTACCAGGGGACAAAAAATTTCAGGTCCGAATTTGAGAAGGTGTAGAGACTATTTTAATTGATGAAAATTTACAATCTTTGCTTTTTTAGGAAGAAAGAATTGTGGACAAAAAAGAAATTGCTTGATACCCTACTATGGAATAAATGTAAGCCTGTTAGAGCCATTACTCAGGGATTTGGAAATATAGATTTTATCCACTTGTCCATGGACAAGTGAAAGATGCTTTTCTACTTGAACTGGATGAAAATGTACTTGTCCAGCAAAAAGTGATTAGACAAAAATTGAGGAATCATTGTTCTTAATAAGGAAAATTCTGGAACCCAGCATTATATTAATTCAAAATGATGCTGTCTACCCTCTGAAATAACTATTTGGATAATTTATCTCTTAGATTTATTATGTACAAACCCAAGATTTGCATGAGTATTTACTTGTAGACGGGTAAATGGTCTAAATAAGAGCATCACCAACAGATGCCAACACTCGGCTATTCAGGGCTTAAAAATTCCTTAAAGATCCACTTGTCCTGCAGGACAAGCAAGTACAAGAAGTATCTTGTCCTTCCTTATTAGCACTTGTCCTTAGAAAAATGGAAATTGAAAAGGACGGTAATGATTAGGAATTTATTCCTCTTTACTTTTTGCATGAAGTTCATTTTAAAAGATTTAGTGGCATTTTCTTAAAGGACAGCTTTTTTAAACTTTTAGAATTATTTTTTTATCAACTATTCACACACATATGGTAAGGAAGAAGGTCATTAAAATCTTTGGATAATCCCAAACTTATGAAAAGTTCTCCTAAAACAATAACATGTCTAGAATTTATGCCGAAATTTTGATATTGTTGAATCAGCACAATACAAATAGAAACAGGTCCGCAAAAAATCTAAGTATGCCTTTTTGCGCGTTCCAAATGCAATTGTCAGTAAATGTGTACAAAGAATTCTTGAGGCGAATCACTGGAAGTTTAGTTGTTTATATTTTCATTTTACAATGGGGGGGTTCACTTATATCATAATTAATTTTAAATGCCATGACAAATGATTTAATCAATTCAGGTAAAATGACTAACAATTTCAATCTAGGGGCCCAGGCTTCAAAAATTAAATTTTAACAAAACACCATGACTAGCGGATGATTGGAATATTCAAGCCCTGCTGTTGAGTGCTGAATAATGGACAAACTAGAACTGTTGCAGAGCGGACTTGTACACCCCCCCCCCCCCCCCCCCCCCCCTCCCCCCAAGCACTTTGTCAGAATGCAAGTGCTTAAAAATTCCTTAAAGATCCACTTGTCCTGCAGGACAAGTGAGTAGAAAAAGTATCTTTTCCTTCCTAATTAGCACTTGTCCTTAAAAAAATGGAAATTGAAAAGGACGGTAATGATTAGGAATTTATTCCTCTATACTTTTTGCATGAAGTTCATTTTAAAAGATTTACGTGGGTCATCCAATAAATAGTGAGACTTTTGCTATAAAGCCTGACTAGTTCATAAATATGAGATTATTGTTCCACCATTGTTTAGTATAACATCTTCTCCAATGTTTGATAGACTCCTACCTACATACATTGTATAGAACTCTTGTTGCTAGGCAACAGAAGGAGGTGCCTTATGTCGTAATGGCCACATTAACCCTTTGTTGTTTCGATGTTTAAAAAACTTCTTTTTAAACTTCCTAGTTGTGCTTTTTTACCCAAATTACATAAATAAAAGTTCTATGGTATAATATCTAAGTGATGGATAATGGTTGTTCAATTTTTGAAGGCAATGACGGCAAATTTCTTAAGGAATACCTTTCTTTTATCTGACAAAGTCGTTCTAAAAATGGGAAGGCATCCGAATGCAATTCTGCATTGATGTTCTCGTAAGTTTTGACAAAAGATTATGCATTTAATGTCTTTCTTGGAGATATTAGATGGAATCTTTAACACAAAAAAAATTAATCAAATTGTAAAATACAAATATTTTATTTGAAAAATGTTTTGGCGATCAAAATCATGCAAAGGGAAGTTTATTTGCTAAAAATTGAATTTCCCCACTGATGAAAAAATAATAAGTAAAAATGAGGTACGGTGAGAAAGAAATGTATCCCTGCATAATATTCATAGCAAAACAGTGTTTTCATTTTCTTTAATTTTCGGAAATTAAACACTTCAAAAACGTAACATTTTTGTCATTTTGATATTCATCTGACCATTGTTAACGTCATGATGTCATTCTTTGTGACGTCATCAACATGACGTCATGGCAACATACTTGATGTGAAAAATAAATGCAGGAGAAAATATTTATATACATGTAAAACATTGTTTTGATACCTTCATTTCTTTTCGAGATATAGAACCAGTCTCACTATTTCTTGGATGACCCTCGTAGTAGCATTTTCTCAAAGGACAACTTTTTTATACTTTTAGAATTATTTTTTTATCAACTATTCACACACATATGGTAAGGAAGAAGGACATTAAAATCTTTGGATAATCCCAAACTTATGAAAAGTTCTCCTAAAACAATAACATGTCTAGAATTTATGCCGAAATTTTGATATTGTTGAATCAGCACAATACAAATAGAAACAGGTCCGCAAAAAATCTAAGTATGCCTTTTTGCGCGTTCCAAATGCAATTGTCAGTAAATGTGTACAAAGAATTCTTGAGGCGAATCACTGGAAGTTTAGTTGTTTATATTTTCATTTTACAATGGGGGGGTTCACTTATATCATAATTAATTTTAAATGCCATGACAAATGATTTAATCAATTCAGGTAAAATGACTAACAATTTCAATCTAGGGGCCCAGGCTTCAAAAATTAAATTTTAACAAAACACCATGACTAGCGGATGATTGGAATATTCAAGCCCTGCTGTTGAGTGCTGAATAATGGACAAACTAGAACTGTTGCAGAGCGGACTTGTACACCCCCCCACCCCCCCCCCCCCCTCCCCCCAAGCACTTTGTCAGAATGCAAGTGCTTAAAAATTCCTTAAAGATCCACTTGTCCTGCAGGACAAGTGAGTAGAAAAAGTATCTTTTCCTTCCTAATTAGCACTTGTCCTTAAAAAAATGGAAATTGAAAAGGACGGTAATGATTAGGAATTTATTCCTCTATACTTTTTGCATGAAGTTCATTTTAAAAGATTTACGTGGGTCATCCAATAAATAGTGAGACTTTTGCTATAAAGCCTGACTAGTTCATAAATATGAGATTATTGTTCCACCATTGTTTAGTATAACATCTTCTCCAATGTTTGATAGACTCCTACCTACATACATTGTATAGAACTCTTGTTGCTAGGCAACAGAAGGAGGTGCCTTATGTCGTAATGGCCACATTAACCCTTTGTTGTTTCGATGTTTAAAAAACTTCTTTTTAAACTTCCTAGTTGTGCTTTTTTACCCAAATTACATAAATAAAAGTTCTATGGTATAATATCTAAGTGATGGATAATGGTTGTTCAATTTTTGAAGGCAATGACGGCAAATTTCTTAAGGAATACCTTTCTTTTATCTGACAAAGTCGTTCTAAAAATGGGAAGGCATCCGAATGCAATTCTGCATTGATGTTCTCGTAAGTTTTGACAAAAGATTATGCATTTAATGTCTTTCTTGGAGATATTAGATGGAATCTTTAACACAAAAAAATTAATCAAATTGTAAAATACAAATATTTTATTTGAAAAATGTTTTGGCGATCAAAATCATGCAAAGGGAAGTTTATTTGCTAAAAATTGAATTTCCCCACCGATGAAAAAATAATAAGTAAAAATGAGGTACGGTGAGAAAGAAATGTATCCCTGCATAATATTCATAGCAAAACAGTGTTTTCATTTTCTTTAATTTTCGGAAATTAAACACTTCAAAGACGTAACATTTTTGTCATTTTGATATTCATCTGACCATTGTTAACGTCATGATGTCATTCTTTGTGACGTCATCAACATAACGTCATGGCAACATACTTGATGTGAAAAATAAATGCAGGAGAAAATATTTATATACATGTAAAACATCGTTTTGATACCTTCATTTCTTTTCGAGATATAGAACCAGTCTCACTATTTCTTGGATGACCCTCGTAGTAGCATTTTCTCAAAGGACAACTTTTTCAAACTTTTAGAATTATTTTTTTATCAACTATTCACACACATATGGTAAGGAAGAAGGACATTAAAATCTTTGGATAATCCCAAACTTATGAAAAGTTCTCCTAAAACAATAACATGTCAAGAATTTATGCCGAAATTTTGATATTGTTGAATCAGCACAATACAAATAGAAACAGGTCCGCAAAAAATCTAAGTATGCCTTTTTGCGCGTTCCAAATGCAATTGTCAGTAAATGTGTACAAAGAATTCTTGAGGCGAATCACTGGAAGTTTAGTTGTTTATATTTTCATTTTACAATGGGGGGTTCACTTATATCATAATTAATTTTAAATGCCATGACAAATGATTTAATCAATTCAGGTAAAATGACTAACAATTTCAATCTAGGGGCCCAGGCTTCAAAAATTCAATATTTACCATTAGAGGCATAGTATTTTCTCAAAAAATCTAGGGGCCCAGCCTAAAATCTAGGGGCCATGGGTGACTGGGCCCCTGCTAGTCTTTTTCCCTGCAATTGGAAAAGAACCAAGAACAAGCACAAATTTAACTTGTGCAACAAGACTACCACATATCTCTCATCCTGACCCTTAACAAAACACCATGACTAGCGGATGATTGGAATATTCAAGCCCTGCTGTTGAGTGCTGAATAATGGACAAACTAGAACTGTTGCAGAGCGGACTTATACCCCCACAAGCACTTTGTCAGAATGCAAGTGTTATTAGTGCAGGATGTGTTTATAACAAATATTGAGGTCATATGCAGCATTTGCAAAAAGTTTCATGATTCAAGGTCACTTGGTTTTTGAGTTAGAGTCCAGAAATGAACATTGAAAAAATAAGATTGACTGTGACCTTGACCTTTTACCTATCTCACCCAAAAATAATAGGGCACGTCATTAAGTCATAAGCAACATTTGCATAAAGTTTCATCATTCAAGGTCGCTTTGTTTTTGAGATAGAGTCCGGAAACGGAAATGAACAAAAATTGACCATGACCTTGACCTTTGACCTATGTGACCCAAAAACAATAGGGCACTTCATTGGGTCATAAGCAACGTCTGCATAAAGTCTCATGATTCTAGGTCGTTTGGTTCATGAGTTAGAGTCCGGAAACGAAAATTGAACAAAGGATGACTGTGACCTTGACCTTTGTGACCTAAAAACAAAAGGGCACTTCCTTGGGTCATAAGGAACATTTGTATCAAGTTTTTTGATAGTAGGTCACTTGGTTCTCAAGTTAAGAGTCCGGAAAATAAAAATTGAACAAAGGCTGACTGTGACCTTGACCTTTGTGACCCAAAAACTACAGGGCACTTCCTTGGGTCATAAGGAACATTTGTATAAAGTTTCATGATTGTAGGTCACTTGGTTCTTGAATAAGTGTCCAGAAACGAAAAGGTCTACGGACAGACGGACAGATGGACGGACAGACATGGTGAAACCAAATATATACCCCCCTCTACTTCGTAGGTGGAGGGTATAAAAAGGTCTAAGTTGAAAAAGGGCATAATTTGCACAAAGTGCATCTTGAGTTATCCCCATTGAGAGTTTAGTTTGCTCTTTCGAAATAACCTTGTGTGCCAAGTTTCAAGTGAATGCATTTTGTAATAACAAAATATCACAAAATGTCAGTGTTTGCACAACAATAACAATACACACAAGGAACACCACGATACCAAGGCTACAGTAAAGCCTAGGGTTTTCTCTGAAAATGGCCAAGCTAATAATGGAGTCCCACTTAGAAAACCAGGTAAGGGGACTCTCCTTATTATCATACCCTTTCTAAATGTGATTTCAAAGACTTCTATCCAACCATTGTGTAAATAAAAGCCTATATTAAGGTAGTGGACCCTAATAGTTCCTCAACATTTCTATTACAGGTAAAGTACCTTAAAGCCATTCCTAATAAAGGATACAGACATGACTCTTTAAATCATTCCTTAGTCCTCTCCTCACATGGTCATAGGCCTCTTCTTTCCTTCCAAGGCAGTTAAGGGTCAGGCCTTTCATGGCAAGGGTTTCTGAAATTTACACGAAAAAGGGCTCACTTTTGAGTTGCACATAAATATACAGGCACTAACAAAAGTATTGTTCTAAGCTCTTGAAATTGTATTACATAACTTCCGTCCAATAACCCACGCTTCTGTATTGGCATTTTTTTCACCGGTCTACAGGGTTGGACAATAATTTCTAAGAAAAAGGAGTCAAACAGACTCTTAATCTATGAAATCAAGGACTCCAAGCTCAAATTAGGGAGTCCAAAATTTCATATTTTAGAGTGAAAATTGTGGACAAGAATTTTTTCTTTTCCACAATAGTTCTCCCACACTAATAACATGGTTTTCTTTCGAAATAATTAGTAAATACAACCAAATGTTACATTCAACCACTTTGTTAAAAGATTTGAATCTTTGTCAAAAAGTTTGTGGGTAGAAACTTAGGACATTTCTCTGATCAATTGTTTGTGGAAGTATTCTTTGACCAACTTGCAAAGTAAAGGATTCCTGTCCACAAAATAAGGAGTCTTGGACTCCTGGACTTGCCTTAGTGTTGAACCCTAGTCTAATATAAATAGATTATAAGAGAATCCATAAGAACAATTAGTGATTTTCCGTTTAATAATAAGTTGATGCTTTTCTTTGTTTTATTTGAATGGGGTTAAACGCCGCTTTCAAAAAATTTCGAGTTATATAGGCGAGGCTGAAGCATCTAACAACGGATTCCTAGTATTTCTCACACCAGTACCACCATCACATCCTTTCCTAGCCTCAAGCTGCTATCCCAAATTTGTCTACGATTATCAACCGATTTGTGGAAGACAAATAGTCGGAGGGATGAGTGCCGCTGTCAGGGATTTTTAGTTGATACTGAGTAGTGCCTTCTAAAGAAAGGGTTAAATTTGCAAACATGTATCTCTGCCAAAGAGTTATGAAAATGAAGCAAAAAGAAAATTACACCAAATGCATTTTGTACATCTAATAGGGAAATGCAATTCAAAATTGCTCAAATGAAATATTTTCTATAAAAAATCCCCCCCTTCATTTAAAAGCCGTATTACCTCCATGCTCTGCAAATTTTGGATTGGTTAAAATCTGCTTGGAAAACTTCAACCCATTTCTGTATTGCTTCTGTTCATAACATTTCTGAAAAGAAAGAAACAAGAGTCTATGAAGGACGACAGTCAGCTCAGACCTACAGATAGGTTATTTTTTTTATTATTTTAGATTGAAATATTGCTATAATACTTACACAAGCTTTATGTTGTGGATGCTCATTGGAATCATTTCGTAAAGACGATTCAAACAAGAACCCACAACATAATGTTTCATAAAATAAAAATTAGATTTGCATTAATTCATGTTATGTTGAACCTTGAACATTCCTGCATTGGCAAAGCTATAAAGATCAGGCTGCCCTTCCTACTTGGGGTTTTCACTAGCATTCAAAAAAGATGATTCAATGACCCTTGAGTCAAAATTTCAAAGAGTCAAAATGAAAATCAAGACTCAAACTGTGTCAGAACTGTGCACAAACACCCTCTCCCACTCTCAAAATGAAGTATGAAATTTATTGAAAACAAAAAAAAATACACTGCAACTCCATTCTAACGAAATCTGTTAGACCGCTGAATCCATTAGGTCCACTTGGCTCCCAGGAGGGGATCGCCCATTTTGGGCTGCTGATGAGATGATATCACCCAATCAGCTGTTAACACTGTTTTGATTGCGATTTTAGATAGAAAGATTGAAACTACAAAAAAACAAGAGGGCCATAGTGGCCCTTATTCGCTCACCTGAATGAACTGTCTAAAATTTTCAAATGAAGTATGAGAAATAGAATGATGAATGACTGAGCTATACAAAGCTGTTGCTTCAATACAAATTGAGAATCCTTTTTTTACAATCTTAAGGTTGATTTACAAGGATTTTTATAATTGATTTTGTGACCTAGTTTTTGACCTAAGATGACCAAATTTCGAACTCGTCCGAGATTTCATCTAGACAATCAATTAGACCACATTTCAGGTTGATTGGCCAAAAATGTGGCCTCTAGAGTGCAAACAAGGTTTTTCTTAGATTTGACCCTATGACCTAGTTTTTGACCCCATATGACCTAATTTCAAACTTATCCAAGATTTCATCAAGACAATCATTCTGGCAAAATTTCAGGTTGATCAAGCAAAAAATGTGGCTTCTAGAGTGTATACAAGGTTTTTCTTAGATTTGACCCTGTGACCTAGTTTTTTGACCCCAGTTGACCCAAATTTGAACTCATTTGAGATTTCATCAAGACAATCATTCTGACCAAATTTCAGATTGATTGGGCAATAAACATGGCAAATAGAGTGCCTATAAAGTTTTACTAAGATTTGACCCTTTGACCTAGTTTTTGATCCCAGTTGACCCAATTTCAAACTCATCCGAGATTTTATCAAGATAATCATTCCGACCAAAATTCAGGTTGATTGGGAGAAAAATGTGGCCTCTAGAGTGCATACAAGATTTTTCTTAGATTTGACCCTGTGACCTAGTTTTTGACCCCAGTTGACCCAATTTTGAACTCGTCCGAGATTTTATCAAGACAATCATTCTGACCAAAATTCAAGTTGATCGGGCAAAAAATGTGGCCTCTAGAGTGCATACAAGGTTTTTCTTAGATTTGACCCTGTGACCTAGTTTTTGACCCCAGTTGACCCAATTTGGAACTTGTCAGAGATTTCATCAAGACAATCATTCTGACCAAAATTCAGGTTGATAGGGCAAACAATATGGCCTCTAGAATGCACACTAGGTTTTTCTTAGATTTGACCCTGTGACCTAGTTTTTGACCCCAGTTGACCCAATTTTGAACTCGTCTGAGATTTCATCAAGACAATCATTCTGACCAAAGTTCAGGTTGATTGGGCAAAAAATGTGGCCTCAAGAGTGCCTACAAGGTTTTTCTTAGATTTGACCCTGTGACCTAGTTTTTGACCCCAGTTGACCCAATTTGGAACTTGTCAGAGATTTCATCAAGACAATCATTCTGACCAAAATTCAGGTTGATAGGGCAAACAATATGGCCTCTAGAATGCACACTAGGTTTTTCTTAGATTTGACCCTGTGACCTAGTTTTTGACTCCAGTTGACCCAATTTTGAACTCGTCTGAGATTTCATCAAGACAATCATTCTGACCAAAGTTCAGGTTGATTGGGCAAAAAATGTGGCCTCAAGAGTGCCTACAAGGTTTTTCTTAGATTTGACCCTGTGACCTAGATTTTGACCCCAGTTGACCCAAATTTGAACTTGTCCAAAATTTCATCAAGATAATCATTCTGACCAATTTTCAGGTTGATTGGGCAATAAACGTGGCCACTAGAGTGCATACAAGGTTTTTCTTAGATTTGACCCTGTGACCTAGTTTTTGACCCCAGTTGACCCAATTTCGAAGTTGTCCGAGATTTTATCAAGACAATCATTCTGACCAAATTTCAAGTTGATCGGGCAAAAAATGTGGCCTCTAGACTGCATACAAGGTTTTTCTTAGATTTGACCCCGTGACCTAGTTTTTGACCCCAGTTGACCCAATTTCAAACTCATCCAAGATTTCATCAAGACAATCATTCTGACCAAAATTCAGGTTGAAGGGGCAAAAAATGTGGCCTCTAGAGTGCATTTAAGGGTTTTCTAAGATTTGACCCTGTGACCTAGTTTTTGACCCCAGTTGACCCAATTTTGAACTCGTCCGAGATTTCATCAAGACAATCATTCTGACCAAATTTCAGGTTGATTGGGCAAAAAATGTGGCCTCTAGACTGCATACAAGGTTTTTCTTAGATTTGACCCCGTGACCTAGTTTTTGACCCCAGTTGACCCAATTTCAAACTTGTCCGAGATTTCATCAAGACAATCATTCTGACCAAATTTCAGGTTTAAGGGGCAAAAAATGTGGCCTCTAGAGTGCATACAAGGTTTTTCTAAGATTTGACCCTGTGACCTAGTTTTTGACCCCAGTTGACCCAATTTCGAACTCGTCCGAGATTTCATCAAGACAATCATTCTGACAAAAATTCAGGTTGATCGGACAAAAAATGTGGCCTCTAGAGTGCATACAAGGCAAATGTTGACGACGGACGTCGCACGACGGACGACGCACGACGGACATCCACCTAACCACAATAGCTCACCTTGAGCACTTCGTGCTCAGGTGAGCTAAAAATAGATACTACACAAAGCCAGGAAAATCAATACAAATGTTTTCACACCTCCCAAGGAGCAGTGGCGGCGATTAATGTCAGGTGTCAGAGAGAATTGGCTAGTTTGATTGCTGACACGCATAGCCTATTAATTGATTAATAAATTGTTTTCCGATCTGATCACAGAAATATAATGCTACCCCCCCTCACCCCCCTCTAAACTTTTCTCATCGGATTTATGCGATTTGGAAAAATGGTCTCGGCGGCCGACCAAAATACAGAATTCCGTAATAATACGGAAAACTTTCACCCATGAAACAATGTTGACTCTATTTCCCTACGACAATGAAAGACCCCACAGGGAGTTCATTTGAACACCCTTCTAGATGAACAATTGAAAATCTATAGATACAGACCTAGTGCAGTTACTGAATTCCAGGCCTTTTTGACCTGGCCTTCTTTAAATGTGACACTCAAGACACAATCTAAAGTATACTCAAGCGCAATGAAAACGCACCACCCAACAAGAGGGCCATAGTGGCCCTAAATCGCTCACCTGAATGAACTGTCAAAAATTGTTTAAAGTAGATTTAGAAAGGATAATGAATTCTTACCAAATTTCAGGTCGATTGGGCAAAAAATGATGCCTCTACACTCATTACAAGGTTTTTCTAAGATATGACCCTGTGACCTCATTTTTGATCCCACTTGACCCAATTTCAAACTTGACCTAGATTTCATCAAGATGATCATTCTGACCAATTTTCAGGTTGATCCGGCAAAAAATATGGCTTCTAGAGTGTCTACAAGGTTTTTCTAATATTTGACCCTGTGACCTCATATTTGACCCCACTTGACCCAATTTCGAACTTGTCCAAGATTTCATCAAGACAATCATTCTGATCAAATTTCGGGTTGATTGGGCAATAAATTTGGCTTCTAGAGTGTCTACAAGGTTTTTCTAATATTTGACCCCGTGACCTCATTTTTGACCCAACTTGACCCAATTTTAAACTTGTCTGAGATTTTATCAAGACAATCATTCGGACCAAATTTCGGGGTGATTGGGCAATAAATATGGCTTCTAGAGTGCATACAAGGTTTTTCTAAGATTTGACCCTGTGACCTAGTTTTTGACCCCACTTGACCCAATTTCTAACTTGTCCGAGATTTTATCAAGACAATCATTCAGGCTAAATTTCAGGTTGATTGGGCAAAAAATATGGCCTCTAGAGTGCATACAAGGTTTTTCTAAGATTTGACCCTGTGACCTAGTTTTTGACCCCACTTGACCAAATTTCGAACTCGTCCGAGATTTTATCAACACAATTATTTTGACCAAATTTCAGGTCGATTGAGCAAAAAAAGTGGCCTCTAGGGTGCATACAAGGTTTTTCTAAGATTTGACCCCATGACCAAGTTTGTGACCCCACTTGACCTAATTTTAAACTTGTCCAAGATTTTATCAAGACAATCATTCTGACCAAATTTCAGGTTGATTGGGCAAAAAATGTGGCCTCTAGGGTGCATACAAGGTTTTTCTAATATTTGACCCTGTGACCTAGTTTTTGACCCCACTTGACCCAATTTCAAAGTTGTCCGAGATTTTATCAAAACAATCATTCAGGCTAAATTTCAGGTTGATTGGGCAAAAAATATGGCCTCTAGAGTGCATACAAGGTTTTTCTAAGATTTGACCCTGTGACCTAGTTTTTGACCCCACTTGACCCAATTTCGAACTCGTCCGAGATTTTATCAAGACATTCATTCTGACCAAATTTTAGATTGATTGGGCAAAAAATGTGGCCTCTAGAGTGCATACAAGGTTTTTCTAAGATTTGACCCTGTGACCTAGTTTTTGACCCCACTTGACCCAATTTCGAACTTGTCCGAGATTTTATCAAGACAATCATTCTGACCAAATTTCAGGTTGATTGGGCAAAAAATGTGGCCTCTAGAGTGCATTCAAGGTAAATGTTGACGACACACGACACACGACACACGACGGACGACGAACGACGGACGACGGACATCCACCTAACCACAAAAGCTCACCTTGAGCACTTCGTGCTCAGGTGAGCTAAAAAACTTGCACAAACTATCCTATACTATAAAATTTCCAATCTGTTCCTTTTTTATTGTCTTTCAACCTATAAACGAACATGTAGACATTGCATAACTTAACATCAACCTTGATACGTCGCTGCTTGTTTGGTGGTCATTCAAGTCCCTTTTGGCTTGCTCATTTAATCATATTTTTGAAACAAGTTTTAAAATGCATAATTGAAATTACTATTTCTTAGAGAATGGATATACAGCATTAAATTTCACATTTGTTCCTAGCAAAAAGCAGTAAAAGTCATCTCAACCTACATATTGTATGATATTAACTGAAAAGGGAGTCATTTTTTTCATTAAAATCAAAGAATCGTAAATAAACTGTTGGTACTCGTGTTTTCAAATGATTTAAACCAAAAACTACTTGTCAAGGCCAATCAGGGACGCCGAATGTACAGTGTAGACCTAGAATTTAATGAGCGCTAGCCTATGCACGAATCAACTATCTAGACTATGGCAACCATTCCACAAAGTAATAGCCAGCATTTTGTACTAAGTTAGAGGTAATGTTACCAAAATTGAACGACAAAAATGTTTTACAAATCTACTTTGAAGATTTATGATTAATGATTTTTAACTTTTTTCTCAAGTCAAAGGCTCAAAAACCTTCGACCATTCCCAAAGTTACTGTAACATTATTGTGTAGTAAATGGTATCTTACTAGTTTATTTAGCAGGGGTCGACACTAACTCCTGAGATGAAGGAGTCAATTGGACTCCCAACACATAAAATCAAGGAGTCCAAACTCAAAGTAAGGAGTCCGATTTTCATACTGGGAGAACATTGTGGAAAAGAAGAAATTGCTTGTTATAAGCATTTTTTTCGAATCCACAATGTTCTTCAAAAGAAGAGTTTTTTTTCTTAAAATTCTCCAGGAGGCTAGCAAATGTTTTCTTCATCAACTTTTTTAGTTAAAAGATGTACAGTTTTGGCAAATGTTAGAATGGAAACTGCTCTGTGCATTTGTCTTTCAAATTATACTCATATGACAATTGGAGTCCACTGGACTCCTTGTTTGCAAATGGAAGGAGTCTGGGCAACGTTGGCGCTGTCGGTCGCCATTGTCGCCAAATGCGACAAAAATTTAAAAGTGGCCCAAGAATTTTTCATTTGGCGAAAATGCCTGGCGCCAACAAAAATCAAGTGGCCCCAAAAATTATCAAATGGCCCCAACTCAATACACGATAAGCAAATATCAATAACAATATACATAACCAGACTGCCCTAAGGGAATAAACTCGCTAATCCGTCTAGTAGCCTACATGCGGCACGCGTCATTCACGGGGTCTGATTATCGATTTTTTATTGACAGCTTCATTCACATTTACCTATACGCTTCAAACACGGTAGGCGGGTCTAGTATCTGACCTCATTACACAGGGCTCTGGGAAACGACAGTAGTGTCGTCTGAGACAACAACTTTTCTTAGCGGACGACAAAAAATCCTATCAAAGGATTCCACCGGACGACAAGTTTTTCTAAGGCACGCGTCCCGACTAATAACCTCTCGGCTGTGTATAACATGTATTTGATTGTTTACGTAAGTTAACTGTCGCGTGAAAAATCGATAATAGCCATATCTGAAGTCCGATAGACGGGTGCGGTAGGCGTGGCGTTAATTGACGCCAACAGCCAATCGTAATCGGTTATTCCTACACCTTGTAGGCGGAGCTTGATTATCAATGAATGGAATCTAGACTCTGCCCGGCAATGTGTTTTCGCGAAACATGTGAACCATTAATATATTGATTGAAGCAGTTGATTCACTAATTATATACCGGTAATTGAATTCGAGCAGGGCCCCAATTAAAAGAAGGCAATAGTAAGACAACATAATCGCCCCGATTTATTCGTAACAAGTAAATGATAAGTCTGTGTCCTTCAAACTGACCCGAATCTTTTTTACCTTTTGTAAAATCGGTAGTTAGAGTAAAAACAATTATTAAATTAAAGAAATGTTCCGGAAAATACGGCATAAATTATCACTAGCGGTGAATCTCTGAAACGCCGTGCATGTGCTTAATTCCGTCGGATAACGTATTTCAAAAATGGAAAGCTCCGGATCAGCCCACTGATCAGACGTGTGTTGAAGTCAAAAAAAAGAAAAGAAAAAAAAAAAATGAACACAAATTAAGAGACAGGTGTTTCGGAAAGTTTAATTATTTCAATTAAAAAAAAGAAAATAAGAAAAAGAGATAACCAATGCAGTTCAAACATACAATCTTGTGTAATGAATATCAATTCTGAACTTTTTCTCTCAATTGACAACATCTGCAAAGAGATGGCATAAACTATCGGTATATGTTGAGATTTTTTTAAGTCTAAATAAATATAATAACATTTTTTGACTTCTTTTTAACTTCTGTCAAAAAGAAGATATAACTGTTTCAAATACTTGCTTTTGTACTAGTCAATGGTTTAAACTGAACCGGGAAAAGTTTTGTCATCTACTGAGCTCATCTCCAAAAATGAAAAAGAAAATGTAAAAAGCATTGGGATAAAAGAAGAAAATGTTTTTAGGAAAAGAGTTGGGTGCAAAATGTCGAAAATTTTGTCTATTAGTACCGGCCCAGACACCCGAAATGTGGCCCCAATTTTCACAAGGTTGGCCCCAACCTTTTTCATTTGGCGAAAGTGATGGCCCCAACTTTTTGAGAGCCAGAGTGAACCCTGGTCCCAACTGGTAAACAGGGAGTCTCGGACTCCTGGACTCCAGTGTCGAACCCTGTTTAGATTGGTAATATTCATGTCTGAAGTTTTGGTATATTAACCCTAGTCATGCTGATCCCGGAATATTCCGGGATAAAACGTCGAGTACTGTGAGCTGGTCCCGGAATATTCCGGGTTTGGGGGTTTCCCAATAACGACAACTCCTGTATCATAAACCCTCGGCCAATCGTATTTTAACCTTCGGGAAAGCCTCTAGTGATCACTAGGCAACCCATTAAACCTCGTTTTGATACTTTGTTAACTTGTTTTCATTGGTTATTTGGCGAAAAATTGCGACCTAATTGTACGTCATTCAAAATGGCTGACTTCCTGCGGGAGATCTTCCAGGACGAATCGTCCGACGAAGAATTTGACGGCTTTTCGTCCGATGACGAAGAAAACCATGCAGAACCCGATTTAGGGAATATCATTAATGATGATTTCATGAGAAATTGGTCGGTAGGTGACCGTAATAGGTTTGATTTGCCCTTTACAGGTAACCCGGGATTAAGTCTGAGAATTCGTCTGCCCGTAAATCCGACCCCCCTGGATTTCCTCGGTCTTTTTGTTACCGAGGAAGATTTTTTGACAATGTCTAACGAAACAAATCGTTATGCAGCCCAATTTCTACAGTCTAATGCATTGAAACCGCATTCAAGATTCAATAAATGGGTCGAAACTACCCCCGATGAAATTAGGGTATTTTTCGGCATGACGCTCGCCATGGGCCTTGTCGTCCAGCTTGATGTTTCTGAATATTGGACAACTAATGAGGTGAATGAAACCCCTTTCTTCAAAACACTCATGTCAAGGGATAGATTTTGGCTGCTGATGAGTTTTTTTCATCTAGCCAACAATGAAGATATGGTGAGAAGGGGACAGCCAGGGCATGACCCCTTATTCAAGCTTGGCTCAGTTTACAAAAACATTATTAGAAGGTTTCATCAGGTGTATATTCCTAACCAACAACTGTCACTTGATGAAGGTATGGTACCTTGGCGTGGTAATTTGTCCTTCAGAGTTTATAACCCTGACAAGCCTAAAAAATATGGCATTAAAGCTTACATGATATGTGATGCTACCAATGGTTACTGTGCCAAATTCAAACTTTATACAGGTAAGTTGCCTACCCAGCCAAGTGAATTTGGAGCTACATATGACCTTGTCATGGACATGATGAGAAATTATTTTGGTCAAGGTTACCATCTTTACATGGATAACTATTACAGTTCTCCTAAATTATATGTAGACCTATTTGAGCTTGATGTTGGAGCCACAGGTACTTTGCGGCCAAATAGAAAAGGTGTTCCGCAAGCGTTGAAAGACAAAAAGGTAGAAAAGGGTCAAATCTGCACAATGAAAAATAGAAATGTAATTATTACTAAATACCATGATAGAAAAGTTGTCTATTTAATGAGTACTCTGTTAGATTCAACTTTTGTACCAACAGGTAAGGTAAATCCAAGAACTCATGAGCCAGTTCTTAGACCAAATCTAGTTGTCTCCTATGATAAATTCATGGGTGGGGTAGATAGATCTGATCAGATGGTGTCTTATGCCACTTTCAACAACAGAACATTGAAATGGTGGAAAAGAGTGTTTTTTCATGTAGTATCCTTGTCTGTCCTGAATGCCTATGTAGTTTACAAATCTCTTGGGGGTGGTGATACACCCCTTATGCTTCAGAGAAACTTCAGGCGAAAACTTGTCCAAGAACTAGTACAGTCTGTTGCTGTAGAGGATGTACCTGGTATGTCTGTAAGAAGCCCAGGCAGGCCCTCTACTGCATCAGAGCCTTTGCTTAGGTTACAAGGCAAACATTTTCCAGAGAAAATACCTACCTCGGGAAAAAAGAAAAACATCACAAGGTCTTGTGTTGTTTGTGTTCCAGCTCAACAGGAACTTTTAGAAAGGGCAGGCGAAAAAAGAAAAAGACCTGGGCGTGAATCGTCCTGTCAGTGTGACAATTGTAAAACTGCACTTTGTATTGACGTCTGCTTTAAGTTGTATCACACCCAGAAAGATTTTAAAGCAGCTTACAAAGCCCAAATAGCTGCCGAAAAGGAGAATAATTAGTTTTTTTAAATTTTGTCACACCTGGGACAGGTAAGTTAACGAGAAAATGTCAGGTGAGTTCCCAAATGAAATGGTAATAATCAAGTTATGAAAAAGTCTCATTTTTCTATATAAATCATGTGAATTCCTATCAAGTTATAGGATTTCATGTAAAGCCTTTCTTGATAAACTTGTTTTTTTACCTACCAATTTAATTAGTAGAATTTTTCTTACCTGTGCTTACCTGAGACTCGGACTTGGTCTGCTTCACTTGGAATTTGGTTATTAGGTAAATCAAAAGACAAGGTAAACAAATGTTAAGAGTTTATGTTAGTTTTATTGTTTTTCAAACATAGTTACACAGTTTTGTTACATTTACCTGTTTTTACCTGTAGTTTTTCAGGTAACCAGTTATGAAAAAAAAAAAATTCTTTAATAATCATATAGTTCGACTTAATACCTTTCCAACGATGTATAATATTACAACATTTCACAAATACTGTGTTTTACACAGAACCTCAAAAGTAATACACCCATAATTTAAAATTATATAGAAAAATATTCAGCTCACACTATTTGCCTTATATATTACCTGTTACCTGTGTGTCGAGACCATTTGTAGGCTGTTGCCTCTGCGGTCCTTTTCATTAATTGTGTTTCGTACAATGCCCGCTTCCGGCCCATAACAATCCGGTAAAAATTTCACTGGAATATTTTTCCAGTGGTTATTTAGTGCATTCTTAAAACTATTTACAGTTTTACAATTTACAACATCCTGTGGCAGTCTGTTCCATGTATTTACAACACGTTGAGTAAAATTAGACTTTCTTGTATTTGATTTGCATAGCTTTTTGTGGATTTTGAAGTCGTGACCTCTAGTTGTGTTTTGTGACGATTTGAAAGGAAAAAGCTTGTTTTTATTTACTTTATCTATGTTGTTCATTATTTTGTAGACCTGTATAATATCTGATCTCTGTCGTCTGTATTGTAGAGTTGGAAGGCCAAGGTGGAGTAATCTCTCATTATAATTTTTGTCTTTGATGTTATGTATGATCTTTGTTGCTCTTCTCTGGATGTTTTCTAGTTTAATTTCTTCGTTTTTATAGGTTGTTGACCATACATTTGAACCATACTCAAGTTGCGGACGGATAAGACTTTTATAAAGGATGAGAAACATCGATTTGTCCATATAGGTGAAGGTTCTTTTAATCATTCCCAGGAGTTTATTTGCTTGTTTAGCCTTTTGATTGATGTGATCCTTAAACGATAATTTGGAGTCTATTTGGATTCCTAGGTCTTTTTCGGAAGTGTCCTTTGATATATCTTTCCCGGCTAGCTTATATTGTGTATTTGTTTCTTTTCCAATATGCAGGTGCTTACATTTGCCTTCATTGAATTTAAGTAGCCATGTTTTTGACCAATCATTCAGTTTATCTAAATCTGCTTGAAGTACTTCTTGGTCTTCTTTGCTATTTACTTTGGAATAGATTTTTGTGTCATCTGCAAATAATTTTGTACAATTACTGGTGATGTCTGGTAGATCATTTATGAAAATAATGAATAGAGTGGGGCCCAGGACACTTCCTTGTGGGATTCCGCTTGTGACTGGCGCTGATTTTGATCGTTTCCCATTTAATGTTACCCTTTGTTTCCTGTCTGTCAAGAAGTCTTTAATCCATTGCAACAGATTTCCCTGGATTCCGTATCCAACAAGTTTCCTGAAAAGACGTTCGTGAGGGACTGTGTCGAAAGCCTTTTGAAAGTCTAAGTAGATGACGTCAACACTATTATTTTTATCCAATTCTTCCGTCCAGTCATCCATTACCTCTATTAGCTGGGTAGTACATGATTTACCCTGTCTAAATCCGTGTTGCTTTTCTGAAAAAAGATTATTGTTCTCCATGTGTGTTGTGATTTCATTTCGTATTTGTCGTTCCATTATTTTACAGAGAATAGAGGTAAGGCTGATTGGGCGATAGTTTGATACTTCCTGTTTAGATCCTTTTTTGTGTATTGGTGTTACGTTTGCTACTTTCCAACTCTTTGGTATTTTGTTTTCTTCCAGTGATTTTTCAAATATTATATATAGCATGACAAGGGTTAAATACATAGACGAGAAAAAATCCAGGTGGTGAATTTTCATTGCTCGTGAGTATACTTTGCCCTTTCACTCGATAATTTGATGGACTTGTTGAATCTGAAAATCTTGAATGAACATTGCAAAGTGTTGATACTTCAGATTTCTATTTTTCTTCAAATTCGCACGTTACCTGGCCATTTCAGCTTGTAGCAAATGGTTGATATCTTAGTTAAGATCTTAAGAGTTTCGGGAAGGAACAAAAATGTCGATTCTCGACCAAACTATCTGGCAAATCTACTCAAGAATCATTGGTTTTAGTTTTGACAGGCGCTGGTAGGACGCTTTTAGTAGGGATTTTCGTAAGCCGTGATTGCTTCACAACTCACCAATATCCGTTTAAAAAGGGTGTTTTCTCTTGGAGGCAGTGGGTTATTTGTTGGCATTGTTCCGATTTAGAAAAGCGCTCTTACAGCCCCCAAATATGAGGCAGTCACTAGAGCAAACCTCGTGGTGGAATTTCCAAGATGGAGATCGGGCCAATTTAGATCTCGTTTTTCACGAGATTACGTATTTTCGACTTGAAATCTTAATCATTTTTATTTTTTATTAAAATAATAGTAAAAAGTTGTCATAATACTCTTCCATTTAATTCCTCAAACAATGTTTAATATTTTGAATAAATATTTTTTGTCCCATCATCCATCAAATGACGAAAACAAACATGGCTGAAAATGTTCAAGAACCAAATTTCAATTGTTAATTTTACTAATTCATACCATTTTGAAGAGTTTTGTACGCTTAATTTTACAAAAAATAAGTAGATAGCAACATTTCATTTGTTCCCGTTATCATTTATTGAAATGGCATCTCCGGATAACTCGACAAAGGAGGATGAATTCGAGAGTTCTGTTACTGTGATAGAGAAACAGGTGCAGAAACGCATATTCAAAATCATTGTCATTGGAGATTCGAATGTTGGGAAAACATGTCTGACATACAGATTTTGCAGTGGCAAATTTCCAGACAAGACAGAAGCAACAATTGGTGTAGATTTCCGGGAAAGGACAGTCACTGTTGACAATGAAGAAATCAAGGTTAGCAGTAGTCTGGGACTTGTTAGCTAACCATCACCATTTAGTGACATTGGTAGAATCATGATTACCTGGCTAACTCGGTGTCCTGTCAACTCGGCCTGTGTAAAACGCGGACTGTGTAAAACTCGATCTGTCAACTCGTCCTGTATACATATTATAAAGTGTATAGTAAACTGGTAAATTGGCACACTTATCGGATAGTTAATCAAGATCTGAATTGTACTTAGGGAGGTCACGCGGTGAAGTTGTGATCTTCCGTTTTAGTAGCCAGAAAAAATAATTTGAAACTTAAATTTAAAGTAAAGTGAAGATGGATAAATCATTCAATAACACATAATTTTATCTCATATTTGGTCATGGTTTTTGTGTCCAGCTGTTTTTGGTTACATCTAACCAAATCTGTCAAAAAACAAATTTTGTAAAGAAAAATAAGAATGATTTGGGCATCTTTGCTGCAGTTCTTGAATGTATGACTCCACCCTTAATGTTTTATTTTAAAATCCCAACCTGAAAAAAAAAATGCGATGAAATGTTGTGTTTATATGGACAACATAGCGGACACTTTTCTATAGGCCTCCTGTAAAATAGCTGAGGGAAAGGACCTGGGTACTGTAACCGTTGCATATTAAAGATATTGCCCCGTTACACTTCTATGTCTTGATTAATGACTGCAACAAAGGTCACAATCTTCAATTTGTATGTTTTAAATGAAATAGAAACAATATAAAAAATGACGTAACTTTTGTGTCCAAACCGTTACGTCAGTTAAAAAAACGTATTTCAAGCTTTGTATCCTTAAAAACACACTAACTTGTGTATGGGTACGAAATAGATCGAGTACGAAAGTGCGCCTTGTATTGACGAAATGTTTTCTCTGTCTCTTCATGGATTTCATGGTGTGAATTTGTGTCTTAAAATGTTACGTCATTACAGTCATTGAAATTTTACATTCTGGAAAACATTTTGATTTTTTTTCGGTCATTTGCTTATTTTCCCCTTTACGATGACATATGCGACACGATTAAATACTAGTCCGCAGTGAAGAGTCAAAATGGCGGACAATTCACGACCGCGAGGGTATGTATGCAGAAATGTTACGTCTTTCAATGAATTTGTAAAGTGTATGCTTGCATTTTGCAGTCAATGTTACGTCTTATTGATTTACAGATAATATCATACTAAAATGAAACGCCCCAGTGCTCTTACTTTGATACAATGTTCTTTTAAACTAGAGAACTGGATATTTTATGAAATGAACAAATTTTATAGATTAATTTTTAAAAAATTCGTTTCGGCAGACAAACGAAGACACAAACCGTGGTGTCTACGTTACATCATGTAACACTAAAAAACGGGTATATCTGGCATTCAAGTTGTTTAAATGTGTGTAAAAAATAAGAAGGCAACAAATGCTGGAAAAGGATGTCTTTGAATTTGTTTATTTCAATCAAATAACAAAATACAGTGCCCTCCAAAAGTCCTTGGACAAATAATTTATTATGCATTTTGGCTCTTTTTCATGACTTTAAGAGAAAATGCCTGGATTTCTCTTACTCTCTTGAATAAAGGGAGGTAATTGAGCACTCTCTAAGATAATTCTAGTACTTTTCTTCAATCTAAATTTTGATACATTGAAATAATGAATTTTATGAAATATCCATTATTTATGAAAATCCGGCACAATAAGGAATGCATTGATTATTCATGCCCATGTGCAAATTTTTGAACCTGTTTTCAAAAGCGAATAGAAAGATGATATTACTGGTGACCAGATCATCAATCCCTGATCACTTTCGAAAAGAATTTACCAAAATGCTGACCAAAGAGGAAAGAATTCGGTGCCAAGTCATGAGAGAGCAGGGTATCTCCGTTGCAGACATCTCTAGGCAGATTGGACATCCAAGGTAGGAATCTGCATTTAAATTTTATTGCTTGCTAAATTACTTGATAAAGTAATGTTAAAATTGCAGTAAAAATGTAACATTTTCTCAAAATATTTACACTTTTTCTTTTCAGATCGACTGTTTACCATGTGTTGCAGCGGTATGCAACAAGCGGAAGCCACGATGACAGGCCTAGAAGTGGCAGACTAAGAGTGTCTAGTGCTCGGGATGACAGAATGTTGGTTAGAGCTTCACTTGGGGACAGACATGCGACCGTTCCACAGCTGCAGTCTACGTGGAGAGACACGAATGTTGTTGCGTCAACATCAACAGTAAGGAGAAGACTCCATGCCGCTGGACTAGATGGCCATTTGGCTGTTCGAAAGCCTTTGCTGACCCCTCGTCATAGACAATTACGTTTGGACTTTGCCAGGGAACACGAGGACTGGTCAGTAGTGGATTGGTCTGCTGTACTCTCCAGTGATGAATCCAAATTCAATCTGTTTCAGAGTGATGGTAGAGTGTACGTTAGACGGAGATCTGGAGAGCAGCTACGTAGTGACTGTATTGCGCCCACTGTAAAGTTTGGAGGTGGTAGTGTTATGGTATGGGGAGCAATGAGTTACAGGGGCACTGGATGTATGACTTATGTTGACGGGAGGCTGAATTCTCAGGGTTACATCAAGATTCTACAAGATCATGCAGTACCATCAGCCCATCTACTAGGATATGGAAATGACTTTATCTTCCAGGATGATGGAGCACCATGCCATAGAGCTAAAATTGTGAATGAGTGGAAGCAGGAAAATGATTTCCAGTGCTTGAATTGGCCACCTCAGTCCCCAGACCTCAACCCAATTGAAAATCTATGGCAACAAATGAAAACGAGTCTCCGAAACACACGCAGCCATAACGTTCGAGACCTTAGGCATAATGTGAGGGTTTGCTGGGACCAAGTTACTCCAGAGACATGTCAACGCCTTGTTCGAAGCATGCCGCGTCGTATACATGCTGTTATACAAGCCAGGGGAGGCCATACTAAGTACTGACAATAATTGCCATAATTGTTATTTAGTGCATATTTTCACAGAAATGTGTTTTTTGTTAATAAAATGACAGAATGATTTAATTTGTTTTGTATATTTTCTTGCTAGTTGTTGATTAAATAATAATAAAGCAAGAAATATGAAAAAAAATGAAATTTTGATCTGAAATTTACTGAAAAAGTGAAAAAAAAAGTTTGTCCAAGGACTTTTGGAGGGCACTGTAGCTTGCCTTACAAAACTTAATTTGTGTCCAGTTACATCATGCAGTCTAAGATTGGAAATTCCGTGCCATTAAACTTTGAAAATTCTTAAACTAGGTAAGTGTAGAAGAGATAGTTAAAGTGAATTCATGAGAGGCCGAATTTGCAAAAGAAAAATGACCATTTGTCCAGATTTAACTATATTTTTGACTTTGTGTCCAGTGTTACATCAGTCATTGTTAGAAAAAAAAACCCTTCATCATTGCTTAGCACTTATTTTTTTTTTTAGTGTTTTATTCTGTCTATTGGAATACTATCAACAAACTTAAAATTTAAGCAAAAGAAACAGGTTAACACACAAGTCAAAAATTCTCAATTTGTTGGACACCAAGCTTTTTATGATGTAACCAAAAACAGCTGGACACAAAAACCATGACCATTTACACAAATAATAAAAGTGAAATGTGATATTAAGTCTTAAAACCATATTTCCCAATGAGTTCATTACTAACAAATAAAAACTTTAACAAGCGAGTATTCATCTAAAAAAAAATATACATTATGTAACAAAGACTCATATATTTTCATTGCATCTTTATAAATGTACCTATATAATATAAACAGGCCGAGTTGATGGGACGAGTTATTCACAGGCCGAGTTGACTGTGAACCGGCTTACTCATTTGGTTGAGCGTTATACAAGTATTCCAGGGTTGTTCTTATTTTTGAGTCTCATGTTAGGCACCGTCTTTCTCCTTGCCCTACTTTAGTGTTGAACATGTCTTGATATCATTGTGCTGGCTATCGTTTGAGGACAAATCTATAATTATTGGTATCAGAGACTAATAAAAATCTGACACTAAAAGTAGTGGATAAATAAATATTTTGATGGTTAAGGATAAATCTTAAAATTCTTCTAACATGTTCTCAGAATAATAGGTGCTATTTGAAACTAAACTATCTTTTTGTGGAAAAGAATTTTATGGGATTAAGTGCTTGTTACAACAATTTTTTTTCTAAGTAGATTCTTAGGAAAGAGTTAACCATTGTCATGCTGAATTAAAACCTTGGCTAAGTTGTATAAAAATAAAGGTGATGAAATCACTGGATGTACTTATTGTTAGTCAGTATTTCTTTCAATATTCAAGTTCTTAAGCTTTTTTTTATACACCCCTAAACTATGTTTTGGGTGTATAGGAGTCACTTTGTCAGTCATTCAGTTGGTCTGTCTGTAGCTTTTTCTTGTCCTCTCAATTTCTGAGCTACTAATGGGCAGATTTTATTGAAACTTTACAGATGTGATCAGTTTCAGGTAGAGATGTGCAAGTGATATTTTGGTAACGATCCATTGACTCAAAGTCCAAAGAATTCAGAAAAAGGCACTTGTTAACTCGTCCTGCTTTGACTGTCACTTGTTCCACGATAGGCTCAAGAATCTTTGAAGAATGTGTTTGTATCTCAATCTTGAGACGTCATTTTGAAGTGCAGATGAAATGAAAGTAAAAATTTAAGGACATCCAAAAACATTAAATTTCTGGTCATAAATACCGGTTAAATGATCGGAATAAGTGAAACATATCTCATTTGTAAGCATACAATACCATGGATTTTTCAGGTAAACTTCAATGATTGTAGCTATATGCAACAAAAGAAGAAGTAGATATGAAAAAAATATGTGAAAAATTCCTTTTTATTTGGGATAATTTCCTTGATCAAGATTGATTGAGATCGATTAGTATTTCTGAAGTTTGGGTACCGGATTATATCATACGAAAATCAAGGTACATGACTGTTTACAGTTCAAGCTTCTGTCATTGTGAACTTTTTTTTTTTGGAAGCATCTTTTCTGTGTTTTATCTGTTTTTATCCTGACACTAAAATAATAATTTGATGTCATTCATTCCTCATTGTCCGGGAGGATGATTGCCTTAGAATTTCCACTTGTCCTGCGGGATTTCTTACTCGTAAATACAAGCGAACAAGTGGATTCTTTGGAGGCTAGGAAAGAATGTAATGGTAGTACTTATGTGGGAAATACCAGGAATCCATTGTTAGGTGCTTCAGCCTCCGCAATATGACTGAAATAATGTTGAAAGCGGCGTAAAACTCCATTCAAACAAACAAACAAATTATTGACAAACACTTGTAGGGGCTATTAGTCCGCTTTGCCACATTCTAGTTTTGTTTAAAAAGTGACATATGGTGTAATAAACTTGAATCAGGCTGCACTTATGTGCAGACTGGTTTTTGCTTTTAGATCCTGCCAAAGCAGGAATATTCTGAGTTCAGCATGACAAGGGTTAAGATTGTTTCTTCTTCAGGGGTCGACACTAACTCCTGAGATTAAGGAGACAGTTGGACTCTTAAGACATGAAATGAAGGAGTCCAAGCTCAAAGTAAGGAGTCCAAATTTTCATTTTGGGATAACATTGCGGAAGAGAAGAAATTGCTTGTTATAAGCAAATTTTTCTTTTCCACAATGTTCTACCAAAGAAGAGTTTTTTTCTCAAAACACTTCAGGATGCAAGCAGATGCTTTCTTCAACAACTTTCGTAGTGAAAATAACATTCAGTCTTGGCAAATGTTAGAAAGGGCACTGCTCTGTGCATTTGTTTTCAAAAAATTGTAATATGACCCTTTGAGTCCATTGGACTCCTTACTTGCAAATGGAAGGAGTCCAACTGGTAAATAAGGAGTCTCGGACTCCCAGACTCCCCTTAGTGTCGAACCCTGTTCTTTATTTTTCAGTTACAGTTATGGGACACTGCAGGTCAAGAACGATTCAGAAAAAGTATGGTTCAGCATTATTACAGAAATGTTCACGCGGTTGTGTTTGTGTTTGACGTAACCAAAGTATCGTCATTCGAGAACATGCCAGGATGGATCGAAGAGTGTGACAAACATAATTTGAACAAAGAGCTTCCACGTATACTTATAGGAAACAAATGTGACATGGTCGAAAAGGTAGCAGTGAACACAAATCAGGCACAGAAGTTTGCGGACACACACAACATGCCGCTGTTTGAAACTTCGGCTAAAGACGAGGAGAAGGCGAATCATGTTGAGGCAATTTTTATGACTCTCGCTCACAAATTAAAAAACGCAAAGCCTATGATGCCGGTATATCTGTCACAATATGGTTCTGCATATGCTAGGAATAATGATGTGGTTAATATACATGATAGTCCTGAGAGAAGAGGTCTACAAAGGGCGGGGTCGGGAGACGGGCACAAGGATAGCTGTTCATGTTGAACTTGAATGATATGATCAAATATTGTACCTGCAGCTTTCATTAAACTGTAATAAAGCTGTAGGTACATTTTGATAGCACATCATTGATAAATTTCAATTTTAGAATAGACTGAATTGAAGGAAACAGGAGTTGGTATACTGGTAGATTAAAAATAGATCCCAGCATACCGTTCATAACATATTGAGGGTCAGTGCAATACTAATATAAGTGCCTATTAATATATAGGCACTTACATTAGTATTCGGCTGACCCTTCAAATCATGGCTTCTGACTATTTGTCAAACAACTCTTGTTAAAATGGGATCCCTCGTGGATCTCTTTCAATTTTTTTTTCCTGAGTTCCTAGATGGTCCTTAATTGTGTGATTGGATTTGAATGTTTTTTGAAGAAAATTTCTGCTTAACTGATAATGTAGAAATTTCACAGATAAAAGAGCATTGAATACTTTTTCTTTTCCAACTTGAATGCTATTTGAATCATGAGAGCTACGGTAAAACTATAATTGAAATAATGTTTTTCTCCATCTTGACCACTAGTGCCATTTAAACCACTTAGAGCGAAAATTAAGGAAGGTCCAATGGCGCATCCATTCCAAAAGGGTTTTAAGGGATGCAGATTTTATTTCAAAATCTCAATCCAACTTCAAAAGATTACTCCCCAGGGGACCTACCAGATTCCTTCAAATTTAATGTTCACTGGAAAAAAAGGTTGTCATTGCAGCCAAAGTGAAAGAAAAGAAAATGTCCTAAGTCCGCTCCCCTTTTCTATGATTTGTGAGTTGGTGAATAATCAAAACATTGTAACTACAGCTTGAATAAGCTGTGGTTTCGATGTTATGATCATTCATCAACAACATTTTTCAAAAGAGGATTTATTTCAAATATGTACTTTCACAATGTGCATTATGATTTGTATTTATATCTACTAGTTTGCTTAGTGTGAACTTTCAAGTCTGTGTAGGAGTTGTTTGTTTATATACTGTAGAATGGAACATATAGTGCAACAAATCAGGGGGGAGTAAGCAAATTTGGTGTATTTTAGAATCTTTAACTCAAAATGGCACCATTTAATTTAATTACATGTTGTTTCCGTGGGTGAGATTTTTAAGCCAGTGGATTGATACAGGCCCTATTCTGCTTCTTGTTCTTTCATTTCTGGGATTTGTGCAATTAGATATTTATTAGTCCCCTACCGGTGTTCACACCGGAGGGGACTATAGGTTTGCCCTCCGTCTGTCCGTCCGTCCATCCGTCTGTCCACTCAAATCTGGATCCCGCGATAACTTAATAACTAAGCAAGCGTTTTTGATGAAAGTTGGTATATGACTAGATGGCAATGTGTAGATTATGCACATCATTTTATTTTTGTTTTTCGACTTAAATTGAGGTTGCTATGGTTACAGAAATAGTGAAAATATGGCCAAAAATGGGATCCTGCGATAAGATAATAACTAAGCAAGCTAGTTTGATGAGACTTGGTATATGACTATATGGCAATGTGTAGATTATGCACATCATTTTATTTTTGTTTTTAGACTTAAACTGTTGTTGCTATGGTTACGGAAATAGTTAAAATATGGCAAAAAATATTGGATCCTGCGATAAGTTAATAAGTAAGCAAGCTAATTTGATGAGACTTGGTATATGACTAGATGGCAATGTGTAGATTATGCACATCATTTTATCTTTGTTCTTTGACAAAAAGTGCGGTTGCTATGGTAATGGAAATAGTGAAAATATGGCAAAAAATGGATCCTGCAATAACTTAATAACTAAGCAAGCTAACTTGATGAAACCTGTTTTAAAATGTAAAAAAATTTATAAGCCATGTTAGTCAGGGTGGTGATGCAGCAGTATTAATCACCTCCAGTGAAAGTTCTCATTTCTTACCAACAAGACTGAAGAAAAACATCTTGGATCAGACAAGGTAACTGTTATTGATACTATTTCTTGCATCTGTCTATTGCTTGCATGAATTGTATAGTGGGCACAGCAGAGACAACAACTCATGTAAGTCTTGTTTAACCCTTTCCAAAACAAGACCTGGTTTTGACGTCCCTGATAGAATTGGCATGGGAAAACATTGAGACAAACGAAGCCGGTAGGGGACTTTGTTCTCTTTAGTTTGTGATAAGACATTCTTTGCTAAAATTAGGTTGTGTTTCTGGATGAAATTCCAGAGATTGCCAAAATAAGGATGAATGTGATGGTTCGTTTTCTTTGAAACAAAGCATCAATTCACTTGATTTAAGTTAGTGGAACCTTAATAGTTCCGCAACATTCAGAACTCATGATCTTTCACAATGTAGACTGAGGTTTCCTAATGAAAATCATTAGGAAACCTCAGTTAACAATGTTAAAGTTCATCACTCCCTAATTGTTGTGAAACTATTACGGGTCAACTACCTTAAGAGATGAATAGGAGTCAGCTTGTTGGGTGGTCCATCTGTTGGTCAGTCCATCTGAAGCATTTTCTGGTCCACTTAATTTCTCAGCAACTCATAGGTGGATTTCATTGAAACTCTACAGATGTGATCAGTATCAGGCAGAGATGAGCATGTGATATTTTGGTTACTATCGATTGCAGGGGATGGGGGTATAATTAGTCCGCTTTGCAACAGTCTAGTTTTTAGCTCACCTGAGCACGAAGTGCTCAAGGTGAGCTATTGTGATCGTAGAATGTCCGTCGTCAGTCGTGCGTGGTCCGTCATCCACAATTTTTTTAAACATCTTCTCCTCCTAAACCAGTGGGCCAATCTTGATGAATCTTGGCAGGGATGTTCCTTGGGTCCAGCTCTACCAAAGTTGTTCAAATAAATGAAATCCACTCTTACCTTTCCCTTTACCCTTAAAAAAAAGGGTGAAAATATGAAAATCTTTAAAAATCTTCTTCTCTGAAACCAGAAAGCAGACAGCTTTCATACTTGGTATGTAGCATCATCTAGTGGACTTCTACCAAATTTGTTCATATCAAGACCCTGTGATCATATTTGGGCTTTGCCCGGGCCCAACCCTTTTTACATAGAATCAAAGAGCGAAAATCTTTAAAAATCTTCTTTTCTGAAACCAGATGGCAGACTGCTTTCATATTTAGTATGTAGCATCACCTAGTGGGCCTCTACCAAGTTTGTTCATATCAAGACCCTTGGGTCATATTTGGGCTTTGCACGGGTGCATCCCTTTATCTCTAATTAGCACGAAGGGTAAAAAAATGAAAATCTTCAAAAATCTTCTATGAAACCAGAAGGCAGACAGCTTTCATATTTGGTATGTAGCATCATCTAGTAGACCTCTACCAAGTTTGTTCATATCAAGACCCTTAGATAATATTTGGGCTCCATCTGGGCGCAACCCTTTTTACATAGAATCAAAGTGCGAACATCTTTTAAAATCTTCTTAAATCTAAACCAGAGGGCACACTGCTTTCATTTTTGGTTTGTAGTATCATCTAGTGGGCCCCTACCAAGTTTGTTCATATCAAGACCCTTGGGTCATATTTGGGCTCCACCTGGGCGCATCCCTTTCAGCTTATCTAAGCATGAAGGGTGAAAATAGGAAAACCTTCAAAAATCTTCTTTTTATTGAAGACAGGTTTACCTGTCTTTCAATATAGGGATCGTTGCCATCGGATTTTGATAACAAACCTACATGTGTCATTACGCTAAAAAAAGTAGACCCATTCATAAAAATAAACGCGGCAAAAATAATCAATAGTGTAGCAATATACCGTAAAATTTTGGTGCTGACCTAAATTCTGGCCGGGACCTCAGGGGAGTGAACATGTGATCTATGCAGAAGTTGCCTGCAGAAACGTGTTTTACATTCGTAAGTGGTGCCGTTTTAGGGCGTTTAAGTTTTCGGCTGCAATTTTTTGCATTTGCTCCAAATTTTCAATTGCATCCTACAACTGTTTTTATGCATAGCATTGGCAAGCTATTTTCAGTTCCCCATTTTAGACTCCCTATTTCTCGTAAAATTGTGTGTTTGTGTGTCCTTAAGGTTGCTTTATTTATCCGTCTCCCGGGCCTATTGTAGTGTAAATGGATAAAAACTAAAATAGCACAAGGCTATTTTAATAAACTCGTAAACCCTTGGAATTTCCTAGGTTTGAATTTTTACTTGGATTTACGGAGAAATTTCGATGGCTTATCAAATTACTTTATTATTAGGCTTGTTTTGTCTATCCATATTGTACAGCATTCGGAACATCACTCGGTCATTTCCGTAAACGGCAACAGATCGTGATCGTGATATTCACTCGGCAATCATCAGGCGATCTCCGAAGTCTCAGATCTATCTAAATGTAGGTTAAGGATTCGGCCGAGTTGTGACAAATGCGTTAGATTGGCCGAGTAGTGTTCCGAATGGCCTATACAGTAGAACCACGCATGCGCGACCCCGGTTTTGAGTTTCCGCTTTTGTTTTCGACAATTTTTTGACAATAACAAAAACTGTTTTGGAAACTGGAATGGATTTATTTGTAACATTCTGGAGTGAACTTTCAAAGAATTCTACTCAAGGTGATAAATGCTGTAGCTCGGGATTTCATTTAACGATCTGTTATTTTGGCAGTTTTGTCAAAATTGATAGTTCACCGGATAGTTCAATCCGAATCTTGATCTAGAAAAGCAGTCCCGTGGAAAAGGCCTGAAAGGTTGGTTGTCTTAACAGGTTTATATATTATTTTGTAGTAAAATTATTTTCTACTAAGTAAGACCATATGCAAGGAGAATAACCTGAAATGGAGATCGAAATATCTCAATGGAAAAATAGAAATAGAATGCTTCACTCCAGGAAGAAACTTAAACGGTATTCATAAAAAAAAGCTACAGCTATTGTACAGGAAAATACTTCTTCTTGGTATTGACTTTTACTAGTAAAAGTATAAGACTATTGGTATTACTTTCATTGCTTCTTCTATGTGGAGATAATTAGTCAAATCCTGGAACAGATAATAAATGTAAAAGAAATTTGAACAAATTTCCAATTCAGGGTAATATTCACCATGGCAATGAAATGTTCAGCTCTTCATCAAGGGGTAAGCAATGTGTGTCATGTGGATTAACATTTTATTTAAGGTTTTTACACATCCACTTAATAAGTTTGACTGGAAAAAATCGGATTTGGATCATATTGGATTGCTGGGGATAATCTATACAATTTTATAAAACAGGGTTGCAATAATTCATATGAGTTTTTAGAATTCAGGAATTGCCACCATATTTCTGTTAGTTAAATGAATATTTTTCATTTAGGATATTGAAAACTTACACTTGGGGATGAGTATGAAGGCAGTTACCCTCTTGTTAAGCTTGAATTGGCTAGAGGGATAGGTTTATCTGGAAGTGATGAGTCTTCAAAGTAAAGCATATTCATTTGTTAGGAAGGTGCAGTTTCCATATGTAACCATCAATGATTGTTTTAAATTTTTGATTCCCACTCAAGAGATCTTCTCAAAACGCCACAATTTTCATTCCAATTGTTAATATTCAGTCCTGTCTTCAATTCAGGCCTTTCAGGCCTTTGATTTTGAAACCAGTAGGCAGACAGCTTTCATATTTAGTATGTAGCATCATCTTATGGACCTCTTCCAAGTTTGTTCATATCAAGACCCTGGGGTCACATTTAGGGTCCACCCGGGTGCATCCCTTTTTACATAGAATCAAAGAGCAAAAAGGCATATCTGTCTTGCTCTTCGCTGAAAACGTTCCATGGTATTGATCTTAGGCAATTATCTTCTTTTTGACATCTGCCTATCTAATTAGTGTGATGTCCCAGGGGTCAAAGAGACTCAGGTGAGCGATCTAGGACCATCTTGGTCCTCTTGTTTATTATCAAGCAAAGAAATAATATAAGACATACACAGTGTATTTATTTTGGGAATAATTGGTGTGCATGCTATCAAAGACTTAAAAAGCTTTGTAGTCAAAATTGTTTTCACTGAGGTATATATGTAATCAATTTTTCAGCTAATCAGAATGCATAAATTTTGATAAACAAAACTGAATTTTGAATTTTTTTTGTTATGGTACAAAAATATTATTAACATTAAATTAAAAAAAAAATATGGTTACAGGTATTTAGTATTTTTCTTTTTTTAAAGTCTTTGTTTTTATTCTTAAACAGATTACATATTTTGGGATGAGTCAAACTCATCTTGTTAAATTTATTTTGTCTACTTTTAACCCTTGTCATGCTGAACTTATTAAGGGTTAAGCATAACATACCTAGCAGGTTAAAAAAAGGGAGATTCTGGGAGTCCAAGACTCCTTATTTCCTATGAGGAACCCCTAGTTCTCTTGTTTTTGGAGAATATCAAGTGTTCAATCAGAATAACAAATGGATTGCTCAGCACAATTATTTTGTAACTGCCTTTGTCTTAAAAAAAAAATCCCTGATGGCGGCACTCATTCTTTCCGACAATTTGTCATTCACCAATGGGTTCATAATCGTAGACCTATGTTAGATAGCAGCTCGAGGCGCGAGGAAAGGATGTGATGGTTGTACTGGTGAGACAAATACCAGGAATCCATTGTTAGGTGCTCCAGCCACCACAATATAACTGAAAAAATGTTAAAAGTGGCATAAAACTCCATTCAATCAACCAATCAATTGTCTTTAAAAAATACCAATACTAGTGTTATAACACCACATGTGATATTTTTTAGCTCACCTAAGCACATCGTGCCCAAGGTGAGCCTCTGTGATCATCGAATGTCTGTCGTGCGTCATCTGTCGTCTGGCGTCAACAATCTTAGTGTTTACACTCTAGAGGCCACAATTATGGCCCAATCTTCCCTTTTCCCTTTTGAAAATGGAAAGGATCCATGTCATATCAAAGGAAAAGGGGCCTTAAAGATAATTTTCTTGTTTACACTCCAGAGGCCACAAATATTGCCCAATCTTCATGAAACTTGGTCAGATTGTTGGCCAGGTCACAAGGATGAAGCCTATTGAAAGGGGGAAAGATCCATGCCATATCAAGGGAAAAGGGGCCTTTATGCCAATTTTCTTGTTCACACTCTAGAGGCCACAAATATGGCCCAATCTTCATGAAACTTGATCAGAATGTTGGCCAGGTCACAAGGATGAAGCCTATTGAAAAGGGGAAAGATCCATGACATATCAAGGGAAAAGGGGCCTTAATGCCAATTTTCTTGTTTACACTCAGAGGCCACAAATATGGCCCAATCTTCATTAAACTTGATCAGATGTTTGCCAGGTCATCAGGATGAACCCTTTTGAAAATGGAAAGGATCCATGCCATGTCAAGGGAAAAGGGGCCTTAAAGATAATTTTCTTATTTACACTCCAGAGGCCACAAATATTGCCCAATCTTCATGAAACTTGGTCAGATTGTTGGCCAGGTCACAAGGATGAAGCCTATTGAAAAGGGGAAAGATCCATGCCATATCAAGGGAAAAGGGGCTTTAATGCCAATTTTCTTGTTTACACTCTAGAGGCCACAAATATTGCCCAATCTTCATGAAACTTGATCAGAATGTTTTGCCAGGTTATCAGGAGGAACCCTTTTGAAAACGGGCAGGATCTATGCCAAATCACAGGAAAAGGGGCCTTAATGCCAATTCTCTTGTTAACACCCTTGAGGCCACTAATATGGCCATATCTTTATGAAACTTGGTCAGAATGTTGGTCAGGATGCAAGAATGAACCCTATTGAACATGGTCCAATCTTCAAGGAATTTGATCAGAATGTTGGCCATGTCTCGAGGATGAATCCTTTTGAAAAAGGAAAGGATACATGCAGTATTAAGGGAAAAGGGGCCTGACAATTTATGTTTACACTCTAGTCTCTAGAGGCCACAAATTTGGTTCAATAGTCATGAAACTTAGGCAGAATGTTGGCCAGGTCACATGAAACTGGTTTAGAAAAGAAACTTATGCAGGGATCATAGGAATAGAATAATGTCTTTCTTTGAATAATCTAATGGTCATTTCATGATCTTTAAAGCATTTTATTTTGCTTAGGGAGGACTCAAAGAGACGAAGATGAGTGATATAGGGACCATCATGGTCCTCTTGTTATGATTACACATAGATATTTTTAGAACTATGACATTATGGGGTTATTTTTTGAAACATAGGCAAAATCTTGTATTTCTGTTAGAAACATCTAAGAAAAAAAGGTGAATAGAGGTTGTAAGGTAAAAATAATACATTCTTAGTGTATTGTATGTAAAAAATATGTAACTCGGTTCAGGGAATTGATAATTGTCTAGGTAGAGCCTCAACATTTATCAATTCCACCAATCTCTTTTAATTTTTTTTCATACAAAATCTTATATAAATATATTTTTTGTGCTGAGCCATCAAAATGATCAGTCCTGCATTCAGAATGCAAGAACATTTAGAAATCTTACTCCACTTTGCTATGGAATTAACATGCAAAGCGGGATAACATTTAGCAATCATTTTGTGAGCATTTTCATCTTGAATGGAGGGCAAGACAAGGTGTTTTAAAGCTGCTCTTTCACAGTCTTCATAGAAAAAATACAAAACTGATTCTTAGATTCGGAAATTAATGAATTTTCCGATGTTTAAGAATTGCACATGGGTATGGCAATAACAACAACTTATTTAAAAAAAATTGTAGTTCGAATGTTTGAAGTGGCAATGTCAGTGACGGAACCAGTCTATTTACATCCAGTCTATTAATTACGAAATTGTTATTTTTCATGTTTTCTACACAATGAAGTCATATTTTCCGATTGATATTACAAAAACATTCAAAACTTGCATTTTCCCAATCTGTGAAAGTGCAGCTTTAAAGCCTGCCCTGTTTATAAAGGTTCAAGACCTATCAAATACAGCACTTGTTACAGACATCGTGGTTAAAAAGTACAAGGATGCCTATTTTTGATTTGAAAAGTAACAATCTAATTGGATAGGAATTACTGTGGAAAAAAAGAAATTGTGTGACACGATCAATTTCATCTTTTTGGCATTATACCCTCTGGTAAAAGATGAGACTCCTTACTTTCAGCCTTGACTCTTCAATCAGAGTAGTGCCAGACTAAATAAAATATAGGGCTTTTGGGTGTGGTGCTGTCATAAATTATTATGCATTTCATAAGTATTGTTAGACTGGGATTAATGTTCATGTTAGGGAACCTTCGTTCTGTGGATTTAAAATGTTCATTGTGAATAAACTTGTTGAAATAAATGTATAAGGATTGAGAAGAACAATTGAAAGTGCTTGTCCCTGTTTTCCTTGAAAATCCTTGCTAGTGTCAGAGCATTATGCCACACATTTTTGCTTCATGATATAAGATTATAAGATATGAAGATAAGTAGCCTTATTCTGGTCGTAAAAGAGATTTACACAGGTGTCAGACATTGTATTTAAACCAATGAAACTATGCAGGAGAGTGGTCTCCCATAACACCAATTATGTCATCATTGTACAGACTTTGTTAGTTCAGAAAGCACATTACTGCCTAGATATGCTTATTGTCATCAATATATGATGACTCTAAAGGGGGAGTGTGTTATGAGAGACCACCCTCACCACTGTCCTGCATAGCTTCATCGGTTTAAATACAATGTCTGACACCTACATCAGGAAAGATCTTCTTTGGCTCAGTTGTTAGTGCATTGGTCTTGTAAACCAATTATTTGAATATTACTTGTCAGCATGGGTTTGACACTGGCTCACGTTGGATATTTTTAGCTGTGCTTCGGTTAAGGACAGTTTGTTCATAACATAGGCACTTGGATGTTGCCATGTCAATTACAGACTGGTTCTGCAGGGTACTGGTACCTTAGTTTGTGTGCCAGCCTGAGCATTGAAACATGCGGTCAATGGTTTTGAAGTCCGGTGCTCTACCAACTGAGCTAATTTGGCAGTGTATTTGATAAATGTTGAACTCCAAATTATATGGTCCCAGGATCAATCCCAATCAGGGACAAACATCCTTGCAGATTTTTGTCTCAGACCAATGTGTGAATAATTGTAAACCTTTGTGGGATTGGCACATCCCGAGTGTTCACAGCCTGGCTGTCCCATGCAATATCGCTAGACTAACGAAGCTTGGCTTCATCAAATTAAACTTGGTGCCCTTTGATTGAAGGTCAAGCTTGTTACTTATTGTCCTATGAAAGCAGCTTCACAGGAGAGGATAAATTGCAAATTGTTACAAATAGAGGGATACAGACAGATGCTGGGCATTGATTAATCGCAAAAGCTAACCCTAGCGCTTCAGTAAGCATAAAATACATGAAAAGTATAATCCATGATTTTTTTTCTCTGGCAGGGTGAGCCTATTTAATGGGTTGTTTCACTTAAGGTTATGGTAAAATAGCTTTTATTCATAATTACATACTTCTAAAGATAGTCCATATAATTAACTTCGAGATCTTAAAGCATAGGCTGGAAACCAAAGCCTCGTAACATCAGCTTGTCCAAGCTGAAGTTACAAGGCTTTGGTAATCTAACTATGAAATGTGATCACTTTCTTTAAGCATGAAAATCTGTATGGTTTTAGGATACAGTTATTTGCACCTGTAAATGGTAATTACTAACTAACTGTTGAAAGAACCCAAAATATTAAAGTGAAAACTCACAAAATTTCTCACGACTACGCTAACTCCCTGTTAGATGAATAACAAGAGCATAGCTTACAGGTGACGACCATAGGGTGTTGGGTGCTAAATAGTGTGCAAAAAGTCTAAGTTGAACAAGAGGGCCATAGTGGCCCTTAATCGCTCACCTGAGTGAATTGTCCAAAGCACATTTCAAGCAGGGTTTGGAAAATTATTATGCTAATTTTCAAGCAAAAAGACTTGACTTTTATCACAATACTTATTCTGACCAAATTTTAAGTTTATTGGGCAAAAAAGTGGAAACCAGGGTGCATACACAATTTTTCTTAGATTTGACCCAGTGACCTTGTTTTTGACCCCACTTGCCCAAACTCAAACTGGACTGAGATTTTATCAAGACAATCAACCTAACCAAATTTCAGGTTGATCAGACAAAGAAATGAGACTTCCAGGTTGCATACAATGTTTTTCGTAAGATTTGACCCAATGACCTAGTTTTTGACCCAACTTGACCCAGTTTTAAACTTGTCTGAGTTTTTACAAATACAATTATTCTAGATTACTAAATTTCAGGTAAATTGGGGGAAAAATGTGTCCTCTAGAGTGTATACAAGGGTTTTCTAAGATTTGACACTGTGACCTAGTTTTTGACCCCACTTGACCAAATTTTGAACTCGTCCAAATTTGATCAAGACAATCATTCTGACCAAATTTCAGGTTGATAAGGCAAAAAATGAATCCTGTAGAGTGCATTCAAGTTTTTTTTTAAGATTTGACCCCGTGATCTAGTTATTGACCCAACTAGACCTAATTTTGAACTTGGCTGAAATTTTATCAAGCCAATCATTCTGACCCAATTTCAAGTTGATCAGACCAAAAATGTGACCTCTATGATGCATACAAGGGTTTCCTAAGATTTGACCCCGTGACCTAGTTTTTTAACCCAGTTGACCCAATTTCAAACTTGTCCGAGATATTATCAAGACAATCATTCTGACCAAATTTCAAGTTGATCAGACAAAAAATGTGACTTCTAGAGTGCATACAAGGTTTTTCTAAGATTTGACCCTGTGACCTAGTTGTTGACCCCAGTTGACCCAATTTCAAACTTGTCAGAGATTTTATCAAGGCAATTATTCTGACCCAATTTCAAGTTGATCAGACAAAAAATGTGACCTCTAGAGTGCATACAAGGGTTTTTTAAGATTTGACCCTGTGACCTAGTTATTGACCCCAGTTGACCCAATTTCAAACTTGTCCGAGAATTTATCAAGACAATCATTCTGACCAAATTTCAAGTTGATCAGACAAAAAATGTGACCTCTAGAGTGCATACAAGGTTTTTCTAATATTTGACCCTGTGACCTAGTTTTTGACCCCATTTGACCCAATTTTGAACTCGTCCAAGATTTTATTAAGACAATCATTCTTACCAAAATTCAGGTTGATTGGGCAAAAAATGTGGCCTCTAGAGTGCATACAAGGTTTTTCTAAGATTTGACCCTGTGACCTAGTTTTTGACCCCATTTGACCCAATTTTGAACTCGTCCGAGATTTTATCAAGACAATCATTCTGACCAAATTTCAGGTTGATTGGGCAAAAAATGTGGCCTCTAGAGTGCATACAAGGTAAATGTTGACGACACACGACACACGACGGACGACACACGACGGACGACGAACGACGGACGACGGACATCCACCCAACCACAAAAGCTCACCTTGAGCACTTCGTGCTCAGGTGAGCTAAAAAGGAGCATAATTCACACAAGATGCACCAATAGTATCCTTGATAGTATAGGTTCCTTTTTAGCTCACCTGAGCACGAAGTGCTCAAGGTGAGCTTTTGTGATCGTAGAATGTCCGCCGTCAGTCGTGCGTCGTCCACAATTTCTTTAAACATCTTCTCCTCCTAAACCAGTGGGCCAATCTTGATGAAACTTGGCAGGGATGTTCCTTGGGTCAAGCTCTACCAAAGTTGTTCAAATAAATGAAATCCACCCTTCACTTTCCCTTTACCCTTAACTAAAAGGGTGAAAATATGAAAATCTTTCAAAATCTTCTTCTCTGAAACCAGAAGGCAGACAGCTTTCATATTTGGTATGTAGCATCATCTAGTTGACCATTACCCAGGTTGTTCATATCAAGACCCTTGGGTCATATTTGGACGTTGCCCGGGCCCAAACCTTTTTACTTAGAATCAAAGAGCGAAAATCTTTAAAAATCTTCTTCTCTGAAACCAGATGGCAGACAGCTTTCATATTTGGTATGCAGCATCACCTAGTGGGCCTCTACCAAGTTTGTTCATATCAAGACCCTTGGGTCATATTTGGGCTTTGCACAGGTGCATCCCTTTATCTCTTATGAGCACGAAGGGTAAAAAAATGAAAATCTTCAAAAATCTTCTTCTCTGAAACCAGATGGTAGACAGCTTTTATATTTTGTATGTAGGATCGTCTAGTAGACCTCTACCAAGTTTGTTCATATCAAGACCCTAGGATCATATTTGGGCTTTGCCCGGGCCCAACCCTTTTTACATAGAATCAAAGAGAGAAAATCTTTTAAAATCTTCTTTAATCGAAACCAGAGGACACACTGCTTTCATTTTTGGTATGTAGTATCATCTAGTGGGCCTCTACCAAATTTGTTCATATCAAGAACCTTGGGTCATATTTTGGCTCCACCCGGGCGCATCCCTTTCAGCTCATCTGAGCACGAAGGGTGAAAATAGGAAAACCTTCAAAAATCTTCTTTTTTGAAACCAGTAGGCAGACAGCTTTCATATTTAGTATGTAGCATCATCTTTAGACCTTTTCCAAGTTTGTTCATATCAAGACCCTGGGTTCACATTTGGGGTCCACCCGGGTGCATCCCTTTTAACATAGAATCAAAGAGCAAAAAAGCATATCTGTCTTGCTCTTTGCTGAAAACATTCCATGGTAGTGATCTTAGGCAATTATCTTCTTTTTGACATCTGCCTATCTCATTAATGTGATGTCCCAGGGGTCAAAGAGACTCAGGTGAGCGATCTAGGACCATCTTGGTCCTCTTGTTTGAAAGTACACATGTGTGCCAGGTTTCAAGTGAATGCCTTCAGTAAAACCAAAGAAATCACAGAACGTCGAAGTTTTCGCACAACAGCGACAACGCAAAGGCCGTAGCAATACCTCTGGTTTTTTAGAATACAGCCGAGCTAGTAACACAGATTAAGAGGATCGGTCAATGAAAGGTTGAACAAAAAACAAAGATGCTTTTTTCAATTTTAGCTCTTTAATTTAGCTAAAAAACAACCAAAACCAACTCAGTTCATTTTGCAACAAATATCACATAGAAATGAGGAGATTAGCATGGTTTTGCCTGCAAAATAGGTTTCTTAGTTGTATTCAAAACTATTGTAAATTCACATCATAGGCCTTTACAGAAAAGTTTTGCACCAACACTTCAGTCAATTAAATGAGGCTGCCATTTGCATGAAAAGTGTTTGCAAAGCAATTTGATGGCTCAGCACAAAACAGTTGTAACAGGCTATGTTTTTAGGAAATAACAACCAATCAGCACTGATCCATCGAATTGTGAGTTTAACTATTAGCCTGCTGAATTTGAATTTTGTTTCAAAATTGTTGCCCTTTGGGACATATAAACCAGTTCTGCCAAAGTTTTCCCATAAAAATCAAGCTTACGCAGGCAGTAAAAACTAAGATCAGACTGCACATATGTGCAGACTGATCTTAGTCTGTACTGTCTGCTAAAGCTCGTATACAAAAGGAAAATGTGAACAGCATGATAAGGACTAACAAAAAAAATGTGACCCGTCTTGCAAAAAGGGACCATCTGGAAACTCTGTAACAAGAATATTAAAAAAAAAAAAAAAGATTGTGTCCAGCATAGATCAACCAGGTCGCATTTCAAAAATTCCTTCACAGGAAGGTAGGTTGATCATTCTAGATTCAAAAATAAGTGAGAAAAGTTTGGATCCTAGTCAGCCCCTGCCATATGCACTGTCTGACTAAGGTCAACACTTTATGCACTTCCCAGATAGTCCCTTTTTAAGTTATGGGTCACAAATCGTATGAAACAATTTAAATGGTATTGATTGTGAAACATTGATTGGATATACAGTCAATCTTGTCTAAAACGACCACTCAAGGGACATCATTAAAATGGTCGTTTAATAAAATGGTCGCTGAATACAAAATATTGAAATACAATTTCTCGGAAGTTCGGATTTCGAAGACACCCCTACCCCCATCATTATCCATAAAAGTTTTTGTAGCTGAGAGAAAGCGATATTACTCACACAAGCATTAACAAAGTGTAACTTATTAAAGCTAGGCCATTTATCTTTACATCACCTAACAAGAGTGCCATCGTCACAAAATACGCCGCCACTTTGCTGCTGTTTCACGAAAATAATTGTAGACACTACTTATTTTGACAGAACCAAATTGAAAATGACCAAGTTTCAAGACAAAAAGTTTGGAGGAGTTGCCTTCACAAGGCTGCAATTTCAATAAGCCCCAGGCACTAAGTTTTAAGGGGGCATAATTCAGGGAAATAAATGAGCCATAAAATCCTTGATCCATGTACGTCTACAAATTATGGTGATGACATTGACCAAGTTTCATTTAAATAAAGACAAAAAAGTAAGGAGGAGTTGTGTTCAAAAGGCTGCAATTTCAATAAGCCCTAGCTACTAAGTTTTAAGGGAGCATAATTTAGGGTAAAATTAATGAACCATAAAATCCTTCCTTCACGCACATCTACCAATTGAGGTGATTACATTGACCAAGTTTCAAGAAGATCCAGCAAGAAACTTAGGAGGAGTTGCGTTGACAAGAAAAGTGGACCCAGAGACTAAGTTATCAAGGGGCATAACTCAGGCAAAAATCAACGAACCGTAAAATCCTTCCTTCATGCACATCTACCAATTGAGGTGATAACATTGACCAAGTTTCAAGAAGATCCAGCCAGTAGTTTAGGAGGAGTTGCGTTGACAAGAAAAGTGGACCCAGAAACTAAGTTATCAAGGGGCATAACTCAGGCAAAAATCAACGAACCGTAAAATCCTTCCTTCATGCACATCTACCAATTGAGGTGATAACATTGACCAAGTTTCAAGAAGATCCAGCCAGTAGTTTAGGAGGAGTTGCGTTGACAAGAAAAGTGGACCCAGAAACTAAGTTATCAAGGGGCATAACTCAGGCAAAAATCAACGAACCGTAAAATCCTTCCTTCATGCACATCTACCAATTGAGGTGATAACATTGACCAAGTTTCAAGAAGATCCAGCCAGTAGTTTAGGAGGAGTTGCGTTGACAAGAAAAGTGGACCCAGAGACTAAGTTATCAAGGGGCATAACTCAGGCAAAAATCAACGAACCGTAAAATCCTTCCTTCATGCACATCTACCAATTGAGGTGATTACATTGACCAAGTTTCAAGAAGATCCAGCCAGTAGTTTAGGAGGAGTTGCGTTGACAAGAAAAGTGGACCCAGAAACTAAGTTATCAAGGGGCATAACTCAGGCAAAAATCAACGAACCGTAAAATCCTTCCTTCATGCACATCTACCAATTGAGGTGATAACATTGACCAAGTTTCAAGAAGATCCAGCCAGTAGTTTAGGAGGAGTTGCGTTGACAAGAAAAGTGGACGGACGTACGGACGGACGGATGGACGGATGGACGGATGGACGAATGGACGGACGGACCGACGGACGGACGGACAGACGGAGAAGATGACGCCAATATACGTCCGCCTCCGGCGGCGTATAATAATAAAAAAGATCGTGAGTCTACTGATTTCTTTACATGTTCAATGTTGACATTGACCTATATTTACATACGTGTTTGATTCGTATCTATGTTTCTTTTCTTAATCGAACGAGAAATTGGTAATTATTCAACTCGTCATTTAAATCAGCTGTAATAATCATATTAATGTGTTTCAACACAATTGCAGCTTTTTAAATGACATAGATATTCAAAAGAAAATTAAATGATATAAATTACAGGTATTATAGATTGCCGCTGAATACTGGAGTTCTTTAAAGTTTTCAATCCAGACTTTCTATTGACAGTTTCGTTTTATCTTCCAGCGAGAAAGTGTGAAAAATAGAGGATTATCAACAATTAATTAGTTTGTATTGTCATGCTAGTATTTTTCAAGAATTTTCACACGTTTATGACAGGTTATGAATTGAGATTTTATCATATGGTCGCTTAATGAACTGTCAAATAGACGAAATTGGCCCAAAAATGTCAGCGACCAGTTGCGTTGGACAATAGTTGCTTAATAGAGTAACAATTTATAGTAAAAGCCTATGGGAGGACCTCAAAGTGGTCGCTGAACAGAAAAGGTCGCTGAATACACGTGGTCGCTCGATCAATATTGACTGTATTTATATAGATGTTAGCCTCTGATTCAAATTTATGTACAATGACTTGCAGTCTAGTTTGTACAACTCTATACAAAATCAAGTGAAATTACAGTTCTGAAATTACAGCACTGAAATTACAGCACTTTCTATAACCTTAACACAACATTCGAATTCATACTTAAAAAAATATAAAACATTCACATTAAATAAACAATTAAATATGCTGCCACATCCTGGCAGGCTAAATTTTCTAAATCAAAATGCCACAATTTTCCATTTATTTATTTATTTTTTTTGACTTAAAAATATTGTCTGTCATGCAAAAAGGAAAATAGCCCAAATAGTGATTCTTTCAGACTCCATGTCTAGCACAGACTGACCATCATGTGTAGCGAATTTCATACACATTGCAACTTTGTTTAACCTATGCTTGGTTTTATCTCTTTTTTAAATGTTTTCTTAAGAAGATTCAAGGTACATGTATGTTGTTCTGTCAGTGTTCAACCAAATCCCCATGGGTCAACTTATTTCTGGCCCGCTTTCGGGTTGGGTGTAGACTGGTCTCACTATCAAATATCAGGGCCCGAGGTTATAAAACTTTTCTAAATATCAATTCTATTTTTTCCAAATTTCAATTTGAGATTAAAGTCGTAATTCAGTTTAAATACCCATTTTAATGTGTTAACATAAGATAATATTAATAAGTTGTTATAAATAACAACTTATTAATATTATATTTTATTTTTATACATTTATATAAATTTAAAATAAGTGAAAATTCTAGGTTGAGCCTGAGAAAAGTTATTATAACCTTGGTCCCAGAAAAGCCTTTTCTAGGCTGTTCTAATTGTCAATAGTTGGACCAGTCTAGAGCTGGTAGCCTGCTGTCTGAGAGATACTCTGAGAGATGTAGTGGGCAACAATACCTGCCCAGGGTCAGAAATAAGTTGGCCCCATAATAACAGCATTTTTTAAGCCATAGATTAAATACAAGGTTTTAGGTTGCTCATTGACAATAAGTGAGGTACTAACTCCTTTTATTAGGGCAGCATTGTGTAAAACTGTGTGCCTCTCCTTGCATTTAAAAGTAATAATCCAGACTTCCAAAATACCCATATTTTTTACCAGACAAAGGGTCTGGTAAACTTAAGATTTTTACCAGATCGGACAAAATTCCACCAGATGTAACAATAGAACACATTGTATATATAGCTAGATTTTACCAGACAGTCTGTCCTGTATTCATGTGCAACTTATCGGACCGGCATGATTTTTACCAGACATGTCAGTGGGACCGGTGGTATTTCGTAAAGTCTGATAATCTATGAATATTTTCTAATTGTCTGTCTGTTATTTTCAGGCAAAGGTAACTGTTTCTTTCTAAGTCTGCAATTCTAATGATCATGACGCTAAATATTGAAATTATTGATTAACAATAGTTCAGTTATCACAAGAAAATACCACATTTTGAGAAGTTCCAGTGCCTAACTATTGTAAAAGCCTATAAATACCATTTGGTACTGAAAATAATTTTCAATTACCTATTTATGTAAGTCTCAAAATGTCATTGTGTCAAAGGGCTACCAAAACAGAGTGTGTTTGAACTTCCACTAACCAATAAATTTCTTTATGCATTAGACACAGTGAACCTTTTTCTGTTCACTTCTCACACAAAATTATCCCTATTTGGACAAGTCAGAATAGTCTGATTATGTAAAAAGTTAATGACAATGCTATGACCCAGGTGAAGGGGGACTAGGAAGTTCATCGTGAGTGGGGGTACTGGCATTTGAGCTGATCTCCAACACCTCCTGGCTGATCTCAATCACATCAGCTGGCTGGGACACTATAACACGTTTTAGGGGTGATAAAGTACTACTGTGATGAACGGGGGCAGAGAGTGTTTGAGCTTCCACTGAACTGTCTATTTCCGGTATACGTGAAACACGGTGAATATCTATATCTGACACATGTGACACAAAGGGGCTTGAGTGTTCTGTAATGAGTGATTCTGATGTATGACTATATGGAGTATTTCCTTCTATATGTTCCATGTGGGCACTGTCTTCATCGAGTGTAGGAGTAGCTCTATCTGCCGTTTCAACAGCAGAATTCTCCACTGTGTCCATTTGATTTGAATCAACATTGTCTGTTTTTGAATCATCTCCTGATACAGGTTCTAATTTAACACCTGAATCAGGAACACTCGAGTTTACAGAATCTGTTACCATAGATTCCTGACTGGACAATAAAATCTGTTGTTTTGAGACACGTTTTTCCTCGCTAAGTTCCATAGGTTCATATTCTGACATAGATGTATCAAGGCCAGGTATTGCACTGTTTGGATATTCACACTTTAAAATTACACTTGGTTTTTGAGCACTGTCTTCCTCCATTGGTTCTAGTTTCACAGAACTATATTGATCTGTTAACAAACCTTGAGAATCAGTCCCTGGTTCTTGTTTAACAGAACTATCAGGTTGACTGTTTGATAAAGCACTGGTTTCACTGACATAAGACCCAAACTCAGTTTTTATCAAACCTGAATCTTCTGTCTTTATATCTGTGTTAACTGTTTGAGGTTCAGATTTTACTTCAGTCTCCAGGGACATGACAGGTTCAGATTTGATTAATGACGTATTTGGCACATTTCTTTCTTCTTCAAATGAAGAATGAGGTACACTGTCTTGGGATGATTCCTCGTATGTAAGAGACTTTCTAGATGAGAAATCTGGCTGTTTATCAAGTAGCACAGATGGGCTAGGCGTTCCCTCTGACACCTGTAAAATAGAAATACATCTTCATATATATATACATTTCTTTTTTAATGTTTTTTAACAATTCCTAATGCTCCAAAACAGGGTCTAACACCACTTTTAACACCATCCCTGTTAAATAGTGGCAGCTGGTGCACCAACCCTATTCTTCCCATCGAATCTCACACCAGTGCAACTATAACAATTCATCCAAACCAAAGGCTGGTCCTTCAGATTAGGCGCACCACTTATCATATGCCCATTGGTACTTGACAAATGTTGAGTAGTGTTACATTAACTTTTTTGTAAAATGCCAGATGAATGTTGGCCTAGCTGGGATTCAAACTCACAAACCCATAGACAGCCTAATTACTGACTGAGCTAATAGGGCTCACATTCCAGTTAATGAATGAATTTTCTTGAATACAGTTGATTTTGCTCAAGCGACCATGTCTATTAAGCGACCAATTTTATTAAGCGACCATTATAAAAAGTCCATTCAAAGAAGCAAGATCTTTGAAAAAGTGGGCGTTTTGTAATGAACAGTTGTTTTATTATTAAATCTTATGTTGTTGAAACCCATTAGAATCGTCTAAATGAATTGCATTAGCCTTACCCGACAAACTTTATATGCTATCAAAAATGTCTGTTTTATTTGTCATGAAATATAATATTAAGTGACCATTTCCTTGAGCAAAGGCTTTTTGGCAGTCCCGGAAGTGGTCGCTTAACAAAAGTTTTACTGTACTTACATCAGTGTAGTCCTCATAACATATAGGATGATATGTTTTATTGTTGACCCGTATTGCCTCCCTTAGATGCCACTCTTCATGCTCTTCATGCCAGAACTGCTCAAATGGCTCGTGACAAATATTACACAACTGAAAACAAAATCAAACAGATTAGTAGTTGAAACGCAATGTAAAAGATTTACAGGGGCCTTATTGCCTTTAACCCTTTAATTTTAGCTTGGGCCCCTGAATTGTCCGGCATGTTTGCCGAGTGGTCGCAGGTTTGAGCCCCAGCTGAGTGTATTTGGACAGGACACTTTACAGACAGGGCCCCAGTCCACCCAGCTGTAAAAGTGGGTAACAGTGGTTAGAAACCATTGCCTCACTCTTCATGTGCAGGATAACATCTGGAATGGGTTAGGACCTTGATGAAAATTAGAGTAAATTTATAGTGTTATCCCTGAGTAAAAGAAAAAAAAATATCTTTTGAACAATGTGCCAGTATCATGCCAAAAATTGAATTTTGAAGTCTAGGCCCCTGCAACAAATCTGTGGGTCTTTTTCTCTGAATAGGTGATTTACAACACCCATTCTGAAGTTTTACATATACTTAGTTGAGTAATCAGTCAAAGATATGAAACAGAAAATTGAAGATAGCAATATTTATTTCCCTAAAACATTCATAACACCAGAGTGAGCAACACCTTTGAGGTGTCCTTGAACTCATAGAGTGTGAAAAGACAGACGCCAATTCCAGGAGGAAAAATCAGAGTTAATAGTTGTTTCCTATTAAATTACGTTTTGTTTGTTTGAATGGGTTTAACTCCACTTTCAACAATCTCACATCGCAGCAGCTGGAGCACCTAAGAATGGATTCCTGGTATTTCTCTCACCAGTAGAACCACCACATCCTTTCCTAACCTCCAGTTGCAATCTCACATAGGTCTACGATTATCAACCCATTGGAGACAATCAGTCAGAAAGAATGAGTGCCGCTGTCGGGGATCGAACCCAGAACCTCTAGATTGACAGTCCGACGCGCTTTAAACTGCGCTATGACGGCAGCAAAAGCTTTTACAATCACTAATTCATGTATAAAAGTACACATTACACATGCAGTACATGTATTGCCAACTCCGAAATGAGGAAGAAAAGAGTAGTTAATAGTTGTTTCCCATTGTCTAAAAATTTTAGACAATGGGAAACAGCTATTAACTACTCCTCTATTAGTAAAATATAAAATAAAAGTAAAATGTTAGAAATAGGGATGGGCACCGTTAGAATTTAACCGATTCCGATACCTACTCGATACTTTTTAAACGATACCGATTCCTAACGATTCCAATACCAATTACTTCACACTGGCGTAGTACTCTTATGTGTGAACAGTCTGACCGTTAATAAGCAATAAGTACTCTGTCAAGTACCGTTTTGAGCTCTTTCTAATGTAGGAAACACCTGTCAATACAAAGCTAAATCATTATTTGGCCTACTTGTGATAACATACCCCTCAGCAGATATAGTGGGCCTTATCTTCAAAAACAGTAAATTCGGCATGTCGAACATCGTGAATAAACTCGGACTTTAAAATACCGTAGGCGACGGAAACAACTTACCACAAAGATGAAACAATAAACGTATAGCGAGGCGCTAGTTGTGATTAAGTTGTTTTGTGTAAAAGCAGCGACAGAATCATGATCTAAATTTCGTCTGAAATACGATTATATTTTTGTTAACCAAAAATATGGAAGATTTGTGCAATTACAACCAAAGAAAGAAATTACGGGTATTTATTTTTTGTTCCAATAATCCGACATTAAGTCCACGTGTCTATCTGGCGAATCTACAAAAACTTTTTATGATCGAGTAAAGCGTTCAGAACAGTTTATTTTTCGAGGAGGGAGAACGGGTCATCAAAGGCGCCGACAACAGGTGTTCGGCTATTTTTGGGGCTGCATCTAGACTTGACACGCGGCGCACGCTTGTAAATTCTCGTGAGATATCAAACCCTTTCTTTCACGAGGATATATTTATTTGCTTTATTTGAGGATGTTGTTGGATTTAATATGGGGAAATGCGATTATTTCATATTTTCACCGCAGGTAGGTCTTTATCTAAAAAAATTGAAGACAATGTAAAATAATCTTTTTCACCCTTTCCGATCGAGAGGGGTATGCGAGTATGAATTCTTGGTACCATGATTATAATTTACGATGACAGCTTGAATTTCTCGTCAGTTTCCGTCTTCATTACTCATCAATTGATTGCGATAAAGTCGTAACAGGAGCTTAGATCGGCACTCGTTTCAATTATTTGGCGACAAAGTGGCGACATGCAATACTTTGAAATCTTTGAAAACATAAAATAATGCAATTTTCTGAGACTCAGGAAACATTTATTTTACAATTATTAAGCAAATAATTTCATTCTTCATCCGAAATCTGCGTTTGGCAAAAAAAAAAAAAAAAAAAAAAAACCTATCAATTATTATAAATGACATTACACGATCGTCTGGTATAAACTTCCTTCTATATTGCACAGAGCTCAAACACGAACAAATCAGTAAGATCGTCGGCATATTAACATTGGTATTTTGCGAGTAAATAACTTTGTAACAAATATTACAAGGCTGTTATGAAATTTTCTTAAATTGCATAAGTCCCGGAAGTGGGAACCGGTACTTTCAAAATGAACCGATACCAATTACTCGGGACATCATGGTACCGGGAGTAACCGATACCAAAGTACCGGTGCCCATCCCTAGTTAGAAAATCTTACATCATCCTGATCATTTCCAGTAGCTGGGGGACATTTTATGACAGAGGCGCCCTCTGGTACAGCGAATGCCATCTGCTGTGACTGGGCTGGAGTGGCAGGTTGAGCAGGATTTTGTTGTTCAAAGAACACACTCTTGGCTGTAAGAAAAGATATAAGAGAAATAATGATACAAAATAATACAATACAGCTACCATACTAGACTGTCACAAAGCGGATTAATATCCCCCTACAAGTGCTTGTCAGTAACAAAAAGCCATTTTTCAATAAAAGGGCCATTACTCTGTCAACAGTCAATTGTTTCTATTCAAAATATCACTTGCACATCCCTGTCTGATACTGATCACATCTGTAAAGTTTCAATGAAATCTGCAAATTAGTTGCTGAGAAATTGAGCGAATAAAAAAAACTCCAGATGGATGGACCAAATGAACATGGAATGGACAGATGGACCAACCAACAAGTTGACTCCTATGTACCCCCAAACATAGTTTTAGGGGGTATAATAATAAGCATTTCAAATTATTGAGTAGATTTGTATAGACAGGGGTCAACACAAAACTATTGTAAGAACCTATATATTAGAATCCACTTTGAATACTTTTGCACTTGTCCCTAAATATGATCAAGTTGATTTAGAACCTTTGCTACTTAGAACCAGAATGGTTGTTCATGAACAACACATGTCAATTCAACATAATTGACCATAATCTTTGACATAAAATAAGAACTGATTCGATTGTTCCTTCTACAGCTTTAAGGAGACATCTCAGACAAATCATCTTCATGTCCATTCCTAATTATGTAAGATATGAGCCTGTTTGTGACATTTCCAACAATTTCAAATATGCACAAAGCAAAGACTCTAGGGCCCGTTTTACTCAACTTCTTCTGAAAAAATTAATCATTCAAAATCACAAATTGTACCTTGTGTTTTCATTGATTGCTAGATTCTGCCTTGCAATATTTCATCGGAATTGTGTTTAGAAGACTATTCCAATGAGATGATGCATGGAACAATTCCATATATAATTACTATTCAAGAAGCAACTTTAATTTATGATTTGCGCAAAAATTATGGTAATTTGTTTAGTAAAACGGGCCCCTGGTCAGTCTGTGCATCTGTACAGTGTGATCATAGTCTTCACTTTACGTATCTGTAGATAGTTAGGCAATCTTCTAATTGCAGTATGTAGCAGTCTAGACTGTTAAATTTTACACCTCATGACATACAGATAAAAACAAGAGCATCACTAACAGATTGTTCTTTTGATAGTGAACATGGGTGCCAAGTTTTAAGTGAATGCCTTGAGTAGAACCCAGAGATATCACGAAGCTTGGCTTGGATGAAAATGTTGTTGTAGTACTGGTACAAGAAACTACAGGAATCCATGGTTAGGTGCACAAACCACCGTGATATAACTGCAATAATGTTGAAAGTGGCATTAAACCCCATACAAACAAACATATATTGGAAAGTTTCAGATGAGCTGCAACTCCACTTACTCCAGTAGCCCGTTTTACTAAACTTCTTACGAAAAAAATGATCACAAATTATACCTGGTGTTTTCATCCACTGTTAGATTCTGCCGTGCAATATCTCATTGGAATCATCTTCAGAAGATGATTCCAATGACATGATGCATGGTAGAATTCCATATTCAGCTACTACTGTAAAATCAACTTTAATTCTTGACTTACGCAAAAAATAATCGTACGATGTTTAGTAAAACGGGCCCCATGTCCTTCGAAAACTACCACAATTCAAAAGGACTTTCACAATGTACAACATTAACCCTTTGCTGTTTAATCCCTGCTTTTTATGTGCCTGTAATTTTATGATTGAGAAAACATTGTGAAAAAAGAAGAAATTGCTTCTGACAAACAATTTCTTCTTTTTCCACACTATTTTCTACCCTACTGAATGGTTATTTTTCAAATTAAATCCACTTTAAATTTTCGTCTGCAAAACCTTTGAATTTGGACAGGTCCAAAATTTTGTAAAACAGGAAAGGGTTAAATAGGTAAATCCTACTTACACTGATCATCTTGGTCTGTGACTTCTTCATACTGTATCCAGTCCTGCAACCAGAAACATCGCACAGATATACTTAAGGTAGTGGACCCGTAATAGTTCCGCAACGTTTTCGGCAGTAATGAACTTTAACAGTGTTAACCGAGGTTTCCTAATGATTTTCATTAGGAAACCTCGGTCAACATTGTGAAAGTTCATGAGTTCCCAAATATTGCAAAATCATTATGGGTCCACTACCTTAAACAGAAAATTAACTACTACAAACATTTGGAGAGAAAAAAAGAACGTTCTTGTGAAAAACAAGATGTGTGAAAGACGAATGCCCCCAGAACAGCATTTTTTAAGTTTGACCTTGACAGATGACCTTGACCTTGTCAAATGACCTTGACCTTGTCACATGACCTTGACTTTGGTGTACAGCTTTGCATGTCAAATACTTTTGGAGAAAAGGCAAAGGTTAAGTTTTCGGGTTAAGTTTTCGGACAGACGGACAGACGGACGGACAGACAGACAGAGAGACATGGGTAAAACAATATGCCCCCGATCTCTCAATACAGGGGCATAAAAATATTTTTTTCTATTAATTTTCTCCATCTACTTAATAAATTTTAACTTAAAATTTGAGAATATTTCAATTTTCCATCAGAATTGATTAGCTTACTATTTTGTTGTAAATCATGCATTATTGAATTGATTTAGAATACATGCTTAAGGGCTGTAATGATTTTTACCAGTGCATAATTTTTTTGGTTGAGGCCAAGTCTGTGTTAAAAAAAAAACATGCTGGTCAAATGAAAAATATGAATCTCCTCATCCCTAACAAAGGAACCTTCCTGGTTGCATGTGAAAAATATTATATTTATGTCAGACTTTATTCTTTTTCCAAACCAATCATACTAGTCAATGAGAAAAAACTTTTCCTGTTTTTTTTTTTTTTTTTTTTTTTTCATGTTCCTATGAAAGAATTCTTGAAATGCTACCCTTTTCCATATCCAGACCTCCAGATACCCTTTTCTAGATCCAATCTCTTTTTTTCAAAAAGCTATTTTACAGAGTTCCCAGATGGTCCCTTTTTGCATGGCGAGTCACAGAATTATTTCTTTTACAAGACCTCTAAGTGAAATGTTTTGATCCAACCTCTTTTTCAAATATCCATTTTTCAGGGACATATTCATTTGATAAGTTGTATTCATGACTATAATGTATTTTGAGGGTTCAGTGTACAATGTATATACACTTAGTACAGTCTTGCACTGAACCCTCGATTTGTGACTATAATTGTCATACTTACACCAACACCATAGTACCACTTCCTACATTGTGTTACTTTTGTATCGTCCTTCTTTAGTTTGTTCTGTCGGAAATGCCAGTCGAGATGCTGTTTATACCGGTCTGCTTTTTCGTCGTTGTCCATTGAAAACCTTGCACCACAAGACGTGCATTGAGCGCCAGCGTAGAGTCGCTGTATGGCACCTTCATGAAGCCTGAATTAATATTTTATGAAAAAATGAATACATGCCATTACATTTCAACTTCAACATGATGTATTTGTTTAACATCAATGCCCCAGTCAATTCTATTCTTTCAGATACAGTTCTTTGATACAGAATGGGAATCAGTGGTAAAACCAGTTTTTATCAAGGGCCTAACTACCATTATGCACATTACGCAAGTGCGTAATAGATATAAATCCTCTTTTGTACAGACCTTTCAATTTATATTTTATTTAATACTTCCAAATATTAATGATTTTTTCTTTGAAGTTTTTAATTTTCAAAATTATGGATATAATCTTGTGATTCACTTGAATTTGAAAGTATAACTCATGTACAAAAAGATGCAAAGGTATTACGCAAAGGTATGTGTTAAAAGATGATAAGATGGTAAGTAAAGGTATGTGTGAAAAGCTGCCAAAATATAAAGCAAACTTACTCTTTAAGGTCAATGAGATCAAATGATGTCTTGTCTGGAATATCTTCAAAGGTCTCCACAACAACAGGCTGTAAAATATAATTGATTTATTGATTACACAAACTGTTTTCAAATGTCATGAAAATGCAAAGTCAAGTTATCGTTGAAAATGTCTTACTTAAATAAAATAACCTCATAATTGCATTACATGGGGCATGGATCATGATTAAAATTAAGCAACAAAATGTTGAAATTGTGCTTTAATACTTATCTTAACAAAAATTCACAATAATAGAATTTAACACATTTTTGTGACAAAACATGCTAATTAAACTGAAGAATCTGTAAGTAAAACAATCCAAGGAGGCCAAATATTTATATTTTGAGGGTCCAGCACAAGACTGTACCATGAGTTTATTTGTTTAAATGAAAGATTGATCAAGTCTACTGATTTTTATAACTGACATTACATGTTCTTATTATCAAATAAACCTATGCACGGGATTTCCTACAATTTCAAATATGTGCAAAGCAAAGAATCTGCCCAGCCTGTACAACCGCAGTCTGACAAGTGTCTTCACTATACATTTAGTTTATAGATAAGGTCTCAAAGTATCTGTAGGCCATCAGGTAACTTTATATTTACAGTATATGGCTGTCAACGCTTTTCAATATTCAATCACCTCACAAACATTTCAAATTGTTTGAAAATAGCACACACAGGCTCAAATATAACAAATCTCATTACCTTCCTTTTCACAGCTACGGCTGCTTTTATAGCTTCTGCTACAATAGTATTATTATCACTTTTAGGGGGAGCGGCAGGCGTTACAACAGTCGATATTGGTACTGGTGCTGGTTTAGTTTCTGGTTCCTTCTTAATGATTCCAGACGAGACAAGTTTAGACAATAGACTATTGATATCCAAGCCAGCAGCAGGGGCAGAGGTAGTGGTGGCTGGAGCAGCTGGGCGTGCTGGGAATAAACCAGACAGCACAGTTGGCATTCCAGGGGTCGGGCCTACATTACTCATGGGCATTGGGTTTGGTTGACTTGGTTGTATTCCTGTATAACAGACAAAAATACTATATAACAGCGGTTATACTGTATAACAGAGAAATATACCTTCACCAAAAGAAACATAATGTTGGTTTCATTTATAGATCTTGAATGTTCCCTTAAAACTTTGAGAAAAGGCTAAATATAAAGATTTGACTAACAAATATCCCTTAACCCTTTGCTGTTTAATCCCTGCTTTTTACGTGCCTGTGATTTTAAGATTGAGAAAACATTGTGAAAAAAGATGAAATTGCTTCTGACAAGCAATTTCTTCTTTTTCCACACTATTTTCTACCCTACTGAATGGTTATTTTTCAAATTAAATCCACTTTAAATTTTCGTCTGCAAAACTTTTGAATTTGGACAGGTCCAAAATTTTGTAAAACAGGAAAGGGTTTTCCTTTTCTGGGTATCTTTCATCTTGTTTTTTGTTTAATCCCTGCTTTTTACGTGCCTGTGATTTTAAGATTGAGAAAACATTGTGAAAAAAGATGAAATTGCTTCTGACAAGCAATTTCTTCTTTTTCCACACTATTTTCTACCCTACTGAATGGTTATTTTTCAAATTAAATCCACTTTAAATTTTCGTCTGCAAAACTTTTGAATTTGGACAGGTCCAAAATTTTGTAAAACAGGAAAGGGTTAAAAGACAGTCACCAAAAGAAAAGTAATGTTAGTTTCATTTATAGATTTTGAATGTTACATGTACCTTAAAACTTAGAGAAAAGGCTAAATACAAAGATTTAATTAACCAATATCCATTAAATGTTAGACTCTTCTTTTTGGTTCTTCTTTTGTCATTGAAAATGTTTAATTTTCATTAAGCTTTGAGAAAGTGAAGTGTTGACAGTCAATATATTTTATCAACAAACAAGAAGTGTGCTTGAAAAAATAATGCCCCTGAAAGGCTTTTTATAAAAAGAAGTTCCAAAGTGATATTCAATCTTGACATTGGCCTTGAATAATGCACAACTGGTTCAGGAAATGTTTCTTATTTATCAGAATTATCTCCTAAACATAACTAAATGTAGATCAATTATTTTCCCAAATTATTTGATTTTTTTTTTCTAAATTATCAAAACCAACAGCTAAGAAAAAGAGTGATTGTGTTCAAAAGGTAAAAGAAAATGAATCTTACCAGGAATCATGTTTCCAAGTCCAGGTATAACTCCTGTTTGTGGTGGACCCATGGGTGGTTGTAGACCAGGTACAGCTGGGTTAACCATTGGATTCGGACCTGAGACTGGCTGGCCCATCATCATTCCAGGCATGCCCGGCATCATGGGTTGTTGTGGTGGTCCCATAGGTCTAGGACCTGGACCCATAGGCTGGCCTGGCATTGGCATTCGTAATGGACCAGGGTTAAACATCGGCATGTGTACTGGCTCCATCGGAATAGGGTCTAAGATCATCACCTCAGGAGGTCCGCCTGGTATTCGTACCATCAGTACTCGATTACCAACATTGATTTCCTTCGGTGGCTCGTCAAACTTAACCTCGTACCATTTACCATCAACAATCAGTTCATGACATGGCCCACCCAGTGCTACATAATGGAATCTATTCCCAACCCTTAACTTCACAGCATGATCAGTAAACACCTGATAACAGCTCCCATTTATAAACACATCTCTTGGTGGGCCTTTGAATCTTATACCACGTAAAACTCCTTTTATATTGATGGCAGGCTGTCGAACATTGAGCTTCAGCTCACACATATCTCCATCAATCAGTATGTGTCTTGGGGGAGGATCAAATCTAAGTTCCATCCTCATATCATCAATCAAAATGAACCTTGGCTCCCCTCCATATGGACCCATTTCTGCTTTATCAATGAGTATCATCATATCTCTACCATCTACTTGTATTCTGTGAGGATTATTGTTTATTATCAAAGTCTTTGGAGGTGAATCAACTCTCACTTCATAATTGTTGCCATCGATCCATATATCTAAAGGTTTTCCATGATAAAATATTTTTTCTCGTTTACCTCGTATATTGACTTCTTTAACTCTCTCTCCAAATCTGTATAATAATTCATTATCAATAACAATTCCTCTCTTACTGGGATCTGCAAACACTTCTATGAATCCATTTCCCCACTGAATTTTTCTGGGTGGAGCTCCGAGTTTGATTTCATAATTTCTCTTTCCAAACACAACCTCTTCACTGACCTCAGGCCCCATGTCTGTAAAACACCTGAATCTTGGATCTCCATACTTATCAACATAACCCTCCACGACTTCTTGTGGCGGCATCGGTCCTCTTCTTTCATCTCTATCTGGCCTCCCAGGACCTCTTCTATCATCTTTGTCTAGCCTCCCAGGGCCTCTTCTATCATCTTTGTCTAGCCTCCCAGGGCCTCTTCTATCATCTTTGTCTAGCCTCCCAGGGCCTCTCCTATCATCTTTGTCTAGCCTCCCAGGGCCTCTTCTATCATCTTTGTCTAGCCTCCCAGGGCCTCTCCTATCATCTTTATCTTGTCTACCTTGGCCTCTTCTGTCACCTTTTCCTTGTCTATCCTGACCTCTTCTGTCATCTTTATCTTGTCTATCTCTTCTTCTATCCTTATCTTTTTTCCCTCGCTTTTCTTCCTTATCTGGCTTCTCAGGATCTCTTCTGTCATCTCTGTCTGCTACAGGAGGTTCTCTGCGGTCTTTTTTATTAGGTGATTCAGGGATACCAAGCAACTGTGATGGCATGGGGTTAAAACGTCCTTCAGGCACTGTTGGTCTTTTTTTAGCTACAGGGTCCTCAACCTTGTGCTGATTTGCTACCAATTCCGGTTCTATCCCATCAAGAATGGAGGGTAATCTATCCTGACTTTCTTTCTTCACAAGGCTTTCTTCTTGACCTCTGTCTTTCAGTAGTGGAGGTGTTCTTCTGTCATCTCTATGGAGAGGAGGTGTTCTTCTATCATCTCTATGGAGAGGAGGTGTTCTTCTATCATCACTTTGGAGAGGAGGTGTTCTTCTATCATCTCTATGGAGAGGAGGTGTTCTCCTATCATCTCTATAGACAGGAGGTGTTCTTCTATCCTCTCTCTTGGTTTGATCATCTCGATGTTCAAGTTTTTCTTTTTTCAATGTATTTTCTTTTCCATTTGGATTCACTTTGACTGGAGAGTCAACAGGTCTCCAGGGTGGCAAGCCTTTATTAGGATCAAAAGCTGGTTTAACATGATCAGTTTCTTTGTTATCATTATCCTCTATCTCTTTTTTTACTTTTTGGGGATTTATTTGACTAGATTCATCAGTTTCTGTATTTCTAGATCCCTTATTTCTATTTTCTGGTGTCTTGTTATCTTTCTGAGGGGATTTTCCTCTTCCTTTGTCAGACAACTTTTCTGGGTATCTTTCATCTTGTTTTTTGTGTCCTTGTTTCTCATTTAACTCAAATTCACCACCAGGACCAAAGTTTCTGCCAAATTGGTTTCTTTCATCCTCACATTTAAATCTTTCAAATTCTGGGCTTAGTTCATCTCTTCTCCTAGACCAATCTTTGTCCTTGTTTCTATTATGTCTATCAAACCTTTCTCTATGTCTGTTTTGACCTTCCATATGAGGTTCAAAGTTTCTATGTCTGTCAAATGGTGGACCATCTCTTTCATGATCTTCTTTGTGAAAGCGGTCAAACTCATGCCCTGGTGGCCCTCTCTGTCCTTCAAAGTCTGGCCCAAACCGACTATCATGCGGAGGGCCATGTTTGTCATATTCAGACCTGAAAGGCTCCTTTTCTTTGTCTCGTCTCTGTGATCCTATTCTGTCAAAATCATGCCTAGATTGTCCAAGCCTATCAAAGTCAGGTCCTGAATGTCTTTGTCTATCAAAGTCTGGCCCGTGTTGCCCTTGTCTTTCCATATCAGGGTTCCAGCGATCTTGTCTGTCAAATTCAGGTGGACCAGGTCTATCAAAGTTGGGTCCTAAGGGTTCTCTATTGTCAAATTCTTGGCCTGGGGGTCCTGTTCTTCTCAAGTTCAGACCAGGTCTATCAAATTCAGGCCTTGGTGGTCCCGGTCTATCGAATTCTGGCCTTGGTGGTCCTGGTCTATCAAATTCTGGCCTTGGTGGTCCTGGTCTATCAAATTCTGGTCTAGGAGGTCCTGGTCTATCAAATTCAGGTCTAGGAGGTCCTGATCTATCAAAATCAGGTCCTTGTCTATCAAATTCAGGCCTTGGTGGTCCTGGTCTATCAAATTCAGGCCTTGGTGGTCCTGGTCTATCAAATTCAGGCCTTGGTGGTCCTGGTCTATCAATTTCAGGTCCATGCCTTTCAAATTCAGGTCTTGGTGGTCCCGGCCTTTCAAATTCAAGCCCTCTATGATTTGGTTTATCAAATTCAGGTATTGGAGGCCCTGGTCTATCAAATTCTGGCCCTGGAGGTCCAGGTCTATCAAATCCTGGCCTTGGTGGACCAGGTCTATCGAATGGAGGTCTAGGTGGTCCTGACCTCTCAAATTCTGGCCCTGTAGGTCCTGGTCTATCGAATTCAGGCCTTTGAGGTCCTGGTCTATCAAATTCAGGTCCTGAATGCCCTTGCCTATCAGATTCAGACCCAGGTCCTATTCTATCAAAGCTGGGTCTTGGTGGACCATGCCTATCAAAATTAGAACCAGGTGGTCCATGACTTTCCAAGTTTGGAAGTCTTTCAAGATCCTGTGATGGAAATCTTGGTCTATTATATTCAGGTTCAGGAGGTCCTGGTCTCAAAAATTCAGATTCTGGGGGTCCTATTCTTTCAAATTCAGGTCCTTTCAATCCTAATCTAGGTCCTTTTGATCCTAATCTACCAAATTCTGATCTAGAGTGACCCAAGTGTTTATCATAATCTGGCATATCAAATTCATGTTCGTGTGGCTTCCTTCCTTCTGAATCAAACCTAGGTGATCCCATCTTACCATGAGCTGCCCCTTGATGTCCTGGTACATCAAAGTCAGGCTCAGCTGGCCTAAATGGTCCAGATCTATCAAATTCAGGTCCTGCTGGACTGGGCCCATCAAATCCAGGCCTAGGAGGACCTTGTCTTTCAAATTCTGGTCTGAATGGGCCTTCAGGCCTAGGTGCCCCTACTGGGCCATGATGTAAAGAGCCCTTTCTGTCAAAATCAAGTCCTTTTTCTACTCCTTTTGGGCCATACCTTTCAACTTCAGGCCCTGAAAGGCCACGTCTTTCAAACTCATGCTCAGAAGGATCAAAATCTTGTCTGTGTGATTTTCCAAAACTATCATTAGAAGGACCATGTCTACCAAATTTTGGATGACCTGAATGAGGATCAATTCCTTGTGGTCCTGGTCTACCAAAATTAGGGTCTTGTGGAAAATTCCTATCAATGCCAGGTCCATGTGGATCTCGTCTTTCGTGCTCTAAATGAGAGGGTCCAGGTCTACCAAAAGGAGGGCTTCCTGGGCCGCCTGGTCTATGAAGGGGAGGACCAGGTCGATCAAAATGATGATCTTGTGGTCCTTCAAAATGCCCAGGGCCTTTGTCACTTAAATTAGGTCCAGACATTTCTCTTCTGTTATGATCCATACCATCTGGTCCAAAATCAAGTTCTCTACCAATAAGCTGTCTTCCATCACCATGCCTTAGTAATTCATCATCAGGTAATCTACCCCGACCAATACCTGGCCTTCTCTCACCCTCATCTCTTGGACTCCTTATCCAGTTTGGATCTTTTCTGAAATCATTTTGTCCTCCAGGTATTTGTCTATGATCCTGCCTTTCACCATGGGATCCACCAATTCTGCTGTCCAAATTTGGATATTCCCCTTGTTCATACCAGTCTCTTTTTGGACCGTGTTTTACATCTGGTGGGCCATGTCTAATTTCAGGTGGGCCCTCAGATGCCTCAAATTGATCTCTCCTTCCATGCTGTCTATTGAAATCATGGGGATGTTCTCGCAATCTTTCAGATGAATCCCCTGTCCTGAAGTTTGGACCTCTATGTTCTGGTTTTCTATCAAATGGAGGTCTTCGACTTTCATTTAAATTAGGTGGAGGTACCCATTCAGGTGTATCATCTCTATGAGGATGTGGTTCAAATTCTCTGGATAAAACAGGAGGCCCATACTCCCATGCTTCTTCCTTAATTCTCTCAGGGTACAGCTCATGTAAACCTCTCTTATCTTTCTTCGGGGAATCCATATCATGTGATTTCTTAGGTATTTTGAATCTTTCCATTGGTCTCTCAGGTGATCTTGGTCCCCCTTCTGTAGGAAATCCTTGATTCAAGGGTTGATTAGCATCCTCTCTTGGTGACTGGTGTTTTAGTTCACTTTCAAAATTTTGAAATAGGTTTCGAGAAGGACTTTCATTCATTGACTCTGCCCCAATCCCCTGCGAGTTATCACCTGGTTTGGAATTTTCTTCCTGAAGTTTCTGCTGTATCTGCATCAATTCTTGTACTTGTTGCATCAGATCTTGATGTTGTTTAGCCGTTATTTTCCCCTCTCTCAGCTGCTTTTGTGCCTTAAAGAAGAAAAGTATACAAATTTTTACCAACGTATTACAAGTAATCAGTAAACATTGGATAATTGATCAGGGCTTGTTCTAGCTTTTCAATTTCAGGAATCACCGACCCCTTGACCGTAACAATTTTTAAGGGTCCAAAAAGCATGCAAAGTTATAAATCTATCAGTTTACCAGTTTAAAATGATCTACATAAATGATTCACATCAGTTTAATGGGAATCAACTTCACAAGTAACTCATTTAAGTACCAGTACTAATCATTTCTCCTTTTTATATTCAACTCTTTGCTGTTTAATCCCTGCTTTTTACGTGCCCATGATTTTATGATTGAGAAAACATTTTGAAACAAGAGCTGTCACTGTAAGATGACAATGCCCCCGACACCGCTTTGATTTAGAAGTTATGGCCAATGTTAAAGTTTTTGGACGGAATGACGGACGGACGGACAGACAGACAGACGGACGGACGGACAAGTCAAATTTATGATGCCTCCCTATCGGGGGCATAAAAAGAAGAAATTGCTTCTGACAAGCAATTTCTTCTTATTCCACACTATTTTCTACTCTACTGATTGGTTATTTTTCAAATAAAATCCACTTTAAATTTTCGTCTGCAAAACCTTTGAATTTGGACAGGTCCAAAATTTGTAAAACAGGAAAGTGTTAAGATCTACCTGAAGGATGGTTTCCAAATAAAAGCTGCAATTCTAAACCTATGACAAACTCCTGTTTAAAATTCAACATTTCAAGTCTGAAATTGTATTTGAAGTTTTATTTCATGGAAAGGTAGATTGGTCATTCGTGTATCAGAATATCAGCAAAATGCAAAGCTTTAGACCCTAGTCAGTCTGCACAGTCCATGCAGCTTGACCAGGGTCAATACTTGGCACATAACCCCGAAGGACCCTAATCATGTGACAGGTCACAAATTAAGTACGAATGTTACAGGGCTTGTGCTAGCTTTTAAATTTCAGAAGTCATCGACCCCTTGACAATACAAGAGGGCCATAGTGGCCCTAAATCGCTCACCTGAATGAACTGTCAAAAATTGTTTAAAGTAGATTTAGAAAGGATAATGAATTCTTACCAAATTTCAGGTTGATTGGGCAAAAAATGATGCCTCTACACTCATTACAAAGTTTTTCTAAGATTTGACCCTGTGACCTCATTTTTGACCCCACTTGACCCAATTTCAAACTTGACCTAGATTTCATCAAGATGATCATTCTGACCAATTTTCATGTTGATCCGGCACATAATATGGCTTCTAGAGTGTCTACAAGGTTTTTCTAATATTTGACCCTATGACTTCATATTTGACCCCACTTGACCCTATTTCGAACTTGTCCGAGATTTCATCAAGACAATCATTATGACTAAATTTCAGGTTGATTGGGCAATAAATTTGGCCTTTAGAGTGTCTATAAGGTTTTTCTAATATTTGACCCCGTGACCTCATTTTTGACCCAACTTGACCCAATTTTGAACTTGTCTGAGATTTTTCAAGACAATCATTCTGACCAAATTTCAGGTTGTTTGGGCAATAAATATGGCTTCTAGAGTGCATACAAGGTTTTTCTAAGATTTGACCCTGTGACCTAGTTTTTGATCTCACTTGACCCAATTTTGAACTTGTCCGAGATTTTATCAAGACAATCATTCAGGCCAAATTTCAGGTTGATTGGGCAAAAAAAATGGCCTCTAGAGTACATACAAGGTTTTTCTAAGATTTGACCCCATGACCTAGTTTTTGACCCCACTTGACCCAATTTTGAACTTGTTCAAGATTTCATCAAGACAATCATTCTGACCAAATTTCAGGTTGATTGGGCAAAAAAAATGGCCTCTAGAGTGCATACAAGGTTTTTCTAAGATTTGACCCTGTGACCTAGTTTTTGACCCCACTTGACCCTATTTCAAACTTGTCCGAGATTTTATCAAGACAATCATTCTGACTAAATTTCAGGTTGATCGGGCAAAAAAAATGGCCTCTAGAGTGCATACAAGGTTTTTCTAAGATTTGACCCTGTGACCTAGTTTTTGATCTCACTTGACCCAATTTTGAACTTGTCCGAGATTTTATCAAGACAATCATTCAGGCCAAATTTCAGGTTGATTGGGCAAAAAATATGGCCTCTAGAGTACATACAAGGTTTTTCTAAGATTTGACCCCATGACCTAGTTTTTGACCCCACTTGACCCAATTTTGAACTTGTTCAAGATTTCATCAAGACAATCATTCTGACCAAATTTCAGGTTGATTGGGCAAAAAAAATGGCCTCTAGAGTGCATACAAGGTTTTTCTAAGATTTGACCCTGTGACCTAGTTTTTGACCCCACTTGACCCTATTTCAAACTTGTCCGAGATTTTATCAAGACAATCATTCTGACTAAATTTCAGGTTGATCGGGCAAAAAAAATGGCCTCTAGAGTGCATACAAGGTTTTTCTAAGATTTGACCCTGTGACCTAGTTTTTGACCCCACTTGACCCAATTTCGAACTTGTCCGAGATTTTATCAAGACAATCATTCTGACCAAATTTTAGATTGGTTGGGCAAAAAATGTGGCCTCTAGAGTGCATACAAGGTTTTTCTAAGATTTGATCCTGTGACCTAGTTTTTGACCCCACTTGACCCAATTTCGAACTTGTCCGAGATTTTATCAAGACAATCATTCCGACCAAATTTCAGGTTGATTGGGCAAAAAATGTGGCCTCTAGAGTGCATACAAGGCAAATGTTGACGACACACGACGGACGACACACGACACACGACACACGACGGACGACGAACGACGGACGACGGACATCCACCTAACCACAAAAGCTCACCTTGAGCACTTCGTGCTCAGGTGAGCTAAAAATTTGGGGAGTCAAATTAGTTTATTAGGGCTCAAAAAATGTGCAATGTAATAAATCTAAATCAGTTTAACAGTTTAAAATGATCTAACTATGAGTATACATAAACAATAAAGTGTCCTAAGACACTTTATTGTTTATGTCGACTCATTTATATAGATGCCTTATTAGAATATGAAGGAAAAACAATTTATATAATTTACATTCTGCAAAAGTTGCATTGCTGTTAATTCAGTAAAACAAAATTGACCCCCTGCAGGAAAATTTCGAGGGTCAAAATGGCATTACTCGGGGTAAAAACTTTGAATTAAGGATCAAGCACAGGCTCGAATATTACCTGGATAATTATCTCTGAGTGCTGACTCAGGGAGAGTTCTTTAGGAATGTCTCTCTCCACTAGTGGTGGAGATAGAAGTGTGTCCCCTTGACCAAACCCCCTCAGGTCAGTATCTTGGTTCTCACTAGCTTCACTCATTTGTCTGAAATAAACCATACAAGGTTATTAATTAACCATACACAGTTACTAATAAACCATACACTGTTACTTATAAACCATACATGTTACTAATAAACCATACACGGGCACTTATAAACCATACATGTTACTAACTAGAAAGCCATGAATGGCTTGTGTCGCTCCACAGGCTTGAAATTCTTGTAATAGCAAATCTAAGTTTAACTGTTTTGACTAGATTTTTAGATATTTTGGGTTTTACTGATGTTGAAATGATTTTCAAAGTCTCCAACATTATAAAATATTGAGAAATGACTTCTGCCCATAAAAGACATATTTTTCATCAAATGACAATAATTTTTGGCTGCATGATAATGGATCACCCGAGGATCATACTAATGAAGTTTGATTGATATCCATCAGTTACATTCTGAGAAATGATTTTCAAAGTTTGCACTATATAACATATAGTGGAAATGACCTCCGCCCATAAAATACAAATTTTTCATCCGATCGCAATAATCTTTGGTAGACTGATAATGGGTCACACAAGGATCATTCATGTAAAATTTGGTTGATATCTATCAATTAGATTCTGCGAAAATGATTTTCAAAGTTTCCACTATATAACATATAAAGAAATGACCTCCGCCCATAAAATACATAATTTTCATCCGATTTCAATAATATTTTGTAGACTGATAAAGGGTCACCCAAGGATCATTCATGTAAAATTTGGTTGATATCTATCTATTAGATTCTGAGAAAAGTCACTTTTTACCATATTTGGAAATTAGCCACGCCCATTAAATCCATGTTTTTCATTGGATCAAAATTTCTTGAACAACTTTGAAAGAGGGTCACCCAAGGATCATTCCTGTGAAGTTTGGTTGAAATCCATCTAGTAGTTTCTGAGAAGAAGAATTTTAAAGAAAAAGTTTACGACCGCACGGACGGACGCACGACGGACACAACGCCATGACAATAGCCCCAGTGGCTTTCAGCCAGTGGAGCTAATAAACCATACACGGTTACTTATAAACCATACACATTACTAATAAACTATACATGGTTACTGATAAACCATACACAGTTACCAGAGGTATAGATTAGAGGGGGTATTGCCAGTCTTAAATCTTTATTTCTAATTGAAACCCTATGTTGTGGGTGCTCGTTTGAAATGTCTTAATGAGACAATTCCAATGAGTACCCACAATGTAGGATTTTTGCAAGAATAGTTGAAATATTCTTATTTGAAATCCAAAATACCCCCTCTATCTGTAGTTCGGAGTTACTGATTTACCCTGTAATGTCTTACACCCAAGCAATTTTTTATTGTTCTAAAACTTTATGAGAATTGAATAGCTACTTTTTAATGCTTTAAAGTGAGACTCAGTGAGTAGCAAATGTTCAAAACCCTTATCAAACTGCTCCTGTCTATGTACTAGTTCTGAATATCACCAAGGTATTCATATTTTTTAAAAAACTTGGTTAAGGAGAAATTGCAGCAAGACTCAACAAGCAATTTCTACTTTTTGAACATCATTTTCCAATAGGCATTTTCCCATGATTATTTCACAAACATTATCTTTCCAGGTGTGCATTTATCATGCATAAAAGTATTTCAGTCTTGCTCATCCAATCAAGAGAACCTTTCTTCATAGAGCAGGATCTATAAGAACTTTAATGCACCTTTCCTGTAGCCTTATGACCCAAATATTGTTGTTGGGCGACCCGTCACACATAAAGGGACCATCTGGGTAGTGCAAAAAAAGCCGACCCTAGTCAGACTCTGCAGATTGCGAAAACTGACTAGGGTCAAAACTTTTTGCTAATTTTATGAATCAAGAATGATCAATCTGCATGTCTATGAAAGAATTTTTGAAATGCAACATCTGATTTGCCTGTACTAGAACCAATCTCTTTTTCAAATATTCAATATACAAAATTCCCAGCTGGTCCCTTTTCGCTTGACCTATCACAGTTGTTTCTACATATTGAATAAGATATTCATTGTCTGCATGTTCAGTCAATTTAATCTAGTCTTAAATTTAGTTAGCTGACTAACCTTGTTCTCCGTTGGTCAACATCCTGCCTCTGTTTTTTCAGTTCTATATCATAGGCAAACTGATCAGGCTGGCTGGCTTTATATTTGTCCCATCCTTTACTGCTGGGAGATTTCAGGGGCAAACCTTTCTGATCTACAGGTCTGTAATCTATGTCCTCACTGCCAAAAAGTTCACTGAAATATATGGTATACACAATACAGGGATTCTCCTTAACACTTGGGCCAAATTGCATAACAAGACATTTGATTATAATGGTAAAACCCCAAAGTAACTACTTAACTTTTTGTTATGCAATCAGGCCATGAAGTTATTTCTGTTGGACTCAGTTTATAATCTTAAAATCAAATACCATACATAATTTGAATTATCTATTTTTATGATTCTAATGAATACTTACAAAGCTGGATATTCAAAATTTGGAATATCTCTATCTAAATCCAAACCAAAAAGGCAACTTTGTTGCTCAATTCCTGAAGAAACCTCTATTTCTTACTCTCAATCAAACCCATCATTTTAATTACCAACCTATATTATTTCACTAGGACAGGCAATATTTCCTTGATATTTCCATGATATTTTTTACTGAAAAAAGATTATTTCTTTTCAAAAAGCACCCTTATCATTAGTTGCAAATTCTCTCCATTTGACTCAATCTAAAATTTGAAATATTACCTCAAATCATTTGAAACTTTAACATTAGGTTTCTGGTCCACTTCCATTTCATTTCCTTCTGTAGCTTCGATAGTTTCTTCCTTACTTGTCAATTTGGGCTTTTTAGACAATCTTTCATCTTCACCACCAATTGGCGAGCTTTTCTCCCTTTTATTGGATTTTGCACTACCTGAGACATGTTTAGAGTTAGCACTTTTATTTTCCCTTTTATTATCGGATTGACTATCAGTTTTCTTATTAGCACTCTTTGAAGAATTATCCTTATTTCTGTCTCTATTTCGATTATCATGAGTACTCTTTCCTGACGAGGAATTATCTCCCCCACCCTTGTGATGACTCGGTTTGTTTGAATGAGGTTTGGAGGGATGTCCTGGAGACTTTTCTCGGCTCCTACTACTCCGTTCTGAATGTCTAGATCCCAAGTCTTTTTTGTGATATTTTGAGTCTCTCTCCTCATCCTTTCCCCTGTCATCAATTTTACGCTTTTCAGCTTCAAAAGTATCCCGCAAGTTGGGATAAGATTTTGAGTCACTGTCTTTTGAAGTTGACCTACTTTTTGAATTTTGAGAGTCTGAGGAACTCTTTCTGGGACTTTTTATACTGGAATTATCTCCTGAGCTGCGTGTTGAGTGAGGGTCCTTTACTACTTTATCACCTTGTTTACTGTCCTTAGTATCTTTATGTGGATGTCCAGAACTACTTTTAGGCGAGGCAACAGGTCTTCTTGGATCTCTGTTTTTATTTGATAAATCACTTCCTTTGTTATCCACTTTTACATTTTGATTACCAACTTTTTTATCTTGTAATTGCCTTCTTAACCGTGGATCTTTAACATTCACTTTCGGTTGCAAAGCTGCTTTATTTGAACGACTATCTTGAAAACTAGATCGACTAGAATCTGAATCATTGGAGTCTGAGAATTTCGCATCCTCTGGGAAAACTGTACCTTTAAAAATGTTTTGACCTTCCCCAAATCCTCTCTGCATAAAGGGAGGTACACCATGGGGATATTGCATAGAGTCCATTGGATTAAAGTCTTGATAGGGGATTTGCTGTGGAGGTACACCCTGTCCTCCCATATTTTGCCCTCTTGTGGGCCCCATGAAGGGTACAGTAGAACTCACAGTAGCTTCCATTTCTTGAGTATTCTCTAACTCACTGTATGGCTGTGTCTGTACTCTAGGGTCCCTCATTCTAGGATCTGCTTGTTTTTTGCGTGGATCTACAGTGGGTTGAGGGGGATTCCAAATTGGATCTGCAAGATCCGAGTTATCCACCATTGGTGGTAGAGGTAAACTGGAGAATTTAGAGGTTGCTGCTGTCTGGCTCTTTGTGCCCTGAAGAGAGAAATTACATATATTTAATACATTAATTTGCCATTTTTTTTAAAAATTGCAGACAATATTATGTTGTAAATGCACCATTACTTATAACTGAAGTGATATTGCCTCTACAACATAATATTGTTGAAAAGGATTGTTATGCAAGTTTTATATCAATCATTTTCAACTCATTATTTGGTTGTTTTTTATAACACATTGATAAGTGGATATTAAAAAAGGAAAAAAGATTTTTATTTGAAGGTTATGTTTCTTTTCTCTTTCAAGTGCCCTTATGTATATGCTTCAATAAAAGATTTGACCAATATGTTGTCTTTTTCTGATTAAGAATGTACAGTTAAGAACATCGTGAAATAGACAAGATGAATGATATAGGAATGAGATTGATTGATTGTGTGGAGCAAGTTTTGAGTGAAATTTAAGGAAGGGAATCCAATATCGCTAATTTTGTTCAAGATGAACAAAATTAGCTATATTTATTAGCTCCCTTTAATAAATAATAAGTAATTTTCTGATTTTGTGTCTTCATGGACAGACACTTTAAAATCCACACCAGCCAATAAAATCAAAGAATAATTTAATCGATTTGAATTAAATGCTGATCATCTTGGCCGATTTTGAAATGTTTACAAAAGATATTGAGAGCCTTTTCGATCAAATGGAAGGAGCATTTGAATGAATGATTGGAGTGCTGAGTGAGCAATTTAGAATGGTTTCAATCGAAATTAAAGTCTATTTCATGATGTATTTAACTTTATCTTATAACTATAGAAAATATCCGTATGATAACATCCTGTATGATTTTTTTTTTTATATCATATAGTTATTTTAAGAAAAAAGATATGATGCAGTTATTTTTAGAAACTTGCATTTCAGTTAGAAACATTGATAAATACAAGACAAAAAGAGGCTATAAGATAAATATAATACATACTTAGTGTATTGTATGAAAAAATATCTAACTCTGTTGTGAGAATTGATAATTGTCTCACAATATAATACACAAAGAATATTTATCTTGTATAACTTACATGTTTTCCCAGACTCTTTAGTTTCTCTTCAGCTTCAGCCAGCTCCAGTTTGATTCTTGCCTGCTGAAGCTCCAACAGTTCCTGTTGTTTTGCAATCAGCTGTTGTCTCATGATGGCCTCTTGGTCGATCGTATCAGGTTCTTCCTCGACTCTGTCATCATCAATAAACACAGCCTCTGGTGATGATCTTTCACTACCACTGCCACTGGAACCTGCCTGAAATGCACCAATACGATTTCAACCTTTTCCTGTTTTTTGACATGTTAGAATGGTCTAAATTGCAAAGAGGTTTCAGACAAAATTGAAAAGTTCATGCAATTTCAAAGGAAACCGTCAAATTTGATGGAAATTTTGTGGGAAATAAAAATTGCTTGTAACAGGAAATTTCCTCTTTAACCGCAAATTTTTTTGTTGATATATATATAATACATACTTAGTGTATTATATGAAAAAAAATATCTAACGAGGTTGGGAGAATTGATCATTGTCGAGGCTCTGCCGAGACAATTGTCAATTCTCACAACCGAGTTTGATATTTTTTTCATACAATACACTAAGTATGTATTATATTTATCTTATAACCTATATTTGTCTTGTTTTCGTCGGTGTTTCTAACTGAAATGCAAGTTTCGAAAAATAACCACATTATATCATGTTCTAAAAATAACTATGTGATATCATAAAAAATATCATACGGGATGTTATCATACGGGTATTTGTATAGTTATAAGATAAATTATGATAATTGTTGAGAAAGCTTCTCCATTCACTTACTCTTGAAAAAAATTTCTTCATTATGCCAGAAAGTTGCATTATAGAACCATTTTTCTAAAAGATTTAATTTATCATTTTTCAATATGGTCAGTTTAATCAACAGGCTGCCAAAATATTTCCATATTATTTGCTATTAAAAGCCAAAAACTAGTAGTCTGCTAATGATAGGCAATAATCTTCTGTGCAAAGATAATTTCACTATTGACCCTGCTAACCTTGTTTTAAAAATCATTTAACATTATGCACATTCACCCATTTTTGGGCCTGCATTTTTTCAGCTGAGGGGGGGGGGGGGTACACCAGTACCATCAGTACATCTTTTCCTATTCTCCACTTATTAAACTTTTTTATCCACCAATTATTTTTGTTTATATGGGATTTAATGTCACTGGTAACAACCCTGAAGTCATATTAGGGCAGCTGGAGCACATAATAATGGATCCCTGGTATTTCACACATCAGTACAGCTAATTTGCCATTTCCTAGCTTCCAGCTGATATCCCAAATGGGTCTACAATTATAAAACCATTCATGGGAGACAAATAGTAAGAATAAAAACCGCTGTCCTCCGCAAATTAGTGGGAAATTCACAAGAAAGAACGAGTCCTGCTACCAAGGATTGAACCCATGACCCCCACAATTTTAAGTGCAGCAATGCCTATTTTAACCCCGCATTCAGGAAAACAAAATATGACAGTTTGCAAATTGTACTACCACTCACACATGCATGTGCAAAGTGGGCTATAATCTGTAGTTTGTCACATCTTATCCAGTTCACAGGGCAGATCATTTGTTGTTGACCTCTGGCCTCTACCCCTTCACAATCCCAAATAGTTACCCCAAGCATATTCTTCCATGGTGGTTTCCAAATTTGTAATCAAAGATGCAGACAACAAAGACTAGGTGCACCATCTCCAACATTACAATAATCTTAGTCTTGTTAAAAATTAAAAATCCTACCTTATTGAGGAATTTCGGGTTCACATGTATACTGGTTTTCTCTGGTGGTGTAGCTGTGATTGGCCAGGCATGGTCCATCAAGTTGTTGATACGAACATCTATCATGTACAGCTTGGCATTCGGTAGAATAGAAGTCCATGTTTGTCTCAACTTGTACATCGAGGCTCTTGTCTTTTCATCCACCTGGTTGTTCAAAAGATGGGAAAGGAAAAATAAGCCAACTCGTCCCTAAACCTCTTGGCAAATATTCCTTGATGTTATAATACATGACACTTGCATAGGAAGTCTACACTGCCCTGCCTTCGAAATATCAAAGTGCAGGCAAGCACCGCAAAAAAGGCAATTTAATGGCTAAGCGCAAAACAGTTGTAACTGCCTATATGGTTATAGGCAGTTACAACTGTTTTGCATTGAGCCATGGACTTCAATGTTAACCTTTCTTTTTTGCTGCTATTCACATTTTCCTTGTCGCTTTGGGGGACAGTATAGACCAAGATCAGCCTGCATAATGATCTTGGCATACACAGCATTCTTTTAATAATTGTAGGAACACCTAGTAGAAGGCCGCTTGAACTATCCATTGTCCATTTCTAAATGGCAAGAAGTTAAGGATAGGTGAATCAGCTGCCACAATGCAACAGAAACACTTGTAAGTGAAAAAAAACCCCTTACAGTCAATTAATCTAGTGAAGGGTCACAGATTTCCCGACATCTGCAGAAAGCTAACAGGGACAGGTAAATGCTTAGTCTGTATGCATTTGTCCATTGTCAGTTCTGATTTCACAGAAAAGAATTATTTTATCCAATTAAGATTACATTCAAAATTCTAGGGCATCCATTTCAGTATGAAGTTGATGTCTGAACCGTCAATTTTGTCATGTAAGAAGGTTTTTTAATTGAGTGAGTATAATGCCGCTTTCAACATTTTTTCAGTTATATTGCGGCAACTGGAACACCTAACAATGGTTTCCTGGTATTTCTCACTAGTACAACCACATCCTTTCCTAGCCTGCAGCTGCTATCTCACATATAGGTCTATGATTATCAACCCATTGGTGAGAGACAAATAGTCAGAAAGAACAAGAGCCACTGTCGGGGGCATGTCAGAAGGTATGTGTGCCACTGTCAGGAATAATTTGACCAATCCATGACCTGGACTATGAACTTGTGATCAAATGACAAATAGGCAACTCTTTTGGTCTCGCACATTTATCATTAAAAAAGGTGTCAATGTATTCAGAGCTTCAAAAATTCTTCAGTACCAATGCTACTCAGTACAAATTGTGGCCGTTTTTGGCAATTATTTTTGTATGACCTTGTCATTTTTAGACCTAGCCCATTTACTGCATCAAATGTAACATGACATACGATGCAGTATTACGCAAATTTATAATTCAATCCATCCATAAATAAAGAAGTTATAGCCCTGAAAAAATTTTGACCTTCAGCTGTGACCTTGACATTTATGAACAGATCATGAGGGTTTCCGGCCCCTTTTAACTGGGTTTCAGTCATATTTCAGCAGCTGGAGCACCTTACAATGGATTCCTGGTATCTCACCGGTACAACCATTGCATCCTTTCCTAGCCTCCTGCTGCTATACGTCAAAGGTCTACTATTGTACACCGATTGGCGGGAGCCAAATTGTAGAAGAGTAGTAGATGCATAAAAAAAAGGTCAGAATGGATGAAAAATTTACTAATGTATACAATTCTTCGGCAGTTTATGACAAAGACGCAAATTGTCACCAGATATGCCTGTCGCTCTGCTGAATGAAACGCAACAAAGGTAAACAAGGGCACTATCTACAGTTGCAACGCAAAAAGGTTGGAAAAAGTGATAAAACTCCTTCAGACATGCTTACAGAGTTATCCCTATTTATAGTCCGTATAGCTCTTGTGATGGTGATCACACACTCAGTTAAATGAAGCTTTCTTCAATAACAACATAGATAAGACCAAGATTATAGTTTTTCACGCCAACACTAAAGCGATCACAAAAACTCGGGTCTCATAAACATCCGAGCTAATAACTCAAAAATCAGGTTACATTTACATTAATGCTCTAGACATAGAAGTGGACACTGTCTGCCCACCATAAGTTTTTTTTTAATTTTATCTATTAGACATTTTGCCAACCTCAAAGACTCCATTATCCATTGACCTTGACCAAATCATATTTTTTTTTAATTGGCACAAACTCTCAGGTATTCAAAGTTAATCCATAATTGTGTAAATTATGGTTTCTGGTGGACAGATAGACAATATCACTTATAAACCATGATTTTTACCCTGGCAAGGCAGAGTCAATGTAATGGATTGTAAAATAAATGGTAAATCAGCTTTTTTATAGACAACTGAAAATGTAATCGTTTAAGAATAAATTGTCAGTGGTCAACCAAACCCTTGTAAAATCAGCTAAGACAAGCTAAGCTTCCAAGGTTTTGGTAACCAGACATGCATCGACTTTTTCTTAGCACATAAATACTTATAGTTTTAGGATACTGTCATCGTCACCAATTAAGGATAACTTCCAACTATTTTTTTTAAAGAACCCGAAGTTTTGAATAGTAAACTAGCCAAATTATTTCATGGCTTGGCCACACCCTGCCAGGTAAATATTAACACAGGATATATAAAGTTGACACTGTCAGCAAAACGTGAGCTGCTCGAAGGGTCATTTGCAAGGCTTCTGTTAAGTTCCAAGCTTCCTGCTGAAACTTTTTCAAATGAGTCTAATCATGTAAAGTCAATTCAAAATGGCTGGTATTTTTTGCACAAGTTGTTGGCCTGAATGGGGTTTAAAGTCACTTTTAACATTTTCGGTCATATGGCAGCATCTGGAGCACTTAACCATGAATTATTTGTATTTCTCTCACCAGTACTACAACCACATCCTTTAGGAGCTTCCAACTTCACAATTCCAGTTTGGAAGACAAATATCAGATGTGTGATGAAGCCAGGGATTGAACCTTGTGCTCCATGTTTGGGAGGTTGATGCACTACCAATTGCACTACGATGGCAGCATTCTCGCATTAGTACTACCACAAAATCCTTTTCAGCCTCCAATATCTCATAGCTGTCAGGTTAATCCCATCGGTGGGTGATTTATACCAGAAAGGATATTTGAGATGGCAGGGGATTGAACAAGGGACCACATGCTTTCCAGTCCAACATACTGCCAACTGCATTTTGGTTACAATTTTAAACAAGTGACATCTATAGATTCACAGACATTGCTGAAACCACTTTACTCCACTCTACTTCATAGAGGGTATAAATGGGATTTAGGAAGTCTTTGATCGCATCAAGACAAGATACTTCAAGGTCCTTTGTAATTTCTGAACCTTATTGTACCAATTTAGCATAAGGATCTTGGCTTAGACGCACAGCAATCTTTCAGTTAAACCAGGATCTGGCAAGGATTATGCATCTTCTGAATTTAACTAGACCTGGAGCCTTGCTCTGTAATTAGTTTTATTTCTTGTCTTTGTAAGGATTAATGAAAAAGAATTGTAGATGCTGTAATGAAAGCATCAACCTTAGATTTTCATTAACCCATTCCTTGATACTTAAATCGGACACCGATCAAATTTGAGGGGTCAGCACATAACCATTGTAAATGCCTTTCAATATATTGCCACTAACAATTGTTTTGCGATGACCCTCATAATACTGAGCAATGTTTGTGTTGAGCTATAGCTATTTCTTGTTTTCTTATATACACCTATTTCAATGCTAGAAGAAAGGCATGATGTGAGAAGTTAAATCAAGGTCTTGATACATGTAGCTAGATTTGTTGCAAAATGGATTTAAAGCCCCTTTCGGCAGTTTGTCCCTGTATAAATGCTATAAGTACAGGGTTTATTTGCAACAGAAATATAACATATTTGACCTTGAACTTGTCACAAATGTAACAACCCCATTAAGTTTTGCGATTCTAGGTTAATTTGTTCTCGAGTACTAATGGACATGTATAAGGATTGTTAGACAGATATGGTGAAACCAAATACCCTCTTCAACATAGGTTTGGGGTACAACTAACTTTCCAGCAACTCCTCTTGTGTTCTGTACATTACATGCAGTTTAACGGTTACATATTCAAATATGAGCCTGCATATGCGATTTCCAACAACTTGAAATGTGCACAAAGCAATGACTCAGGCCAGTCTGTGCATCATCAATGTCTGACCGGTCTTCACAAAATCAATTTGTAGATAGCTAAGGCCTTAAAGTAAAACATTATGTTTCTGATTACAAATTAACGCTGTGTAAAGGAATACAGGGTAGGGTCCAAATCTTGAATATTCCTACATTTGTTGGAAGTAAGGCTTAGCCTGAATATTCATAATGCAGACCCAAAATATATTAAAGAGGCTTAAACTTTGCACACAATGCACTGTAGACCATAGCGTTTTCAAATCTTTTGTTATGGATTTAATCAATTCATTTTTCCACCACTGAAAACAGTACTTGTATGATGTCTCCAGTTCTTGAGTATCTTATTTTGTAGCACACTCCTATTTATTACAATAAAAGTATTGTAGAAGATAACACAAAAACAAATGGCAAAATATTCTGTAAAATTATGATAGCATTGACCTGTAACAAAAAATAACACAAGATATATATATAATACGTACTTAGTGTTTTGTATGGAAAAAAATATCTAACGAGGTTGGGAGAATTGATCATTGTCGAGGCTCTGCCGAGACAATTACCAATTCTCACAACCGAGTTAGATATTTTTTCATACAATACACTTAGTACGTATTATATTTATCTTATAACCTCTTTTTGTCTTGTTTTAGTCGATGTTTCTAACTTAAATGCTAGTTTCTAAAAATAACTGTATGATATTATTGTTCTAAAAATAACTATGTGATATCATAAAAAATATCATACGGGTTGTTATCATACGGATACTTGTATAGTTATAAGATAAAATCTCTGTACTAGTTGTTTCAAATGCTTCGTCTCTCATGAATTTTTTTTCTTTCCAATGTTTATATTTCAAATATGAACTATATGTCTGGATCGATCTTTCCCATTGAATGTTGGATTGAGAGCATAATTTGTACAACGATAGCACCGCTTTTGGGTGCAACCCGGGGCTGCAGGTGCTGGATAATGAAAAAGTCCAAGTCAAAAATGGGCATAACTCATTCAAATATGCTCCCAGGTTTATCCACCTTTACAGTCTGGAAAGCTCATGTAATGGTGAACAAACATGCATGAAGATATCTTAAATAACATCAGAGATATGACAGAGGTAAAAGTTTGTCACACCAATACCAACACTGCCAAGGTGATCGTAATACCTCGGGATTTCTCCAAAAACAGCCTAGCTTCAAATGTAAAATTACCCTTGATTGCATAGTTGCTCTTTGATGGTTGAAATATATGCTAAGTTCCAGAAAAATGTTAAGTTTGCAGGTAATTCATTTATGACATAACAGATGATCAGCAGTAAAGATTTGCTCCTGATCTATTGCCCAGGGTTATTAAAAAAATTCTGCAGTTTAACCTTTCATTTCTGAAGTTTAACATTTAATGATTTCATTAGGAAACCTAAGTTATTATTGTGAAAGATCATGAGGTCCAAAATGTTGCGTATCTATGAGTCCACAACGTTAGGCTATGGTTTAGCAGACAAATATGGAGACACATACTAACAGAGGGCCGTAAGCTGGACTAAATGTATCTGTTATATAGCGAGGGCATATTAACTTGAACCTAACCTTTTATACAGAATACATAATTAAGCTCATGAATACGATTCCGAAAATATATTCGGCAGGTGGCGATCAAGCATGGAGGTTCAGTTCAACTGTATTTATTACAGGTATGTGTAGACTTACAAGCACATGGGTGACCAAATAACCCCGTTTCAGTAAAAATATACAGGCGGCTATGGGTTTACTTTATTAATACCTGTGATTCAACTTCACGATCGGTTTCTGAAAGGAAATTGAGTTCTGCCGAAGAGAAACAACCGATTTTTAATTTATTTAAATTACAAAGGCAGGGTTTAGGTCAATATGCTCCCACTATACATGAAAACGAGCCTCAATGACATCACTTGGAAATTCCAAATGTCAAACCCAGATGATACAAAATGAACAATTCAAGACTCATCTTAAATCAAAACATTTTCACCATGAATTCAATGTACATTGAAATTGAAAAGAAACTGCAAAATATTATAGAAAACATTGAGAAAAAGAGAGAAATTCCTTGAAACAAGCAATTTCTCTTTTTTCCTCAATGTTAACCCACTAAATATTCTTCAGTGCATGAAAATCTGTCGTTGAAGACTTTTTTTTACAAATACAGGTACAAAGCATCTATTTCTTTATTGAAAATAACAATTGCAATTTTTGGAATTAGAGTTTCACGTCTTTTGTCCATCTTTTTTTTTTTCATTTAGGCAAGTTTTTTTTTTTATTTTAGCAACAATGAACATTGAGAAATATAAATTTGATGCAAAATTTAAATAAAAATCTTGTCTTGTTTTTATCCCATGAAAAGTAAAACAAAGTTATGAGTTAACTCCTATACATTTTGCGGCTAAGGTTTTGAAGGAAAGACTCAACACTGGGTTCAAAATGATTATGTAAAACATGTAAGCAAAAGTAAATTACACAAGCGCTTTTATGGCTACATAAATAAACTTTTCAAATCATATGCTTCAATTTCAAAATATTTCTCTTATGCTTTCCTACAGATTTCTAATAGGGTTTTCACTAGATAATTTCACTACTCAACCAGTGAAATTATCAAAATGGTTAACTCACTATTTTGATACATTTAACCCTGCTCCGTTTATTTTAACTTTCAAACATATTGTGAACAACCAAGGCATTATTTTCCATTGGAACTAAAACTTATTCAATCATTCAATTAAGAATAAATTGTTTACAATAATGTGTGAAATAATCATTGTAATCCCTTTTCTTTTAAATTTAAGAAGACTTTTGATAACTTGATAATAATGTAATGTACAACACATTGTATTTGTTAGCATGGATTATTGCCACTTTAGTAGTTTTTCAGTCATATGTTGGCAACTGGTGCACCTAACATGGATTCCTGGTATTTCTTTCACCATTACTACCAATATGTGCTTTCCTAGCCTCCAGGTCTTATCCCACTAAAGATTATGATTATCTATCAATTTACACACTGAAAGGATATATGCTACCAACAGGGATCAAACCCAGATTGTGAAAGCCAACTATATCAACTTCATATCAATTACACTTCTTCAGTAATAGAGGGGATATCAAAGGTTTTATCTGAACAACTGAGACCAAGCCTGATAGGTAACAAACAATTTAGACATAATCTTTCAAAGCTGTTGCATAAAAGAAGTAAAAATTGTTGATGGAAAATGAGAACTTTGCCATTGCAACTAATCTCTCCCATTTCTACAATATTTTCAATTATTACTTTTCTTTCTCACTTTAAACATCTTAATTATGCGGTTATAAATTGATGATCAACTTATATCCAAATAATCAAAAACTTTGAAGTGAGAAAAATAATATATATTGATGGCTCAGCTCAAAATACTTGCAACAGCCATCAAACATATAGGCAGTTACAATTGTTTCACACTGAGCCATGAAAATCCACTCCCTAAAATTCATAACTGAATAATATGTTCAATGTAGCTTCTTTTTTCTTCTTCTGTTTCCTTCACCACTTTTGGATTTTCTTCACTGTCATTTTTCTTTGGATTTTCTTCGAGCTTTCCTTCTTGGTTAATAAATTATTCAATTTCCTTTTTCAACTTTGTTCTGTCAGGGAATGAAGGTTATCTGCTCCGTTTTATAGATTTTGGTACTAGTAACACCAATTTTAAACCAGTCAATAAATCTTAAGATTTTTTGATAAAATGCTTCTTTTCAAAGAGTCTAAACTTGTATTACAGATAACAGGAGCGATCATCACAAAACTTCTGTAAGAACCTACATTTCTATAGGTACTCACAATTGTTTTGTGCTGACCCCCTTTGCAATAATTGTTATTAAAAATTATGAGTTTTTTTTTTTCAAAGCCCCAACATAAAATGGTTAGACTCGGTACCTGCTATATAGGGATTGTTTTAAAAATGAAGAAATATTTACTTATATGTTCATTTCAGTATCTTTTAAATTGTATATTTCAAATCATGTAAATTGCATTCACAGAAAGCCTTCTGTATTTATACAATAGTTCAATCAACACCTTGACAACCCTTGACCTCTATCAGGGTACATGAGATATGAGCCTGTGTTTGACATTCCAACAATTTGAAAAGTTCATGAGGGGCAAATATTGAGTAGCCTTTACAGCTACATACTGTAAACAGAAAGTTACCTGATTGTCTGCAGATACATTGAGACCTTATCTATCTACTAAATACATAGTGAAGACTGTGATCAGACTGTGCAGATGCACAGGCTGGTCAGAGTCTTTGCTTTGCACATTTTTTAAATTGTTGGAAATCTAAAACACAGGCTTATATTTAAACGTCAAAATACATTATTACAAACAAGAAACAAATCACACAAAGTTGGAGCATGATTTAAACAACATAACTCAAATGAAAATATTTTCAGAAAGCAATTTTTTTTAAAATGAGAGGGATTTGATCAGTCTATCCAATTTATATATTGAAAGCACTGATCTTTTTATTGTACAAAATGAAGCATACATCGATAATTGCAATCGACATGAATACAGGAAAAGCGATAAAATTGTCAATATTACAGAAAGATTTGGCATTTATTCTCTCTCATTTAAAGAAATAGTTATTTGTCAAGCTATACAATTTACAGAACTTTGGCTCAAGTAAAATAAAATTTGAATGCTATCATAATTTTCTAAATATTCGGGCATTTAATTAGACATTACCTTCTACAATACATTTATATGATACAAAGGGCATGACTTATAAAGTTCAAAAAGAAAATCAAGAATCCAATTTTTAACAAAAATCCCAAATCAACACCTGTTTGGAAATGTTAAATAGCTTGCATACTGAAAATTTACCTCTGAACAAGATGTGTTTGTGAAACACAAAGGCCCCCCAAACTGCATTTTTTAAAAAAAAATTGACCTTGACAGATGACCTTGACATTGGTACCAGCATGTGTATCATTGATTTCTACCATCATATCAAACAAGAACATTGTATGTTGAATAGCCTTGAAGTAATTGGCAATGTTAAGTTTTTTGGTTAAGTTTTGCAGACAGACAAACAGATGGATAAGACAGACAGACGGAGGGACAGACAGACGGACAATTGTAAAACAATATGCCCCTGATCTTTCGATTCGGGGGCATGAAATTGTTCAACTTAAATGCAGAGGATGATTTTTTTTCTCCCTCAATCATTTTTTGCAGATATGAGTTGAATATTTTTCATCTAAGATTTACCTTAACCTCAAGGTAACTTTAAGAGGGCTGTGTTTGACCCTCAACCCAAAGTTCCAACCTTCCCAAGACTAAATACACCCTATTCTAACCCTGAAGTGTTCTTGTAGCAATTTGAAAATGCTGCAAATTTGTAATAAGACTAATCAAAGGCAAAAATACTTCTTTTCTTTTCATAATGTTTGTTTGTTTTTAATTGATAAGATTTTCTAACCTGTTCAAAAACTGACGTAAATGTCTGAACAATATTCTTAGAAAAAAGTGACTTGTAGTTAGTACTGTCCCCCAGGTTCTTCATTATAGAGTCCATCAGGTATAATACAGGTAACTTTTTACCAGGCTTACACTGTGAATGAGAAGAAACAGAGAATTGTGTACATGGTAAATAATACAATATATAGTAGCTTCTGGTAGTGATTTCCTCATCTGTGAATGTCTTGTCAAACCACGCCTCACATTGCGCTTGTATTCCCATCCTGCCAAAGCCATTCCTCAATACCATTTTGTAGTAAATTCCCTACATTCCTCTACTGGTGGTATCTGAAAGCAAACCTGCAGTTCCAACTTTTAACGCAGTGGCAAAGTTTTATTTTGGCCAACACCTTATTTTGCTATTCTGATTTTGAATCTAAAATTTTAAGAATTTTGAAAATTTCTTTTAAATATTTTTTTGCCACTATTGTCAGAAACAGAACTGAGGAAAGTAGAAGTATTTATGCATGTATGTATCATGAATTATGTCTTCACCTTACTAGGATCAATCTTTATATTTTTCTCATCATTACGAATAAATCAACTTTCCTTGCAAGTCTTGTTCTTTTTTAGCGATTCAATGTTCAATCAAATGGCTTGAAAAATTGAGAGTAGACTCCACATGAGAGAAAGATGTTTCAATCAAATTCTGAAATTTTTACCCAAATTGTATGTTGTGACCCAACATTTCAAATGAGTATTAGCAACAATTAGTTTTGTGCATGTTATTAAAATTCTTTATGCCGAAAATTAAATCTCTCTTCATTTGAAGGTCTATTACTTACTTACCAACAATACCTACCTACAATACTGGAGTCTTTGATCTTAAGGTAGTGAACCCATATTAGTTCCACAACATTTTGGAGGTCATCAACTTTAAGTGTTAACTGAGGTTTTCTAATAAAACTATTAGGAAACCTCTGTCAACCTCTGTTCATGACTTATGAATTGTTTCAGAACTAATACGGGCCCACTACCTTTACTCAAATAAATAAATCTTTTCATGAATGAAATGAATGCTTAATTTTTTGTCTTGTCAAAACAATATATATTTAAGCACAGTTTTCTTTGTATTGCAGAACAAAAAAATTATTTCAACAGTATATTCATCATAAGGCTTATTAGCCCTTTGCTGTTATACAAAATTTTGGACCTGTCCAAATTCAAAGGTTTTGCAGATGAAAATTTAAAGTGGATTGAATTTGAAAATCAAAGGCCTGAAAGGCCTGAATTGAAGACAGGACTGAATATTAACAATTGGAATGAAAATTGTGGCGTTTTGAGAAGATCTCTTGAGTGGGAATCAAAAATTTAAAACAATCATTGATGGTTACATATGGAAACTGCACCTTCCTAACAAATGAATATGCTTTACTTTGAAGACTCATCACTTCCAGATAAACAAGAGGGTAACTGCCTTCATAATCGCTATTCATCCCCAAGTGTAAGTTTTCAATATCCTAAATGAAAAATATTCATTTAACCAACAGAAATATGGTGGCAATTCCTGTATTCTAAAAACTCATATGAATTATTGCAACACTGTTTTATAAAATTGTATAGATTATCCCCAGCAATCCAATATGATCCAAATCCGATTTTTTTCCAGTCAAACTTATTAAGTGGATGTGTAAAAATCTTAAATAAAATGTTAATCCACATGACACACATTGCTTACCCCTTGATGAAGAGCTGAACATTTCATTGCCATGGTGAATATTGCCCTGAATTGGAAAATTGTTCAAATTTCTTTTACATTTATTATCTGATCCAGGATTTGACTAATTATCTCCACATAGAAGAAGCAATGAAAGTAATACCAATATTCTTATACTTTTACTAGTCAAAGTCAATACCAAGAAGAAGTATTTTCCCGTACAATAGCTGTAGCTTTTTTTTATGAATACCGTTTAAGTTTCTTCTAGGAGTGAAACATTCTATTTCTATTTTTCCATTGAGATATTTCGATCTCCATTTCAGGTTATTCTCCTTGCATATAGTCTTACTTAGTAGAAAATTATTTTTACTACAAAATAATATATAAACCTGTTAAGACAACCAACCTTTCAGGCCTTTTCCACGGGACTTCTTTTCTACATCAAGATTCGGATTGAACTATCCGGTGAACTATCAATTTTGACAAAACTGCCAAAATGACAGATCGTTAAATGAAATCCCGAGCTACAGCATTTATCACCTTGAGTACAATTCTTTCAAAGTCAATTCCAGAATGTTACAAATAAATCCATTCCAGGTTCCAAAACAGTTTTTGTTATTGTCAGAAAATTGTCGAAAACAAAAGCGGAAACTCAAAACCGGGGTCGCGCATGCGTGGTACTACTGCATAGGCCATTCGGAACACCACTCGGCCAATCTAACGCATTCGTCACAACTCGGCCGATTCCGTAACCAACATTTAGATAGATCTGAGACTTCGGAGATCGCCCAATGATTGCCGAGTGAATATCACGATCACGATCTGTTGCCGTTTACGGAAATGACCGAGTGATGTTCCGAATGCTGTACAATATGGATAGACAAAACAAGCCTAATGATAAAGTAATGTGATAAGCCATCGAAATTTCTCCGTAAATCCAAGTAAAAATTCAAACCTAGGAAATTCCAAAGGTTTACGAGTTTATTCAAATAGCCTTGTGCTATTTTAGTTTTTATCCATTTACACTACGACAGGCCCGGAAGACGGATAAATAAAGCAACCTTAAGGACACACAGTTTTCGAGAAATAGGGAGTCTTAAATGGGGAACTGAAAATAGCTTGCCAATGCTATGCATAAAAACAGTTGTAGGATGCAATTGAAAATTTGGAGCAAATGCAAAAGATTGCAGCCGAAAACGCCCTAAAACAGCACCACTTAAGAATGTAAAACACGTTTCGACAGGCAACTTCTGCATAGATCACGTGTTCACTCCCCTGAGGTCCCGTCCAGAATTTAGGTCAGCACCAAAATTTTACGGTATGTTGCTACACTATTGATTATTTTTGCCGCGTTTATTTTTATGAATGGGTCTACTTTTTTGAGCGTAATGACACATGTAGGTTTGTTATCAAAATCCGATGGCGACGATCCCTATATTGAAAGACAGATAAAACCTGTCTTCAATAAAAACCATTCAGTAGGGTAGCAAATAGTGTGGAAAAAGAAGAAATTGCTTGTCAGAAGCAATTTCTTCTTTTTCTTAATGTTTTCTCAATCATAAAATCACAGGCACGTAAATAGCAGGGATTAAACGGCAAAGGGTTCAGTGTTGTTGCAAGGTCCTTCTTTGAAACTTGTTGTTGCAAATTGTCACAAGACAAACGTCCTGTTTTACTGCTGGATAACCAAGTATGAAAAGCAAAAAAAGAAAATAAAGCTAGGCAGAGTTAAGGTTCCTATGCACTGCACTCTGTAATCTTGAGAGGAACATAACTGCCAAGATTCAAGTCCATTGGACATATGGGTCAGTTTGCTTAAGACAAAAAAGTGGACGCCACAGGACATAAGTAGCCCAACACCACAAGTGATCACATAATACTTCCTTAGAAGGACGTTTTAAATTTTGAAAAAAAAAAAAATATTATCATGGTTATAGCAATTGAAAAAGATGTGAAATATTATGGAACTGGGTCAAGAAAAATGTTAGGGCAGTCAGACAGTAATTAATTAATTGATTGGAGTTAAACGCCGCTTTCAACATTATTTCAGTTATAGGCAGTCAGACAGACAATAGTATAACAATTCATCTGCTCTTTCAAGCATAATACTGTGTATGTGATTAAGTTTGGCCATGTTGATACAACACAGAACATGAATGCAATGTTGCATCGCCATCCTAACTTGATCTCTGAAACAGTTGTAACTGTAAAGTAACACATGTACAGTTACAACTGTTTATCATTGAGAAATCAATTTGTCTTGTTTCAGTATGTTCTGTGTTTGTTTGATTGTATCGGTTATAACATGGCTCTTAAACATTTTTTTCAGTTATATCATGGCTGGAGCACCTAACAATTATTTTCTGGTATTTTTGCAACATTACGACTTCTATATACTTTCCTTTTCTCCAGCTGCTAATCCTTCTTAAATTGCAATATTTAATCTATTGATTGGAGACAAAATATTAGTGGCCAAAAGGATATATGCTGATGTCTAGGATCGGACCCATTTCACTCCAAAATGAAGAGTGAAGCGGTTTGTGTGAAGCACTACCAAGAGTACTACAACAGAAGTTTGTCCAGGTGTTTAAACAATCATCGCATATAAGTTTATCATACTGCAAAGAAAATTCTCGCATTTTCATTGGCTTATATTGACCTGACAAACATCAATATCTCCTGCCGCTTCGGTATAGAATCTTATATGTCCTTCAGTGTCTCGGCGGAAACATAGGCAAAAATTCGGTAATGGCAGCAATGATTCTCTTCGATTTGTGATAACATGGTCCAAGTACACAGAGTATGCTATAGTAAATAGATCATGTCGATCAATAACATAGATGTTCACACTGATATAAGAGGTCTTAAAACCTTTTGATTTTTTTAATCAATCCATTTAAATAGCAAACTTTTGTGCTTAATCAGCCAACAATCTCTTTTTCATCACAACATCGCGGAATGTAGTGGTGTGATGTCTCAACTACCTATGCCGTTACTATGTGTTTACTTTTCATTTGAGGTGCATTTGGGGGGAATTCAGAGTTGTAACGAATTTGGTGTATACCACGACTTTATACAGACAAAAGCCAGATAAAACTATGGAGTATCATAAATTCGAAATATGGTTTCTTGCCAGGGTCAATGATGATATATTCCCGGCTGTAAAAAATTATGCCCACCCTCATCATTTGGTGACATCATTTTTTCCAGCCAGGATTAAATCACCATAATATACCCCGACAAGAAACTGTATAACTTATGTTACACATATTGATACATATCACAATATGAACAGAGTAAATAATTGGCAAAACTTAAGTATGTTTCACATACCAGTGAGTACATATCACTACATGTAGAGGGGTACACGATTTGCCAACCTTTTACAGGCTCTGCCACACCTTACCAAAGAAGGTAAATGATGATACATTAAGAGGCAAAAAGAGAATTTGTTTCTTATTACCTATTCTTTGGCTCAAGTAATGGTTCATTTTCAGGGAGCAAAATTTAGAGGAATTAATCCAATTTGTAAGAGGTTGCATCCCAATTGATGTAAAACAGATTTTTTTTTTAGCATCAAGTGAAATGTCTTTCCAGGGAGGACAAAATTGGTCTGAAAATGTTCGAACAGCAATTAAATTTCAAATCTAGCACAAGAAAATTCCATTTGGTGAAAATACTTATCCCCAAACAAGAGCACCGCCTACGGGTGCCTATGCTCGGCTGTTGAGTGCTGGATGGTGTGAAAAATCTAAGTTGAAAAAGGGGCATAATTTGCACAAGATGCATCTAGAGTTATCCCCCTTGATAGTATAGGTTGCTCTTTTGATGGTGAACATGTGTGCCAAGTTTCAAATGGATGCCTTCAGTAGAACCAGAGATATAACGAAATGTCAAAGTTTTCGCACGACAACGACAACGACGATGACAGGGAGGCTATAGCAATACCTCGGGTTTTCTCCAAAAACAGCCGAGCTAAAAATTATGAACCAAAAACAAGCAATTTCCTCTAATAAACCGTAATCATATGGCCAAAGCTATCATTAAGTCCTAGACTCCTGTCAACTGCATTGTTGGGTATATGACAAGAGTAGTTTAGCATGCCGGCAGGCAGTATCAAGATTCGACTCACAGAAAAAGTGTGTGGTCAATAGGTTGGAGGGTGTGACTAATATTGGTCATGTTTACACAACCGTCTGCAATGTGGTCTGCAGTAAGTTTTTACACATTTAGTTTGTAGCACATTACCTCGCATTAAAGATGTTGAATTAGCGATTACCGGGTTAATAGGACAAACTTCACACTTGTACAAATTGGACAATTATTGCTATTCTGTAAGTCGAAAATTGTATACTGCCGAGAATGAAATGCTAATGGGTTATTAACTTTCACAAGGGCCTTTGTTTATTTTCGGCTCAAGATTTCTTAATTGAAATAGGGCAGTAAATTGACTGATTGAACTTAATTAACGATAAACAGATATGAGTTAATGAGGACTATAAGAAGAAAATCAAAAATCAGCATACTCTTGTTTTTACATTTTCCTACAGTATTTTATAAACACCAGTTCTACAATCACATCCTTTCCTAGCCTCCAGCTGCTAAGTTTTAAGAATGAGAATTTGAGACAATAGACAGACAATGGTAAAACAATATGCTCTATATTTAAAATGCCAATAGCTCAGTGTGGAACAGTTGTAACTGCCAATATGTTTATTGGCAGTAACAACTGTTTCTCACTGAGCCATCAATGTGTGGGCATTGAATAATGAATCTTCAGCCATTTGTTCCAATTCAATATGCCTCTTATGACTGACTATGGAAAGTTAAGATTTCGACAACAGCTATCAAGTTCGAGATGTTCAGACTTGGCTTTTATATTATTTATTTCCATATATTCTGAATTTGGTGTCCGTGGTCTAGAGCTAGAGCGTTGGCCTCTTGACCTAAAGGTCCTGAATTCGATTCCCGGGAGCGGCTATCGATCTTGGTTCTTTCATAGGCCCACACATTCGGAACGAGTACTGGTGAATTTTCCAGGAAGCAGAATCCAGAGGGATTAATCTAAGTTGCAAGAACTTGTTTCCCAATCAATGTAAAATAAATAGGTTTAAACCAGTTCTGAATTATAGTTTTTGTCCTTGATTTGGTGTCATACCATTTTAGATGGTGGGACGCTATCTTACTCTACTTAGTCTACTGGTTCATCACATTGTAGTTCTGACAATAGCATTAACGATTCAAGAATTGGGCATATCCCAAATTTAAGAATCTTAAGAATTCTATCTAAATGGATATTTAGCCTGAAAATATTTCTACATTCATTTAGGATCATCATACACTTACAGTGGTCTGCCAAGGTTTTGGATTTCATGGGACAAAAAAGGTGGGAATATTTTAGAAAATATATGGTTCACAATAGCAATCAAGCTACCAAGGTTATGGAACCAAAGGGACAATGTCCCTATGAGCTAGAATGACTGGGGCATGAATGACTTTTTGGGAACAATGAGGCAAAAACAAAGCCATGGCCATATCCCTGCTTTTGCAGACAAAAAACACACCATTGTACAAAACTCTATTAGCTGCTTGCTAGTAGAGCTTTAAGCTGCTTTGCTCTCCTTCCATGACAAACAAAGCATCCTTGTAATTGAGATTGCTGATACATTCGCACGACAGAAGTAATGGACACTTAACCACGACATCTGTGATTTAAAACACTGTTACACGGAACAAATGAATTGCTGCACAGGACCAATTAATCATTTGACCGCGAGACTTCATGACGACTCAGATTAGCATGTCTGCTTTATCATGAAAATATAATTTCAACATATTCCATCAAGCTTATAGGGATTGACAATTACACAAGGCCTTGGGCTGGAGACCTGTTTACTTTAGGGAGGACTGGTATAATACTATAAGCTACCATGTTTCAGGTTTTTCGAGATGGTAGTAAATGGCCATATTATTTCCTTGGCTGTCCAGTTTTGAAAAATAGTTGCTGTTGCCATACATCTTTTGTCATTGCCCTATAAAAACATTGTGGAAAAAGAAGAAATAGTTTATCACAAGCTATTTCTTCCTTTGCCACACTGTTTTCTTTACAATTTACTCCTTAAATTGCTAAAGAATCAATTTAAATTTCAAGGAGGACCTGTTATGATCAGGGGGCGATCTGTAAAATGTGTGGCTAATAGGTCTTTCAGGCTGGTGGCAATAAAAAGTAAGTGTTGAACCCTGCCAACAAAATAGGTTCATTCTCCAAGTCACATCAATTTCTGATGGCTATCTTTGCCATAAAGGAATTAATTGAAACAGAAAACGATAGCATTTGTCATTGCCGCGGAGAATCCTTGGCAACTCTAATATTCCAATTTTGACTATTAAGGCATTATCAACAAATGTAAGCCCTACCTAATTATGCTTTTCAATTATAGATTCTAGTCACAGGTCCACTAGTCACAAAATTTCCTCGACATCCACCAATCTTATGCAGTATATTTAGATGCATAAAATGCAAGACAGTTAAGATCGGTTATCAATCTTTCAGGAATTGCATTTTTCTTTGCAGCTGGTGCACCCACCCATGCAGTGTCTATTCTAGGAGGGGGGGGGGTGCGCATTTTAGCTCATTCTTTTCAAAAATCCACCCTGTCTATGATGATGATGGGGTATTTTTTTTACATAGAGAAATCGCAAAAAATCAATCTTTTTGACAATGTTGCTGATTTTCAACAAAATTCCCCCGCCCTACTTTTTGAATCCTAGAATAGACACTGCCCAGGACAACCTGACATTTCTCACACAAGTACAACCACAATATTTCATCCAAACCCCAAGCTACACATCCTGCCATTCTAACTTTTGCAAACTTATTTTATGCTCATTGTTGGAAGACAAATTGGTAGTTAAAGTGACTATTTTATAAGCAAAGTACTGGCATATTCTGCCTGAAGCAGAACTGAGAAGGCATGATTTTGACTTGACAAGCCCTTTTCAAATCAATTCAAAGACTGCCTTTTCTGCACTTTACCCATCTTGTGTGCCATCCTTTTAAGGGTTTACCGCGATTTGAATTCACAGAAACTGAGTCAATGGACATGAAATTAAAAACTCATACAAAGTAATCTATTGGCCCAAAACTGATATAGTAGCTTTAAAATATTACTAAAGAATGCAAAATAGTTTGGATATGTAGAAAAAAATATCAAAAAGTGTCTTTAAAGCATGAAAATATGACACATTTACAACATTTTCTATTTGCGTTCAACTAAAGATTCAGTTGCACAATAGATAAAACAAGAAATGTCTACATGTAGAGGAAAAGCTAAAGAACAATGAAGGAGGCTTAAATTTTGCATAAACATTTCACATAACTCACATTTTGTATCTGAAAATGACCAACTCCAGAAAAATAATTTGCAAATGGCAGACATAGAGTTTGTTTACATTTACTATTCCCACGCCAAATGATATTTCATTCATAAAAAGAAAGTAGACTGCTTCATAACATATGGTGACCAAGTTAATACTATGTCTGAACATTTCAAGTTGTTGAATTAATTTTTACCTGTTACCTGTGCGTCGGGACCATTAAATTTCACTTTAAAGAGGAAGATGAATATCAAAACTATATGATTAACTTTGATTTTTGAGTGATATTTACAAAATAAATAAAAAATACCCATCAAAATATAGTGGAAATACGTATGGTTCCTTTTGGTCTCCATAGGTAAGATTATTTGAAAGATTTCTGTTGTAAAAACATCACGTGAAACCTACCTTTAGCGTAAATTAACAAAATTGGCTGATTTTATTGATTTAACTCAAATTATTTGGCGTTTCCTTCTGCCTGCATATAGGGAATGATGTAATGAACAGAAAAATGGCAGAAACTACCTTGATCTATCGATTAAGCTTTTGATTTCCAGGTTTTCTTCGATTTTCACCTTTTCGCGGAAAAACCTAACTACACTTCCGGTTTTTGTTCTTGTGCAAAACGTAGGCCCATTTTAATTTAGACTGGCTAGCCTGTCCTCATTTATCGATACTAGATCCTAAAGTAAGCATGGACACCATTGGTCCGTTGCTTCCTCTCGTTTCATTGGTCAAAATGTATTGAGGCCTTTGATTGGTCATTTCACGTACGCGCGCAGCGTGTTTAAACTGAAGAAAGGGAAAGAACGGAATTTATGACTTTCATGGTTTTTATTGGAGCTTAATAAATAAAGTATCATATGCTAAAGATTTTGAATACACAGTTTCTACCCAGATTTTTTTAATAAGGTTGACTTTTGATATTCAGATTAGTAATTATTATAATTTTGAAGAAACTTGACCCTCTCCTCTATTCTTCTTTATCTCTCTATTTCCCTCTCAAAATTAATAAAACGCATAGTTTCTAATCCCCAAAACTTAGCTCTTCGTTTGTAAAGCGGAAAACGGTTTTGATAAAAGATAATTTATTACTGCATTTTCAAACATTATTTATAATCAAGACAACAGGCTTAAACGCTGTAAATACCGGATAATAAGATGACATTTGATAACAGTCAATTTAATCCTAAGAAAACCTGTTGTTAATAAAGTGTTTTATAAAAAAGAGTACAGAGTATATATTTAGAGTGCATATATTATCATACGGAAAAGGTGTCCTCCAGGGAGTTGTATTAAGTGTCCTTCGATTATACAGAAGAAAATAGGAAACATTAACGAAATTAAGTGTTACTTTTTTTCCATTTTGAAAAAGTACAAATTAACGTTTTTGAATTTCCTCACCCTTTTAAACCTGTACTCTCTAAATAAATTTCTGGCGTTATAGAGAATATACCAATTAGATATGTAAAACATTCAATCTCTGCGAGCCTCCTTTTTGAATGACTCAACCATACCTGTCTTTGAATGTGGTCTGATTATTCGGTCATAAACTATTTACAACAGATAGCGAGCCGCTGGGCAGCATGCCAATGTGTGGGTAGATCAGGTGACCTTGTTCTGTTAGGAATGTATACATATGTAAGAGGTATGTAAAGGCGCCCACAGAGCGGTGAGCGGGGAGAGACTTCTTTGGAAGATAAGAAGACAGACAAATTTTAGTTAAACGTTTATTAAAGAAATGTAGTGTAGTAAATTTGACTTTGATTCATTTCACCAATATAAATATTGGTGTCACAGTCTTTCTTTATACGATTTGCTGCAAAATATAAAGTATGTTTTTGACCACATTATTATCAACATGTTCTTCACAATTCCTTGTTCATAGTAGGGCAAAATTTCACAATAGAGCTTGTGATGGTATCTCCTTTGTTCAATTGAAATTACTCAAAGGCTGAAGCTCAATAAAAGAAGTCATATTTTCATTCTGATGTATGAAATCCCAATATTTTATTCGTGTTTGAATTAAAGTGGTAGATTTCGCAAACGAAACGCCAAAAAACGGCCACCCACACTTGGATTGTCTTTTGAACTCAATAACAATGATACAATATAATTAAAAGTAATTTTCAAGCGCAAATTTTGCTCATCATAATATCTTTTTTTCAATCTATTACCATGAAAAAAAAAAAATGTTTTCAGGATTTTTGAAAGTAAAATAATGATTTTGTCTGTCCGTCTACATGAAACTCCTGGCCTATTACAACTTATTGTTTCTATAATAAGGGAAAAGTGAAGTGTCTTTCTCAAAATAGGTACCAATTTGCATCGAATCAAAAGAGGATGATTTTAAAGGAGCCGTTTTTTTGTTGTTTTTTTTTATATATATATATATATATATATAATATCGAGTATTTCTATAAAATTAATTATGTTTGTGTAATTCACTCGTAAAGTATATTAGAATGAGTGTGTCCTGTCTTTGTTCGTGAACCTTTTGACAAGATATTGATAATCGCCTATATCTTTTCATGGATGAACCCTGTACCCTCTAAATCGGACCAATCAAATCATGGATTATTTAACGAAATCGTTGCGTTTTTTTCACGAGATATAACAAGTAAATGGCGAGTTATGAACGGTAAAAAATACGTGATATTTTAGTTTAAAATTGGGTACCGTCGATATGAAAATACGTATATCCAACAAAAGAAAATTTGTCATTTATTGTGTCAAAAGTTTAGTATAAAAACACAAGTTTTTAGTATATGTGTACATATTCTTACTACTTAGCAGCCTTAAGAGTGGAAAATGCGAAAAATTATCATTTACGAAGTAGACAAAAGCATCATTCTGGAACCATTTTATAGTCTAAAATTAATTTGGATTAAGCTAAAATTAAGATATTACTACATACAAAAGATTTTACCAACGTATTTTTGTGTAATTGGTGAAAACACCGGTCCTTATACAAGTCAATCGGACTATAATAATAACACATTTATATGAATAAGGGTATTGGTCTTTAATTTGAAACAAACCTTTATAGATGTAATGTGAGAGACTGAAACAAGTAAATTGAGGTGTATTTGTATTGAAATAAACCAAATAAAAGCTATTTAATTTGTGATCTTATTAAAAAAAAAAGATGTATAAAATGTATAAATCGAGCCATTAATTGTATATATTCTTATATGACATAAAAAAATGATTTTTGCTTTTTTGACCAAATGAGTAAAAGTTTTGACTTGGTATTGACTGGTTTTAGCGAATATGGGGTCGTTTTGACTTTGGGCCGTTTTGACTTCAGGCCGTTTTAACTTGCTCTTAAATAAGTATGAAAGGTCCCACTCTAATTTTTTTAGAGGAGTGATATTTTTATCTCTTTTTCGGTGAAGCGGTTCATAACAAATTTCCCACGGCAGTCTTTTGATTTGACAGCTGAGAAAAACAGAACAATAGCAAGGATTTCTAAGTAGAAATCAAGGTAAATTTAGTCTCATTTTTAAAGTAGAAATGCCCAAGAGTGATAATGGACGGTCACTTTTGGCTTTCAAGGAATACGATCGTTGCAATTCCTTAAAACATCTTTGTTTACATGTTTTGTTGTTGTAAAAAAAGGCTGCCATGTTTCCTTGAAAATAAACACGTGTCTTTCAACGCTGAAATATCTTTCCCACAGGCATTTTAGCCAAAAGTAAGCCTCGTTGATTGTACTCTGGATATTCCAGTTGACGTCTGCAAGTTTTTGTCGCAAATGCATCGGTAAATTTTTCAAATGGATGCAAATGCGAAAGTGCAATGTGGAACTCTGTTTTCAGCTATAAAAGCATTCTTTGCAAATATTTTTATCAAAAACATCTTCATTTCCCCTTTTTAATACATTTTATAACATATTTAGTTGACTTTGCATAAAGAAAAGCCTTCATTTTGCATATAAAATTTTGGCCAAAAATACAAATGGCCTCCATTTATATTTGCGGCGAACCCTTAAAAGATAGGCTGAAACGGATTCTGCAACATGTCTAAAACACCAAGAAAGAATATCAATATATACTTTTTGCTTTAATAACAAATTTAACAAACAGTAATCAAAAACAAAACAAGTTTTATAGCCTAGAAAACCTCGATATACATATTGAATCATGTTTTGTGACCTTTTCACTATCACGTGATGCCTCGTGACGATGAATCATTTTTCCCTAAATTTATCAAAGTTCATATAATTAATTGTTGAATATGTATAATTAACAAAAGTAAACCTTATTTATGTGATCTTCGATGACTTTGACGATTTCTGGGGCGTGTTGTTCGTGATCTTCAGCTAGCATGGTTAACATATTGATCAAAGGCTTGCTGTTCACGTGTAAATCTTTGAGTGACGTCTTGTACTCGTCTATCACCTCCTCGGAGAGCGCCATTTTCTTCTCAAACGCTTTACCGAAAAAGATATTGGACGTTTGTAAATCCTCAGCCAGGTGATACGTTCATTTTCTTGAAAACTCCGTTGTCGTATTTTCAATCTACACTTCTTCCTTGAGCAATGGCGACCGTTCGTGACGTAGATAACAACCTTGATAAATAAAGACATTCTATTGGTTAGAGTTGCCCAATCAATGGTGCAACATTTTTAGACTGGAAGTTCTAAAAAATTACAGATTGACTGGCGAACCTGTCTCAATCTGTCGACCGTGAGTCTCAAACAGGTAGGATACGCCCTAAATGAAGGAAATACCACTTGCCATTCTAAAGTTACTACCGGAATCGGCGAAATTGATTCTATAGCGCGGTCAAACGGTTTATCGACCAGAATCTGACCCCTTCTATTAAGATGAATAAAATCTGACTAGGCTACTCGGCTCTGCACGTGCATTCCTTAGGAATGAATAACAAACGGTATTTAATGTAATATGTATATTGTTAATTGAATGAATATTACGATAATTGTTATTTTTGAAAGCATTTTTTTCCACAGAGGTCAAATTCGGGTCAAATAAACCAAGGTATATTTATAGGTAAAAAAGATAATTTCAGCGTTTGTTGTCGTTCAAGCTCGTTTTAAGTCACTGACGTGAAACCATCGTTTCCTGATATATGATTCTAAAGTAACGGCTGAAAAAATCTTAAATTTTGAGAATGATTCGTCATTCTCAAAAATTAAGATTTTTCAGTAGTTATTTACTGTTAAATATATAAATCTACAGTGCTAGTTTTTCTTACACTGTTTCCGCCTAAAATGCACGATTTTGTTACATACCCATCCGCTTACATACATCCGAGGTCTATTGCAGTTTACGAAAATGGCCGAGTGATGTTCCCGGTGAATGCCCTAGCCTATGATCAGCCCTGCCGCTTTTCAGGATGACAAAACGGTGCAAACAGTTTTTCAATTTTATCCTGCTTTGCACGTGCACGTGACAATTCAGTTAAAGTGATCCCATGAAAGGTTTAGTTACCAAGCGCGTAACTACCATTACGCACATACCGTTGCTGAACTTCATCAAGCTTATTAAAGCTGTAGTTACGATGTTTTGATTATTCACCAACGTCCAAGGCATAAGGCTGGGTAGCGGACGGGTGACAATCATCTTTTGCCACAGTCAACATATCGCATTTATCCTATATATTCTATGTTGGTCGCCTTTTGAGTGCGTATAAATTTCAAAATCCTAGTCACGCCTATGGTTACTGATCTTAAGTAATCCGGCCGGCACTGGTGTGAAATATGACGGCTTTATCTCCTAGCGGTTTCAAAAATAATATCGGGCCAATGCTGAAATTTAAATTTTACAACAATTTGATGTACGAAACTGTGATGACATTGACCTTGACTTGTGAAGTTGAAGTCGGTACCAACAAAAAGGGCCCGGTCCGCGAACAAATACATATAATAATTAGGAAAAGTGAGGCTTGCATAGTTTATTTGTTTTTACAGGAGGGGGGGGGGTGTTCTATTCAATATATTCTTTGTCTGTCTGTAAGACAAAGCGGTCTCCGCGGACGCACTGACACTCAGTAACAGGACCATGCTGACAGGACCGTGAAAAACGACGGTCATGCCCCGATCCGCATTAGGATCCGCATGTGGAGGCATCAAACTTTTGAACGCCGTATGTTTTATTGGCCGAGACTAAAGGCAATGCATAACAAGAAACTCTAACATTAATCATTGGCGATAAACATTGAGATTTCGTCTTTAGAATTGCTGAGACACAGCTTCGAAATATCTGAACAAAGTTGTCCTTTCCTTTACATGTGGAGAAATTCGGTCCATTAGGATTTTACCTTAGCGCACGCAGTTAGCTGCATATAGCATGGAGGCAGTGGTAATAAATCCGACTAGTTACTTGTTAATAGCATTTAATTGCTTTTCTCCCGTTGGATTGTTATTCTTGGTCAGCTTAATAGCTAATTTGAGTTCCTAGTGGAATTTGAAGGAAAGTGCTATGAAAGTGATTCACTCGGTTTAGTGATTCTGATTTTCGAATTTGAATATTACAATGTAAATCTTTGTTTAATGCATACCGGTAATTTCTTTTTCATGTAGTCAAACAAAATAATGCAGGTTATTTCTGAAAAATCCAATTACTATACATAAGTCCAAAAAACAATTCGCATTTGATGACAGGCGATTCCGGTTTTGTCCGATATCGGAGAGCATACATGTGTCACTGACATGGCTCCGGATCAAACCACATGCAATTGTTTCATAACCTCATTTTTAGAGATTTATTATGAAAATAAATATGTTTAATAATAGAACAGAAGACAGAATCGGATAATGAAGAAAAAAATTAATTATTAGCAAGAGCACAAGGAGTAATTCAAAATTTGAAATAATTATTAATAATAATAATAATAATATATAGATACTTAAAATAAGACTAATTGAACCGTGCAGAAGGCATAAGAACGGTTGAAAACCGGGGAAAATGTTTTCTCATGTTTTCTCACACAAAGCCTTAAGAATATCGTGTGAAAAGGAACGATACCGTCGTCATTATTTATAATTAAGATGAATTTAATATGTTTTTCGTTCACCCACCGACCCTCCCTTGTCACCTGAGCACATTCTACATGAACGTTTCTTGCGTGACCCCTCCCAAAATAGCAAAACTGATCAACTCTGGTTGTAAATGCGGATCTTTAAACCTACCAGGGGCAGAATCAAATGGGGAGAGGACTCTGGGTCTATATAAAATATTTCAAAATCTTCTTCTTAACTAGGAATTCAATAGCCTTTACCATGTATTTGATATGGATCATCATTTTAGAGGTCTTTATTGGAAAAAAGGTATTTTATAGTAATGACTGCTTTGCCACAAAGTACGGATCACAATGGGTAGGTTGTGGTACTATGGGTCTTAATTAATGTTTTACATTACTCATTTTCTAAATAAAGAAGTCAACAGCATTTGATATATTTGATATGAATCATCAAATGATAGACATTTATTATAAAAGCAAAAATCCTTAATGGGTAGGACTCCAAGTCTATGTAGATATAACTCTTCCTCTGATAATTCAGAAGGTTGACTTTAATAGAGCTAAATGATTGTCACTTAACTATTTATGTTGGACCATCAGGTGCGGAGCAAGAGTTAGAGGAAAGACTAAGGTCCATATTTAAATCTTAAAATTTCTTCTTGTTCTAAGACATTCTTGCCCAAGGGCGTTTTGGAAACTCTTTTGTAAAAAGAAAAAAAATATTGATGACAATCTGACCATACAGGATTTTTATACATATTTTTCATCTCTTTCCGATGATATAAAGCTGGTTTATGATTCAGATGTAGAAAATTTTTGTCAAGAAAATGACTTCAATTCCGGTTACTGTAACTTTGAAGAATTAGATCAGCCTATAACTGTTTCTGAGGTAGAATATGTTATTCGAAACTTAAAGAAAAACAAGTCTATCGGAAACGATTGTCTTATCAATGAGTATTTTATTGAAAGTTGCGACATCATTTCATCTCATCTTACGGATATTTTTAATGCAATTTTTTCATCTGGGTGTTTTCCTGACCAATGGACCGAGAGTGTTATTATACCGCTACACAAAAAAGGGGACCCAGGTGACGTGAACAATTATAGGGGTATTTCTCTCGTGAGTTGTTTGTCAAAGGTTTTTACAGGGGTTTTGAATAGAAGACTGAGTTTATTTTGTGAAAATAATGATGTTTTATCGGATGCTCAATTTGGGTTTAGAAAAAAACGATCTACTACAGACGCTTGTTTTACACTGTATTTATTAATCCAAAAATTATTTTCCGAAAAAAGGCGGCTCTATGCTGCATTTATCGACTTAAAGAAAGCTTTTGATAGTGTTTACCGAAACGGACTATGGTTAAAACTTTTTAATTTGGGTATAAAGGGAAAAATGTTACGAATTATTCGTGATATGTATTCAAAGGTCAAATGTTTTGTAAAAGTCAATAATCTGTTATCTCTTCCATTTGAAAGTATAGTTGGTCTTAAGCAAGGGGAGATAATGTCACCTTTACTTTTTGCTTTATTTATTGATGATATTGAGTTATTCTTACAGGGTGATCCCGCTTGTGGTTTAACTATTGAAAACATCAATGTTTTATTATTACTTTTCGCAGATGATATGGTTATTCTTAGTGATAATCCAGTAGGTTTACAACCTAGTTTGAATAAATTGTACGATTATTGTACAAAATGGGGTCTAGAAGTTAATTCAGAAAAATCTAAGATAATGGTTTTTCGCAAAAGGGGAGCTCTCAGAGAAAATGAAAATTGGACTTATAATGGTCAAGCATTAGAAATAGTTAATGACTTTAATTACCTGGGCACAGTTTTCAATTATACGGGCTCATTTAATCAAAATTGCAAGCTACTCGTTGGCAAAGGGCTGAAAGTACTGAATGTACTCTGGACTAAAACCCGTGCCTTAAACTTTCGCACTTCGACTATGTTAGAGTTATTTGACGCCTTTGTAGGATCTATTCTTTGTTATTCGAATGAGGTTACGGGGTTTACAAAATCTAATGATATAGAACGAATACATTTGAAATTTTTGAAAAAAATTCTTGGCGTAAAAACTACTACCTGTAATTATGCGGTGTATTATGAATTAGGAAGATACCCACTATACATAAGAAATTATACAAGCGTTATAAAATATTGGGGGAAAATAATTTCTACAAATAATATTATCATGAATACTCTTTATGATAATTTGTCGAAAAATACCAATGATGGATCAATGAATTGGTGTAGTAATGTTAAATATTTATTGGATAGATATGGGTTTAGCTATGTTTGGACTTATCCTCACAGTGTGAATCAGAACCATTTTTATAAAACATTTAGATCAAAAGTAATAGACGAATTCTATCAAAAAATGTTTAGTTATATAAATAGCAGTACATTACTTACAAACTATAGATTACTTAAAACCAGTCCAGGTTTAGAGAATTATTTGAATGTCCTACCTTTGAAATGGTTTAACTATATTTCAAAGTTAAGACTTTCATCTCATCCTCTAAGAATAGAAACAGGAAGGTATGGTAATTATAGAACCGAGAGAAACCAGCGTATTTGCGAATTGTGTAACAGCAACGAAATAGAAGACGAATACCACTTCCTTTTACACTGTAGTACTTATAAAGATATTAGACGAACATATATAAATAAAAAGTATTACCGACGTCCTAGTATGTACAAAATGACACTTTTATTTAACAGCAATAATAAGAAAGAATTAATAAATCTTGCCAAATACATTAAAGAAGCGCTAGAACTGAGATCTTCTTTAATTAATAACATTCAGAGAACTACTTAAAATATAGATGCATTTATTAGTCAAATCTTACTTTGCATCGATTAAGAAACTCAACTTGCTTCTCTTCCCATTTCTTAAATACTACTATATATCTAAATGTAATATGTATTATCCAGTCAAATTTTGAAAAGAAATTGTAACTGTATGTTTTGATCTTGACGCGTATGTCATTGTGATATTTTCATATTTGTATATTGTTATATTGTATGACGAGAAACTGTAAAGTTTAAGTCAATAAAAAAATATTGTCTATTGTCTAAACCAGAAGGTTTATATCCTGTATCTCGTATATAATGTCTGGCTCATCAGAGGGGGCGGGGAGCAAAACTCAGGTCTACATAGAAATAATGAACGGTTACTTCAAATGAAGCCCTCCACAAAATATTCCTGTTTTTTTGTCCATCCACTAAGAGCTTGAATCATTGAATGTGAGAAAATCTCTTTTTTTCTGGGTTTGCTTAGACAGAGTCCTATCTATTCTATCTGAGCTTGACTTTTATCCTAAATTTATCATCTGTAATTTATGTGCAATTTATAAATCTGATACTTTTAGTAGTTTGTCTGTGTACGTAAATGACAGACGTCAATGCCAGGTCATTCAAACCGACCTATAGATATAGTTGTTATTCAGACCTGCACTGATACTTCAGTTTCACTTCTACAAAGAATTAGGAATAAAATACTTTCTACTGAAATGCATTTATACGTTTTATACATATATGCAACCCAATATGATACCAACTGAAATTCTTTAAAATGATTAATTGAAATAGAGGGCACTGATTTGTAGTTTCAAATGATTCTTATAAGGCAAATATTTTGTTAACGATCTATTCAAAATTGATCATCGCTGGAGGAATTTATACTGGATCAATCTCGTGAGTCGTCGTTTGACACCATACTATTTCTATTTCCCCAAACACGCAAGCTCTTTTTTTCATAATGCTCAAATATCACAAAATCATACATATTGAACATCTACTTATTACTTATACTGTCAAGAATACTATGTACTATGTCGTTTGATAATATTGAAAAGTTTGGGGCTTTATTCAAGAATCTTGGATCGATTTCAAAAGTTCTACTATTTGTGGACTACTTGTACCATATTGCTCGTTTGTATACGGTTTAATGCCATTTTCAACGGTATTTCAATTTACTCGCGCACCCACCCATGAATTCCTGTCGGTTGCCACACTAGTTCACTTCAGATTTCAAAAAATAATAATAATGATAATAATAATAATAATAATGATAATAAAGACACGCTTTAATTGATGTTATCTTGACAAAAACTAAACAAAAAGCTTGTGGCCAATTATTTCTGAAAGTTAAATGCATTTCATTATCTGTAATATTTTCAAAAAAAAAGATGTACATATACTTAAAAGCCATGTAATTTTTATGAGTTTACTTTTAAAAGATTGAACTTTCTTACTTACCTCCACTTAATGATTTTGATTAGTTTGAATGCGGTTAAGCGCTAATTTCAACAATGCAGCTATAATATCGCAGCAGTTGGTGAATCAATTCATAGTTTCCCGTTGATCCACATACGTGTTCAACTGCATTTTTATCCGAGCCATGAGCTGCCTATCCCACTTATGTGTACTATTTGTTAAGAGCCCATTGGCGGGAGAAAAACGACGCCTGTCGCAATGTCTGTAGTCAAATTTTGGAGTTAAGATGGCTAAGCCATGGGCCGATATCATTACCTGAGGATTGAGAACCCATCGGTTATCGACTGAGCTAAGCAAAGATGGTGCAGTGTTTTGAAGGGAATTGGATTTAGCAGGGGTCCATAATATATCCAATACAAAATAACAACTAACTGAAAACGTGACCAAGCAGAGGTCAAGTTTATTAAATACAATTCTAGACTCGGCCCATCTATCAAAATTTGACCCTAGCCTTGTCAGTCTAGCAAGTTGCCTATGTCTGCGCCTTTTTGTAGGGTTTTCCTAACGGGTCTCATTCGTTTTTGTTTGCTTGTTTGTCTGTTTGAATGGGGTTTTTACGCCGCTTTCAAAAATCTCTCAGTCATATCGCGACTGCTCGAGTGCCTTACAATGGATTACTGATTTCTCCCACACCAGTACTACCGTTACAGCCTTTCCTAGTCTCCAGCTGCTTTCCAACATAGGTTTACGATAATCAACCCATTGGTGGAAGACAAATAGACGGAAAGGGTGAGTGTCACCATTACTAGAGACCAATCGGATGGTAGTCCGACATATTACTACTGCGCATGATAGCGGCCCGGGTCACATTGGCAAATTGATTCTCTTTCAAAAAACAATATACTAATTTTGGTATAAAAGCTCAACATGTTTTATCAAATGTATCCCTCTAAATTAGAGTTCTCCCCGACGGCGGCACTCATCCTTTCCGACTATTTGTCTCTCACCAATGGGTTGATATTCGTAGACCTATGTGAGGTAGCAGCTGGAGGCTAGGAAAGGAGGTTGTGATAGTACCGGTGAGAGAAATAGTAGGAATCCATTGTTAGGTGCTCCGAGCACCGCGATATACTTGAAAGATTGTTGAAAGCGACGTAAAAACCCATTCAAACAAATCAAGTGTCAAATACCAGCTGCCCTAATTAATGACCATTGCATGTAATTAATAGTTCACAAATTAGTAAGATCTGTCACCTATGCCTAGGTTTCCATAGAAACCATGCATATTGGAAGGTATGTTCAGATTTTGCCAACATCTTAAACGGTCTGATTTTCTGCCTTTCCGACAAATGAAGACTTACCAACAACCAAATAACCAACATGACACAGCTCACAGGCGATTTGTTTTACAATTCGATTGTGTCTTATATGTTGTCAATTGTTCTATTTAAGGACCTTTTGACAAAGATATTATGAAACGATCGCCTATGATGTTACATTTGGGTTAGGATGTTAGTTTAATTTAGAATATTTCCTAAAATGCTCTGTCTTCGCAGATTGATTTACAATTGTAAACCAAAAATATGTAAGCCTGTGCTTGACATTTCAAACAATTTTATCTGTCCGTAATGTAGATGCGTCAAACTTTTCTGGGCTGCCACACAGTTCATCAAAATAAGCTCCGATTTTGTATACTGATTATAAGTATGTAGCTTATTTGAAAAGTGAAGACTTTGATCAGAATGTGCGGATGCTGGTCTTAGCGTTGCGCACATGTGAAAAAATGGAATGATGTCACGCAGAGGCTCATATAGTCTTTTTTTTAAGCAAACTCTTTTTTACTGGTATTTTTTATGATAAGTTTGCTCGCAAGAAGAATTAACTGATAGATATTTATATTTTTCTTTCTTTTTTTTTTAAAAAAAAATCATTATCTTGGTATTTTTACCAATACAAACGTGCTTTTCTTTTTTAATAAACAGAGCCCCTCCCCCCCCCCCCCTCCCCCCCTAGAACGTTCCTTCAGAAAATGCATGTGCGGGGTTACCCAAGAAATATTTATGCCAATTTGGGTACAAATTGATTCATTGATTAAGAAGCAAAAATCGTCGACCACACGTGACAACTGATGCGTGGCGGTTTCGGATTGGCCGTAATTGTTCCTCTTGGGCAAAATGCTCAGTTGAGCTTAAACAATCCAACCCTTAAATTAATCTCAAGAAAAAATGTTCTCCCGTCAAATATCAAGAAGTTTAATCCCTGTCATTCTGAATCTGGAGTATTCCTGCTTTGGTAGGAGTTTAAGACAAAGATCAGCCTTCACCTAAGCACTGGCTGATCTTAGTCCAAACCATCGTATTTTCATCTTTAAAGCAGATAAGTTTAAAGATAGTATTATTATGCCCACTTTCGAAGTAGTTGAAGGTCGGTAGGTTGGTAGGTAGGTCCGCAGCATATTTCAAAAAGTGTGCAAGAATCACGAATGAAGTGCAGTGTACAAGAACCAAAACTCTACTAGTCATATTTCTTTTAGTTATTCCCCTTTGAAAATTGACAAAGAACAGGCAATCGACCTGCTCTAATAGGGGGGGGGGGGGGGGATAAATGTTTTACAGACATCTTTGTTAAAATGAAAAGTATCTCTTTACTAGTGCAGTCAGTGCTTTTAGCATTTTCATTTAAATGCAATCTTGCATAAGCACATAATAATATTATGAGCAGTGTGATCATAGTCCAACGAACCTACATTGTATTTTCAAACTAGAAAAAAATTTAACACCATTTTTTGAAATAAAAACTGACTTACAATAAGTGCATTCAGTGCTTTCAGCTCTATAATTTCAATGCAATCTTGCAAAGGCACAAACATGCAGTCTGATCTTAGTCCACACACTATGATTTTCTTTATCAACTATAAAAGATTTTATATCTTTTTTTTAAACAAACACTGACCCACAGTTAGTGCATTCAGAAGTTTCAGCACTTTGATTTCAATTCGCAATTTTGCAAAGGTTTTTATTCAGCATGATCAGAATCAAAAAGACAAAGACTAAGTGCCAAAATATTGGTACAGTGTTCTTATATGCATATCTTTCCATATTCATATTGTATTAAGTGCATGGAATTACACATTGAAAAATTTCTTTCAAATTGAGTTATAGCAACAATAAAATAGAGATGTTGAAAAGATCAAGAGGTAACGACTTTTTAAAGCATGGCAGCTGAATTCATGTTCTTATATACTGCACTTCTCTTAGACATATTGCATATGTGTATGAAGTTTCAAGTTGATAGCTTGCCTTGGATAAAGGTTACAGGTATTCTAGAAAGAAATCGGACGGAAAGACAGACAGACGTACGGACGGATATGGTGACTCCAGTATATCGCCTCTCTAACATCATTAGTGAGGATATAAATATTAGCATTGCCCTCTACCGATAGTTACAGGGAAGTGTTTTTTTCAAATCATATCGTTTGTGAGCGACAAAGATCTCATACAGCCTCCTTAGTTTATTCAAGCTGTAGAAACGAGGTTTTAAAGTCGCTCTCCGACGATTTACCAAATTGTACTCCTACGAGAATTCCAACAATTATTTTGATTCCAAAACAACGATTTAACTTAGTTTTAATTGCCAATCGTTATTTTTTAAATCATATTTCGTAAACGGGTTGTGTAATCATGGATTGGTATTTTTTGGTATTTCTCTCATAGGTAGGCCTACTACCAACATATGCTTTCCGAGCCTCCATCTGCTAACCAAAATAGGTTTATCATCATCAACCCATTGATGTGAGACATATGGAAGTAGGGGTGAATCGCTTTTGCAATTAGGCTTTGTACAATCATTAAAATTTGATGAATTGCTGGATGTTATTATTTATTTTCAAAAAAACTTCTGCAAAATTGAAGCTCAAAAATAATATATTGTCATATACCACGTTAAAACCTTTCAATATTTTCAAATTTTAGTCATTCTATCTTATGTTGTTGTTTTTTGAATGTGATAGCTGACCATGGGCCTCTTTCAAGACAGGTCATACGACCGAAATTTGATCGTATAGCAATCGTACGATTAAAATTGGCTTTCAAGAAACTTTTTGAGTTGCAAGAAAAATGTCGCATCGTAAGCTTTACTATCAAATTTGAGACACATATAACCTAGTCGTATATTTTACGATTTTGGCTTTGAAAGCTTATTATTTTCTCGGATTTCATATAATCTTTGGCAGAGGTTTCTCTGATTATTCAGCTTTGTACATGCCAATGTTCCAAGTTCAATTTAATGAAATAAACAAGTTATACCGAAAAGAGTGGATGCAACATCTTTTGAAGTTGGATTTTGCTCTGCGATGATCGTACGATTGTCGCAGAATGTTTAAATAGCGGTTTATCAACCGTAAGAACTGACCCTTTGTGATCATGAGTTAAAATATTTGCTTCACCTTCCTTGTGACATAAAGGGGACAAAGAAAGCGAGGATGGAGATTCGTCAGAATATTTGTGTGGTGTCCGTGGTCTAAAGGTATAGCGTCGGCCTCTTGACCCCTGCGTTCGATTCCGGGGAGCGGCTATTGATCATGGTTCTTTCATTGGCTCACACAATCGGCGCGAATACTGATATTTTTTCCAGAAAGCAGAAAAGAGAGGGATTAATCTCGGTTGTAAGAACTTGTCTCCCAATCGATGGAAAATAAAAAGGTTTAAACCATTAGAAATGTTTCATTATACGTATAATTGTATGTATTTACTTTGAAAAAAGAGAGATTGTAATATGACGCTGTGAAGATTCCGTTGTTCCGTGCTTCATGCCATACATTTATCAAAAGGAAATTTCAAGTGTTTTCTGTCAAAACCACATCTTTTTACAAAGATGGAAAGTCGCAAACTTAATAAATAGGCTGATTTGATTTTGTGACGAAAACGCTGCAGTCGCAAAATTGTTAAAGTGTGCACACCTGTTTCAAAAATAACCAGTGAATAAACTTAAGAAATGGAACGACACATTTCCCGGATGAAATTAATATCAACCTAACCTAACAGAGTTATCTGTTGTAGTTACATGGATACTACAATGACACTTATGCATGAAACGCTAATTATAAATACTTTCATCTGTAAGAATTAAAATATGATATACAAAATTGGCACGTCCCTTAAATAAGCAAAACTTCACCAATTTGAAAAAAATATGAGCGAAAAAAAAAAAAGAAAAAATAAAAATAAAAAAGCGATAGCTAATGAGATATGAAATAACGGTCTCCGTCGTTTCAATTAGCCTTCTTTCAAAATGTTGTATGCGAATAAAAGTGAATATTTTTACCGCAAAACCCCTTATAATAGAATTTAATGACAATGATAAAATTATGAAAAGGTCGAGTCATCCACTGGCAACTTGGTGTTATGTTGTGAACAAAGCCGACTATTTACCAACTTGCCAACAAGATTATAACAGATGACCCGTACGTGCAGATGCGAAAGATTGATTTTACGATCACCAGTTGTCTAAGATTTTCAAAAAAAAAAAAAATGTGAAAGGCATTTACGACCATCTTAGATATTGTCGTACGGTGATTATAAGATCAATCGTACGATTTTTTTCTTGAAAGAGGCCCGATACTCTGTTGATTTTTAGCTCGGCTGTTTTCGAAGAAAATCCGAGGTGTCTGGCTCGTTGGCCGAGTGGTTAGCGCGCTCGACCCGTAACCTGGTGGTTGCGGGTTCGGGCCCCACCGGAGGCGGGTAGTGTATTTTGGCAGGACACTTTACAGACAAGGTCCCAGTCCACCCAGCTGTAAAAGTAGGTAGCAGTGGTTAGAGACCTTTGCCTCTCTCTCTATGTGCAGGATAGGATCTGGAATTAGTTAGGACCACGATGGAAATAAGAGTCAGTCGACCCTTTATCGTGTTATCCTCGAGTAAGAAAAACAAAAAAAATAAAAAAAAATGAGGTATTGTTATTGCCTTGGTGTCGTCGTCGTCGTCATTGTCGTCATTGTCGTGCGAAAACTTTGACATTTTGTGACAACTTTTGAATGGTTAGTGATGGGGCTTTCATATTCCACATGATGATTGCCTGGGACAAGGCCTTTCTGTTGGTTCCAAGTTCAAGGTCATAAGACAAGGTCAAAGTCATTTTTCAAGGTTAAACTTGTGAAAAAAATGCGAAAATTTAACACTGGCCATTACTTTTGAATGGTAAATGATAGGGCCTTCATATTTAAACATATAATGATTGCCTGGGACAAGCACTTTCTGATGGAACCAAGTTCTAGGTCATCAGTTAAGGTCAATTTTCAAGGTCAAAATTGTGAAAAAAATGCAAAAACTTTGACATTTTTGTGATATCTCTGGTTCTACTGAAGGCCTTCACTTGAAACTTGGCACACATATTCACCATCATAAGAGCAACCTTTTCTATCAAGGGGGATAACTTAAGAAGCATTTTCTGCAAACTATGCCCCTTTTTCTACTTTGTTTTTTCACCATCCATTAGTGTTTTTTTTACCACCCAACACTTACAGCCGAGCGTAGGCACCCGTAGGCGGTACTCTTACTTTGCTTTATGGTACTTGCATTGCCGAATTCCCATCTTTCATATCCTTTCTGTATTTGTAAGCGTTAATGACAAAATCATTCCCTAATATTCAATAGTTTTGGGCTTCATTCAGGAAATCGCCAGCCGGCGTCATTGCGCAGTAGTAGCGCGTCGAATTGTTAATTTAAAGGTCCTGGGTTTGGTCCCGACGGTGGCACTTTACCTTTTCGACAATTGGTTTCCAACCAATGGGTTGAAAGGAATGTAATGGTACAACAGGTGTGGGAAATACCAGGAATCAATTTATAGGTGCTCCAGTTGCCGCAATATAGCTGAAAGATTGTTGAAAGCGGTGTTAAAGCCCTTTCAAACAAACAAGAAATCTCGGAGAGATATCATAAATTCTCATATGGGTGCACTTCCTCATGGCGGTGCCGGTATTTGGTGCACCTACCCAAGACTCTCCGTCGTTTTCCAGCCACCTCCTTGTCAATTCTACTTGCCCATTGACATTTCTTGTTTGCATTTTTTTTTAAATGAAAAGATTTTATAAAAAAAATCGGAACTATTGCATAAAAAGGTGAGATGGAATAAACTATACTCGTAATATACTTGACATGTTAAGTAAAAAGGACCTTCTGGGGACTCTGTAAATAAATGTTTTAGAAAGATGTTGGTTCAAGAAGAGGTCAACCGGAGTTCGCATTTCAAGGGTGTGTTTTTATACAGGAAGGTAAAATGATCATTATAGATTCAGAAAAGCAGTCAGGTACAAAATGTTTCACAGTCCGCACAGTCAGACCTTTACCACCTACCAAGAAGGTCCTTTTTTGCCCGATGGGCACATGTGCTAAAAGCTTCTCTGTTTTTCAAGAACAATTTACAAGTTTTAGTGTTAAACCGAATTGAGTTTTCACAATTGTCGGCTTATCCCTCTAGGAATCTAGGAACATGGATTCTTGAATTACGCGTATATGAATACGATGAGCTGAGTACCAGCTGCCCTAAATAATGACCATTACATGTAATTAAGAGTTCATAATTTAGTAAAATTTGACATGCATGACTTGGTCGCCATAGCAACAATTTTCAATATTGGAAGATTGTCTTTCTTTTTTCACAATATCTTTCATGTTCCACTTTCCATTTTTTGTCTTTCTTTTTTCACAATATCTTAAACTTTCCATTTTTTGTCTGTCTGACAAATCAAGAACTTGACCTTCTAATCAAATGTTCAAATAATCAAATTGATACAATTGCAGGATACTTGTTTTATCATATTTTGTCTTAAATGTTGTTAAATGTTCTATTAAAACCTTTTGATAATATGAAACAATCGCACGTGAAGTTTCCTTAGGGTTAGGATTTAAGTATATTGTAGTATATCATAGAATACTATGTCTTCATTGCTTCTCTTTAAAGGATATCAGACATATTTGAGCTTGTGTCTGGCCTGTGACATTTCCAACAGAAACCTCGAGCTTTTCTACAAGCATCAAGATTATTCTCTTGTTTTGGACAGTGATGATAAGTCTTGTCTTATTAATTAGCGCGTGGTGAAAACTTTGATCAGACTGTGCAAATGAATAGACTTAGACTGATCTGAATTTGTTGACTACTTTTAAGTAGATTTAACTATGTGCGATTAAACGAGGTTGAAAGGTTTCGCCGACGATATACCTAAATGTGCTGTTACGGGAAATCCAACAACAATTTTGAACATTCCTAGACAATGATAAAACTTAATTTATATCATTCTATATGTTTTTGTAAATACAGTGTGGAGTAAATTTCTTTGCTCAGAAAAATTTCTGTGGTCTGGGAGGGATTCGATTCAGGGACCGTCTGATCCTTAAGCCAACGTCGTAATTACTCAGGGCCAACTTATTTCTCGCCCTATCGGGGCCCGTTGTTGTTTTTTTTTCAGCTTGAAACCCGCTCTGCATTCAGGCTGAAAAAATGTTGCAAACCGTTTTCAAATTATATCCCGCTTTACACACAAGTATACGGGTAAAGCGGGATATAACTTGAACCGGTTTGTCATCCTGAACGCAGGGCTGGATTCAAGCTTAGAAAACAACAACAACGGACCACTATAGGGCGAGAAATAAGTTGGCCCTAAGCCTCGGACTTCACAAGAGCTGGATACAACTGAGTACTTACAAAAATTAGCCGGTACCCTCTTAAACCTCTGATAGAGCTGGATTTCTTTAAATTTGTAGAAATGCTCTCAAATAATTCTTTTTTTTTCTTTTTTTCGAAAAAAAAAAATACCTACCATACAATACCCTGATATAGAAATTGCCAAAACGAACATCTAATTATCTAATACTGTATTATAAAGTCTTTAAGACAGTATTGCCAGTGGGCGGCAAAAAATAGTATCTGATATTATTTAAAGCTGATATACAACATTTAAGCCTCTCGCTTACGTTATACCAATTGTTCTATTTTGAGACTTGCATAATGAAAGCTTTTGAATGTTCCAGTCAATAGTTTGATTTAGGGTAATGTAACCGTAAAAGTTCCGCTTCGGATGTCACGAGTTTTAACAGTGTTAACCTAGGTTTCCTAAATGATTCTATTTTAATATTGTGAATGATCATGAGTTCCGGAATGTTACGAAAATTAAGGTCCACTACCTTAATTGTCATTCTGTAATAGTAACGTGTCATTGTAAGTACAAGCTGAAATGAGAACAACTGTCTAAATATTGCCCCGGTGGATGCACATATCCTTTCTGCCATTTGACTCCCAACAGAAAGTCAGAAAGGGATGAAATTGTAGTACTGGTGTGAGAAATACCAAGAATTTACTGTCGAGTGCATCAGCTGTCGCGATATGACTGAAACCTATTGAAAGCGGCGTCAAGTCCCAAACAAACAAATCTTTTTGCCGACTTAAAAAAACAACAACAAGCTTTGGATCTACTCCACTGTTTTAGTTTGCTTTTGCAGAACAAGATTTTTAGTTAAAGAGGTTTTATATGCATTTTTATTCTTGCATATTAATATAATAATAATAATAATAATAGGAATAATAATAATAATAATAATTATAATAATGGATCTAATAATAACAAAGAATCTGCTTCGGATCCAGAATTTCTGTGATCGGGTTATAAACAAATATCTAATATACAAATAAATGAGCTTCATTTTCCGAGTATTTTGACTAAATGTTTTTCCATGAAATCTAAAACTTTGTAATCCATGAGATTACACGGGGGGGGGGGGGGTTGACACCCCCCCCCCGAGCCCTCAACAAACTCTGATTCAACAAGTTAAGAATATATATAAATGCAAAAACAGCCTGCTAACACCTGTCTAAAATAATCGGGTAACTAAAAGAATGAATGAAGAAAATGTGTTAATTCTACTTCACGTAACATTTACTAATGGAATTTAATTAACTAATTGGATCACAAAGGAATATATATGCAATACAATATTATTCAAGATGATATCTGACTTCATCAAAATAAGCTTTGTCGTCTGCTACTACTTTCATTATGAATCAGTCTTAACCTTTTACAAAATTGGAAAGGATTAATACAAACTATTTTAATTGCTGATCTTTATGCAATGTATAATTTTCATTCAAAAATGTGTAATCTGGCATTCTTCGCATCATACAAGTAATAAACTTGGAAAATATCTAGAAAAGAGGAAAAGTTTAAATACATTAGCTACGTGTAATTCAGAGAAACATTCTGGACCAAGAATATACCACAAGGGCTTGTTGAGTTAGTGTGAATGACCACTGCATGCAATTAAAATCCAATTAAACAAACAGGCGAGACAGACATCGGTTCTCTGACAAGTTTAATGAGATTTATTGACGGACAAATGGGCAGATAGGGCTTTTTTGTCCCCAATCCCTAATGGACTTTTTGGCCAGAATTTCTCCGTATGTCAGCAGAAATCATTGAATAATGTCTGATAGGTCACGATTCAAAATGGTTAAACCAGATTATTTATTTATTTGTCTATCTATGTTTGCTTTATTTATTAATGAAGTGCTATTCTTTTATTCATTTTCATTTTTTAAGAGCCGCTATCAATTAATTCACCAGTCAGCTACTTTTTTGTAATTAAATAAAAAAAGAAAGCACTGATTTTCTTTTTCTTTTTTTTTGGGGGGGGGGGGGGGGGTGTCTAGCTTTCCATTATGAAAACTTTTGGAACTGCACTTTGAACGGGTAGGGTTCGCGAAACAACCTTGCGCGAGAAAACGGTTCTTCTTTCCATTGCTCAACATTTTTATAGTCTGTATTTGAAAACTGGAAAATTTGAATCTCTTTACCACTGAGAAAAGATTTTCTCTGCAATGCACCAAACATTATCTTCCGTGCTATTTATCACCTTTTTATTCTTTTTTGTGGATCAAAATAATGCCAAATCGTCCTTCCACAATATTGAGCATTATACACAGATCATGACATATGGTAAACATGCCATGATCGTAAATACATATTTGGTAGCAGCAAAATATGGTTCATACTAAGATTTAAGAGGCTCTTGAAACTTTGGGTCTGAACTTCAAAGATGAAGTTTTTCACGTAAAAGATGTACAGAAGATGTCCAAATATCCAATTCACTTACTTCTCAATTTAACTTACTTTTCACGTGAGTGTTCCATATAAACTTATTTCACCAATAATATAAAATAATAAAGTCTGTTTGCTGGTTATAATTGAAAGGAATAAATTCTTTTTATGTGTGAGAAAATGAGAGCCTTGTATATTTCACTTCACATCAAATAAAGTAATAACGACGTCATTCTTCTCAGATTTTACAATGAATTATATGAAAAGTAATAGAATGGCCTAGATAGTGAAACTACCTACTTTTGTATATAACTACATATCTTTAAAACTTTGAATCAATTCTTTTGTTCCTGTGATACTGATTGCAACGAGGATTGATTACGCCTTATTACACGCGTATTAAATATCAAATTTACACAGTTTTATTTCAAGAAATTGTTTTCAGTTTATCTATAGGAGTTATAATGTTAATATCCAATTCAACTTTAATTAAGAAAGTATCATAGATACTCCTTGAAATAACATAAACATAATGAAAACGGACATTTGGATGCATTTTCGATTTGGAGTCATCTTGGGAGGTGTACCCAAACTTATAGGATTTAATATAAATATTTATCAACGAATTGTTTTATCATGACACTGACTTTATTCAGCGTACATTTATCCTTAGTAAAAAGAGTGGTATCAGAAAGATTGGAATTGAAACATGCAAAGCCCTGATGAGCAACAATAATTTAGACCACGCCTGATGCGAATTGGCTAATCAGAGAACGGTATTTCAAAAGTATATATCAAAGATACAACTTCGAGCGTTGTAATTACAGATATACGATGGTAGTGTGTCGTGCACGTGAATCACGACAGGTTTGCATGCCGAGTCATTTAAAAAAGATAACGAACATTTTATGAGTGCTATTTCGAACAGACTTTCTACAGTGGCAAAAATGCAAAAGATCTGCAACAAGAAACAAAAATAGTTGTATAAGTAACTTCAGTGTAATTACACATAGTTACAGCAGTATTACAGCGAGTTTTATCCTTTTTTCACTGTTAACAGGTCTGGGGAAAAATACAGACAATGTTAGAAAAGCATGGTCGAAGTCAGATAGAAAATCTCGTGCCGCGGTACATGGGAAATAGACACTCGCTCAAGCTCGTGTCTATTTCCCATATACCACGGCACTCGTTTTCTATCCTATACCGGCAAATGTGGCACAGTGTTAATAGTTTATGTATGAAATGGCGGCGCCTCTAAACGTTAGTTTATCCGAGAACAGATTTATTCTATAGAAACGTTTCTATCTTGTATATTACAATTATATAAATTTCATATGTAAATCCACTTATCATCTTCACCAGCCCGATTAGCTCAGTTGGTAGAGCACCGGACTTCAAAACCATTGG